>JAKSZU010000028.1:18824128-19513039 GCA_026018925.1 Tupaia tana | reverse complement strand
TGGAAAATGTCATTGTATCAGTCAGGATAGGCTTGGTTATGCTGCGGTAACAAAAAGCCCCCATCTCAGTTACTTATAATCACAAGGCATGTTCACTCCCTGTCAGCAGGGGCCTCTGATCATTGGAATTATTCAGACACCCAGTGGGAAGGGAACCCCATCATGACGTTTGCCTTCATGACCACAAAAACAATAGAGAGAGAGAGAGAGAGAAAGAGGAAGTGAGAAATCACCCCCCAGGGGGGATGTCCACACCGCAATCCCCTCTCTTCCATTCTTCTCCCAGGATTCTGGGCATGCATGTACCTCTGTCTGACAGGTCCAGGACCAAAGTGTAGAGTTGACCATGTAGGATCCAGTGCCCCAAGTGCCACACCACCTGCTGGACTCATGTCTCATTTTTAAAGCTTTGCCCTAAGTGAAACATGTCACTTCTGCTTATCTTTCATTGGCCACAGCCAGATGAGTGAGATACCTACCTCCCAAACCCCATGACCACAGACAGTGGCTGGTAATCCCATGAGGTAGAAAGTGGAGAATGATCTGAGAGTCTCCTCATCCCCTCTAGACTGTTTCCTAGGGGCACATCATTTTTTTTTTTTTTGAGAGATTTTTGCTATAGGGTGTGTACATGTGCCAGAGAGACAGAGAGAGACAAAAAGTGAGAAATCATCCCCTAGAGGGGATGGCCACCCTGCAATCCCTTCTTCTCCATTCTCCTCTTGGGTTTTTGGGCATACCTGCACATCTGTGTTTTTCTTTTATTCTTTTCTCTCTCTCTCTTTATATTCAATCACTGTATATCATTACTGCATACCAAATTAATTTTTCCATCATGAATACACTGTATATTGGTTCAGTCAAAGATTACCATATGCATTATCATCAACAGATAATTTTCCCATTTTGGAACCCTTAAATGTTTTGCGTCTTTCTTCTTTCCCTCCACACTTGTGTTTTGTTTTGTTTTAAAGGATTGTTTTATTAAACTTTATTTATTTATTTATTTTGGTTTGACCAGAGAGGGACAGAGAAAGTGAGAGAGAGAGAGAGAGAGAGAGAGAGAGAGAGAGAGAGAGAAAGTAAGTGAGAAAGAAAGCTGGCAGATCCAGGACTTGAACTGTGGTTGGCCATGTGGGAGTCCAGTGCCCTTAACCACCATGCCATCTGCCGGCCCCAACACACCTATGGTTTTCAAGCTCTCAAGTCTGGTACTCTAACTGTGGAGCGAGGCAAATGAGAAACAGCACCTTAACCACCATGCCACCTGCTGTCCCTAAACCTTTTAAAAGAAAAATGTTCTGCTAATTATAGATGGAAAAAAAGAAAAAATGAGTGACTAAGTAAGTATATGAAAAAAAAATACCAGTATTTAGACTGAAGTGGCTGAAGAAAGTCTTAGAAGTCAGGCGACATAGATAGGTATTTATAAGTTGTTCATATTACCGTTTTTAATTTAAAAAATAGATGGATTTGGGCCAGCAGGTGGCGTGATATTTAAGACCCTGGACTCTCACATGGGCGACCACAATTCGAGGTCCTGACTTAGCAGTTTGCTTTCTCACTTTCTCTTTCTCTCTTCGTCTCTCTCTGGTGAGCACACATGTCCTGTAACAAATTAAAATAATACTAATAATAAATAAAATAAAACAAATCATTCTTTAAAAAATAAATGGATTTTTACTTTCCTCTTTTTCCTCTACTTCCAATCTGTTGCCTGCAATGTATCTCCATTTCCAACCTTGGCATACTTAGAATTATTCTTCATGTTTCAGTTTCTCTCCAGTTTTCACTGGCCTATATTTATCCCAGATAGTTTCATTTATCATATGGAATTGCCTACAACTCTAAGTATTTGAGACTGTTTTTGAATACCAGTGTGCTCAACCCCCACCTTTTCAAATGAATGAGTATATAGCATACATAAAGTGACTATCACACCATGCAGCACTTAGTAAGCCCTCAGCATATGGTCGTATTTCTCCATTCCTCTTGGAGGAAAATGGGACCTCCGGTTCTCACTGTTTAAGCTCAATATGCTAAACGAAATTCAGAAACTAGTTGCCTGTCACTGCCCTTCATAAAATATTACCATCCTATCGGACAAATGGCTCAGAGGACATCTGGCTATGAGTTATGATGCTCTAGCAAGGCAATGGCTATTTGAAGAATGGCTAAAGGCATTCAAGAACAGTTGGGTAAGCAGAAACTATCATGGATCAAGAGAATGCTGCAGAGGAAGAGGTACATATCTTTTCTCCAGAGGTTTTTGCCTTAGGGTGCATGCATTCACTCAGAGAGAGGCAGTGACAGAGACAGTGAGAGGCAAAGTGAGAAATCACCCCCCCCGGGGGGGGGGGCATGGCCACGCTGCAATCCCAACTCCTCCATTCTCTTCCTGGGATCTTGGGCACGCACACACATGCACCTGGTGTGAGTTTTAAGCCACTGGTTCTGGGACTTGAACTATGGTCTGGTTGACTGTGGGGGAGTCCAATGACATAACTGCTATGCCATCTGTTGGTCCCCGGGCACATATCATTTCGGCTTTTTTCTTTTCTTTTTTTCTTTTGGTCTATTATAAAAGTCAATTTCAATATTTCTTTATTTATCTTGCCATAGGACGCGTGTCCCTGCCAGAGAAAGAAAGAGAGAAGGAAAGTAAGAAATCACCCCCCCGGGGGGGGTTGATCATACCATAATCTCTTCTCCTTCATTCTCCTTCAGAAATGCTTTGTTGAGTGAATGCAAGATTTTACAACTTGACTTGTTTGTTAGTTGAACAATTAATCTGGAGAGCTCTTCTGAATCACTGCTTTGGAAAAAATAGAAGACACAAATTTAGGGCCAGCAGGTGGCGTAGTGGTTAAGACAGTAAATCCAACATGGCTGACTCTGGTTCGAATCCTGGACTTAGCAGCTTGAGAAATTCTTTAAGTGTCTGTGCCCAAAATCCCAATAGGAGAATGAAGAAGGACTGTGGCGTGGCTATCCCTCTTGGGGTGTGTGTGTGTGTGTGTGTGTGATATCTCACTTTCCCTCTCTCCTTGTCTCTCTCCTGTAAGTGCATGTACCCTATGGCAAAAACAGAAAACAAAAAACAAAACGACACAAATTTATTTTAGTGAATTACCTTATAATATGTTGTAGGCACTGGGTGATACCTTACAGGTTGCCGATTCCTGTGGTGTAAATTCTCCCATTATGGCTGATTTCCAGCTAGCAACACAAAGTTGGGAGAGGCTGCACACAGTATGGGCTTGCCTCCTATGCACTGACAAGCTTTTTCTTTTCAGGGCTCATGGGCCCAGCAGGGTGCGGCTTCCATCAATTGTGACTAAGGTGGATGCAGTTTAGGCATTTGGGTGGGCTAGTCTAACGTGATGACATCAAGCCATCCTACCAGAAGTTTGGATGAGCATTTACAAGTTCTCAATCCTTCCTGCCACAAGGTGCTTAATTCTACTTCTGTTATCTAAACACAGCAGCTCCAGGGCCTTGGGTCTCAGAATTAGCAGCCGAGAAACGCTTCCTACACCCTGCACTCAAATAGCTTGTTAAAATGCAAGGAAAAAATTTAGTTAAATCAAGGTTTTGATATCACATGGGAAGTAAATGGTAACTTTCCTGAACTTGATTAAATATATATATATATATATATATATATATATTTTTTTTTTTTTCCCCCCCCAAGAGGCTTTTGCCTTAGGGATTGTGAGTTCACTGGAGAGAAAGAGAGACAGAGACAGTGAGAGGGAAAGTGAGAAATCACCCCTCAGAGGGGATGGCCATGCCACAATCCGTTCTCCTCCATTCTCCTTCCGGGATCTTGGGCACACACACACATGAGCCTGGAGCGATTTTGAAGCCACTGGGTCTGAGACTTGAACCGCGGTCGGCCATGTAGGAATCCAGTGACATGACCACTACTCCATTTGCTGGTCCCTATACTTTTTTTTTTTTTTTTTTTTTTTTTTTTTTGGAGAGGTTTTTTGCTATAGGGCGCGTGCGCTCGCCAGACAGACAGAGAGAGACATAGAGACAGAAAGCGAGAAATCACCCCCCAGGGGGGATGGTCACGCCGCAATCCCTTCTCCTCCATTCTCCTCTCGGGATCCTGGGCACGCACGCACACGCGCCCGGCGTGAGTTGTAAGCCACCGGGTCCGAGACGCGAACCGCGGTCGACTACGTGGGAGTCCAGCGACATAGCCATTACGCTAACTGCTGGTTCCCCCTATACTTATTTTTTACATATTTTATTTCTTTTGTTATTTTGCCATAGGACACTTGTGCTTGCCAGAGAAAGAAAGAGAGAAGGAAAGTGAGAAATCACTCCCCAGGGAGGATGATCATGCCATAGTTTCTTCTTGATTCTCCTCTTGAGATTCTGGGCATGCATGCACATAGGCCTGGCATGATTTTCAAGCTCTGCCAGATCCAAGACTTGAACTGTGGTCGGTCATGTAAGAGTCTAGTGCCTTAATCACCATGCTACTGACCCCTCTGCTACTTTTTTTTTTTTTAATTTTTATTTTTTAGAGAGTTTTTTTTTTTTTTTTTTTTTTTTTTTTTTTTTTTTTTTTTTTTTTTTTTTTTCTGTAGGGTGCACTCACCAGAGAAACAGAAAGCAAGAAATCACCCCTTGAAGGGAATGACCATACTGCAATTCCTTCTCCTCCATTCTCGTCTTGGGATTTTGGCCACGCACGCACACATACGCACATGGCATGAGTTTAAACCACCTAGTCCGGAACTTGAACCATGGTCCACTGTGTGGGAGTCCAGTGACATAACGATTATGCCATCTGCTGGTCTCACGTTTCTTTATGTCTGAAACTGCCCTGGGCTGCCTCAGCAGGTGAGAATTCTCACACCACAGAGTCTGCTCGGGCCGAACTCTTGCAGAGACCAAAGCAGACGGGAAGTTGTACAGTGTCCGGTCTTGGGTTGCCATCTAAGGATGTTCAGGAGGTAGGACAAATCCAGGTTACCTCTGTGGGTCAGTCAGTAGTTGCCAGTGGTGGGAACCAGCAGTTAGCGTAATGGCTATGTCGCTGGACTCCCACGTAGTCGACTGCGGTTCGCATCCTGGACCCGCTGGCTTAAACTCACGCCAGGCATGAGTGCATGTGTGTCCAGGATCCCAAGAGGAGAATGGAGGAGAAGGGATTGCGGTGTGGCCATCCCCCCCCCCCCCCGGGGGATGATTTCTCACTTTCTGTCTCTCTGTCTCTGTCTTTCTGGTGAGCTCACGCGTCCTATAGCAAAGACTTCTAAAAATAATGCAATGCTTGAATATATACTACTGACAATGTCGCTAAAGAGATGGAAACAATTGGGAGAGCATAAAATAAAGAGACAATGAAGAGACATGCAGAGATGGCAGGGGTATGGGAGTAAGAGCAAAGTGGGGCAGAGGAAGAGAGACCAGTAGAGACAGGGACCTGGGCACTGATGGGAAAATCCAACCAGGCATGGACCAGAGGCTTAGAGACCCATTCCAGTACATGAAAGAGAAACATAAAAAGCTACAGAAAATGAGACTTGGGCAGACTCCAGGGCCTGGTGGTTAAGGCAGCCAGATCCCACATGGACGACTGTATAGTTCAAGTCCCAGTCTGGTGGTGTGAGAAGCATGCTAGGCATGTGGGCATGGGTGCTCAAAATTCTAAAAGAAGGGGGAGATGGAGGGGGAAGGATGGCTACGTGGCCACACCCTGTGGCGTGCTTTCTTCTCTCCTTGTCTGTCTCTCTGTCTCTGTCTGGTGAGCTCACACACCATCTAGGAAAGAAAAAGGAAGGAAGGAAGGGAGGAAAGAAGGAAGGAAGGAAGGAGGAGAAAGAAAAAGGAAAAAATGAAAGAAAGAAAGAAAGAAAGAAAGAAAGAAAGAAAGAAAGAAAGAGAGAAAGAAAGAGAGAGAGAGAAAGAAAGAAAGAGAGAGAAAGAAAGAAAAAAGAGAGAGAAAGAAGGAAGGAAGGGAGGAAGGAAAGAAGGAAGTAAGAAAGAAAGGGAAAGAAAAAAAGGAAATATGACTTGGAGGCAGTAATTCCATCTTGTGCCCACTCTGGTCTTGTGGTTCAAGCGTAGACACACATTGCCTTTTATTTAAAGTTTAATTATTTATTTCTTCCATAGATGGAAGAGACAGAGACAAAGAGAGTTAGAGAGATAGCCTCCCCAACAGGGTCCTGACCCAGCTATCCGTTGCCAGCCTTCAGCCAACCCTGGGTCATGCACACACGTGTGCCTGGCACACTCAGAAAGGTCTCTGGACTTGAACTGAAAACCCTCCTGTGTGGGTCAGCCCTGCGGGGTCACATCCTATCACTGCACAACCTTCTGGGTTCTCCGTTGCTTTTGTTTTTTGAGAGAGATTTTTGCCATAGGGCAAGTGCGCTCTCTGGAGGAACAGAGAGAGAGAAATCACCCCCCAGAGGAGATGGCCACACCGCAATCCCTTCTCCATTCTCTTCTCGGGATTTTGGGCATGTACGCACATGCATGAGTTTTAAGTGATTGGGTCTGGGACTCAAACCACAGTCAACTACACAGGAGTCTAGTGACACAACCATTATGCCATCTGCTGGTCCCTCCTCCATTGTTTTTAATAACTATAATCCAAAGTCTTATTGGTCATGAGCCTAAGGTCCATTTGCCTGAGTGACCAGGAGTTTCTGATTCTGCACCACTTAAATCCTTTGAAAACAATACTTTCAGGCCCAGAGGATGGTGTAATGGGTATGTTGCTGGACTCCCATGTGGTTGACTGCAGTTCGAGACACAGACCTGGTGGCTTGAGATTCATGCTAGTTGTGTGTGCGCGTACCCAAAGTCCCAAGAGGAGAATGGAGAAGGGATTATGGTGTGGCCATCTCCTCTGGCAGATGATTTCTTGCTTTCCATCTGTCTATCTCTCTTTATCTCTCCAGTAAGTGTGCATACCTGATAGCAATAATCTTTCTGAAAAAAGAAAATACTTTACATAACTACTTAAACATTCATTTGAATAAACATGACATACAATAACTTTATAACGAAAATAATAATAAATTAGATTCTCAGCTGTTACCTAACATAATGTATTGGAAATGAGAAATCTAGTGATATAAAAATGGCTTACTTAACACCTACTCCAGCAGGTGGTGTAGGGGATAAGGCGCTGGACTCCCCTATGGTCGACCAGAGTTTGAGTCCTGGACCTAGTGGCTTGAAAATCACTCTAGGTCTCTGTGCGTGCATGCCTATAATCTCAGGAGGAGAATAGAGGAGAAGGAATTGTGGCGTGACCATCTCCATGGGGGGTGACTTCTCACTTCCCTTCTCTCTGTCTCTCTCTCTGGTGAACGCAAGCGCCCTATAGCAAAAAACTAAAATAAAAAAATAAAAAATAGAAAAACCTAGGCTTATCCACATGGCAAATTGGATGGGACCTTAGCCATGATGACTGGCTAGCAAGTATCTGATACTTGATAGTATCAGGAACATACACTAGGGACCAGCAGTTGGCATAATGGCTATGTCACTGGACTCCCGTGTAGTCAACCGCAGTTTGAGTCCCGGACCCGGTGGCTTGAACTCACACTGGGCACATGTGCGTGCGTGCCCAAGATCCCGAGAGGAGAAGGGATTGTGGTGTGGCCATCCCCATGGGGGGGGGGGGGTGATTTCTCACTTTCTGTCTCTATGTCTCTCTCTGTCTTTCCAGTGAGTGCACACACCCTATAGCAAAAACCTCTAAAAAAAAAAAAAAAAAAAAAGAAAGAAAGAAAGAAAGAAAGAAAGAAAGAAAGAAGGAAAGAAAGAAAAGAAAAAGGAAACATAAGCTAAACTTGAGTGTCATGTGCCTGACTATTCCAGTACCTCTGGGCTTCTCTCACTTTTCTTTCAGGAACAAAATACCACATTGCTCGTTGTCTGTGGAGACCTCACCATGACCGCAAGAGCTATGCGAACAGATAAAGCTGCAGCAAAGTCACATTTCAATTTGTATTTCTAAGCAGTGATTTGATATATTAATCACTGGAAACGGCTGTTGCTATCTATGATGTGTCTTCTCACTTATATTTGAGTTTTCCTTTTTTTTTCCTAAAAAAAAAAAGATTTTTGTTTTACCATAGGATATATACTTGAAGGAGAAAGAGATAGAGACAGTGAGAGGGAAAGTGAGAAATCACCCTTCAGGGAGAGGGCCATGCTGCGGTCTCTTCTCTACTTTGCTCGTAGGCCTTTGGGCACCTGTGCACATGTGCCAGGTCCGGGACTCGAACTGCAGTCGACCATGTGATAGTCCAGCTCCTTAATCACCATGCCATCTGCTGGCCCATGGGGCTTGATCTTGCATGGAACTCTTTTTGTTTACTATAATTTCTAATTTCTCTCTCTCTCTCTCTCTCTATATATATATATTTGTACTGAGAAAAGAAACATATGCACTTTCTAACTTTCTACTACATTTCAGTGAACTGTGGGCCACTGATCATATTGTTCAGTGGAATCACTTTGGCTTTTTCATGTTTTTCCAAGCACACTTGGACTCCCTTTCTCTTAGCATCAGTTTCTGGCTTGTTACACAGCTTCGATGCCAGAGGTTCATTTTTATTTTATCTAAGTTAGTTCTGATTTTTGGATTCAATGTTTTCTTTCACTGTGTGTATGTGTGCGTGTGTGTGTGTGTGTGTGTGTGTGTGTGTGTGTGTTTGTTTTCATGGAGAGTATTTTTAAATATTTTTTTAAAGTTTTTGTTTTCTACATGTCTGAAAACATCTTCACTTTACCTATTCCTCATAGCTCGTTTGGATGGTTACAGAATTCAAAGTATAAAAACATTTCCTTTCATAAATGCTGAAGATGAATCTCTGTTATTTTCCAGCAGTTAGTTTATTTTTTATTTTTTTTCACTTAGTATTTGCCAGAGGACATGTGTGCTCATGACAGAGAGAGAGGAGACACAGAGAGGAAAAGGGGTTGCTTTCCTTCTTCTGTAATTCCTTCTTCTCTATATCTTTATCCTGTTGGGATTTGGAGCACTTAGACACACTTGCCTGAAGACTTTTTTTAAGCCAACAGGGCCAGGATTTGAACCACATAGTAAATAATGTGGGATCCAGGTCCCTTAACCATGGGGCTAGTCCCTATTTTTTAATTTATAAAAAAAGTTTATTATCTCTTCCATGAGATAGAGAGACAGAGAAACAGTTACTCCTAATAAGATCTTCTTTTTTGGGTGGGGGTGGTTTTTGCTATAGGGCGCGTGCACTTGCCAGACAGACAGAAAGAGACAGAAAGCAAGAAATCGCCCCCCATGGGGGGGTGGGGGGATGGCCATGTCACAATCTCTTCTCCTCTATTCTCCTATCGGGATCTTGGGCATGCACACACATACACCTGGCGTGAGTTCAAGTCACCTGGTCCAGGACTCGAACCATGGTCGAGACTACATGGGAGTCCAGCGACATAGCCATTACGCTAACTGCTGGTCCACCCCCACCCCCCATAAGATCTTCATGCCACGATCCTTTTCTGGCCTCTGCCATCCAGGATTAGAGGCACTTGTGTGCATGCCCTGTGTGTATAGGGAGATCTTGGGGCCTTCCAACTTGTCTTCTGAATCAGAGTGTGGCATTACCACTCTGTCACTGTGGCGGGCCAGCAGTTCATTTTTTTGATCATGTCTGATACCAATTTGATTCTTGCTTTTTTTTTTTTTAAGTTTTTCCTATAGGACATGTGCACTTGCCAGAGAGAGAGAAAAAGAGAGGAAAAGCAAGAAATCCCACCCCGAGGGGGAGAGCTATGCCACAATTACACAATCCCTTCTTCTTCACTCTCCTTTTAGGATTTTGGGCATGCATGCACATGCACCCAGTGTGATTTTCAAGCCACCAGGTCTGGGACTTGAACTGTGGTAGGCCATGTGGGAATCCAGTGCCTTAACCACCATGCAACCTGCTGGCCCTACCCCCTCCTCATTTTTAAATGAGGTGGCTATTGAACATGGATTGTTCTGTGTTGCCTATTTTCACTCTCATATTTTCATTTTCTTTATCACTTAGAGCTTTCTTATAGTGATTTCTTTGAGTTTATATTCCAGTCCTTCCCTTGTTTTATTAAATTTAGCCATGATGTTTAAAATTTCCATAAATCCACTTGATTCCTGAATTTTGTTGCTTTCAGTTTAAGGATTCAATCAATTGGGGCTTTTTACTAAGGATAAGACAACTCTCTTTTGCTTTCTGACATCGTCCCCTTGGGGTAAAGGTTACATTTGTTCACGTTGAGTTTTTCTTTCACGCCATGTTTGGTTGAAATACCTACTGATACTTGGCTCTCTGTTCGTAATTTTAAGTAAAAAAATATGTTGATGAGTGTCATTGGCTGGCTTGGCTTTCCTGTGATGGTGAGCATTTCTATTTCTACACACAGCTGTGTCTTAGTCTGTACCACTCTAACAAAATATCTTAGACTGGGTAATTTATAAAGAACAAACATTATTGCTCATGGTTCTGGAGGCTGGGAAGTCCAAAATCAAGATGTCAGCTGATTTGGTGTCTGGCAAGTACCCCTTCATCATCGAGGGTGCCTTCTGGCTTCATCCTCACATGCTGAAGGCTCCCCAAGCTCCTTTTTATAGCACAGAACCCTCATAACCTAATCACTCCAAAAGGTCCCACCTCTTAATACTATCACATTGAGATTAGGTTTCAACACATGACTGTTGGAAGGACACAAATATTCAGGTCACTGTGATGGGCACACATGACAAAAGACTGACTTCTCTTTGGGCTTGCAAGTCTTGGAAGTGGGTGGCACCCCCACTTTCATGCAGCCTCCGAGCTGCACTGTGAGGAGGTTGGCAATGGACATACATTTCCATCCTAGGAATCCTCACTCGCTTCTGGCCACTCATTCATTTGCTATTAGGATACAGTCTCCGGTTTTATGCTGAAGGTAACAAACCCTGATTCCAGTGGCCTAAAGGAGGAAAGTCTGTGTTTGAAAGAGGGCACTGATAAAACCCCCCATAGAGAATTCTCTCTCCTATTTTCTGAGTTTCTTCATCTCAGGAAAATGGTGCTAGCCCTTCTTCAGCCTTATCTTCTGCTTATTATAACAATGGCACTGATTGCTAGAAAAGTTTTATTGCTATAGAATTTAACCACTTTAATTGCTATCCTGCAGAATATTTATGGTTTAAGTTATTTACGTTATCTTCATGGCCTTACCATTGCATTCTTATTTCTTTTTCTTTTTTAAAAAATTTTTTTACTATTGGAGAGAGACAGAGAGAGAGGGAAAGTGAGAAATCACCCCCCCACCACCACCCAGGGAGGATGGCCATGGTATAATCCCTTCTTCTCCATTTTCTTCTAGGGATTTTGGGCATGCATGCTCATGTGCCTGGCATGTTTTTGAAGCCATTGAGTCTGGGACTGGAGCCACAGAGTTGGCCATATGTGATTTAGTGCCTTTTGAAAAAAAGGTTCATTTATTTCTTCTGTGAAAGAGAGAAAGAAAGAGACAAAGACAGAGAGAGAAAGATAAGCACCCTTAACAGGGTCCCATGCCATGGTCCCCTTCCAGCCTTCACAGCCAGTCAGGAGCATGGACATGTATGCACTTAGTATGTACAAGTCAACCTGGGAACCGAACCCTGGTCTTCCACACAGCTTCAGTATTCCAGAGCATGGTGCTGCCTTTGTACCTCCCCAGCTGGATCGCAACCTTATTTTCCTAAAAGTCCTGGATTTAGTCTCTTCTGTACATCTGTACTGTTCTTTGGGAGTTTTTGAGAAAGCAAATTTAAATATGTTTAACCTACTTTCTGTACCCAAAAATCCTTTGAATCATTCATGATTTTTAGAGAAAGATTTTTTCTATAGGGCATGTGTGCTTGCCAGAGACATTGAGAGAGACAGAGAGAGAATGAGAGAAGGTGAGAAATCACTTCCCCCATGGGAGAATGGCCAGGCTACAATCCCTTCTCCTCCATTTGCCTCTTGGGACTTTGGACACACGCACATGCCCAGCGTGAGTTTCAAGCCACTGGGTCCAGGACTCCAACTGTGGTCAGCCATGTGGGAGTCCAGTGCCTCAACCACTATGCCACCTGCTGGCCCCAATTCATTCTTTACAGTAAGCACTAAAACTTATGACTCTCCTTGTCTTATGACTGAGGGGAAAAAAAAAGTAGCTTCACTGGAGACTTCAACCAAGAAAAAACTATTACTGTATAGTGGTTAAAAGAATAGGGTTAGGGACCAGCAGTTAGCGTAATGGCTATGTCGCTGGACTCCCACGTAGTCGACCGCGGTTCGCGTCAACTTAAAACTCACGCCGGGCACGTGTGCGTGCATGCCCAAGATCCCAAGAGGAGAACGGAGGAGAAGGGATTGCGGCGTGGCCATCCCCTCTGGGGGGTGATTTCTCGCTTTCTGTCTCTCTGTCTGTCTCTGTCTGGCGAGCGCACGCGCCCTATAGCAAAAACCTCTCCCAAAAAAAGAAAAAAAGAAAAAAAAGAATAGGGTTAGTTCCTGGCCTGCCGCTTACAAACCTAAGGGACTTCGTCTAGTTTTCCGGCTCTCTTTTCTCATCCATGTGATCATAAATGATAATAGTACCTCCCTCAAGGAGTGGAGAGAGGGTTGAAAGAGGATCTTGCACCTGGCACAAAGTAAACCCTTAATAAAGGGTCACTCTCTAAGTGTCTTCTCCAGTGCAAGTCTAAGGGTGGTTTGGTTGGAAAGATGCAGGATTTTCTGAGAGAAAGGTTGTTTGTATCTCCTTTGATATTGTTTCAACACACGATCATACACCTGCTCTGCAAAACTACATAGCAGGTCACTGCTATCCCGGGTTAGGCAAGGAAAAGACTAGCGGAAGCCTTGTAGACCATCAGATGCAACGTCTCTTTTACTCATGAACAAACTATTGCCCAAAGGGTAGAGGTTGATCCATGGTGAAGGAGCCCTGGTCTGTATCTAGACCTCCTCATTGTCCACCAAAAGGGATGAGGAACACTTAGTGTTTTCATTTTATCCTTTCTACAGAAAGGTACATCCATTGTTCTATCTGATGAAGAGAAAGCTTAGGCTCAGAGAGGATGAATGTAGTGGAGAAGCCCCTTAAATTTGGCTGAGTTCCAGAGTTAGGATGGAAAAGGGGAAACCCTATGTGTTCCTGTCACCCTAAATTCCCCCAAGGCATTGCAATGGAGACCATCATCTAGACTCTCCATAAATATAACACAGTATATCTCCCTTCCTGCTCTGGAATAAATGGTTTCTGCCACTGAGCTCCAGAGAAAGCACTGGACGTGTGATGCCCAGGGCATGATGAAAAGCCAGAGATTTCAGCTAGGATGGGCAGAGTCCTGTCTTCTATGTCCTTCTTCCTCTGCGACGATCCAGACTGAAATGGTGGGCAGCATCCCCTCCCACCTTTAAAGTCTGTCTTTCTAGTGTCAGTAGGTGGCGGAGTAGTTAAGACACTGGACTACCACAGGGTTGACCACGGTTCTAGTCCCAGACCTGGCCCCTTGAAACTCATGCTGGGAGCGTGTGCACGCATGCTCAAAATCCTGAGAGGAGAATGGAGGAGAAGGGATTGCAGGGTGGCCATCTCCCCTGAGGTGGGGTGGGGTGGGGTGGGGGATTTCTTGCTTTCTGTCTCTCCGGTGAGTGTGTACATGCCCTGTAGCAAAAATCTCTCAAAAAAAAAAAAATTCTGTCTTTCCCTTTTATAGATCTCTGGAGATGAACTATTATGGGATGTAGCCCTACTGTTACATGAACGAGGCACACAGCTGTTAGGCAAGAGAGTGAGGAAGTGGGGAAATACACTCTACTCCACTCAAGCCCTATCCACGTACTCCTCCCTACCATCCCAACTAGTCCCTCTCTCTTCCAGCTCATCACGCCAGGTTCATTTAGCTCAGTGTGACGTTCTTCCCCACGCGACTTCTGTTTTCTGGTATAAATCTCCAGACATTTTATGGGCCAATAATGTCTAAAGTGTACACGGACTCTTTGGTTGCTCTGTAATTACCACTGACCCCTTTCCTGGACCCTTCTCCATAAAGAGGTCATCTCTTTGAGGCAGCCCCACTGTCCCTTTTACACCAAGGTGGTAGGTGGAACAACAAAGTTCCTAATTAGCTAGCCTGCCCAGGGAAGCGTGGTGTCAGATTTTCAGGTCAATGTTTGATGGAGGGGTAATCAGGGGAGGTGATGTATCGACTTTGATTAAAGAGCTATGATGAATCAAGAGGAAATTGACATTTAATTTCTTTCCGACCAAACGAATCTTGCCAACCAAACTTAGGGATGAGTTGTCAACCGCGTTGGTTTGTGGGGCAAGGGGAGATACTCATGGAAATGATAGATCTGACAAAAATTGGCTAGAATTTCTTTAGCAAATTCCCTGCTCTCTGGGGTCAGGAGGTGGCACAGCGGAGGTGCAAATGAACGCATGTGGGAAAGGTCCTCACTTCGAGTTTGGGTGCATATACTTGTGATCTGGGTTGAGACTAGGGTTGCAGTGCGAGACCCAATTGAGGATACTCATCTGTCTCTGTCTTTCACTCTCATGAAATAAATAAGCTTGAAAAAAAAATCTCTGATGTTTATTTAAACAGACACAAAATGATTCAGTGGAGATGCAAAGTCTCCCAGCTTTCTCAAGCAAACAGGAAATATTACAGAAGCACTTGGTGCTACGGATAGTTGCAGAGAGGCAATACACAACGCTCTTGAAACTCACACTGAGCGCGTGTGAGTGCGTGCCCAGAATCCCAGGAGAAGGCATTGCAGCGTGGCCATTCCCCCTGGGGGGTGATCTCTCACTTTCTTCTCTCTGTCTCTCTTGTCTCTTTCCTCTGGCGAGTGCATGTGCCCTATGGCAAAGCCCTAAAAAAAAAAAAAAAAAAAAAAAAAAAAAAAAAAGGAAGAAAGAAACAAAACACGATTCTCTGTGAGGCTGAGGCCATCTGAAAACGTTGCTGGTTTGAATCCAGAGTCCTCTCTGAGTATGCCGGGTATGTGCTTGTTCATGATCAGAAGTTGGCTGAAGCTGGGTGTGTACGCTTGCTGGAGAGAGACAGAGAAAGGAAAAGTAAGAAATCACCCCCCCCAGGGGTCATGGCCATGCCACAATCCCTTCTCCTCCATTCCCCATTTCTTTCTTTCTTTCTTTTTTTTGGGGGGGGAGGGAGATTTTTGCTATAGGGCGTGTGTGCTTGCCAGAGAGTCAGAGAGACAGAAAGCGAGAAATCACCCCCTTCAGGGAGGATGGCCATGCTGCAGTCCCTTCTCTTTTATTCTTCTCCTGGGATCTTGGGCATACACACACATGTGCCCAGTGTGAATTTCAAGCTGCCAAGTTCGTGAGTTTCAAGTCAGAGTCTGGGACTCGAACCTCAGTCAACTACCTGGGAGTCTAGTGACATAACCATTGCACCATCTGCTTGTCCCCCATTCTCCATTTCTTAAGCATCTCACTTACTGCCGTGCCCACCTCACTCTTGGCCAGTGGGGAAAAGAAGATCCTTGGTGTTGAAAAAGAAAAAGAAAGAAAGAAAGAAAGAAAGAAAGAAAGAAAGAAAGAAAGAAAGAACGAACTCTGCTGGCAGCACGTTTAGAGTAACAACGTGCCTTGAAAACTCCCCCAAATGTGTGATATTTTCCCCCAGTTAAACCGATACCTCTTTTTTAGAAGAAGAAAAAAAAAAAAGGAAGAGGAAATACAATAGTTTCTTATCTTTTCTTTGATTATCAAAAAAGAATAAGAAAACAGGAAGTCCCTAGTCGGCACACTAGAATACTGTTATTTATTCTCAGACACCTATCGTTCTGAAAAATCTCCGCAGCGAAGCGATTCTCAACGGCTGTGGCTCCTGAAGTTCCAGCCTGCGTGGACGCGGGACAGGGCTGGCTCCGCAGAGGAGGTGGACCCGGAGCGTTCCGGAGCAATGGCAGCCTTTGGTCAGTAGGTGGGAGTAGAGAAACACAGATCGGACCTGGCCGGGCAGCCAGCCCAGAGCTGGTCCCCAAACCAAGGCGCGCACGTAGCAGGGAAGAAAGGAAAAACGTCCAGAGGTTGGGAATCAAGCGGCATGGACATTCCCATCCGTGTCGCATCAGGGCAGAGGCGATCCCAGGCACATTTGGGAGACGATTGCTTGCCAAGCTGTCTATTGGATTTCACGCTTTAATTTGGTCAGGAAATCATATGATTATTAGTTTTTAGTTTTATTTCTCACAATTCTTTTTTTTTTTTTCTTTTTTTGGAGAAGTTTTTGCTATAGGGTGCATGCACTTTCCAGACAGACAGAGAGAGACAGACAGACAGAAAGCGAGAAATCACCCCCCAGGGGGGATGGCCACGCCGCAATCCCTTCTCCTCCATTCTCCTCTCGGGATCTTGGGCACGCACGCACACGTGCCCGGCGTGAGTTTAAGCCACCGGGTCCGGGACGCGAACCGTGGTCGACTACATGGGAGTCCAGCGACATAGGCATTACGCCAACTGCTGGTCCCAATTTCTTACGATTCTATAACAGATTCTTTCTCTGCTCTCTTTCCTCTTATTCTCCTCCTCTTTCCTATATATCTGTAATTCCTTCTGTAGCTACCATGTTATTGGAGAGGGGTGGGGTCCAACTAAATAATTTAATCTCCCCACCCCCCCTTAAGGCACTAGCTGGAGAGAGAGACAGACGGAGGGAAAGTGAGGAATCAGCCCCATCCCTGTGAGAGGCAGGAGGAGGACGGCCATGTTGCAATGCCTTCTTTTCCATTCTCCTCCTGGGATTTCGGGCATGTGCACACCCACACCCTGCATGATTTGCAAGCTGCTGGGTCCAGGACTCGAACCATGGTCAGCCATGTGGAAGTCCAGCGCGTCAACCACCACACCACCTGCCGTCTCCATCTTTAGAAAGCTGTCAACATTCCCGTGTGATCACGATGGCTTTTCTCCCAAGTGTGGAAGGAGTGAAAGGAAGGGATGAATTGTCTTGTACAACTTGTGTATTTTCTTTGGAAGAAGAGCGAGCGTATTTAAGGTATTGTTTTGACGGTTAAAATACATCTTGGCCCAGGGAACCAGCAGTTAGCGTAATGGCTATGTCGCTGGACTCCCACGTAGTAGACCGCGGTTCGCGTCTCGGACCCGGTGGCTTACAACTCACGCCGGGCGCGTGTGCGTGCGTGCCCAAGATCCCGAGAGGAGAATGGAGGAGAAGGGATTGCGGCGTGACCATACCCCCTGGGGGGTGATTTCTCGCTTTCTGTCTCTCTGTCTCTCTCTGTCTGTCTGGCGAGCGCACGCGCCCTATAGCGAAAAAAAAAAAAAAAAAACCTCTCCAAAAAAAAAAAAAAAAAATACATCTTGGCCCAGATATTGTGTAATAGGAGCAAGATGGAATATATGATGAACTCAGAAGTGCATGACATCAGAGAACTAAAAGATCTATTCGTTGGGGTCAGTAGGTGGTGTGGTGGTTAAGGCGCTGGACTCCCACATGGCCGGCCATAGTTCCAGTCGGGGGCGTGGTGGCTGGCTTTCTCACTTTCCCTCTCTCTTTCTCTCCATCTCTCTCTGATGAGCGCATGTGCCCTAGAGCAAATTAAAAAAATAATAACAATAAAGAAAATTAAATAAATAATTTCTAAAAACCGATCTAGTGGTTTTCTTTTCTTTTCTCGAGAGGATTTTGCTATAGGGTGCGTGCGCTTGCCAGAAAGACAGAGACAGAGAGACAGAAAGCGAGAAATCACCCTCCAGGGGGGATGGCCATGCCACAATCCCTTCTCCTCCATTCTCCTCTCGGAATCTTGGGCACGCATGCACACGCGCCTGGCGTGAGTTTAAGCCACTGAGTCTAGGACTCGAACCGTGGTCGGCTACATGGGAGTCCAGCGACATAGCCATTACGCTAACTGCTGGTCCCACTAGTGGTTGATTTTCCATAGATTTCCTTAACCTTCATTCTTATTTCCATTGCCTCCTCCCACCCTCCCTTATAGCAACCATGTAAAGATATCTTATATCATGATTATTATAGCAATGTGTTGTAAAAATCTGTGAGTCGACTTTCTAATTTACAAAGATAATATTAGGCTGCTAACCTCATTCTGTTTCTTTTTTTCCCCCCTTTTTTCACTCAGTACTGTGCTTTATTTTATTAAAAAATTAAAAAAAAATTTGCCAGTGGGTATGTGCACTCACCAGAGAATTAAAGATAGAGAGAGAGAGAGAGACAGAAAGGGTGATTTCTCACTTTCCCTCTCTCTGTCTCTCTCCAGTGAGCAACCATGCCCTATGGCAAAAACCTTAAAAAAAAAGATTCCTATATAAAAAATAGAACATTTGTGTATTTCTTTAAGTTAATATTCAGATACTTTATAATTTTTAGCGTACTTTTTCTTAAAATTATATTTGCTTATGGTTTATTGCTTATGAAGAAAAATTCTATTCATTTTCATTTTGTTTTTTAAATTATTTATTTATTTATTATTTTAAATTTGACCAGAGAGAGAAAGAAGGAGAGAGAGAAAGAGAGAGAGAGAGACAGAGGGAAAGTGAGAAAGCAAGCCTTGGGAACCAGCAGTTAGCGTAATGGCTATGTCGCTGGACTCCCACGTAGTCGACCGCGGTTCACGTCTCGGACCCGGTGGCTTCCAACTCACGCCGGGCGCGTGTGCGTGCGTGCCCAAGATCCCGAGAGGAGAATGGAGGAGAAGGGATTGCGGCGTGACCATCCCCCCTGGGGGGTGATTTCTCGCTTTCTGTCTCTATGTCTCTCTCTGTCTGTCTGGCGAGCGCACGCGCCCTATAGCGAAAAAACCTCTCCCAAAAAAAAAAAAAAAAAAGAAAGCAAGCCTTCAGGGCCAGGACTTGAACTGTGGTTGGCCATGTGGGAATCCAATGCCTTAACCGACACACCACCTACTGGCTCCTCATTTTGTTTTTGTAAGTGGTTTTGTATTTAGAAGCATACATGTTGAATCTTTTATTTTAATTTTAATTAATTAATTAATTAATTAATTTTTTGGAGAGTTTTTTTTTTCTATAGGACACATGCGCTCGCCAGAAAGACAGAGACAGGGAGACAGAAAGCAAGAAATCACCCCCCAGGGGGGATGGCCACGCCGCAATCCCTTCTTCTCCATTCTCCTCTCGGGATCTTGAGCACGCACGCACATGCGCCTGGCATGAGTTTAAGCCACCGGGTCTGGGACTTGAACTGCAGTTGACTACATGGGAGTCCAGCGGCATAGCCATTACACTAACTGCTGGTCCCTCGATATACATATTTTTAAAAGTTAATTTTTTTCTGTGAGAGAGCATGGATGAGCATGTATGTGCACACAAGAGAGAAAGAGAGAGAGGACCAGCAGGTGACGTGGAGGTTAAGGCAGCTGGATCCCACATGGTCAAGTCCACTGTTCAAGTCCCAGACCCGGCAACTTGAAAATCACGCTGGGTGAGTGTGCATGCATGACCAAAATCCCTAGAGGAGAGTGGAAGAATGGAGGAGAAGGGCCTGCAACATGGCCATCCCCTCCTGTTGGGTGACTTCTCACTTGCTCTCTCTCTGTCTCTCTCTAAAGAAAAAAAAAATAGAAAAAAGAAAAGAAAGAGAGACCCTTGACGGGATCTGGTCCTGCTGTGGTCTCCTTCCTTCATCCCTCCGGCAAGGCAAGATCCTGAACATACGCTTCCCCAGGGTGTTCCAGGCAGATCATGGTCTGAACTCGTGGTTAGCCCTGTGGCTTTCAGCACTGCCGCTCAGCATGCTACTTCCCGCTGAGGCTGGCCCCTATTTACTTTTTGTCCATTTAAAGAAAGTACTTTCCTTTCTATTTCTAGTGTGCTAAGCTGCTTTCCCTAGGCTAGCAGGAGGAGTGGCAGGTAAGGTGGCTGGATCCCACATGACTGACTCATGGTTCAAGTCCCAGATCTGGCAGCTTGAAAAACACACCAGGCACATGCCCAGAATCTGGAGATGAGACTGGAGGAGAAGGGATTGTGAGGGCTAGCAGGTGGTGTGGTGGTGAAGGCGCTGGATGCCCACATAATTGAGCCCCAGTTCAAGTCCCAGACCTGGCAGTTTGCTTTCTCACTTTCTCTCTGTCTCTCTCATCTGTCTCTGGTCAAATTAAATACACACACACACACACACACACACACACACACACATATATATATATATATATATATATATATATATATATATATATATATTTAAATAAATAATTATTTAAAAACAAAAAAAGAAGGGATTATGGCTTGACCGTCCCTCCCTAGAGGATGCTTTCTCATGGTCCCCCACTCCCACCCCCATCTCTCTTTGGGGAGCACATGTGCCCTACAGCAAAGAAAAAAGAAACAAACAAGGAAAGATGCTTTTCCTGTGTCGACAGAGGTGACCATACCGTTTTTTCCCCTTTAGTCTATTAATGTCGCACGTTTCACTGAGAGATTTCTCGGGGGCGAGGGGGAGTGATTTAACTGTTACCTTCCCGGGAGGAATTTTGTTTGGGTGATAGCGAAACTTAAGGACTGTGAGAAGATGCCCTTCATCTTCAATTTCTCTGGCTGTACTGTGCTAGGATATTTTGCAAACGATAGGTGTGTGTGTGTGTCCTAAGTGGATGTCTTTATTCCATTAGTATTTGCTCAACTACGTGTAGGGGAAATGTTGAGTCTTTTCAGTGAAAACTTCACCAAGATGATGGAGAGGACAAAAGACTCTGTGTCTCTGTCCCAAAGATCACTCCCGTCATTTGGGGATCGTTTGGCACACACATTATAGGAGCTCAGTAAAGCACTGGGCTTACGTGGATGACCATCTAGTTTTAAAGCTGATAAAATGGGAACCAGCAGTTGGCATAATGGTTATGTCACTGAACTCCCATGTAGTCGACCATGGTTCGAGTCGCGGACCCAGTGACTTAAACTCATGCCGGGTGTGTGTGCGTGCGTGCCCAAGATCCCAAGAGGAGAATGGAGGAGAAGGGATTGTGGCGTGGGCATCCCCCCGGGGGGTGATTTCTCGCTTTCTGTCTCTCAGTCTCTGTCTTTCTGGCGAGCGCATGTGCCCTATAGCAAAAACCTCTAAAAAAAAAAAAAAAAAAAAAAAAAGCAAAGCTTATACTAT
Source organism: Tupaia tana (assembly GCA_026018925.1). NCBI lineage: Eukaryota > Metazoa > Chordata > Mammalia > Scandentia > Tupaiidae > Tupaia > Tupaia tana. Next base: position 19,491,876 of record JAKSZU010000028.1, on the reverse strand, counting down.
GCAAATTCGCTTGATTCATGAAGAAGAATGGAAAATACTGACCATATTTGTTGATCGCTTGGTTACTTTGGTGATATCGATGCAGTTATAAACCCAATTAGAACGATAAGCGCTTGGCAAAGTCAGCGTTTGCAAGTTCCATCTGAAAACGATTGAAACAATTCATTCCATCGAGTGACTCATTCTGTTGTTTTCCTGAGAAAATATTTAAGTTTGCGGCCAGCAGATGGCGGAGAGGTTACGTCGATGGACTCTCAGTGGTTGACCATAGATTGAGTTCTGGACCTGGTGGCTTAAAAATCACATTGAGTGCATGTGAGTGCTTGCCCAAGATCCCAGGAGGAGAATGGGTTCCTGCATTTGGATGCAACATGTGCATAGGTTTGCAGTGTGGTCATCCCCTGGGGGGATGATTTCACACTTTCCCTCTCACTGTCTCTGTCTCTGGCGAGTGCACATTCCCTATGGCAAAAACCTCTACCAAAAAAAGAAATCTAAACTTGACACTTATTTTATACGTAAAGGAAGAAAGGACAGGTCCTGAAAAAGATTCCCAACTTGAACATGAGCAATGAATTGTATATACAAATTGCTAAAAAACTAAGTGCATGCATAGATGTATTGGGTTGCATTTGTTCAAGGTGGTCTTCATCCTGACTATAGTTCCAGGGGGCACTAATAGCTTAGGATACCTGAGCGATGGGACCAGCAGATGGTGTAGTGACTACAGGGCTGGCTGTGGTTTGAGTGTTGGACCCGGTGGCTTGACACTCACTCTGTGCACGTGTGTGTGCATGCCTGAAGTTCCAAGAGTCTGGAGGAGAAGGGATTGCAGTGTAGCCAACCCCCCTGCGAGGGTATTTCTCACTTTCTGTCTCTCTGTTTCTCTCTGTCTCTCCGGCAAGCACACATGCCATATAGCAAAAATCTCTCTTTAAATAAAAGAAGGGGTACCTGAGGTGGAGCAAATGGATTTTCCGGTCTCTTCTCTCACCTAATTGGATGTGTGAATGAACTGTCTGCACACTGATCTCAGGCCTGTGGCTCTTCTTTTCTGCATTTGTATGCAACGTGTGCATAGGTTTGCATTTACACCAAATCACGCAGGCTTTATTTTCCTGCAGTGAGAGCTCAGAGCCCCCGGAACAAAAGGAAAAATGGCTTCTTAATCTTGACAGCCTTCGTGTAGTGACATTCCCATGTAGTTTCCTGGTAGTTTTATTGGACCCTCTGAAAAGGAGGGAGCAGAGATGAGAATTATTTTATTAAATTTTATTTATTTTTAATTTGACCAGAGAGGGACAGAGCAAGTGAGAGAGAGAGAGAGTAAGAAAGCAAGCTGCCAGGTCTGGGACTTGAACCACCGTCAGCCATGTGGGAGTCCACTATCGTGTGTGTGTTGCCATGGTGTTATGTGTAAGTGTAATATCTGGCCTGTGTGTGCATGATAGCCAGCATTTCAGACATTGGTTTCATTTCAGGCACTCCCCCATTGTGAAACTGCTGAGTATAGGTGGGACTCTGATTCTAGGGGAGAATCTTCCTGTGGACCAGAATTCTGGCAGGGTTAGCACCTCAGTGGAAATCATTCCAGACAGTTCCGATGAGCGAGACTGAACTGTGGAACAGATCACCGCAAGGCTCTGGGCTTATTCTTTTCTTTTCCACTTCACAACGGCCACAGCGTTGGTGGGGACTTAGGAAAGGGTTCCTGGAGAGCTAGTTTTATCCCTGAGTCTTACAGGAGGAATTAGAATTGGTGTCACTGGGGACCAGCAGATGATGTAATGGTTACTCTCACTTAGACGACTGCAGTTTGAATCTTGGATCCGGTGGCTTGGGACTCACGCCGGGTACGTGTGCGTGAGTGCCCAAAATCACAAGAGGGGAATAGAGGAGAAGGGATTGTGGCATGGCCATCCCCCTTGGGGGGTGATTATTTTGCTTTCTGTCTCTCTGTCTCTCTTTATCTCTTCAGTGAACACACAAACCCTGTAGCAAAACTGTACAGAAATAATACAGATAATATAATTACTAGACAAGGATATATATTTTTTTCAAATTTATTTATGTATTTATTTATTTAAGTTTTTTTATGAGAGAGGTTTTTGTTATAGGGCGCATGCGCTCGCCAGACAGACAGAGAGAGACAAAGAGACAGAAAGCGAGAACCCCCCCCCCCCCGGGGGGGATGGCCACACTGCAATCCCTTCTCCTCCATTCTCCTCTCGGGATCTTGGGCACGCACACACACGCACCTGGTGTGAGTCTCAAGCCACCGGGTCCGGGACACGAACCGCAGTCAACCACATGGGAGTCCAGTGACATAGCCGTTGTGCTAACTGCTGGTCCCATATTTATTTCAGTTTTGAAGATCAAGAGAGAGGGAAAGTGAGAAAGCAAACCACCAGGTCTAGGACTCAAACCATGGTCAGTCATGCAGGAGTCCAGCACCCTCAACCACCAAGCCACCTGCTGCCCATAGACAAGGATATTTAAATAGTTATCACTATATTGCATATGTTCAGCAAGCTGGAGGAAAGAGTGGGCATAGTAAGTAAAACAGAATATTTTTTAAAAACCTACAATATATGAGATAAAAATAGACTGGATGATAGAAAATTTATGAACTTGAAGACAGAACAATAGGAACTATTCGCATCAAAAATAATCCATAATCCATTCTCCATTCCTTCTTCCTTTTGGAATTTTGGGCATGCATACACATATACCCAGGAGTATCTGTCAGGCTTCTGGGTCTGGGACTTGAACTGTGTGGTTGACCATGTGGGGTTGAGCCATCTCAACCATCGGGTCACAGACTGGCCCTTAAAGTTTTAATACTATTAATGAAGCAAAAGAATTCTCTTAGGCCACCATGAGAAACACCTCCTTGAACTTCAGTGCTCGACTTTCTGTAAAGATGTTGTTGAGAACTTTGTTCATCATTCCACACATGTTAAATAATCCTTTATAAGAGAACTCAAAGCATACATTCTCTCTGGCTTCAGTATCAAGAAATCCATGTGCTTTTTATAATAGCAGCCAATATTTATTAAGTATGTATTATTTACACATTCAAATGAACCATCTTTTATGCTTTATAGGAACTGTCTCATTTAATCTTCCCAAGTTCCAAGAAATAAATACCATCATTGTCCCCACTTTTTTTTTTTTTTTTGAGAGGTTTTTCCTATAGGGCACTTGTGCTCACCAGAAAGATAGAGAGACAGAGAGACAGAAAGTGAGAAATCACCCCTCGGGGGGATGGCCATGCCGCAATCCCTTCTCCATTCTCCTCTTGGGATCTTGGGCATGCACGCACACATGCCCAACATGAGTTTAAGCCACTGGTCCGGGACTTGAACAGTGATCGACTACATGGGAGTCTAGCAAGATAGCCATTACACTAGCTGCTGGTCCCCTCATTGTCCTCATTTAATGGATTTTTTTTTTTTTTTTTTTTTTTTTTTTTTTTTTTTTTAGAACATAAAACTTCCTTAAGAACATCTTATACTGTCATCAGATACAACCAAAAAGAAAGGGGTAAACCAACAGGGAAGTGTTCATGCTGTTGCCACCTCAGAACAGGAAAATATATGATGGCTGGAATTACGGTTGGCCATAAATAAATGCTCTGTATAAATCAGTTCACTGCATAACACAATGCTCCCTTTCCATGCAGAAAAGAACTGATTTACACGTTATAAAGCTTTGATAGGCCAGCAGATGGTGTGGTGGTTGGGGCGCTGGACTTCCATATGGCCAACCATGGTTTGAGTCCCACATCTGGCAACTCGCTTTCTCACTTTCTCTCTCTTTCTCTCTCTCTCTCTGGTGAATGAATATGCCCTATAGCAAATTTTTAAAATCATAAATAAAATGAAATAGTAATTCTTGAAAATATGAAGATTTCATGGGAGTAAAAAGTTCCAAAGGTTATTTATAAAAACAAACAGAAAAGAGTCAAAGTAATACTGCAAGGGAGGAAACGATTCTGAGATATGACAGAGAAGGTGTATGAGAGTATGTATTAATATCCAACTGAGTGTCTACGTAAGAATGACCACTTTGGATAAGCCACGAAATCCATTTACACAAAATGCTAAGGGTATTGTTTTCACAATCAACCGAAGTATAGGTACTGGGTGCTTTCCATGTAAGTTATCTTTCATTAATTAAGCATGATGAACTGTAATCACCAGTTATCAGGGAAATGCTTAACCAGGACACATGTCCCTTTGAGTTTCATCTGGATTCTCTCGCTTCATCATCTAAGTGTCCCACCACGGCCATTCCCTCTATCAGGCCGTGGATTACCAATTGTTGCTGGGATTGCTTGGCCTTCTGATCGACAGGTTCTTACAGTATGTACTTTAACTAAGTCATCCTCTTGAACGTTTCCTCTGCCTTTCTGCACCCTCCACCGCAGAGCATTCAAGAAGTCACTTCTGCCTCCCATGCCTCTGGGGAAAAAAAAAAAAAAAAGTGGCAAATTCCTGTTGCATTTATCACGTGGGTTGGTGTTAGGTTCTCTTTCCCAAGTGCTGCACAGTTAGCCCAGCCTCTCTGTCTCCCATGGTTGCCTCAAGACCCACTGAGAGTCTTCGCAGTCCATGGGGAGTCTCATTGCCCCTGGAGTTTTGCCAGGAGGAGTAACTTCAAAGATGTGTCATAGCAGAAAAGGGTAAGACATTGATTGATTATATTGAAGGTATTTATTTATTAATTTGACATTTAATTATTGAGCCTCTGATAGATTCTGGGAATAAAAGGAAGAGCTCTATAGCAACATCAGCTTCCAATAGGGAGGTAGGTGGGGGAGTTCGGGAGCTTTCGGCTACTTTTTGGTGGATAATTCATGGTAATTTGTCTTTTGGTTGCAGCCTCTCAAAGAGTGTTCTATGGACTTGTCCTCATTGTCTTGTAAGTTGCAAATTATATTGCCAAACACAAATTCTATAGTAGTGGGAAGAATTATTTATTCCATTAAGAAGATCAACAGTGACGACCTATCATTCCAGGGAATTTCTACCCCCAGTGCCCAAACTCTGGTAACACCAGTTCTTTCTTGTAGGCTTAAACTCCTAGTATCTGCTTTAATTCTTCTATATCATCATTTCTTATATTCATCATATTCAATTTTCATAGTCTCTTGGATCTATTTCTAAACTATACACAGAAACTTATTTTTCTCCCCCATCCTCACTACGATCATCACCATCAAGAACTATCGTCCATTGTCTAAGGCAAGATACCTTAGGACTGGATCCTTAAACTCTCTGGGTTATGAATACAGGATGGCCTACATCAGGGGTTTTCCAACCCCCAGGCCACAGACTGGTATCAAGAGGTGAGTGGTAGGTGAGTGAAACTTCATCTGTATTTATAGTCATTCCCCATTGCTCACATTACCACCCAAGCTCTGTCTCCTGTCAGATCAGTGGCGGCATTAGACTCTCATAGGAATGCAAACCTTATTGTGAACTGTGCATGTGAGGACTCTAGGTTGTGCTCCTTATGAGAATCTAATGTTTGATAACCTGAGGTGGAGCTGAGGCAGTGATACTAGCACTGGGGAGAGGCTACAAATACTGATTACATTAACAGAAGAGGTCTGACTGCACAGAGATCATAATAAATCTATTACTTGCAGACTCATATCAGAACCCCATCAGTGAGTGGCAAGTGACAATTAAGCTACACATGGTGGCAGGCTTTAAGGGAACATGAGTTGATGCACTTCAATTGTACAACTGCATCTGGTGGCGGGCTTTAAGTCAGACACCCTTTCTCCATGCATACACCACAGGTCTATGGAAAAATTGTCTTCTTTGAAACTAGTCCCTGGTGCCAGAAAGGTTGGGAATTTCTGACCTATGTGCATAGCACCTGCTCACTCAGAACTTGCATGTGATGGTTGGTGACACACTAATGATCTCAAGAAATGCATGTGTAATAGGAAAAATAATAAACTACTTAAGCATCCTAGTCTAAGAGTTCTATAACTTGGGAGGTAGTTAGCTAGGATTGAGAGAGAGAGCACACAAAAAAAAACGTAACCACTATGGTTAAAGAACTGCATAGGGACATCTAAATGTACAAATTCTAAACCATATCGTCCCAGTTGGTAATCACTAGTACATATGACTATTTAAGTTAAATAAAATGAAATACATTGCAAATTTACTTCCCTAGTCACGACAATCACATTTTGAATTCTCAGTCTGGCTCATGGCTACCATACTGGGCAGCACAGATATAAGATATTTCCATCATAGCAGAAATGTCACTAGGACTTAGCTGTGTTAGAATCAAGGGAGACGGTCAAAGAAATGTTCCATTGGCAAGGGCCTGAGTTAGGGTGTGGAAATACCCATGGACATGAGAGCCTGGGCAGTAGTTGTACAGGTTACCAGAATCAAAATGGATCAGAGTAGGAGCTGACTAATTTAGTCAGTGGTACCTAAGTGCCAGAATCAGGTCCACCCTTGATGGGGACATGTCACAGCTCTAGTCTTCCTGTCCAAGACCTCAAAATGGGAGTGAGAAACCAGAGAGCTGGTTGAGACCTCAGATCCACTCAATATCTGCATTTCCAACAGGCCAGCATAAATGCTATTTGAAGAAATGTGAACCAGGAAGCCATGGATCACCTGCTGCCACCCAAAACTTCTGTTCCGTACCTTTAGAGGTGGGTGGGAAAGATTGCTCCCAGAGCCCTCATGTACATAGAGATTTCAGAGAAACAACAGCCCACTTCATTCTGGTTCAGAGGGTTATTGGAGGATGCTGATTGTGAGACATTCCTAGATGGGACTGTTCTTTCTCTCCCAGTAACTGAGAGCTGGATACTGGATTCAGCCAAAGGATTAGAGGTACTCATTGATGTGACCTAACAATCTGCCTAAGTATTTTCCCCCAGAAGGTGTATGTGGTCACTAAAGAGAAATAGAGACAGTGAGAGGGAAAGTAGGAATCACTCCTGAGGGAGGGTGTGCATGCCACAATCACCTCTATTCTCCTCCTGGGATTTTGGGCACACACAACACATTTCTGGTGTGATTTTTAAGCTGCTGGCTCCAGGACTTGAACCATGATTGGCCATATAGGAATCCAGTGCTGTAATCACAATGCCACCTGCTGGCCTCTATTCGTAACATTTACTAGCGCCTCCCTCCATGATGGTATATCACTCTCTGAATATGGAATTAGCATTTTCCTTTCCCATCTGGCTGCCTCTGTGAGCTCAGTTGTGGGTTGTCCACATTGTCTCTATCTTGAAGAGCCACAGTTAAAATCTTGGAGCGCGGCCCTATTTCAGAGAGTCCCAGTGATGAGAGATTTCTATTTTAAACATTTTTTTTAAGTTTCTTTCTTTCTCTCTTCTATGAGCAACACAGAAAGAGAGACAGACAGAGACAGAGAAATAGCACCCCCAAGAAGGTCTCAACACTACAGCCTACCCCCAGCCTCAGCCTGCTCCAGGTCATGGGGTTATGGTTGCTCAGTGTACTCAGAGAGCTCTTCAGTGCAAACATAGAACTTTCCCATGTGGGCTGGTATTTTACCACATTTCCACTATCTGGCCTCAAGAGATTTATATGTTAAACCATTTCATTAAAAAAAAAAAAAGGTGTCAGGTATCTCCTCATAAAATAGTGATGAGTTGGATTAGCTGTCCAACAGCGCTTCACACACTCATTCCCGCATCACCAGGAAGCAGAGAGTGGAACTACTATAGCATTTACAAAGCAAGAACTGACACCAGGCATATTTAAACACCATGAGATATGGTATCACTGGGGACAGAGAGTGAGTTTAGTTAATAATGAATGGCATATCCCATAAAATACCATTACACAGTGTTCAGGGCCTAAGAATGATGACATAATTATTAGGAGACTGGGAGATTAAGATATAATTTTAAAAAACATGACAGGGGAGGGTGTAATTGGGGAGACAAAATACACAGGAAGTTTGTAATTTACATGTCAAAATACCTTTTTCATGTTTTGATTGGATTAGACGCTGCCTTTCCACTCCATTTATCCTGGCTTCAATTAGAGGCAGCCGAAATGACATCTCACGTTCATATTCTTGACACACGCGGCTCATAGGCACTTTCTAATTCTAACCGACAGGAAGGGGGAAAGGGAAACTCGGTTTTGCCTCCGTCATGCACTTTTTACTTAACCCCTAATTTGTTTCTAAATGAGCCTGTCACTGTGCTTCCAGGGCTTTGTGCACTGGCTGCTGCTGCCTGATCTTGCTGCAAGTTCCTGGTCGTAGCTTGACGTGCTCTGTGTCACCTCTGCGGGCTTGCTGGGAACTATGAGCTGGGTTCAGAGGAACTGTGGGTTCCTTCGAGGACACACATTGACAGCCATGTTGCTTTACTGGCACACATATTCATGATGTAGTAGCGACCAAGCACAACTCTGCAAACCTGAGGACGTGAGGTGCAAACCGTCCCTGTGATGGTCAATGAATGTGTCAACCTGCCTGGGCTACGTGATGCCCAATTGCTGGTAAAAGATTATTTCTGGCATGTTTGTGAGGGTGTTTCAGGAAGGGATTGGCACTGGATTCAGTAGACTGAGTAAAGAAAAATACATCATTGATAGCATGAGTGAGCATTGGCCAACCCATTGAGGGTCTGAATAGAAGAAAAGGTAGAGAAGGGGTGCATTCACACTCTGCTGGAGCTGGAATGTCCATCTTCTCCTGCCCTTGACCATTGAATCTCCTGGTTCTTATGCCTTTGACCCTTCTGTAGTTCTTAGGCTTTTGCCACTGATCCCCAGCCTTTTTGGCACTAGGAACCAGTTTTATGGAAGACAGTTGTTCTACGGGGTGGGGGGATGGTTTATGAGAGTGTATAACCTAGATCCCTCAGGTGTGCACTTCACAATAGGGTTCCTGCTCCTATCAGCATCTAATGTTGCTGCTGATTGACAGGAGGTGGAGCTCAGGGTGTAATGCAAGCAATGGGGAGTGGCTATAAATTCTCATGAAACTTCACTCACTGCCTATCGCTCATCTCCTGCTGTGCAGCTGGTTTCTAACAGGGCATGGACAGTCCTGGTCTGTGGTCTGGAGTTTGCGGACCACTGAATTACGCTACGGGTTCTCCAGGATCTCCAGCTTATAAACTGCACATTAGGGGGCTTCTTAGCCTCTATAATTGTGTGAATCAATTCCTATAATAAATATCCTTACACACACACACACACACACACACACACACAGGGGGCTTCAAGAAGTTTGTACAAAAATGAAATCACAGCATAAGTTAATTTTGGTGCAAACGTTTTTTGAAATCCATGCATGGTTTTTTCATACTATGCATTTTTCACAAACCTTTTGAGGACCCTCTATGCACATCCTACTGCTTCTGCTTCTCTGGAAAACCCTGACTAATGTACTCTCCTTATTTTCCTTTGTTCTTTTCCTACTGAATTTTACCTGGAAGCTTCCTCTGTGCATTTGGTGGGGACAAATTCTGAAGTTTTTCTTTGCCTTGGATTCCTGAAATCTCCTTCTCTCATGGACCTGATAACCCTGGGCCCATCCAAATACCGTCAATGAAATACTGGATCATCAGAAAAGTCATGACACATTTTCGCATGGAAACACATAGAAAAATAGGTCGTGACTTTTCCAATGACCCAACATTTAGGCTAATTCTCTCTTATTTCTGAGAGTCATATATCTCCCAACCCCAGAGGCATTAAGTATCCATCTGGCAATTATAATCACCTGCAAGATAAAAGATATGATTATATTCTCATCTATTTGATGTAAGAGCCTATTTGCTTTTATCATTGTGACATGTTTCTTTACATGGGAAGCAATGATACAACCAGATGCATTTCAATGCATTGGATCATCAGAAAAGTCAGGATGTATTTTTCTTTTGCCTTTTTAGAGGTTTCTGCCTTATATTGTATGTGCTTGCTGGAGAGAGATGAAAATAGTAAGAGGGAAAGTGAGAAATCACCCCCCAAGGGGTATGGTGACACCCAGAATCCCTTCTCCTTTGTTCTCCTCCCAGGATCTTGGGCACGCATGCACACACACCCAGCTTGAGTTTCAAGCCATTTGGTCCAAGACTCAAATCATGGTCGGCCATGTGGGAGTTCAGTAACATAACCTCCATGCCATCTGCTGGCGCCTTCCTACGCTTTTCTATACAAAAATGCATCATGATTTTTCTAACATCCCAATATATTGACAAGTATCCAGTTAAGATCTATGTTATGAGTGGCTGGTGACCATAGGGCTTGTCTACTACTTATCAAGTGTTTGGCTAGACTTGGCTGATATTTCAGATCAAACAAGGGCCACCTGGTGGAAGTGACTGGCTCCTCAGTCAACTGGCTGTTTCCTCTGGTCCTGTTACCTCTTCTATTTACTGCGTCTCGATCATCCATTGTAAAAAGGACATTGTTCATTTGGGTCATTAAGCTGTTGATTGGAGAAAGCCCTTGAGATGATCAAAATAAATGGAGCTTGTAATACAGAAGGGGTTCAATATCCTGGAAAAGCAATAGAGTGAAGAGGGTTGAACAGCCTGGATTTGAATCCTTTTCTGCCATTGACTAATGTGGCTTTTTTTGGACGAGATGTATCCTCCCTGAGTTTCCTTAACTGTAAATTGGAGATAATCGCAGTAGCTATTGACATCGTTCACATGATTCAATGAAACGAATCGTGTTAAATGCCTGTCAGGGCACCTTGCATTGTGAAGGACTTAGTAAAGGCTATCTTCACTTATTATCTGGTTTTCGGCCACAGTGTCTAACAGTTTCTGCTCAACTATTTGCTCACTGAATCCCTTACATTAGAGGGGGCTTCAGAAGGTCCGCCCTCGTCTCTGGAGGACAGCCTCTGGCAGATACTTCTGTTTCTTTAAGGAGAACTTCCTTAAACGTGCCTGTGATTTCAACAGTTTTATGATCTGTTATCTTGCAGGATGTCACGTCAGTCTCTATGTCACTTGATATTCTAAGTAGATGCCTAGGAAAAAAATGTTTATCAATTGAGCAAAAATACAGTAGCATCGCATTAAACTGGGCTTTGGAACCTACTGAAATTTCTGTGCCCAGTGAGGAGCAGCAGGGATGTGTAAAACTTGGGAAGTGGGGCTGGCAGTTGGCATGATGGTTAAGGTGCTGGACTCCTACATGGCCAACTGTGGTTTGAGTCCCAGACATGGCAGCTTGCTTTCTCACTGTCCCCCTCTCTCTGGTGAGCATGTGTGCCCTGTAGCAAATTAAATAATAATAATAAATAAAATTAAATAAATAATGATTATTTAAAAAAGAAGCTTGGCATGCACAAAAACCATAATTGCTTGTAGAAAATTCACGTACCTCCCATAGCCAGTGGGGAACAAGAGGACCCTAAAACGTGGTCCTGGAAAACCCTCTGCCTCTCACACTGTGATTCACTTTGTGCTCCGCTACCTCCAGGAACCCTGTCTTAAACCATAATGGAAAAAGACCCCATATTTCAGCCTGATGAGTTTTCTGAGATTGTGTAATACATACTCTTTGTGATCTCCTGAGGGTGAAGATGGAAGAGCCATAGGGCGTGACCAGAGGAGGGTTACCTCTTTAAGAGTCTGCATGTTATGTAATTAACAAAAAGATAAGACTCCTTTTCTGGAATTGTTTTCCAAAATAGAACTCTTTTTCTTCTCTTTTTTTTTTTTTTTTTTTTTGAGGTTTTTGCCATAGGGTGTATGTACTCTCTGGAGAGATACAGAGACAGATAATAAGAAATCATCCTCCAAGGGGATGACCACACCGCAGCCCATTCTCCTTCACTCTCCTCTCAGGGTTTTGGGCATGTACACACATGCCCCCAGCATGATTCTCAAGTCACTGGGTCCAGGATTCAAACCATGCAGTTGACCATGTGGGATTAGTACCTTAACCTCCATGCCATCTGCTGGCCAATGGCGTCTCTTTTTTAAAGTTTATTATTTCTTTTATGTGAGTGCTATATATTGGGTCATTGGAAAAGTCATGATACATATTTTTTCATAGAAAACAATGAGAGAGAGAGAGAGAGAGAGAGAGAGAGAGAGAAGGAGAAAGAAGCACCCTTAACCCTCAACCGGGCCTCATGCTGCAATTCATCAATTCATCCAACCCCCAGCCTTCCCAGCCTGCCAGGATCTTGGGTTCCTATAGATGGTATATGCAGGTTGACCAGAGAACCAAACCCACGATCTTCCTCATGGATCCAACTTCTTTTGAGCAGCGTGTTACCACTATGCCACTGAACCAGCCTACTGGTATCTTTTTTGTCTGTGCTGCAACTTAAATCTTCTTATAAGTTTCCAATACCTGTTAGGTGTACCACCGTGGCATACTCTAAGGAATACTGTGCAAAGAATTTAAGTCCTGGGCTAGAGCTTTGATTCTGTTATAAAACCCATGTGGTATTGAAAAAGTTATTTACTCTTCTAGCCAATTTTTTTACATGTGCAATAAGCTGTAAGAACTGTTCGTGAGTAAAATAAATAAAAAACTAATAGCTTATAGGCCTTCTAGACACCCCTTACCCTGACCATTTTGTTCAACATATATATTTTTTAAAATATTTATTTAATTTTATTAAATAAAATTTTCAGTTTTGACTGGACACACACACACACACACACACAGAGAGAGAGAGAGAGAGAGAGAGAGAGAGAGAGAAAGTCACCAGGTTTGGGACTTGAACCAGGGACGGCCATGTGGAAGTCCAGCACCTTAACCACCACACTGCCTGCCGGCACCCAGCTAAGTGAATCCTCATCAGGAGATGCTTTCCTGATTCCTGTAGGCTATGTTCACTGTTTCTTAACCTACAACAGGCAGGTGCTAAAGGTTCTGAGAGCTCCAGGTTAGAAGTCACTGATTTGATATGAAGGATGGTAGTAAGGACGAGAGGGAGATAAGCCAGAGAAGACTTCACTGGGGGCACCTACTTGACCTTCTCTCTTGTCTGACAGCCATCTGAGGCCTTATGTGGCAATCCCTTATTCCTGGACTCATTAGATGTTGGCAGGAGAGATTTCAGAGGGCCTTCCTAAGTGATCCAGAAATCACAGCTTAGCCAAAGAAGGACCCTCTAGAGTTGACCTCCTGCTCATGCCCTGGCCTTCTAGATGCAGCATACCTCATCTTCCAACACACTGCTGAGGGTGTTCCTTCTCAGGAAGCCTTTGCTCACCAATATCCCATGACACAGCCTACTGCCTGTGTCAGCCAGCGCAGGGGAGGTCATGCTGCAGTAACAAACATGCCCAGCATCTCAGTGGCTATGAATGGCAAAGACCTATGTTTCGTTCAAGCTTTCAGTACATGTTCATTGCTGGTGGGCTGGTGGTTCTACTCTGTGTTGTCCTTGCTCAGCCTAGCTGGCAGGGCCTCTATCTCTGTCCCTTCAGGATTACTAGACAGGCACTTCTCTTATAGCTTGTGCTACAGAGTGACACTTGGCACTTCTGCTCACATTTAATTACCAAAGCAGTTGTAAGACTTCCACGACCTCAAGAAGACAGGAAAGCAGGATCCTAACATGAGCCCTAAAGGTGATAACTGGAAATCTTTGGTGATCTTCTGGACCCATTGTGGCCCTTGTCTGTGCTTACAGGGTCCTACGTGTATAGCTATCTCAGGTTTTTGCACAATGTCTTTAATTATCATTGTGTCTCTCTGAGCCTGGAAGTCCACTGAAGGCAGGAGTGATGTTGAGTTCAGAGAGTGAGAGAAATTTGCCCAGCCTTGATGGTCTTTTGTAGCTACTGACTACTGTAAGATTTCTTCCCCAGGGGCAAATTTGGACTTTACCAGGGGTTTCCATGTTACCAGGCTTTATTTAGCAGCAGAGTGGTCTGAATTCTACATGTCAGGATCAGCTTGTTTTACCTGGGCTCCGGACACTTTGCCCTCATTTTCTGGAGAGAAGGGGAACCAAGACCCCAAGTCTTTGGTGTAACACTTTGTGTGAGGTGTGTCAAACACTCATAAACCTGTTACATCTGGGCTACCAGATGTTGGTGTCTGCCTCCAACCCCCAAAGTCTCTCCTGTGCCCCAAAGCCTGCCCCTGAGTTGCCTCACTGCAAATAAAGACTTATCCCTATGAGGATGGAACTCTGGCAGAGCTTGGCCTCAAGGGCCTTTTCTTCCTGCACAGAAGCACCGGAAGTCTGGGCTAGTTATGATGTCATCGGCTCATTGATGGAAGCGCCTTCTGCTGACCTTTCCGGAAGACCCCAGAGGATGGACGAGGCCAGCTGGCAGAGGTCACTGAGACTGTGACCTTGGCCCATGAGCTTCTGTAGCAAATGTTTGGCCCTAGGAGGGTGTTTCCCAGATCCCTCTCTTCTTCACTCTCAAAGGCAAATACCAGGACAGCCAAGAGCCCCATGGCTCAGGACCAATGCCCGGATGTGCGGATCTCAGAATTGCTAACCAGAGACTCTGAGGAAAAAAAACATCAACATGGAGAAAAGCCCCAGAAGAAAAAAACAAACAAACAAAAAACCATGAAACCAGCCAGAGAAATTTCAACAGGCCAATTGCTTCAATGAGATGACCACCCTGAGAAAATATCCCCAGTTCAAATACCAGCCTAACGTTTCTGATGCCCAATGATGGCAATTCGATTCCTCTTCATTTCCAGCTTCTCATTGCTGACAACTCCCCTCATTGTCTTAAGTACGGGTTGCCAGAGTGAATTAAATATGCAAGAGGAACAGTGAACATTTTGGAGCAAAGTAATTATTGTTACACCTTTGAGCGGCTTAATGAATACATTAATAAATGATCCTTCGCCATGTTTGTCTCTTAATAGCCATCAAAATCTTTATAAACCTACAGCACAATACATAACATCTCGTTACAAGATTTGCTTTTTTTAAAAAAAAAATCAATGCATATCTAAGTTATTTGTGTCAGAACTCATTTATTTTCACAATAACACGGACTGTCAAACCTGATATCCTGCTAATAACGTCCAGCGCATTTGCATATTATTCAAATATTTCCTTTTATGCAATGGGGACTTTTGCTCACGTCGCTCTGCGCACCCAGGCTGCATGGATTTGCCCATTAGCTCGGTTTGCACAGCCAGAGAAGGGTTACCTGTGGCAACTAATTATGCCACCCTTTATGCATATTAATGAGTCTTGTGAGCAGCCATTCTCGGTCTTGCAGAGAAGAAAAACAATTCCAGCCTAAATGGGAAAAACGATTACAGACAGAATACCAGAGAGTCGGAGAGCGATTTTTGATAATTTTCCATTTTTGATGTCCCTAGGTGGGTTCGTTTTTTTTCTATTGCTGCTGTAACAAATTACCACAAACTTAGTGACTTAAAAGAAAACACATTCATTACCTTATGGTGCCAGAGGTCAGAAGCTGACCTGGGTCTCGCTAGGCTCAAATCAAGGTGTCAGCAGCGTTCTTTTTTTTTGTTTGTTTTTTTTGGGGGGAGTTTTTTTAGTGTAATTCTGGAGACTCAAGGCGAGGCTGTGTTTTTTACATAGTCTTGTTCAATTTTTTTTCCTTTTTTTTGGAGAGTTTTTTTTTTCCTTATTGGGAACGTGCACTCACCAGAAAGAGAGAGATAGAGAGATAGAAAGCGAGAAATCACCCACCAGAGGGGATGGCCACGCCGCAATCCCTTCTCCTCCATTCTCCTCTTGGGATCTTGGGCATGCATGCACATGCGCCCGACATGAGTTTAAGCTACCGGGTCCGGGACTCGAACCGCGGTCGACTACATGGGAGTCCAGCAACATAGCCATTATGCTAACTGCTGGTCCCAAGTCTTGTTCAGTTTTTAAGGGTTTCTCTCTGGTCCTTGCACTAAGCTCCACATTTCAGAACCAGCAAGGGGTTGTTGAATCCTTCTCAAATTACTATTTCTCTCTGATTAAAGCTAAAAAGGTTCTCCACTTTTTAAAATTTTATTTTTAAATGTATTTATTTCATTGTATTTATTATTGTTATTTTTTAATTGGACCAGCGAGATAAAGAGGGAGAGAGAGATACAGGGAAAGTGAGAAAGGAAGCCTCCAGATCCAGGATTTGAACCATAGGAGGCCTTGTGGGAATTTAGTGCCTTAATCACCACGTTACCTGCCAGCCCTCTCCACTTTTTCACCCCAAGTTTATTTATTTGTATCTTCTGAGAGAGAGAGAGACAGAGAGACCCTCCCAATTTTTATTATTATTATTTTTTAGAGATGTTCATTATAGGGCACGTGTGCTCACTGGAGATATAGAGAGAGACAGAGAGATAGAAAGCAAGAAATCACCCTCCTGGAAGGGGGGTGAGGATGGCCAAACTGCAATCTCTTCTCCTCTATTCTTTTAGTATTTTGGGCACATACGCATACATGCCTGGCATGAGTTTTAAGCCACAGGATCTGGGACTCAAACTACGGTTGACTACATGGGAGTTCAGCGACATAGCCATTACACTAACTGCTGGTCCCTTGTTATTGTTTTTAATTTGCTACCAGGCACATGCCCTCATCAGAGAGAGAGAGAGAGAGAATGAGAAGGAAAGTAAGAAAGCAAGCTGCCAGATTCAGGACTCGAAATGCAGTGAACCATGCAAGCATCCAATGCCTTAACCACCACACCACTTGCTGGTCCTAACATTTCCCCATTTTATTTAGTTATTTATTTATTGTTCACATTCCTTGGTATTTATTTATTTATTTAAATTTATGTATGTACGTTCATTCACTGTACATTATTACAGCATACAAAATGAGATTTCCTATCCAGAATACATTGCATGAACCCGACTGCCCAGCGAGGCAAAAACCAAAGACTGTACTCCTCACCTCTAGGACACAGAAGGCCACAGACAAAGGAGGGGCTCTGAGGCTTACCTGACTCAGTTCTCACAGCAAGGCGGACTCTGAATGGACAGAAGCAGGACCAAGACTCCCTGCATGACAAAAGAGTGATGCGAGTGATGCATTGCCAAGGCAGAGATCCTTCCCCTTTGTAGGTTGAGACTCTGCCTCTTTCTCCTGGGACTGGTTCTAGTCGCCCGGCTGCAGGTGTAGATTCTGGCTGTGACATTGACTCCCTGACCTAGGGAAGAGATCCAGACAGCCTGCCAAACCCCAGGGTTGCATTCCTGAGCTCCATGGAGCTTGCCTACCAGAATTGCCTCCAGTGGGAAGCCTTGATGTGACTCAACCACAGCTGGCTGTGAAGTAACCATGACCACTGCACATTGGGAGGTTAATCTGATTTCAGTGGGATGGCCAACTCTGCCTCCAGTTCCCTCCCCATCACCAGGGACCTGAGTCTACAGCAATCATCTCAAACCAGAGGGGAATTTATGGATGCTCTCCACTTTAGCACAGACACCTGACTTGGCCAGATCACAGAGCTTGCCTTGGGTGGGGACACAGGTAGGGTCACAGAGAGCAACCTGTGCTTTCAGAAGATGTAAAATCAGGAGCCACCAGGTGGCGTGGTGGTCAAGGGTACTGGACTCCCATATGGCTGACCCTGGTTTGATTCCTGGACCTGATGCCTTGCTTTCTCACTTTCTCTCTCTCTCTCTCTCTCTCTGTCACTCTCTGGCCAAATTAAAAATAAATCAATAAAGTTACATTAAAAAATAATTCTTTAGAAAAAGAAGATGTCAAATCAACCCATTTTGGTGGACACCTTTCCTTTTAATCACTACTAATCTGAATTTTCTTTCCGTATTGTTGAGTCTGAGCTGAGTGGTTGCAGAAAATGGCCACAAGAAGGAAGGTTAGGGATCAGCAGTTGGTGTAATGGCTATGTGGCTGGACTCCCATGTAGTGGACAGTGGTTCGCGTCCCAGAGCCGGTGGCTTAAAACTCACGCCGGGCGCGTGTGCGTGCGTGCCCAAGATCCCGAGAGGAGAATGGAGGAGAAGGGATTGCGGCATGGCCATCCCCCTGGGGGCTGATTTCTTGCTTTCTGTCTCTCTGTCTCTCTCTGTCTTTCTGGCGAGTGCACGTGCCCTATAGCAAAAACCTAAAAAAAAAAAAAAAAGACTTGGGAGGGGAAAGAATCCTGCCTGCCTCCCTCATCCCAGGACACAGAACTTTACCATCTGGCTTCTGGCTGCTTCTAGCCTGATCCCTGGCCATTCTCTCTTACACACTCCCTAGTCTACATGAGCTACTTGAATGTCCCTATTTTCTGTGGTCTCTTTTGCTCTTGTTCTGTAGCCAGAAATGTCTACCCTTATTTCTTGGCCTGACTCTCTGTATTTACCCTCCAAAGTAGGACCCCCCCCCCCCGCCTCCTACAGGGAAGTTCTCTGACCTATTGGGGCTGTGAGGGTCCATTTTGGCTCTTCTAAAACGACCCCCTGGGTTGACTTCTCCAATATGGCCCCAATACGAAATTGAAGGACTGTCTGCTTCTCTCCCAGGTTCCCCTCCTTGACCAGATGCCCCCAGTGAATAGGGGTTTGTCTCTTGGGACCAGTAGGTGGCGTAATGGTTATGTCGCTGAACTCCCACATGGTCGAGTGGTGGTTCAAGTCTCTGACCCGGTGACTTAAAACTTAAGCCAGGCACATGTGTGCGTGTGTCCAAAATCCTGAGAGGAGAATGGAAAAGAAGGGATTGTGGCAGGGCCATGCTCCCTGGGGGTGATTTCTCGCTTTCTGTCTTTCTAGCAAGCACACGTGCCCTATGGCAACAATTTTTCTTAAAAAAATAAAATAAAATAAGAACTAGGCTTGTCTCTGTCTGCAACACTCAATAATGATCCAACTTATTTATTTCACCAATATTCATTGAGTACCCACCAGAGGCCCGACTCCCTGCAATGTTCAAGGAGCACAAAAATCAATATGGCGGCGGAGTCTGCTTAGATTTCAGGTTTTCATAGATGCAGACGGTCCCCAGACAAAACTCAGCACTGAAAATGCCTGACAAGACACCATGACCTTTTACTAGCCCAACTCCAACCTCAAGGCAATGCACGACTGACTCAAGATGCAGATCAATCATCTTCATCCAGCTGGCCCAAGGCCAGTCTACAGTCAGGGGAGATGAGAAACTAGAGCCTTTGGGAGCCTAGAACATTGTAAAGCTTGGGAAGTCTTCATTAAAGCCCAGATCTACAGTGGTGATCACTCCCGTGGGCCCCCTGTAACTGCAGGAGCGAAGTCATAAAAAATAATCTCGTGGATCTATGCAGCAGAGTTGTTCTAGCAGGGCTCATCCCTGGGGCAGCTGTTCAAGATGGTGTCATCTGTCCTGTTATCTTAGTCTTCAGGGTGGAAAATGAGGTTTAGTTACGTTCTGGTGCAAGTGAAGCTGAAATGTATTTCAATAACTCATGACAGCTAGTCATAATGATAGCTACTATGAGGTCTTAGGACAGTCACGATGTATTTTCTATGTAAAAATGTGTCGTGACTTTCTAGACAACCCAACAGTGGCTGGACCATTGACTGTTATGGAACCTTCCAGAAGGACTGGCCCTAAACCCCTTCCTCCATTGCCATCAGCCCATCATGCCCCTAAGTCTGAATATCCTACAGCCCAGTTATGGGGTCGATGGAAGGGGTTGAAGTAGTTTAATTCAGGGATATTAAAAGTATCAACTAGGATTCCTTCCTTCCTTCCTTCCTTCCTTCCTTCCTTCCTTCCTTCCTTCGTTTCTTCTCCCTTCCTTCCTTCCTTCCTTCCTTCCTTCCTTCCTTCCTTCCTTCCTTCCTTCTTTCTTTCTTTCTTTCTTTCTTTCTTTCTTTCTTTCTTTCTTTCTTTCTTTCCTTTTCTTTCTTTTTTCGCCATAGGGTATATCATGCAATTGCTTGGAGAGAGACAGTGAGAGGCAACGTGAAAAATCAACCCACAGTGGGGATGGCCATGCTGCAATCCCTTCTCCTCTTTTCTTGACCACAGTATGAATCCTGAACCTGACAGCTTGAAAATCATACCTCGGGCATGTGCATGGGTACCCCAAATCCCAGGAGTAGCATGGAGGAGAAGGGTTTGTGACATGGCTATCCCCCCCGGGGGGAGATCACTCACTTTCCTTCTCACTGTCTCTGTGGAGCACATGTGCCTATGACCAAAACCTTAAAAAAAAAAAATACTCCAACGAAATCAATGCTATTAATACTTTTTTTCTCTACTGTAGTCAAGGAAACTGAGGCAAGTACCTCCTTGCCCATAAGCCAAGGAATAGAAATGTTTGTGTGTGTGTGTGTGTGTGTGCATGTATGCATGTGTGTGTGTGCATGTATGTTTGCATATGTGCAAGGAAAATATGCTATAAGGACACCCTATCCAGAACCATTATTCTTTTTTTTCTTTTTTTTTTTTTGGAGAGGTTTTTGCTATAGGGCACGTGTGCTTGCCAGAAAGACAGAGAGAGACAGAGAGACAGAAAGCGAGAAATCACCCCCCAGGGGGGATGGCCAGCTGCAATCTCTTCTCCTCCTTTCTCCTCTCAGGATCCTGGGCACACACGCACACGTGCCCGGCGTGAGTTTAAGCTACTGGGTCTGGGACTCAAACTGTGGTCGATTACATGGGAGTCCAGCGACATAGCCATTACGCTGTCTCTGGTCCCCAGAACCATTATTCTTTAGATTTTGCAGTAACAAAAAGAATTATACTTGCCTTATTACAAAGTGTTAGAGTATTTTTGTTGATATTGTCAAGTCTGCCAGTTTCTTGGAGCAAGGAATTTTGAGTCTATCATGTTTTAAAGAAATCATAGGGGGGAATAGAACCCTTACGCATAAGACCAGCTTTCTCCTGCTAATGTGACCTCCTTAGACATGATCTGACAGCCTGCCACTGGGAACTTGGCCCCCTGTTGGAAAATGCTTGTCCTGTGATGCCCTGCTGATACTCTCCATGGGAACCCTCAGCCTCTCGCATCACTCAGCTAGACACTTTGGAGCTCAGTCCTCCCTGAGGTTTTGCACCAAGAGATCCAACATGCTCAGCATTCCGTGAAACACAGGCCCCTCGGCAGGAAGGCGAAGCTTTCTAAAACAACGTGGGAGGGCGGCATGTTCCCAGCTGGCTCTGAATGGATAAAGACCAGTGGGAGCATGAGGATCAGGAGAGGGTCAAGAAAGGCCTGGGTGGAGGACCAGCAGTTAGCGTAATGGCTATGTCGCTGGACTCCCACGTAGTCAACCGCGGTTCAAGTCCTGGACCTGGTGGCTTAAACTCACGCCGGGCGCGTGTGCGTGCGTGCCCAAGATCCCGAGAGGAGAATGGAGGAGAAGGGATTGCGGCGTGGCCATCCCCACTGGGGGGTGATTTCTCACTTTCTGTCTCTCTGTCTCTCTCTGTCATTCTGGCGAGTGCACACGCCCTATAGCAAAAACCTCTCCCAAATAAATAAATAAATAAATAAATAAATAAAGTTGGGAAGACAGGTGAATGGGAAACGTTGTAAATCTCTTCATGTATGCTTTAACTGATGGGAAAGGTGTGAGTCTTTCAACAGGGGGAAAAGACAACCATTTGGAAAATAGCAAACTAGTGAGACAAGAAGGCTTGAGAAGGGACTTGGCCTCCCCGAATTGGGGAAGACTGGCGGTCGTTGGATGTCCTTAGGGAGGGGGGAATGGAAGCAGCTCAGACCTGGAGGGCTGCAAGAAGGAAAGGGTCACGAGATGCTGGGTCCTGGGGCAGTGGCTGGGACCCAGGGGACTGTCTCTGCGAGGAAGAGGAAGCTGAGAACGCAAGCCTTGTCAGAGAGGAGACTCGGAAGCCTGCTGTCTACTGTCCCTGGGCCGAGATTTATCTTGGACACGTGGTTCAGGGCGCTTAGAGACAGATGTGGCCCGATCATCTGTTTGGCTTTCTCCATAAATACGTCTCTGAATGTCGACAGGGAGGGATTTGGAAATAAAACAACAATGAAAAAAATCGTTTTTTCTATGGGGAGGAAAGGCTGAATTTATCACCAGAGTTTCCACCAAATGAAAACAATTTACTTTTTGAAAAAAGAGTGCTGAGCAAATGTATCAAAGATGCGATAGATTATTGCAATCATTAGACCCACGTTTTGAAAACTTACCAATGGGTAGATGAGTGTTCTGAGAATGTTTTTTATACGTTTCTTTTATTCTTTTTTTTTTTTTTTTTTTGAGAGGTTTTTGCTATAGGGCGCATGTGCTCGCCAGACAGAGAGAAACAGAGACAGAAAGCGAGAAATCACCCCCTGGGGGGATGGCCACGCCGTAATCCCTTCTCCTCCATTCTCTTGGGATCTTGGGCACGCATGCACACGCGCCTGGCGTGAGTTTTAAGCCACCGGGTCCGGGACGCGAACCACGGTCGACTACATGGGAGTCCAGCAACATAGCCATTATGCTAACTGCTGGTCCCTATACGTTTCTTTTATAAAGGAGAACTAAGATGAAGTTGCCTGGTATGAATGTCATGTACAGTTTAAAGAAAAGCAAGAACTGGGTCAGAAGGCGGTGCAGTGGTTAAGGCGCTGGACTCCCACATGGTTGACCATGGTTTGAGTCTCAGACCCGGCAGCTTGAAACTCACACTGGGCGCGTGTGCTTGTATGCCCAAAATCCCAAGAGGAGAAAGGAAGAGAAGGGCCATTCCCCCAGGGGGTGATTTCTTGCCTTCTGTCTCTGTGTCTCTCTCTATCTGTGAGCACATACACTGTAAAGCAAAAACTTCTAAAAAAAAAAAAAAAAAAAAAAAAAAAAAAGAATAAGAAACAAATTTAAAAAGAAAGTAGAGGGCCAGCAGGTGGCATGGTGGTGGTTAAAGGCACTGGACTCCCACGTGGCCGACCGCAGTGTGAGTCCTGGACCTGGTGGCTTGTTTTCTCACTTTCTCTCTCTCTCTCATTCTTTGTCTCTCTGGCCAAATCAAAATGCATAAATAAACTTAAAATAAAAAGAATTATTAAAAAATGTTTTAGAAAGAGAGTAGGGACTTTCCAACTTGCTTAGCTGATGTTGCTGGGTGCTGTGTTTGCGATGAGCTTCTAGTTGGGCTCTTGGGAGGGGCTGGGAGATGCTCACTCTTGGCTGAGGGGACTTGGATGTTGCATTATTCACGATGCTGAGGTGCTGTTAGCATCCTTCAATAGTGACTATCACATTATTGGGCTCTTCTCCCCCGTCAGTACTGACAACAAGCTCCAAGAGATTGCAGCTGTGTGTGCACGTGTATGCGCTCAACTCGGTTTCATGGCGGCTTTTATCATGGCTGGTTACTCAAAAGACATATATTGAAGCGCTTATTGATTAATTTTAATATGTATGGGACAGGAGGGAGAGCTTTTCATGGATGAGACTGGCTTGCCTCTTTACCTATCATTCTTCCAGCCCAGCATAGTAAGTTTTCTTCTCATCGCTGCTTCTCTCCCCCAGAGCCAAGAGCCTTCCCTGGTAGAGAAGCAGTACTCTCCTGTCTCGTGACCAGCACACTCCCTGGGTTCTTGCTCTGCAGCCTGGAATATTGGCCACTGCAGAGAGCTCCGGACTGGGAGTCAAGATGGCAGCCGTGCTGTGGATTCAATCCTTTCAACACTCTGGACCCCAGATGGACCCCTGCAAAACACGGGGGAGTGAGGCCATGGGATGTGGAATCCCTGTGACACCTTGGAGCCATGAGGGTCCCTGACTGTCCATGTCTAATTCTCCTGAAACAGATCCCAAGTACTCGGGGTCCCCCTCTCGGTCTCACACGAGACGAAACTTACAGTTCGTCAGTAAATTTCCATTTTACTTTTCTTTGGAGAGGTTTTTACCATAGGGCGCGTGCGCTCACCAGACAGAGAGACAGAGAGACAGAAAGCGAGAAATCACCCCACGGGGGGATGGCCACGCCGCAATCCTTTCTCCTCCATTCTCTTCTCAGGATCTTGG
This sequence comes from Tupaia tana, assembly GCA_026018925.1. Classification (NCBI taxonomy): domain Eukaryota; kingdom Metazoa; phylum Chordata; class Mammalia; order Scandentia; family Tupaiidae; genus Tupaia; species Tupaia tana. The sequence continues at coordinate 19,467,976 of JAKSZU010000028.1, read as the reverse complement.
GCACTCGCACCCGGCGTGAGTTTAAGCCACTGGGTCCGGGATTCGAACTGCGGTCGACTACATGGGAGTCCAGTGACATAGCCATTACATCAACTGCTGGTCTCGAATTATGGTGAAATTATTCTTCTCTCTGATAGCTGAGGTTTGGTAGAGCGAGGGTTGGCCCCGATGAACGTCTGGGCATGGTCTGGCTACCTAGATGAGCAAGGTGAGTCTGATGGAAGAGCTGGGCATGTTCTAGAACTTACTGTCAGTTATGAAGACCTTTGGAGAAGGGAACATGTGAAAGGTCTTTGCAAGCACCAGGGGTGGGGTGAAGGCAGTTCATCGGGGTAGCTAGAAACGGAACAGGTGGCCTACATAAATACCAGCTGTACATAATGGCTGATTTTACTGCCAGTTTATAATGTTGTCCATGGCTATTTTATAGCCGTTTTCTTTCTTCCTGACATGGCTATAAATCTTGCTGTAAAATTGCCCTAATGCACCAGAAAGGCTATGAAATGAAATGGGTGACTTCAAGGATCAGCCTATCATAGTGGAATGAAAAGGAGGTTGAGGGCACCCAGTGAGAAAAATAAAGAAATGCTATGGGGAGACACGAGTGGACCGAATGTTTCAGGATGTGCTGGAATTTGTCCTCTAAGTCCATTTGGGAGCCGGAGAAAATGGCACTTTTAGGATGAATCCACCAGGTGGCACCATGGAGAACGATTCTTAGAAGGCTCCTTAGAACTGATCAAACCTGCATTTTTTTTTTTTTTAAGAAGAATCATTTTTATTTGACTTTATTTATTTATTTTAATTTGACCAGAGAGGAACAGATAAAGAGAGAGAGAAAGTGAGAAAGCAAGCCACCAGGTCTGGGACTCGAACCGTGGTCAGCTATGTGGGAGTCCAGCACTCTTAACCATCATACCACCTGCCAGCCCCCAAACCTGCTATTTTTAAAGGTGAAAACAATATCTCTTCATTTGTGGAGAGGGAGTAACAGGTGCTTTCTTTTTTTTTTCTTTTTTTTTTTTTGCTATAGGGCGTGCACACTCGCCAGACAGAGAGAGACAGAGAGACAGAAAGCGAGAAATCACCCCCCAGGAGGGATGGCCACGCTGCAATCCCTTCTCCTCCATTCTTCTCTTGGGATCTTGGGCATGCACGCACACACACCCGGCATGAGTTTTAAGCCACCGGGTCCGGGATGCGAACCGTGCTCGACTACGTGGGAGTCCAGCGACATAGCCATTATGCTAACTGCTGGTCCCAATGGGTGCTTTTTATAGTGTGTGCTGTGTATTTTGTACTTGTGTATGAGTACTGTAGCAGTACACAATGAAAGCCCGTTCTCTGTATAGATACAACCTCGATGTGGTTAAATTTTGTCCGGGGCGAGTTTGCTCTAAGCATCTCAGATGTAAGGCTATATTAGATTGTCAGGAAAGTCATGACATATTTGTCTATGCAAAAATGTTGTCATGAATTTCCCAATGACCCAATATTTTTATACCCTTCTGATTAGTATTAATACACATTGTGTTTTCTTAGCCTGGGACTATTTGAGTGTTTAAACTTCTGGTATTTTTCTTTTAAGTTTATTATTTCTTCCATGAGTGTGAGAGAGAGAAAGAGAGAGAGAGAGAGAGATAGGTAAAGAGAGAGAGATAAAGAGAGATAGAGAGCGAGATAAAGAGAGAGATAGATCGAGATAAAGAGAGAGAGATAGGTAAAGAGAGAGGTAGAGAGGGACCAGCAGTTAGCGTAATGGCTGTGTCGCTGGACTCCCATGTATTTGACCACGGTTCGCGTCCTGGACCCCTTGGCTTAAAACTCATGTCGGGCATGTGTGCGTGCGCGCCCAGGATCCTGAGAGGAGAATGGAGAAGAAGGGATTGCGGTGTGGCCATCCCCCCTGGGGGGTGATCTCTTGCTTTCTGTCTCTCTGTCTCTGTCTTTCTGGCAAGCGCAAGCGCCCTATAGCACAAACCTATCCAAAAAAAAAAAAATAGTGTCCAGCCTTGGCCAAAGGGAGGCTCAAGGCCAGTGTGTGGAAGGAGTTAGCAGGAAAGAGAGGCAAGCTGAGTTTCTGCTTCCTGCCGGGAAGGACAGGAATCCTGCAGACACACACTTGTGAGGGTGGAACTCATACCGTGGGCTTCAAGCAAATACTGGGCCTGAGTTAGAGACGCCAGGGCAGTTCTCATGCTCACTGTCCTCGAAGGGAGTCTCATGGAAGAAGGGGCAGGGTGGGGAGAGGCGTGCCCGCTGAACGGCCACGCAGGGCTTGCTGGGTGTCAGAGAGAGCTCTTTGCTGGGTGCCTGGCAACCTGGAGCCGATGGGCAGTTTTGACTGGTGTGGCCTTCTTGCTAGGTAGATATCCCCGCAGGGAGCTGCTTAATTTGCTGGAGGTCCTTCTCTTCAATATCTTCCCACTCTGGGGTCGGCTGGTGGTGAAGGCAGCTGGATCCCAGAAGGCCGCCGGTGCGCCCATACAACCAGCCCCAAAGGAGACAATGTTTTAAAGCTGACACATAACCACAAACACCATAAAAATAATGCAATATTTTGATGAAGTACCTGTGTGGCATACTCTGCAATATCTTTTCCCTAGATCTTTTTTTTTTTTTTTTAAGAGATTCTTGCCTTAGGGTGCCTGCATTGTCTTGAAAGTGAGAGAGAGAGAGACAGAGAGAGAGATAGAGACAGCGAGAGGGAAAGTGAGAAATCAGCCCCTCCCAGAAGGGACAGCCATGCCTTAATCCCTTCTCTTTCGTTCTCCTTCTGGGATATTCTGATATTCGGCATGCATGGATACACGCTCAGCGTCACTTTCAAGCCACTGAGTCTGGGACTTGAACCACCGTCAGCCATGTGGGAGTCCAGTGATGTAACCACAACGCCATCTGTTGATGTCTTTCCCTAGATCTATTGACTGCCTCCCCTTGGATGATAATTTTGTGATACTGTTTTTTTTTTTTTTTTTGGACAGGTTTTTGCTATAGGGCGCGTGCACTCTCCAGACAGAGAGAGAGAGAGACATTAGAGACAGAAAGCAAGAAATCACCCCCCAGGGGGGATGACCACGCCGCAATCCCTTCTCCTCCATTCTCCTCTCGGGATCTTGGGCACGCACGCACACGCGCCCGGCGTGAGTTTTAAGCCACCGGGTCCGGGACGCGAACCGCGGTCGACTACATGGGAGTCCAGTGACATAGCCATTACGCTAACTGCTGGTCCCTGATATTGGTTTTTATAGAGATAATAACAACATAATTTATTCTTTATTGTCAGGGTTAATGAAGCTTTTTTTGTTTAGGTGAGACTGATAGTTTGAGAAGTTTCTTTTAGCTTCCAACCTGCTACTCTTAGGACAGATAAAACCACTGGCAATACCGGGTCCGTATTTAGGATGGTTGCCAAGTGCTGGGCTTCCTCTGTTAAGTTGATTGCAGGTGTCATGTATGAGCGATGAGATTTGGGAGAATATGCCACAGATTGGCTTCTGGCTGTGTGCATTTCTTTCCTCTCTACTAATCATGTGTTTCTGGTGTTGGGACACTAGCACACGACTGTATTGGGACGTGGCCTCTGGTCCTGCATCTTGGTGTCACCATTCTGGGTGAGACCACTTGTGGGTGGTAGAAGAGTCCCTGGAAGACTTTTCTGTGTGTGTGTGTGTTTTGTTTTTTTCTTTTTTTTGCTATTGGGCACATGTGCTAACGGGAGAGACAGAGAGACAGAAAGCAAGAAATCACACCCCCCTCGGGGGGATGGCCACACGCAGTCCCTTCTCCTCCATTCTCCTCTTGGGATCTTGGGCATGCATGCACACGCGCCCGGTGTGAGTTTAAGCCACCAGATCTGGGACTTGAACCACAGTTGACTATGTGGGAATCCAGAAATGTAACCATTACGCCATCTGTTGGTCCCTCTGGAAGCCCTTTCCACCCCAGGACAGCCATCAATTAACAACTCTACAAGAAAGTCATGTTCGGGGGGCCAACGAGTGGTCTAGTGGTTAAGGTGCTGGACCCCCACATGGCTGACCACAGTTCAAATCCTGGAATGGTGGCTTGAAACTCAGGCTGGGGATGTGTGTATGGGATTGTGGCATGGCCATCTTCCCCGGTGGGGGGGGACGGCTTAATTTCTCACTTTCCCTCTCACTGTCTTTCTCTGTTTCTCTGGCAAGTATGTGTACCCTGGCAAAAACATTAAAAACAAAAAAACAAAGTCCTGTTGAACAGTGGGTGCATATTCTACTAAAAACATACTCAATATGGGAGCAGCCAATATGGGACCAGCAAATGGCGTAATGGTTACGTCGCTGGACTCCCATATAATCGACTGTGATTTAAGTCCTGGACCCAGACGGATTAAAACTCATGCCCGATGTGTGTGCGTGCCCAAAACCCCAAGAGAAGGATGGAGGACAAGAGATTGCAGCATGGCCATCTGCCCTGGGGGGTGATTTCTGGCTTTCTGTCTCTGTCTCTGTCTTTCTGGTGAGTGCACATGCCCTATAGCAAAAACCTCTCCAATAAATAAATAAATAGAGGACTTGAAACTGCTCACAAACACGTTGTGATGTTCAAACATGAGTGTCAGAATTCCAGAGTCAGTGATATAAGAAGGTACCACTGTTGTCAAGCCCATCATCAACCAAAGCTTGGGGCCAGCAGGTGGTGTGGTGGTCCCACATGGCTGACCACTCTCACTTTTTCTCTCTCTGATGAGCAGACATGCCCTGTAACAAAATTTAAATAATAATAATAATAAAAAAATTAAAAAGATACTCCTTTTTAAGAAACCACATTAAAAAATCAACCAAAGCTCAATAGTATATGTTGTTTAGGAATATACACATATCTCAAACTTTATTTATTTATTTATTTATTTATTTATTAATTATTATTTTTGGAGAGGTTTTCGCTATAGGGCGCGTGTGCTCGCCAGTCAGACAGAGAGAGGCAGAGAGACAGAAAGTGAGAAGTCACCCCCCAGGGGGGATGGCCACACCGCAATCCCTTCTCCTCCATTCCCCTCTCGCGGGATCTTGGGCATGCACGCACACGCGCCCGGCGTGAGTTTAAGCCACCGGGTCCGGGACGCGAACCGCGGTCGACTACGTGGGAGTCCAGCGACATAGCCATTACGCTAACTGCTGGTTCCCACAAACATTATTTATTTTTTTGGAAATAGATGACTACGTACAAAATGAAGACTCATGGCTTCCTGTGGGGCAGAGGAAGGTGAGGAGCATTCTTAGGGAGTTATACCCACGTGGGTCATGGTCTTTTTCTGAAGCTAGTGGTGGGGGATACTCACTCTGAGATTATGCTTCACATTGCTGATATCTGTTTTTTTGTTTCTATCAAGCATTACATAATCTAAACAGCCTCCATGCAGTCCCACGCCTCACACAGGACGACTCTGAAAAATAAATGCTGAGCAAATCAGACAATAGAAAATGATAGACTGTGAAACGCTTCCTGGAGGTGGTAACCGCAAGTGTCAATCTTCCCTCTAGCCTCGCTGCACATGCGCAGTGGTGGAAAGTGGGGGACAGCGACTTACAGGGGCGGGAAAGGGATGGGCCCATCACTGATCATTATTTCTGTTCCTTGCCTCACAGTACTGAGTCCACTGCTCTGAGCCCCAGGGCATCTTTGCGTGGCCATAGTCTTTCTAGAATGATCTCTTTGGCCCTGTAGGCATTGGAAGGTGGTAGTTGCTGAGTGGGGATGGGTAGGATCCTGAGACCCACGACTTCTTCATTCTAGCCTCCTGCCACGCCTCCTGTTTGCAGTCTCTTTTACCTACCCATCCATACCAGGGGTCTTTGGGTCCTGAGCCCTCGGGTAGGGTTAGGGGCCAACGTCTGGCCTTCTGCTTCCCTGCCTGGCCTCACAGTTGGGTGGATGTGCTTCAGTCCAAGGGCCCAGGGCTCTGCTGTACAGGTTGTCCCCTCTACTCACCTTCCAGGTTCCAAACTTTCATCGTTCTCTCTCCTCTAGTATTTCTCCCTCTCTCCTCGTCTTCGTTCTAGTCATCTTTTCCTTAAAAAACTCTGTTTCTGTCATGTCAGCGCCATTTTGGAAAGTCAATCCTTCAGGTCGAATTCGCTTATCCCAGGAGCTCAGAGTCATTTGTTTTATTGGACTTTGCTTTCCTTTAATAAGTGGAATAAGAGAAAGGCCTTCTGGAGCCGGCCTGTGGCATGGTGGTCAAGGCGCTGGATTCCCACATGGTCAACCATGGTTCAAGTTCCAGAACTGGTGCCCTGGGAATCACGCCAAGAACATGTGCATGCCTGCCCAAATCCTGAGAGGACGATGAAAGAGAAGGGATTGCGTTTTGGTCACCCCCTTCCCCAGGGGGGTGATTTCTTGCTTTCCCACTCTCTGTCTCTCTCCAGTAAGCGCATGTGCTTTATGGCCAAAACCTAAAATAATAATAATGATAATAGAATAATAAATAAAGTAATAAAGGAAAACCCTCTGGTTACCTGGATGATCCAGGAAGTTCAGTTTCATTTGTGGATATTTAAGAGGGAAAAAGCCCACAAGACCTCTGGGATTGTTGCTGGCTGGCTTGAGTCCCAGAAGCACAAAGCTTCCCTTTGCTATTCCCTGAATTCTGAGGAAATGTTTGTTTCTTTTTCTTCTTTTTTTTTTTTTTTTTTGCTATAGGGCACGTGCATTTGCCAGACAGACAGAGAGAGACAGAGAGACAGAAAGCGAGAAATCATCCCCTAGGGGGGATGGCCACGCCACAATCCCTTCTCCTCCATTCTCCTCTCGGGATCTTGGGCACGCGCACACACACGCATGTGGTGTGAGTTTAAGCTACCGGGTCCAGGACTCGAACCATGGTCTACTATGTGGGAGTCCAGTGACATAGCCATTACGCTAACTGCTGTTCCCGAGGACTCGCACCGAGTACATGTGTGTGCCCAAAATCCCGAGAGGAGAATGGAGGAGAAGGGACTGTGGCATGGCCATCCCCACCATAGGTGATTTCTCGCTTTCTGTCTCTCTGTCTCTCCAGTGAGCACATGCACCCTATAAGCAAAACTCTCTCATTAAAAAAAAAAAAATGATGTTAATAATCAGAGTTCCACTTGCCCTCGGATTTCAGGCAGGAGGCTGATATAATGTGTTTATCGAAGGGATTACTTTTTGTCCTTTTGGTACTAATGTCTCTCTTTCAGAGTAGAACAGATTCATTTACTCTGTCTTAAAAGATGAAATTTTTTTTGACTTTAATGGTGACACCTGGCTTCTCACGACAATAGCATCTAATCAAGTGGAACCTCGGGCTTGTCCTGCTCTCTCCCCGAGTGCCACGCATACGAATGGAAACGCGTAGGAACGCAGAGCTCGAGTTAATTTAGAAAATACCGTGTACAACCCGCTCGTTCTTTTCTTAACCCCAAACCGTCAAGACAGATGCAAGCCAGGTGGGTGTCATCTCAGTTGTCAGAGAAATGAAACCAACCACCAAGAGGTGATAGTAATTCAGGATGATTGAAGACAAAGCAACTTAGCAGGGTGTCTGACTAGGTCTACGTGGCTTTTAATTTTTTTTTTTTTTTCACGTTCGTATTTTAAAATTGAACATCATTCGAATAGATGGTTTCTGTAATATATCATGAAGATATTGGAACGTCAAAATAGAAAGGCCCATGGAGAGCATCATTGTTACTACAATGGGCAAGGTCATAAAAGCATATTTATCATATCTCTTTTTTTAAAAATAGTTACTTTATTTAACTTTATTTTGCTTATATATTTATTTTGATCAGAGAGGGACAGAGAGAGAGAGAGAGAGAAAGTGAGAAAGCAAGCTGCTAGGTCCAGGACTCGAACCACGGTCGGCCATGTGGGAGTCTAGCGCCCTTAACCACCCTGCCACCCGTCAGCTCCATGTCATATCCTTTTGGAGTTCTGTGTCTATGCTGACGCTCTTTTCCCAGTGATCGGCTTTAATCACATTCTCCTATCTCTTTCTGCCTCGGTGAAACCATCTTCTTATCCAGGTTGGATCTAATTACAATCACGTTCATACTTGAATCCTCTCTGCCCAATGGGGACAGATCAGATTGTCACTCAGAATTTGGGATGGGTCATGAAATTAAATGTTTTTCTCCCATCGGCAACATGGGGAGTTGAACCAGGGCCTGTCTCAGTTTGTAGCGACTTCAGCATCTTTGAAGGGAGATGGCCAGTTACAGTCCCAGGAATTCAACAACCACGTCGTCTGGGATTTGCAGTACCCTTTCCCCTCTCTTCAGAAAACTAGTTTGGCTAGCCAGCCATGCTGCCTATAGTAAACTGGAACAATCTGGTTTATTGAAGAATAATTTGCATCTAGTACGATTTACTCTTTTCCGGCATTCTGACAAATGCATAGAGTTACGTAACAACGACCACATCATCCTAAACTCCCTCTTGTCCCTTTGCAGTCAGTCGCTGTCCTTCCTTCATAGATTCTGGTAACCAGGATCTGTTCTCTTTCTTTCTTTTTTCTTTTTCTTTCTTCTTCTTTTTTTTTTTTTATAGAGAGATTTTTGCTATAGGATGCATGTGCTCACTGAAGAGACAGAGAAACAGAAAGCGAAAAAATCATCCCCTGGAGGGATGGCCATGCTGCAATCCCTTCTCCTCCATTCTCCTCTTGGGATTTTGGGCACGCACGCACACGCGCCCAGTGTGAGTTTCAAGCTTCCAAGCCCGAGACTCGAACCACAATTGGCTATGTGGGAGTCCAGCAACATAACCATTATGCCAGCTGCTGGTCCCCCATGATCTGTTTTCTATAATTACAGCTTTGTTTTTTCAGAGTCCTGTTGTCATGTAGGATGGAGCCTTTTCTGTCCGGCTGCTTCTACTTAGCATAATGCTTTTGAGATTGTCCAGTGTCATTTTGGCATCAGGAGTTTTCCTCCCTCCCTTCGTTCATTTCTTCTTTCATTCCTCCCTTCCAGATCAAGCTTCTATGAACATTAGCAAGCAGGTCTTTGCATAGATGCCTGTTTCATTTCTCTAGAATAAATGCCGAGAAGTGGGATTGGTGGTCATATGGTAGGTGGAAGTTTACTTTGATAAGAAACCACCAAACTAGAGCAAGCATAGTGGTTAAGGCACTGGACTCCCACGTGACTCACCATGGTTCAAGTCCCAGACCTGGCATCTTGAAACTCATACTGGGCACGTGTGCATGCATGCCCAGGATCCCCAAAGGAAAATGGAAGAGAAGGGATGGCGGTGTGGCCATCCCCCCAGGGTGTGATTTCTTACTTTCTCTCTTTGTCTCTCTAGCAAGCACATGCACCCTATAGGAAAAATCTCTCTGGAAAGAAAAAAAGAAAAAAAGAAAAGAAAAGAAAGAAAGAGAAAAAGAAAGAGAGAAAGAAAGGAAGAAAGAAAGATAGATCTCTAAAAAAATAAATAAATAAAAAGGGACCAGCAGTTGGCATAATGGCTATGTCACTGAACTCCCATTGACCGCAGTTCAAGTCCTAGACCCGGTGGCTTAAACTCATGCCAGGCGCGTGTGCCAAGATCCCGAGAGGAGAATGGAGGAGAAAGGATTACGGCGTGACCATCCTTGCTGGAACTGACTCTTTAAGCCTAAGCTTCTCATATTTTAAATGGAAATAGCTGTGTCAACTCAGAGAGCTTTTGCTAAGAAGTCAGTCTGGGGACCAGCAGATGGCGCAATGGTTATGTTGCTGGACTCCCACATGGCTGACCACAGTTCAAGTCCCAGATCCGGCAGCTTGAAATTCACGCCAGGCACGTGTGCACGCGTGCCAGAAGTCCCAAGAGGGAAATGGAGGAGAAGGGATTGCGGCATGGTCATCCCCCCTGGGAGGGTGATTTCTTGCTTTCTGTCTCTCTCTGGCGAGCCCATGTGCCCTGTCACAAAAAAAAAATCTCTTCAAAAATAAATAAATAAATAAAAAGTAAGTGTGGGTATGAGCATACTTTGGGCTTCCTGCTCAAAGCCATTTGTATGTCCTCGGCCCCTGCTCACGTGTTGGATGCATCATCCTCGTCGTAGTCATCGATAAGCAGTGCTGTCTACTCGGCGCCCGCGCACCTGCTGCCTGTCTGTTGGCCTGGGTGGGATCAGAGCTATGTGGGAGTCCAGGAAGCCAGGCTGTGAGAGCCAGCCCTGGGAAAGGAAGCTGTCAGGGGCTGTCTAGTCGCCAGAGAGGAGAGCACAGCTCTGTGGGATTCTGTTGTCAAAGAGGCAGAGAAGGAGACCTCCAAGGAGCTTGCAGGGTCCAGAGTGACTTCTCCCCAGTGGAGGTGGAGGGCATGCGGAAGAAGGAGCCTTCTGCACCTGCCCGGTCAGCTGACCCCTGTGTTAGCAGCTTTAGCAAAGCTATTCCTGCACTTCGACCTATGTTTATCTCACCCTGGGTAGACACAGCTATTCCCATTTAAAATATGGAAGGCTGGAGCCAGAGGGTGGCATGGCGGGTAAGGCCCTGGACTCGCACATGGTGGAGCGCAGTTTGAATCCTGGATCTAGAAACTTGCTTTCTTTCTTTCCTTCTTTCTCTCTTTCCTTCTTTCTCTCTTTCTTTCTTTCTTTCTTTCTTTCTTTCTTTCTTTCTTTCTTTCTTTCTTTCTTTCTTTCTTTCTTTTTTTGGAGACTTTTTGCTATAGAGCACGTGTGCTCTTCAGAAAGACAGAGACAGAAAGCAAGAAGTCACACCCCAGGGGAGAGGGCCACGCCACAATCCCTTCTCCTCCATTCTCCTCTCAGGATCTTGGGCATGCACGCACATGCGCCCGGTGTGAGTTTAAGCCACCAGGTCCGGGACTTGAACTGTGGTCGACTACCTGGGAGTCCAGCGGCATAGCCATTACACCAACTGCTGGTCCCTGAAAGCTTGTTTCTTACTTTCCCTCTCTCTCCGTGAGCCCATATACGCTATAGTAAATTAATAATAATAATAATAATACATTAAATAAAATGAAAAGTTCTTAATAAACTACGGCAAGCTTAGGCTCAAAGAGTACATTTTCTCAAGACTCACAGTCAAAAAGCTGTGAAGACAGTTGTGGCAAACTCCCGAGAGGATGATGTGAAGCAAGGCACGTCCGTGCATTCACCCCACACCCCACAGCTCCCAAAGAAGATCCAGAGGGCAAGAGAGGCCCACTCCATCTCCCTGGCAAGTCTCTGTAAACCACAGAGCAAGAGAGGAGCCCTAGTGACTACAGACTAGATCAGTAAACGACGAAATGAAATTACAGCTGATATCAGAAAGTAACACCCAACGGGAACACACGAGAAATGCAGTTGCAGGGTGGAGGTTTTGTCAGACTAATCAGAAGGACGCAATACCTGCCTCTCTCTCTCCCAGAGCCCGTACTTAAAATCAAATGAATGCTTGCCGGGGTGTGTGGTTTACTTGTCGGCACACTCTGATGCGTGAGGTACGGGAGGCCGGAGGGTGAGCATCAGCATGGAAATAATCATTATTAGTTTTTTTTTTATATAGCAATGTCTTCTCAAGCTTCAAAGAAAGGGGCCTCTCTCCTTTGCACATGCACATCAATTTGGGAGCTGAGGAAGGTAATTTTCACATGCAAATGCAAATGAGTTGAAATGAGCAGAGGAGATGCGGAGACCGTTAAAGGGGCACACACCACCACTCCCCCCTCCAATTCAGAGGAAGAAGAGCTTGGAAAAAGGAACTATTTCTGGTCTCTGCATTCCTGAGCTCTCCAAGAAGTTTTTTTGTTTGTTTGTTTGTTTGTTTTTAAGAGGTTTTCACTATAGGGCACGTGCGCTCTCCAGACAGAGAGAGACAGAGAGACAGAAAGCGAGAAATCACCCCCTAGGGGGGATGGCCACGCCGCCATCCCTTCTCCTCTATTCTCCTCTTGGGATCTTGGGCACGCATGCACACATGCCCAGTGTGAGTTTTAAGCCACCGGGTCTGGGACTCGAACCGCGGTCGACTACATGAGAGTCCAGCGACATAGCCATTACGCTAACTGCTGGTCCCCTCGACAGTCTCTAAACTGGTTCTATATTTGAAACTCAATGAAAATTTGTGTCCCTGCTCTGTGTAAGACATTACCATTTCCCGGGGGGGGGGGGTTGATTTCTTACTTTCTGTCTCTCTGTCTCTCTCTGTCTCTCTGGCGAGCACACGTGCCCTATAGCAAAAAATCTCCCCCTGCCCCCCCTTAAAAGACATTATCGTTCATGTATACCATTTTGCCCCTCGCTATGGAAAAGGCATCTTTATTTTTACCGTGAAGGAAGTTTTCATTCCCAAGGACGATCTCTTATACCTGCACCACTTCGCAAGACACCAGAGACCAAGGATCTATGAGAAGGTCCACCTAATTTCTAAACGCCTTCCTACAAGGGCTGCAATATCTTTTAGAATTTTTTTTCCAACAGTTATTTTAGCTTTAGGAGAAAGACTAGCCGCTGGTTTTTGACCTTTCCAATTATCTGACAAGCCCCGTGTTAATCAGCGGAGTCAGAATTGATGACCTCAGAATGTCTTAAGCCCCAAACCGTCTTCTGATGAAATGGTAAGAGGAGTGTGCTAGGCTAATTAACAAGTCTAAAAACATTATATGAGTTCTAGTGAAGCCTTTGCTTCTGGCCCATCCCACACCTTTCCCAAATAAGAAAGCAACTAATTTGTAAAACTCATACTTCTGGGAAACAGCTGGGACAGTCACTGACATGCCTGATTAGCATAACATTCATTCCTGTTGGGGAAGAATTATTACCACCCCTAGTGAGACTTAGGAAGTGATTAGTACCGTGTATGAAAGATAGAAGATACTGTTCTTTTAACTCCACAGGAAATGTGTGTGGGATGTAATTTCCAACATAAAGACTCAGGTTTGGTAATCATGTGTTTATGGCATTGTTTTCATTTACTACAAGAAAACATCATAGACTGTATAGCTTATTTTATTTATTTATTTTGAAGTTTTTGCCATAGGGCATGTATGCTCGCTGGAGAGAGACAGAGAGACACAGAGAGAGGGAAAGTGAGAAATCACACCCCCGTTCCTTCCCCCTCCCCCCCCAGGAGAGATGGTTGTACTACAATCCCTTCTCCTTCATTCTCCTCTTGGGATTTTGGGCACACACGCATGTGCCCGGAGTGATTTTTCAAACTGTGGGGTTGGGATTCGAACCATAGTGCCTTAACTACCATGTCACCCACTGGCTCAACTGGGTAGCTTATTAAGAATAGAAATGAAAAAAGGAAAACAATTAAAAAAAATAAAAGAATGGAAATTTATTTTTTCCAGTTCTGAAGGCATGGAAGTTCAAGATCAGATTTGGTGACTTGGTGAGGACCCTATTCCTTGTTCATAAACACTGTCTTTTCACTATGCCCTCATATGGTGGAAGGATAAGGTGGCTTTTTGAGGCTTTTTTTTTAGAGTTTTTTTTTTTTTTCTTATTTTTTTTTTTTTGCTATAGGGTGCGTGTGTTCACCAGAAAGAGAGACAGAAAGCGAGAAATCACCCCCCGGGGGGATGGCCACACCACAATCTCTTCTCCTCCATTCTCCTCTTGGGATCTTGGGCATGCACACACGCACACGCACCCGGAGTGAGTTTAAGCCACCGGGTGCGGGACTCGAACCGCAGTTGACTACATGGGAGTCCAGCGACATAGCCATTACATTAACTGCTGGTCCCGAGGCTTCTTTTTAAGGGCACCAATTCTACTCATGAGGGTTCCACCATCAGGATCGAATCACTTCTCAAAGGCCCCACCTTCTAGTACCATCACATTGGGGGATTTGAACCTATAAATTTAGGAAGATACGAATATATAGTCTGTACTGAGCCTCTTGAGTGAGTTCGGTTTCCCTCAAGTCATTCAAGACTCAGAATAATTTATGACAGTATAAATGCATCTTTGTGGTACATTTTCATGTTTTTCTATGATGGATCATTCTGCTTGGAAGACAATTATGACTTCTTCTTTTTTTTTTTTTTAAGGAGAGATTTTTGCTATAGGGTCTATGCACTCACCAGAGAGAGAGACAGAAAGTGAAAAATTGCTACCCAGCGATGGCCATGCTACAATCCTTCCTCCACTCTCCTCTCAGGATTTTGGGCATGCACACACATGTGCCTGGCGTGTGTTTCAAGCCACTGGATCTGGGACTTGAATCGCGGTTGGCCATGGGGAGTCCAGCGATGTAAACATTATGCCATCTTCTGGTCCCCAATTATGACAACTTTAATCCTTTAAATAGATGTCACATAGGCTAGCTGATTTGTGGACGTTTGACTCAGAGTGGACAGACAGGGAGAAAGAAATTCAAAGTGGGGTGTGCAAGGTTTGAGTGTGGTGTGTTGGGAGAAGGGATTGGGGTCATATAAATAAGGAAAAGGCCAAGGAGGAGATGTAGCCAGTTTCTAAGACCCTGCAGCAAACAAGTGCTTGGCTTTTGTCCATGCCCCAGAGACAGGAGGACAGATAGGACACAGGTTCGTTCCCAACTTAGACTCGGCGTTAGCCTAAGGGACAGTCGGGGTCATGAGGCATACAGGGAGACCTTCCGCCACGAGAACATCCCAGATCTAGCCTGCCTGGTACCCTCAGAAGGTGCCAGTGCAGGATCTAACTCAGCAAGTTGCCTGAGGTCTAGGGAGTGAGCGTCCCTCTGTGGTCACCCTTCTCAGCACCCCAAGAGCTGGCTGGGGTAGAATTTGGAGACACAGCAAGCCCTCCAGGAGCAACCAGAGTACAGGCAGGAAGGTACCATCAGTTACCTGTGACCCTGTTTTGTCCCCAGGATGCAGTGCCCAGAATGGTGAGGACACAGCACACACCACACCTGTCCTCTTTCCTACTCTACGGTAGACTAGATAGGTCGCCCCGGTGACCACAGCATTGCCGTGGGGATTACATCAGGAAAAGCTGTCACTGGAGCATTTTCTTAATTTCCTTTTTCTTTTTCTTTGTTTTTTTGGAGAGGTTTTTGCCATAGGGTGCGTGCGCTCACCAGAGAGACAGAGAAACAGAAAGTGAAAAATCACCCCCCCAGGGGAAATGGCCATGCCTCAATCCCTTCTCCTCCATTCTCCTCTCGGGATCTTGGGCATGCACGCACACGCGCCCGGCGTGAGTTTTAAGCCACCGGGTCCAGGACTCGAACCGCGGTTGACTACATCGGAGTCCAGCCACATAGCCATTACGCTAATTGCTGGTCCCATTAATTTTATTTTTCTTCAAAAGAGATGGTGAGATTAAGGCTGTTCACACGTGAGCATTGACTTGTGAAAATGAAACATGGGATCCCAGAGCCGTCTGTGACATCTGCCATGGCAGGGGTCAACCATGAATACAGTCCACACCATCGAGCTGACCTGGGCAAATACTCCGTGTGTACTTCTCCCAGGGAATGCTAGGTGGTCTCCAGGGAAGCCTGGGATGGCCATGGGCTGTTCTCGCCTCCTCTGTGAATGAGGATGGATAGAGATTAGGGGATGCTGTTGGCTCTGGGGTGCTAAATTGAGTGGAGCAGGAAGTGTGGCCATGGTTTCAAAAATGTCAATTAGATGTATTATTCGAAGGCCAAAGAAAGGAGGAACAATGAAAACTATGGAGACTGATTAGAAAAGCATAATGTCACAGAGCTAGAGCGTCGGGTTTCTTTTTAAGAGTTTTTTGTTTGTTTGTTTGTTTTTTTGCTATAGAACACGTGTGCTTGCTGGAGAGACAGAGGGACAGAAAGCAAGACATGCAAGAACTCACTCCCCTCCCCGGGGACGGATGGCCATGCTACAATCCCTTCTCCATTCTCTTCTTAGGATTTTGGGCATGCACACACATGCACCCAGCCTGAGTTTCAAATCGCCGGGTCCAGGACTTGAATCGCAGTCAGCCACATGGAAGTCCAGTGCCTTAACCACTATACCATCTGCTGGCCCTAGATAAGAGTGTCTTTTGTAATTAAAAAAGGAAAAGAGGAAGCTGCCACCTGGAGAGGTTTACTAGAACGGGTTTTACCACCGGCTCAGTCCTTGAGAGCCATGCAAACATGAACAAGACCTCTCTAAAACTCAGTATCTCTTCCGGTAAAGGAGGGTAGTGGGCTTTTATGCCGGCATTGGTAGCCAGCAGAAAAATGCAAGGGCCAGCATTTGTAGCCGATGTGTTTTCATCAGGCACCTGGAGACCAACTATCTCAGTGTTCTTGGGGCTTCAATTGATTCTACTCCCTTTTAAGTCCCTCTTGATCCAGGGCTGCCTAGGGGTGGTGCTTCCTGCCCTACAGCACAACTACTGGGGCCACTGGGATGGTCTCTAGATAGCACACCTGCGGCTGGACACACTCGCTAATTTAGGAATCTTGCATACCCCCCCCATACCCATTTAAATATATTGTTAAAATGAAGAAGGGAAAGATAGTGACCAGGAGATTGCTGGATTCCCACATGGCTGACTGTAGTTCGAGTCCCAGACCTGGCGGCTTGAAACTCACGCTGGGCATGTGTGCGTGTGTGCCCAAAATCCCAAGAGGAGAATGGAGGAGAAGGGATTGCGGTGTGGTTACCACCACCCCGCCCCCCAACCCCGCCGGGTGGTGAGTTCTCTCTTTCTGTCTCTGTCTCTCTTGCAAGCACATGCGCCCTATAGCAAAAATCCCTCTTTTTCTAGTTATTATTATTATTATTATTATTATTATTATTATTATTGGAGAGGTTTTATTTTTTTCCTTTTTTTTTTTTTTTTTTTGGTATAGGGTGCGTGTGCTCACCAGAAAGACAGAGAGAGACACAGAGACAGAAAGCGAGAAATCACCTCCCAGGGGGGATGGCCACGCCGCAATTGCTTCTCCTCCATTCTCCTCTTGGGATCTTGGGCACGCTTGCACGCACTCTCGGTGTAAGTTTAAGCCACCAGGTCCGGGACTCGAACTGCGGTTGACTACATGAGAGTCCATTGACTTAACCATTATGCCAACTGCTGGCCACAGCAAAAATTTCTCTTAAGGAAAAAAAAGAAGAAGGGAATAATATTTTCCCAGCAGCCTTATATCCATTGGCTAGTTCGTTTATGATCGGCTAAGGTGTTGGGTTAAATCTTTCGAATGTTTTGGCTCTTGTCCCAAGGTCCATGTCAGGGCAATGGTGCCCTGTCCCATCAAGATCTAGCCAAAGACGCCATTGGGAAATGGACTGAACAACCTCTGGGACTCTTTCAAACCACATTATAGGAAGTTTTCAGAGCTGGAGGCTGAAACAACCCTGGAAGTACAGGAAGACTAAAATCAGATTGTAATTGAATTGCTGCAAGTGTACTAGTAAGGCTAGTTAAGCATATAATTAATTGTTGTAACTATAGCAACCCGATTAGCTGGCGCTATTAGGGTGGTCACCAGGGGTTCAATAAGAGACTCTTAAAAAGACAAGTGTTGGAGAATGCAGAAAATAATTCATTCTCCTCTGGTGGTTCTCTAGAGGGCCTCATACTCTTTAGCAACCCTAAATAAATCTATTTAATAATATTTTCTTAGATCCATGCAGCTTTTCTTATCCCAAAGGGCCCTGGGGTGCTTTGTAAGCCCTGAACATAAATATAGATCTGGAATAATGTATCGGGCCAGATTTTCCTAGCGCTTCAACAGCTCTCTGGTGGTTTGTTCTGCACCTTTGGAAGCTCCATTACCTTCAGGATACATGCAATCAGTAATTTATTAAGTGGCATCCTGAAAAGCCACAGGCCTGAAAACTCTGGTGGGGAAGAAGTGGGCTCCAGAGATACTCATTTTATTTATTTATACCCTACCTACTTCCAAAAAGGATTTGAACACTCTTACAAAATATACAGAGTACACTGGGATAAAACAAATACATGACGAAATCCATGGCACGGCCAAACAGCAGCAAGAAACAGTGAGATGGGCGGAAGTGTTAGTACTGGAAATGCAGATAATGAGTGCTTAGAGGAGACCGGAAGCTGGGCGAAATTGCAGCTCTTCTTCCTGGTGGCCCGAAGAGTGACCATAAAATCAGCTGTAGTCTAAAGACACTTGGTGTTATGACCTAGGAGAAGCTTTCCTTTGCCATTCATTCATTGATTCATTGATTCATTTATTTATTTATTTGAAAGATGTTTGCTCGAGGGCTCTTGCGCTCCCCAGAGAGACAGAGAGAGATGGAGAGAGAGAAAGTGAGAAATCACCCCTCAGGATGATTGACCATCCCACGACCCCTTCTCTTCCATTCACCTCTTGGAATTTGGGGTGTGCACGCACATACACCTGGTGCGAATTTCAAGTCACCGGATTCGGGATGCAAACTGTGGTAGGCTATGTGGGAGTCCAGTGCCTTAACCACCATGTCTCCTGCTGGCCTCTCTTTGCTCTTTAGATAGACACTACTCTTCAGAGCAGTGACTCTTCAGCCGCTTTTGCACTGGAAGGAAGTGAAGAGGGCCTCAGAAAGGTGGGCTTTCATCAGAGAAACCTCCTTTTTTGAGAGTTTTTTTGCTATAGGGCGTGTGCACTCTCCAGAAAGACAGAGAGAGATAGAAAGTGAGAAATCACCACCCAGGGGGGATGGCCACGCCGCAATCCCTTCTCTGCCATTCTCCTCTCCGTGATCTTGGGCACTCACACACACGTACTCGGTGTGAGTTTAAGCCACCAGGTCCAGGACTTGAACCATGGTCGACTACATGGGATTCCAGCGACACAGCCATTACACTAACTGCTGGTCCCAACCTCCTGTTTTTTCATGTACCTGACAAATATTGATTGCCCACTTCCTTTGCTCTAAGCCTGGAACCTTGGATAGAGCAGGATAATTCAGCTTTTGATGGTTTCTCCTATTCTGACTTGATCTGTGATTGAAATGTAGAGTCTTTGGAGTTGAGAATGTAGTTGATAGAATAGATGCAGACCTCAACTATCCTGTGTCTTACCTATTGGGAAAGATTTGCATTTAACCCCCAGTTTGTAGTACTCTTACAGAAATACAAAGACGGGAACCAGCAGTTAGCGTAATGGCTATGTCGCTGGACTCCCACGTAGTCGACCGCGGTTCGCGTCCCGGACCTGGTGGCTTAAAACTCACGCCGGGCACGTGTGCATGTGTGCCCAAGATCCCGAGAGGAGAATGGAGGAGAAGGGATTGCGGCGTGGCCATTCCCCCTGGGGGGTGATTTCTCGCTTTCTGTCTCTCTGTCTCTCTCTGTCTGTCTGGCGAGCGCATGTGCCCTATAGTGAAAACCTCTCAAAAAAAAAAAAAAGATACAAAGACCTGGAACACTGAGGTGGGGTGAGGAATGAATAAATAAAGTTAAATAAATAATTATTTTAAAAGGAAAAACACTATATATGATTATCAGATACTTTCACGTTATTAACAAGCTGACAGTCTCCCAATGTACAAGTCTCCTAATGTACATTTTCCATGGAAAATGGAATTAAAGTACCAGTTGATTTTAGTGCAAAAAAAAAAAAAAAAAAAAAAAAAAAAAAAAGAAAGAAAGAAAGAAACAGAAATGGAAATCCATGCATAGTTTTTTCACAATATGCATGTTCCATGATCTTTCTGAAGAGCCCCCTCATGTAATAAACTTACTGTGTATTACACACTTTCAGTAGTGCAGAATGATGTTTTCTTTCATTTCCTTGTCTTAGCAAAAGAATGACTCAAAACGAAATTCCATTGTGCGTGTTCATTGTTACATCATGTTTCAGGGATTTTTGCAACAGAAGGAAACAATGGAGTCTTGACTCCTCCATGCTGACATTTACCTGCATCATTTCCTATAAAAACTAGGCCGGTCCTGGCTGGTGGTGTAACTGCAGCAGCAACAGATTCTCCACTGTGAGACTGTGTAGTACCTGGTAGTCTGAGAAGGGGCACTTCATTTAAATAACAAATTCATCAAACTTGAATTCTAATTATTTCCTTGTGGTGTATTCTGAGATCCCCAAGTGGCCTTAAAGGTAACTTGTTTTTTTGAGAAAGACAACATCTTATGTTTATGTAAAAAAAAAAAAAGACCAGGAAGAGAGACCAGCAGATGATGTAATGGTTATGTTGCTGGACTCCCACGTAGTTGACTGAGGTTTGAGTCCCAGGTACAGTGGCTTAAAACTCACGTTGGGTGTGTGTGTATGCATGCCCAAAATCTTGAGAGGAGAATGAGGAGAAGGATTGCAGCGTGGCCATCCCCCTGGGGGGTGATTTCTCGCTCTCTTTCTTTTTGTCTTTCTCTGTCTCTTTGATGAGCACATGCTCCCTGTAGCAAAACATCTCTCTCTGAAAAAAAAAAAAAGAGGTATCTCTCCATATATATGTGTATATATATATATATATATATATATATATATATATATATTTCAAAATTTACCTTCCATTACACAAAAGTATATTTGGAGAAGTGAGGCCAAGATTCTTTATTATATCTTAATGAGACCTTCTAAGATGACTGACTCAACTTCCTTTGGTCTTTCTCTATATGGGATTGCCAATCTTTTTCAAAAGAGGATCTACTTTGCTTATGATGTCTGTGGAATAGGGAGAAAATTATGTACTGACAAGGAAAGAGGAAGGGGAAGGGATTTATTAGTAATTTGGATAAGTGATTATCTATTGGTCATACCCAGCTAAAGTATCATGCTGGCCCAGGGAGTGTTCTGACGGCTAGCACCTTAAATTTTTTCTCCAACTATGGCTCCGGTGCTTAAGAAAGACTACTGATATTTTGTATATAACCAATTGTCTTCTCACAAGACTGTGATCTTCATTTTGTCTCTAAGAGCGTTCCTGAAAGACACTCTCGCCCACCTAATCACTGAAAAGCTGCTTATTATGATGGAAATACTTCCTGGGACTGCAAAGGTCTAGGCTTCATCAGACTCTCAGGGACTGTGCAACATATTCCTCATCTGCTTGCTTGCTTCACAGTGACTTCTGTCTGACACCCAGACCTGCTGTCACCTTACCCAAGGAACACAGTTCTGTGGGTGAGACCTCATGCCAGCCTATAACCCTTGACCTCAGGAACCTGCGGCATTTCTAAATGCTGCAGTGATAGACAGCCGCCATTCAGAATGACCCTGGGGGCCTCGACAGTTGTGGTGCAAACATACTATACAACTCATTCCTTAGTGAAAAGGTGACAAGGCAGGGTTAACAGGTGGCAAAGTGGTTAAGGTGCTAGACTCCTGCATGGCTGACCATGGTTTGAGTCCCAGACTGGAGGCTTGAAACTCATGCTGATGCATGTGTGTGCATGCCCAAAATCCTGAGAAGAGGATGGAGGAGAAGGGACTACGGCATGGCTGTCCCCCCGGAGAGGTCATTCCTCACTTTACCCCTCTTTGTCTCTCTATGTCTCTCTCCAGCGAGTGCACATGCCTTATGGCAAAAATCTCTCTCTCTCAGAAAAACAGTAGCGAGGAGGGGCATTGTTGTCAGTTCTTTGCTGATCTGAGGCAGCTGGGGAAGACAGTGCATGCCCTCTGTCATTGGAAATTCAAGTTTGGCATCACGAGTGCCTGAAAGGGAAGAAAATTATCATGGGAACTGAGTATCCATATTGTTTTGCTTTTGGCTGAGGTCTGTGCAATATTTATACCTCCAGGTGGACCTGTCATTACCACGGGCATTTAGAATGACAGATGGCAGGAGGCCAGCAAGTGGCGTGGTTAAGGTGCTGGACACCCCAGTGGCTGGCTATGTGCATGCCCAAAATCCTGAGAGGAGAATGGAGAAGGGATTGCAACGTGGCCATTCCCCCAAAAAGGGTGTGATTTCTTACTTTCTCTCTCTCTCCAGCAAGTGTGTGTGTGTGTGTGTGTGTGTGTGTGTGTATGAAAGAGAGAGAGAGAGAAACTTTGACCATGACTGTGTTTTCCCTGCTTTTTCTTCATGAGGTATTCCTCATTCCACATTTACAGTGTGGAAAAGTTTTTCAAAAAGTTAAGTAGTGAGCGTAATGGCTATGTCGCTGGTCTCCCATGTAGCCGACTGCGGTTCGGGTCCCGGACCCGGTGGCTTAAACTCACGCAGGGCGTGTGTGCATGCGTGCCCAAGATCCCGAGAGGAGAATGGAGGAGAAGGGATTGCGGCGTGGCCATTCCCCCTGGGGGGTGATTTCTCGCTTTCTATCTCTCTGTCTCTCTCTGTCTTTCTGGTGAACGCACATGCCCTATAGCAAAAACCTCTCCCAAAATAAATAAATAAATAATAAAAACTCTTGGTGCTGGCAGGTGACATGGTGGTTAAGGGCGCTAGACTCCCAAATGGCTGACCGCAGTTTGAGTCCCAAACCCAGCAACTTGTTACTCTCTCACTTTCACTCTCTCTTCCCCCTCCCCCTTCTGGTTAAATTGAAGTGGATAGATAGATAAAGAAATATAAATAAATAAATAAATAAAGTTCAATAGAGTAATTCTTAAAAAACAAACAAAAAAAAACAATAAAACCTCTCTTTGCACTTATATCAAACAAACAAAATAGCTTATTCAACTGGAAATAAAAATATTATCAGAAAATCAGGACCAGCAGTTAGCGTAACGGCTATGTCACTGGACTCCCATGTAGTCGACTGCGGTTCGGGCCCCAGACCCGGTGGCTTAAAACTCACGCAGGGCGCGTGTGTGTGCATGCCCAAGATCCCGAGAGGAGAATGGAGAAGGGATTGCAGTATGGCCATCCCCCCGGGGGGTGATCTCTCACTTTCTGTCTCTCTGTCTCTCTCTGTCTCTCTGGCGAGCGCACGCGCCCTATAGCAAAAACCTCTCAAAAAAAAGAAAAGAAAAGAAAATCGAGCTCATAATTCCATATTTTCTGATGTACAGTTCGTTTTACCTAGTGTAAAAGTGTCACCCAATGCTACTGGGTTTCATTGTTTTTCTCTGTATGTGAAGAGGGTTTTGTCGGGCGGTGCCTTTCCCAGCATGCCCGTTTTACAGCGAGGCACCAGGTCCTGCTCCGAGCAGCCTGCCCACTGGCATGCCATGACGTGGTTTACGGCCTGCACTCACTTTGACGGCTATAATTAAACGAAGCTGTGAACTATATCCAGGGCCAGGCCAGTGGGGTGCTCCTGCTTCAGTTTCCACTGACCACCATGAGATGGTGAATCTGGGATCCTGTGACCCACATAGCTATCTTCCGAAAAGGAAAGTCCTTCCCTAGAGAAAAAATAACACAGAGGGCCAGAAACCAGTAAAAGTGATTGTGGAGAGATCCCTGTCATTAGCGCAGTGACGACAGCAGACAAAGCGTCAGAGAAGAGGGGTGTTTTGTCTGGGCGTCGGCCTAATTTAGTGATGGAAGAATGGTGTCATCCCTGGAGCCCTACAATGAGCTAAGTGTGTGTGACCTCGTGAATCCTCCCTGAGGCCTTGCGAAGAACATAGCAGAACTCCATTGCTGAGATTGGGCAAGTGAGACTCTCGTGTGTTGGGGCCGGCAGGTGGTGTGGTGGTTAAGGGGGCTGGCTGACTGTGGTTCGAGTCCCAGACCTGGCAGTTTGTTTTCTTTCTTTCCCTCTCTGTCTTTCTCACTCTGTTGCTCTCTGGTCAAATTAAAATAAATAAATAAATAAATAAATAAATAAATAAATAAATAAATAAATAAGTTAAATAAAATAATTCTTTTAAAAAAAAAAGACACTTGTGTGTGTGAGCTTCGTGGCTTAAAGCACAGTCTCAGCCATTGGGACTGCAGCTGAGCATAATCCGAGAGTCCTGACCCATCTGCATGGTGGGGTGCATTGGCCGTGATGGCCATCTGGAGTGCCCTAGGCCAGCGTGACGGGGACAATGCATCGTGCCTGTTCACTGAGAGCCTTTCTCTGGAGTTGCACCATCTTACGACTGACTCCAAAGAAGTCCATGCTGCACAAGGGCATGGGAAAGGGGCCAGCAAATGGCACACTAGCTACGTCACTGGATTCCCACATGGCCAACTGCAGTTCAAGTCCCAGAGCCGGTGGCTTCAAAATCACGCCAGGCACGTGTGCGTGTGCGGCTAAGAACCCAGGAAGAGAATGGAGAAGGGATTGTGATGTGGCCATCCCCCCACCCGGAGAGGGGTGATTTCTCGCTTTCTCTCTCACTTCTGTGTCTCTCTGTATGTGTCTCTCTGTCTCTGTCTTCCCTCCTTTAGCGAGCACATGTGCCCTAAGACAAAAACCTCTTAAAAATATATAAGTAAATTTTTAAAAAGGGCTTGGGAAAATGATGGGAAGGGGCAGCTCACTGAGCCATTTGGAAGACATTCAGGGATTAAGGAAGAGTCTTCAGAAGGAGTAGCCTTATGCCACCGAGGGGCAGAGTTGGCGATGAAGAAGTGAGTGTGTGTGTGTTTATGCCGTAGAAGCACCATGATGTGGGGCCAGCCAATGGCATGGAGGTTAAGGCAGATGGATCCCACATAGCTGACTGAACAATTCCAGTCTCACACCCTGTAGCTTGAAAAACAAGCCAGGTGTGTGTGCGTGAATACCCAAAATCCCAAGAGGAGAATGGAGGAGAAGGGATTGTGGCATGGCCATTCCCCCTGGGGGATGATTTATCAGAACCTCTCCTACCACTTATTTTCCTTTCAGGCACTTGACAACATTTGAGAATTAAGAGTCACTTGAGGGACCAGCAGATGGCGGAATGGTTCTGTCGCTGGACTCCCACAATTGGTCGTGGTTCGAGTCCTGGACCCTACGGCATAAAACTCATGCTAGGTGTGTGTGTGTGTGTGCGTGTGCCCAAAATCCCAAGAGAAGAATGAAGGAGAAGGCATTGGGGTATGGCCATCCCCCCTGGGGGATGATTTCTCACTTTTTCTCTCTCCATCTCTCTCTGTCTCTCCAGCAAGCACATGCTCTCTATAGCAAAAATCTCTCAAAAAAAAAAAAAAAGAGTCAGTTGGGGGCCAGTAGGTAGTATAGTGGTTAAGGCACTGGACTCCCATCTGGTTGAGCACAGTTCAAGACCTGGTCCTGGACCACACCACACCGGGTGTGAGTGCATGCATGCCCAAAATCCAGGGAGGAGAAGGAATTGCAGCATGGCCATTCTCTCTCGGGGGTGATTTCTCACTTCTTGTGTCTTCGTCTTCGTCTCTGTCTCTCCTGTGAGCACACATACCCTATAGCAAAAAAAAAAAAAAAAAAAAAAGAGTCATGTAGCGTTTTTGGGCTATCTCCACTGACGTTCTCCATGGTGATCTTGAATCTCATTTTGAATGGAGTATTTATTATCTTGAAGTGTCAAGCAATGATTAGATTAAAAAATTCCATTTTAATATCCTGGTGTATGTGAGTGTGTGTGAATGTGCACACATGTACGTATGTGATGATACATTTCAAATTGATAGCCACAGCAACTCCCAGGGAGGGGGAGTGAGTAAAATAACAAGTGGTCAAGAGGGACTTTCACTTTATCCGTATGGTCTGAATATTTATAGTGACAATATATTCGTGTATTACTGATGTAATTAAAAATAAATGAAATTAAATGTACTCTAGCCCGTGCTGGTTGGGTTTCTGCAACTTAATTTCCATCTGCCCATGAAATAACTCTGAAACCTTCCATTTGGGTTAATGGCCCAACTTAATGTGCTGCTCCGTTGGAAGAAAACCAAATGGTGCTGTCTTTTTTAGGGCTCCGTGGTTTTGGATTGCTTTTAGGGTCACAGCGTGAGTCTCCTGGTGTTTGCTTTTTCCAGATACGTACTCATTGTGTAACAGACATCTGCTCCAGTACTTTGACTTCTGGGCCCTTGGCTGACCTACAGGGATGAATGGCGAGGCCAGCAACTTCCTGTCTTGCAGACAGAAGAGAATACACCACCACCTGGTCCATTTCCAGCTGGACTCCAAGTTCGTCCAAGGTAGGATGTTTATTGACTGGCGAAATTGAAATGAGCCTTTGTTTAGTTTTCCCATGTAAGCTGAATGACCGCCGTTCTGATTGGCAGACAGTGTTCTGGGGATATACGGGTAGAGGCAGTCACAGAATGAACGAGGTTGTCCGTGCAAAATGTGAAAGGTGAATTTGGGAGACTACGAGCCAAGGCATGGCAGTAAAGACAAGTACCTGCATCTCCTCCGGGCAGCATCCCACACTGCAGTCACAGTGGCTTAATGACATCCGTTTAGTGTGTATAAACACTTCTCAGTGCTTCTACACTGTCATTGGCCAGTTTTATGCCTATGGATTACTTACCATTGTTGGGAGTAGAAAGAAACATTGATTTCCTCTCAAGTCTAGTGTGGGAGGGAGACTCTAAGCCTGGAAAGGGCTGTGAGAGAAAGAAAGACAGGCATTAGGGGAGAGCGGAGGTGTCCGAGATAAGTACGGGAGATCCAGGCTGCTCTGGGGAGACAATGGCACCAGCAAATGCTCCATGGCATGGGATTACATTATTGGTTTTGAGGAGTGCGAGTAACTGCGGGCAGGATGTGAACGTGTTGAAGGTTTTGGCCATGTGGAGGGTCTTTGTGTGCTCATTTGTGGAGACTGAAGCTGACCTGAAGGCAAGAAAAACATGTGATGGATTCTAGAGTTTATTGTTCTAGGCTAAGAGCAATTTGAACAGATTTGCACTGCCGGGAGAAGAATCAAGTAGAAGAAAGCAACACTGAGGCTGGAAGGCAGCTCTCTGAGTGATTCTCAGGATGAGGACTGCTCTAAGACAGGGGTGTTAGAAAAAGGAGGGCACCAGTAGATGGTGTCATGGTGATGTCACTGGACTCCCATGTAGTTGACTGCTGTTTGAGTCCTGGACCTGGTGACTTAAATCTCATACCGGGTGCATGTGTGTGTGTGCCCAAAATCCTGAGAGGAGAATGGAAGAGAAAAGATTGTGGCGTGGTTATCCCCCTTGGGGGAGTGATTTCTCGTTTTCTGTCTTTCTGTCTTTCTGGCAAGTGCATGTGCCCTATGGTAAAATTTTGTCTTGAAAAAAAAAAGGGAAAGAGATAGAAGAATGGATTTGAGGGAAGCTAGGAGGTGGCTTCTCTCGGCGACTTGTTGGGTGCTGGGAGATGGGTGGAGGGCTATCTGGGCTATTGGTGGTCCTGGATGAGAAGCATGCAAGGCGTTGGAATCAGCGGAGGATGAGAGCCAGAGGAGAACAGGTAAGTGCACCTACTTTCTTATAACAGATGTATTCTTGGGGCCAGCATGTGCCATCGTGATTAAGGCTCTGAACTCTCATGTGGTCCACAGCAGTTCAAGTCTCAAACCTGGCCGCTTGATGTTCTATGTGCGTGTGGGTGCGTGCCCAAAAATCCTGAAAGGAGAAGGGACTGTGCTGTGATCATCTCCCTGGGAAGTGATTTCCCACTTTCTATTTCTCTGTCTCTCTCTGTCTCTTTGGCAAGCATAGGTTCCTATGGCAAAAATCTCTAGAAAAAAATGCAAATATATATGTATTCTCTTATGCTTTCTAACCAAGACCCAAGACATGAAATAGGCTGGTATAACGAGGTCTATCTTCTGGCAATGAATCTTAAGACGCTCAACAGGTGGGCTCATCCACATCGTCTACCTGCAAATATGGGACTAGAGTGGCTTTTTATTGGCTTGGGTGTACCCGCACTGTGGAAGTCGTGGCTCTTTGACATCTACTTGCCCTGACCTAGAGGGCGTGGTATACCAGATGCCCATCAGACAGGGTTCCTTCCTTCCTTCAACACATGTTTAGGAGCATCTGCTCTGGGCCAGGGTCTCAGGTTCTGGGTATTCAGCTGTGGGCATCCTGCCCTCAGGAAGCTTGCATTTAAGGTATGGAGTCAGGCAACGCAGAGACAAGCGATTATGCAGGGCAGTGTTGGAGTTACCAGAAGTGAAGCAGGGACGGTTGGGGAGGAGGCTGCCCCTTTCTAGCAGACAGGGAAGCCCAGGTGGATCAGGAGATGCTGAAGAGTGATCCGGGGATGTTTGTAGGAGGGATATGAGGGAGTGTGTCCTGTGGGTACCTGGATAGAATATTCTAGAATCAGGAAGCCGCAAGGACAAAGGCACAGCTGTGGAGGGGAGTTTGCCATATTCACAGAACACAGAGAAGACCAATGTGGTAGAAGCAGAGGGAGCAGGCGGAGGGTGGTAGCCGTGAGACCAGACAAGTGGGTGGTTAGATCCCGTGGAGCCACGGGGGCCAGTCCCAGGACGTGGGCTCCTGCTCTGTGTCACATGGGAACCACTGAGAGGAGCCACTCACAGGCAATGACAGGATTTCATTTGATCTTTAAAAAATTTTTTTTAAATTTATTAATATTTTTTAAAAGTATTTAATTTTATTTATTATTATTATTATTATTTAATTTGCTATAGAGAACGTGCACTCACCAGAGAGAGAGATGAGAGAGAGAAAGAGAGAGAGAGGGAGAGAGGGAAAATGAGAAAGCAAGCTACCAGGTCTGGGACTCAAACTGTGGTTGGTCATGTGAGAAACCAGCTCCCTAACCAACATGCCACCTGTTGGCCCCTATTATTATTCTTTCGTAATTTGCTATAAGACACATGCCCCTGCCAGAGAGAGAGAGGGAAAGTGAGAAAGTAAGCTACCAGGTCCAGGACTCGAACTTCAGCCAGCCATGTGGGAGTCCAGTGCCTTAACCACAATACCACCTGCTGGCTGAGCACCTTGATCTGATATTCTGATATATATATATATATATATATATATATATATATATATATGTGTGTGTGTGTGTGTGTGTGTATATATATATATATATATATATATATATATATATAAAAAAAAATTTTATTGTATTTTTAAAAAGTGTTTTATTTATTATTATTATTATTATTATTATTGTTATAACTTGACCAGAGAGAGATGTGGGCGGGGGGATGAGAAAGCAGGCGGTCAGATCTGAAACTTGAACCACCTTCAACCATGAGGAAGTGAGTCCATTGCCGTAACCACCATGCCACCTGCTGGCCCCTTGACTGGATCTTTTTCTGTCATTATTATTTATTTAATTTCATTTGTTACTATTATTACTATTATTATTTTTAATTTGACCAGAGACAGATGTGGGAGTGAGGGGTAGTGAGAAAGCAAGCTGCCAGGTTTGGGACTCAAACTGCAGTCGACCATATGGAAGTCCAGTGTCTTAACTACCACGCCACCTACTGGCTCCTTGACTTGATCTTTTAATGGCTCACACTGCTGCAGAGAAAGGGCTGAACCAGGAGGGTTGGAAACCATGGCAGAAATGAAGAGGAGAGAGGCTGGGACCAGAGCCCAGAGGGTAAGACCCAACACTCCTGGATGCTCTGCGAAGACAGACACACTAACATTGTTGATCGATTGAATAAGAGATGTGAGACAAACACAAAAAGCCAGAATGGCTCAAAGGCTTTTTTTTTTATCTCCCTGAATGATTGCAAAGTCAAAGTTGGCATTTACTTAGGTCGGGGAAGAATCAAAGGAGCAGACTCACAAGCTGGAGGGAGGTGTTTGTTCTCAGAAGTGTTCATCCGAAATGTCCAATTAGACAGCAAAATGGAGATGATGGATGGGCAGTTCATCCATGAGCCTGGGGTGGAGGTCTGGGATGGAGACACAGGTGGAGTCATTAGCAGTTAAAGGCTATTTATAACCCTGAGACCAGATGAGATCATCCAGGGGTGTGTGGGACTGGAAGGGCGAGAGGTCTGAGGACTCAGCCCTGGAGCACAGGTGATAAACACGGCAGCTGAAGACATCCGGGGAAGCAGAATGAGAAGACGTAGCTGGTGAACACAGAGCTAAAGGAGAACTGTGCCCCAGAATCGGGTCAGAGAGCATTTCTGTGGGCCTAGCAGGTGGCCCGATGGTTAAGGAGCTGGATTCCCACATGGTTGACCATAGTTTGAATCCCATACCCAGCAACTTGAAAATCACACCGGATGCGTGTGCATGCATGCTCAAAATCCTGAGAGGAGAATGGAGGAGATAGTATCGCAGTGTGACCATCCCCCCTGGGGAGTAATTTCTCACTTTTTTTTCTCTCTGTCTTCCTCTAGTAAACACATGCGCCCTATGGTAAAAACGTAAAAACAAACAAAGTAGAAGAAATTGTAAACGAAATTTTTGAGGTGTCAAAGACCTTCTGGGTTATACCAGAAAAGCAAGAACCCCCAAATAAAAATAGTGATAAATTTAACCACATACAAACAAGAAACAGCTAAAATGAGCCAAAACATGACAACAATGTAATGAGAAAAATGTGTAATCAATAAGGCAAACAAATAGTTCATTTAAAATTACATGTAGGGACCAGCAGTTAGCGTAATGGCTATGTCGCTGGACTCACACGTAGTCGACCGCGGTTCAAGTCCCGGACCCGGTGGCTTAAACTCACGCCGGGTACGTGTGCGTGCATGCCCAAGATCCCGAGAGGAGAATGGAGGAGAAGGGATTGCAGCATGGCCATCCCCCCTGGGGGTGATTTTCTGCTTTCTGTCTCTCTGTCTCTGTCTGTCTGACGAGCGCACGCTCCCTAAAGCAAAAACCTCTCCAAAAAAAGAATAAATAAATAAATAAAATAAAATAAAATTACATGTAATTTTTACAAATCAGTAAGAGAAAAACAAACCACCCAAAGGAGAAAATGAGGAGACTCCGTGGAGAGGTATTATAAATTGGTATACCTTGTAGAGGAGATGAGCTGGCGACATCTTTCAAAATTAAAAAAGGCATATCCCTGGGCCAGCAGGTGGCATGGAGGTTAAGGAAGCTGGATCACACAAAGCCAGCTGTGTGGTTCAAGTCCCAGCAACTTGAAAATCACACTGGGTGGGTGTGCATGTGTACTCAAAATCCCAAGAAGAGAATGGACAAGGGGGGATTGTGGTGTGGCCATTCCCCTGGGGGGGGAGTTAGATTGTCACTTTCCCTCTCTCCTTCTCTGTCTCTTTCTCTGGTGAATGCATGTGCCTTGTGGCAAAACCTTAAAAAATGTATATTCCTTTATCCTATACATTCTTGTATAGATACTTTTTCCACAAATAAACTTCTACATGTGTGGAATAATGTGTACTTAGGAATATTTGTGGCTGGGATGGGAAAGAAGCCTTCCCTTCTAATTCCAATCTCATAAATCAGGGGGCTGTGAGTAGTAGTTCTTACACAGGTCATTGTGTAATGAAGGGTTATGGGAGAACTCTTATTTTCCCATCTTCAGAAAGCCAATGTAGTTATCTGCCTTAATAGTGAGGCAGAATTAGGGTTCTCTGAACTTGAAATGCATGGAACCAGGAGAGAATGGAACTTTCCATAGAGTGGTCATTACCACACCCCAGGATAGAATGGAACTTTCAAGGCAGCCTGTAGCCTACTGGTTAAAGGAGCTGGATTCCATATGGTGGACCAGAGTTTGAATCCTGACTCCAGTGGCTGGAAAAACATATGCACTCACAATCCCAACAGGATAGAAATTAGAGAATGGATTGCATCCTGACCATACCTATTGGGGATGCTGTCTCTCCTTGCTCTCTCTTGTTTTCTCTCTGGTAAGTGCATGTGTCCTTTGGCATTAAAAAAAGAAAGAAAGAAAGAATGGAACTTTCTACAGTGGGTGAAGGTTATTAATCAGTGAGCTACAGCAAATATCACATGTACTCAATATATCACAGAAACTTCCCATTCATGTGGGATAAGTGAAAGGCACGCTATCAGTACTGTGTTTACCATTGCATTGAGCCCTGGCTAATGCAATAGGTCAAGTTTTAAGAAGATAGCAATTAGATACTGGATATAGGTAAAACTATCATTAATTACAGATTAGTTGTGTCTGCTTAAAGAAAGCTTTTAGTATTTAGTAATAGCTACATTTTTTTTTTTGAGAGGTTTTTGCTATAGGGCGCGTGCGCTCGCCAGGCAGACAGAGAGAGACAGAGAGATAGAAAGCAGGAAATCACCCCCCAGGGGGGATGGCCACGCCGCAATCCCTTCTCCTCCATTCTCCTCTCGGGATCTTGGGCACGCACGCACTCGTGCCCGGCGTGAGTTTAAGCCGCCGGGTCCGGGACTCGAACCGCGGTCGACTACGTGGGAGTCCAGCGACATAGCCATTACGCTAACTGCTGGTCCCAGTAATAGCTACATTAAAGATCTCTTTCTAGAGAGTCCCATAGAATTTTCAGTTAAAAGTGTAAAGATTTTTCAAACTAAGGAAGAAAGAGAATTTGTGGGGTCAGCACATGGCATGGCGGTTAAGGTGCTGGCGTCAAACATGATCAACTCCGAGGTTTGATTGCCAGACCTGGTGGCTTGAAAATCATGCTGGGTGCATGTGCATGCATGCCCAAAATCCCAAGAAGAGAATGGAGGAGAAGGAATTGTGGCATGGCCGTCTCCCTGGGGGGTGCTTTCTCTCTTTCTCTCTGTCTCTGTTTCTGATGAGCACACATACCCTGTTGCAAAAACAAAACAAACAGGCAAAAAAAAGTAAAGATAAAAGAATGCGTAATGGATCCGTGGACCTTAAAAAAAAAGGAAAAAAGCAGATCTGGAGAAAATATATTAAATGCTTTTGTACTGAACATTGAATCCATCTAAGTATAAAACTCATTATTAATATTTATGAGAAATATGGGTATAGATCATATTGCAAACATTATCTACTTGAAAATCATTTTTAAAAGTTCTGAAACAACAATTGGCAAGTGGTAGTAAAGATCTTGGCAGAAGTGCTCATAGCCCTTGTCCAAACCTGAAAACAAAGACTTTTTTGAAAAAATTATCTTAGCTTTTATCTTTTTTCTTAATCTCTATTTTTTACTTTAGAGAGAACTTTTTAGAATTAGCACTTCTTGTGCTGAAGAAGTATTTGTTTCAAAGTAAAGTATCCCTTGGGAACCAGTAGTTAGCATAATGGCTATGTCGCTGGACTCCCACGTAGTCGACCGCAGTTCGAGTCCCAGACCTGGTGGTTTAAATTCATGCCAGGTGTGTGTGCGTGCGTGCCCAAGATCCCAAGAGGAGAATGGAGGAGAAGGGGTTGCAGCGTGGCCATCTCTTCTGGGGAGCGATTTCTTGCTTTTTTGTCTCTCTGTCTCTCTCTGTCTTTCTGGCAAGCGCACGCACCCTATAGCAAAAAAAAAAAAAAAAAAAAAAAAAAAAAAAAAAAAAACCTCTCAAAAAAAAAAATTACCACCTAGTGGGGATGGCCATGCTGCAATCCGTTCTTCTCTATTCTTCTCTTGGGATTCTGGGCATACGCGCACATGTGCCTGTATGTTTCAAGCTACTGGGTCTGGGACTTGAACTGCGGTTGTCTGTGTCGGAGTCCAGCACCTTAATCACCATGTCACCTGCCGGCCCCCCATAATACACATTTTCTATAGACTATTGGAGGACCCCTCCCGGATGTTCTGAGTAGTCTAGTGTGTACGGGGCTAGCTCATGTGTTCTCAACCCTGAGGTGTGGGTACTAACCTTATCTTATCCATTTACAGGTGAGGAAACTGAGGCTCTGTGTGTCTTCCCCATGGACACACCTGAGTGGTCCAGGAGACGCCTGAATGTAGCCAGGCTGGCTTCTGATTGGCCCTTTTATTTTTGGCCAAGATGCTAAGTAGCCTCCCTTGGCCAATTCTAGGAGAAAACTCCCCTCCACCCACTTTTCTCTTTGGACATTCTTTTTTCCATGTTGTTGGAATTTTTTAAGTGATATGTGCTCACTTAGATGAAAATGAATACTTTATCTCTAACATGTCCATAAGAAATTTGAAGAAAGGTTTGAAAATTGGTCAAGAGGTTAAACTGTGAGTTGAAAGTGGAGATAGTTTTCCTTCTTTGATTTTTGTCTACTGTTTAAATTTTTATTTACTTATTTTTCTTATTTTTTCTTAATAAGGTATGTGCGCTAGCCAGAGAGAGACAGAGACAGTGAGAGGGGAAGTGAGAAATCACCCCTCAGGGGGGATGGCCACACCACAATCCTTTTTCTTTCTGGGATTTTGAGCACTCATGCACATGTGCCTGGCATTTTTCAAGCACTGGATCCTGGACTCTTACCATGGGTGGTCATGTGAAATGAGCACCTTAATTACCTCAAATTTTTAATTTATTTTTAAAATTAAATT
This sequence comes from Tupaia tana, assembly GCA_026018925.1. Classification (NCBI taxonomy): domain Eukaryota; kingdom Metazoa; phylum Chordata; class Mammalia; order Scandentia; family Tupaiidae; genus Tupaia; species Tupaia tana. The sequence continues at coordinate 19,433,897 of JAKSZU010000028.1, read as the reverse complement.
AATTTATTATTATTATTCAATTTGACCGGAGAGAGACAAAAAGAGAGAGAGAAAGTAAGCCGCCCTGTCTGGGACTTGAACCACGGTTGGCCATGTGGGAGTCCAGCGCCTTAACCACCACACCATCAGTTGGCCCCAAATTTTTTTATTTTTTAAACTATTGGGAAAAAATGAGTAAAGTGATATTGACTCCCTTCTAGGCAGGCCAACCAGATAGCCACGTTCCCCCGGATTGGATTTATCTTTTAGTTTCTATATTGGTGGTACGTGATCCATAATCCCTTCATTTCCTCCGACATTCACTGTGGGAAATGCACTCATCCGGGTTTCTCAAAGTGGAATCACCAGACGCGTGTGTGTCCCGATCCAGGTTGGCCGAGGCCAGAGTGGATGGCAGTGTGAAGACCTTGTTGGGGGTGACTGACTCTTCCCTCTCTCTGTCTGCCTCTCTCTGTCTCTTTCTTTTTCTCCCTTATATGAAAGCAAAGTTGGGTTGTCGGAAAAATCATGACACATTTTTGCATAAAAATCATATACAACTGCATCATGACTTTTCTGACAACCCAACCAATGAATAAACTTTCAAAACAAAATTGGAGATTGGGTTTTTGAGGTCATCTAACTTGAAATAGAGCTTTTGGGACATAACCAGAGTTTCTTTCAGGAAATTCTGTGTTTAAAGGAATCCCTCCCAAGGGCAGGCCGTCATCTCCAAGATGGCTGACGCTGAAGCACAGCGAGAGGCCTGTGTGAGCCCTGACAGGGCTGGGTATGGACGCACGCCCGGACTGGAACGCATAGGGACAAGCCCCACGGAGGGCGGGTGCTGGTTGGCGACTAGCCATGTGGCGGCCGAGATGCCACACCCCAGTGACTTGCCTTAACAGTGCTTTGTCGTGGTGTGTCAGGGAGGCCTGACAAATAGTAACAGAAATGGTAACAGAACAGGTAGTATATTGGGGTGTCAGTATTTGGGTACTATTCTTTGTGTCATGCCCTTTCCATGCATGGGTCCCTTCCAACCCTCACAATTGACCAGTGAGCTAAATTTAATGATCCGTAATACCAATGAAAAAAATAGAGACTTTATTCAAGGTGACAATGGCGAATCAAAGAGGCAGCAGACCAGCCAACGCCTGGGCAAGATACTAATGTGTTACCTTAGCAAATCCTTTTATTTTTCTGTAACTCTGTTTCCTTTTCTACAACATGGGGAAAATAACACAAACCCCTAAATGATGCTAGCATAGACACAATCCAGATTAGGTTATTATTATTATTATTATTATTATTATTATTATTATGAGGATGATATTTCATAGACACCCAAAAGCTCAACTTCTTTTATATTCTATACTGTAATGAGGAGATATTGGATGTTCTATTTATTTATTTCTTATATGTGTGTGTGTGTGTGTGTGTGTGTGTGTGTATGTGTGTATTTCAGTTTGCTCTAGGGCATGTGCACTCACCAGAGAAAGACAGAGAGAAAGTGAGAAAGCAAGCCCCCAGGTCCAGAACTCAAACCCTGGTTGACCATGTGGGAGTCCGTTGCCTTAAACACCATGCCACCTATTGGCCCAATACTGGATGTTATAAATCAATTATTTAATAATTGACAAGTAAATTTGATTGATCTTTGTAATTCTATACTAATTTTTTTTAATTATGCAAAGCTTGGGCTAGCCCATAGCATGGTGGTTGAGGTGACTGGATCCCACATGGCCAACTGCACACAGTTCGAGTCCTGGATCTGGTAGCTTGGGAGACAATCTGGGTGCATGCATATGTGTGCTCAGAATCCTGAATGGAAGGAGAAGCAGAGGAAAAGGGATTGCAGCATGACCATTGCTAACGGGGTCCGGGGTGGCTTTTCTTTCTTTTTTTTTTTCTCTCTCTCTCTGTCTCTAGTGAATGCACACACATTCTGGCAAATTTAAGTAAGTAAGTAAATAAATACATAAAGCAAGGCCTTAAATCCAAGATTCCATGGCCAGAAAACATTTGTCCCTTTCTTACATGTTTCTAAAACCTAAATCCAAAAGATGATGCACAGGCACAGAATAGGGGTGCAAATGGCAAATGGGAAATGGCAACTTTGCCACAATGACATGAGGTTTCTTGAAGGATTTAAAGAGGTAAAACTGGGACCAGCAACTGGCATAGTGGGTAAGGCGCTGGACTCCCACATGGCCAACTGCAGTTCGAGTCCCAGACCCAGTGGCTTGAAACCTACACCGGGCACGTGTGCGTGCGTGCCCAAGATCCCAAGAGGAGAATGGAGGAGAAGGGATTGCGGCGTGGCCATCTCCCCTGAGGGGTGATTTCTTGCTTTCTGTCTCTGTCTCCAAGCACATGTGGCCTATAACAAAAAATAACATTCTAAATAAATAAATGAAATGAAATGGTAGCAACTCACATCTGCAAATGTTCATTATTTCACATAGTCAAGGCCTCTTGGTCTTCTGTTGAATGTCACTCAGGAATCAAAGCACTAAGAGGAACAGTTCCACTAAGCAGCGCATTTTAGGCCATGCATGAGTCTTCAGAAAATTCATGGAAAATACTTATTATTAAAAAAATAAATAAATAAAAGTGGGGCTAGCGGGTGGTGTAGTGGTTAAAGTGCTGGACTCCCACATGGCCTACTGCAGTTCAAGTCCCGGACCTGGCAGCTTGAAAAACCATACCAGGGGCGTGTGTATGCGTGCCCAAAATTCCGAGAGGAGAATGGAGAAGGGATTGTGGTGTGGCCATTCCCCCGAGGGGGTGATTTCTCACTTTCCCTCGCTCTAGCTCTGTCTCTCTTCTGAGCACACACACCCTATGGAAGAAAAACCTACAATAAATAAATAAATAAAATAAAAGAGCTTTCCTCCCTGCTCTCCCGAATACAAACAATGCCCTATTGGTTTGTTACAATAGCAAGAGGTGCTGGAAGCGGGCCATTTGAACTAACCTTTGTGGGTGACCAGTAGAGGTGGCGGGTTTCCAGACTGTGCTGGTTTCTCACTGTTAATCATCACAGCACTCCGGAAATTCGTTCTGCAAGGCCCGGGAGACAGTCACGCACTTGATCCCTCATGCTAGAAACTGCCAAGGATATGTCGATGACCACAGTCTAAGCTCTCCTGTCAGTGGTTGGGATCCAGGTGAAGCGAAGACTTGCCCTGCCTGTGTTACCAGAATGTTCTGTAATGCTCTAGTTGGCCTTCTTTTTTTTTATTTATGTTTTGTTTTAGAGAGAAATTTTTGCTTTAGGGCACTTGCGCTCGCTGGAGAGAAACAGAGAGACAGATAGAAATCACCGCCCCCCCTGCTGGGGACTGGCCACGCCACAATCCCTTTTCCTCCATTCTCCTTTTGGGACTTTGGGCACACACGCACACACATGCTTAGTGTGAGTTTTAAGCTGCCTGGTCTGGAACTCGAACCATGGTCAACTACATAAGAGTCCAGGGACATAACCATTACACCATCTGCCTGTCCCTAGTTGGCCTTCTTCCCCACCGCAATTCAGTATCACAAAACCCTAGATTGGGGACCAGCAGTTAGCGTAATGGCTATGTTGCTGGACTCCCATGTAGTCGACCGTGGTTCGAGTCCCGGACCTGGTGGCTTAAACTCACGCCAGGCACGTGTGTGTGTGTGCCCAAGATCCTGAGAAGAGAATGGAGGAGAAGGGATTGTGGTGTGGCCATCCCCCCTGGGGGGTGATTTCTCTCTTTCTATCTCTCTGTCTCTCTCTGTCTTTCTGGCAAGTGCACGTGCCCTATAGCAAAAACCTCTCCAAAAAAAGAAAAGAAAAAAAACACAAAAAACCCTAGATTGCAAATCTGATCATGGCTCCCTGTGCTCTCAGCCATCCGTGGAACTTTCCACCTCTGTGTTCTCTCTCTTACCTGTTGTACTCCCGTGGAACAAGCCACCTGCCACTCTCCACACACTTTTTCAGATCTCTGTTTACAGTCCTGCCATTGGGGTATTTCTCTGCCCTGTCATTACCCAGCTGCCTCTTACTCATCTTTCAGGTATGAATTCAGGCATGATATTCTCCAGGAAGCTTTCCTTAACCTTCTTGGGGAAGCCCCAGGCACCCTGGGCATAGTTCCACATGAGCAGTCATCTCGAGACTATGTGCTCATCGCCCGGCACTTGGTAGACTAGACATGCATGAGTTTGTTGCAATGGTTTTCTGAGGCCTATGGTGATAGGTGAGGTCTTCCAAAATTGCACGGGAAATGTGTACTATGAAAAGACTTATGCATGGATTTCAATTTTTTTTTTTCATGCAGCAAAATGAGCTCATACTTCAATGCCATTTTTTCCTGCAAACTTTTTTTTTTTTGATAAGTTTTTGCTATAGGGCATGTGTGCTCGCCAGAAAGTCAGACAGATAGACAGAAAGTGAAAAATCACCCCCAGGAGAGATGGCCACGCTGCAATCCCTTCTCCTTCATTCTCCTCTTGGGATCTTGGGCACACACGCACATGTGCTCAGCGTGAGTTTAAGCCACCGGGTCTGGGACTCGAACTGTGGTCATCTACATGAGAGTCCAGTGACGTAGACATTTTGCCAACTGCTGGTCCCTCCACAAACTTTTTAAGTCCCCTTGTACGTTCTGATGGGATTCATGGCATCAAGTCTGTCCCCTCTGCTCACGTGGACTTTGACTTCACAATGAGGTCAAGTGTAAGAGGGCCTGGGGTGAAGGCTTGAGATGATGGACAGCTTTTCTCTGGCACCCAGAGCCAATCCTGTGCCGAGAGAGGGGAGAACCTTCCAGCTTGGTGAGAGCCTGGGCAACATACATGCGTTTCATGTCGTCTGATCACCTGGACAACGATGGATGCTTTTCTGTTGCTCCACTCCTGTGCTCTGTGGTCTCCTGGGCCTTCGGGCCACCCAGGGAACTTGGTGTGAACTGGCTGCTGCACACGCCCAGCTCAGGACCCACGGAGCCCTTCAGAGGCCCCTCCAGGCGTGGAAAGAGCTTTCCAGCGTGGGCTCTGCGGAAGTCTTCCATGAACTAAGGAAGGGGAGGGGATAGACACCATTGCCCTTTGACTCTCCCCTCCCATTTCTCCTCTTGTCCTAATGCTCCTCAGCTGATGCAAAGTAAGGAGTGATGGGGCACCCGGGCAGTGTGTGTGTGGGGAGGTGTCCCAGCAACTGGTGTGTGGACCTTGTTAGAAAGGAGGATTTCTGGGTGTGAGCAACAACTGCCTTAGCGGCCTAAAGAATGTCCCAGAGAGTAACAAGGGAAATCACGACCATGCCCTCTGAACTCTCACACGTAAATGCACATGCAGGGGCCATCAGGTGGCATGGTGGTTAAGGCGTTGGACTCCCACATGGCAGACCAAGGTTCTAGTCCTGGACCTGGGAGCTTGCTTTCTCACCAGCCTTTGTCTCTCTTTGGTCAAATTAAAATAATAATAATAAGGGTATCAGCAGGTGGCATCGTGGTTAGGGCACTGGACACTTCCATATGACTGATCATGGTTCAAGTCCTAGACCTGGTGGCTTGCTTCTCACTTTCTCTCTCTCTCTCTCAAGCTCTCTCTCTCTCTTCCTCTCTCTCTGGCCAAGTTAAAATAAATGAATGAATAAATAAAATTAAATTAAATATTTTTTTAAAAAATTAAGTAGGCACGCATGTGTGTACATGTACCATACACACCATACAACACACACTAACAATATACACTATATAACACACATAGCACATATTTACAGTATGTACCAAATACATACATACCACATATGCACAGCCGACACTATACAGACACACACACACACACCATATACCACACTCTACACCACACACATATTTGTAATTCTTGGCAACATACTCCCATGCCCGGCCCTGACCTTGAGGACAGCTGATGTGGGTTGACACTCTCTCACAACTTGCTGCTTAGACAAACAAGGGAGTTATTTTCATCTACACGGGCTCCTTGCTGTGGGGACAAGGTGGACCCTGTCGCAGGTCAGAGACCCAACATGAGATTAATTTCCAAGGTGACCTTAGGCTTGGAGCTGTGTGGAATGATAAACTTCCAAAGTTCTTTTGTCTTCGAATAAAAGGTAAAAGCCAGGTGGAATGGGGTGGGTGAAGGGCAGGGTGATAGACATTTTTAGCAGGAGTAAAGCCTCTTACTGGATTTTATTCCTTTGTTGAGTTCCAGAAACAGAGTCTGACTGATACAAGGGTCTTCAAAAAAATTGGGGCAAAAATGGAACTCAAGTATGCATTTATTTTGGTGCAAAAAATTTTGAAATCCATGCATAACCTTTGGTAAAATGCATTCCCATGAATTGTGTTTATTTTTGTAGTTTTTTTTTTTTTTTTGCTATAGGGTGGAAGAGACAAAGAGAGACAGAGAGACAGAAAGCAAGAAATCACACCTTCTCCATTCTCTTCCTGGGATTTTAGGCACGCACACATGTGCGCCCTGAGTGAATTTTAAGCTGCTGGGTCCAGGACTCGTACCATGGTTGACCATATGACAATCCAGCGCCTCAGCTATTGTGCCGCTGTTGGTCCTATACATGGCATGTTTTTCAAGCTGGCAGATCTGGGACTCGAACCACACAGTAAACCATGTGGGATTCAGTTGCCTTACCCATCACACCACCAACTGGCCCTTACGACTGTTTTTATCAAACAAAAAAGAAGTTTAGGGACCAGCAGTTGGCGTAATGGCTATGTCTCTGGACTCCCACGTAGTCAGTTGCCGTTCAAGTCCTGGACCCGGTGGTTTAAACTCATACCAGGGATGTGTGCCTGCATGTGCCCAAGATCCCGAGAGGAGAATGGAGGAGAAGGGATTGCGTCGTGGCCATCCCCCTGGGGGGTGATTTCTCGCTTTCTGTCTCTCTGTCTCTCTCTGTCTTTCTGGCGAGCACACGCGCCCTATAGCAAAAACCTCTCCAAAAGAAAAAAAAAAGTTTCACGTCAGTGAGATATTATCTTCCATAATATACCAAGAAGCTATATCCTGCCTAAATCACTCTTTCCTGTAGGAATTTCCAGAAGACACCCATGGGGTTTCATATAGATCAAAGCTTTTGTGTCCCCTGTGATTCATAATGTGACCTTGTAACTGCCACTTTAGCATAACAAAGAAAGTTGCGCATTAAATTAATACTTCCTAGAGGGACTAGGCTAGGTGGAAATCAGCTGTTGGTTATTGGGGAGATGGTCGGAACTAATTTTAAGTGGCAGGCAAATTGTCTGTTCCCTGGGACCCACGTGATCATCAAGCCTCCCAACCTGTTCCAGGCATACACACCTGGACTCCTTCCCAGCAAATTGCATGGGAAATTTCCCATTAATCCAGCTCTGAGCACTTCGGGAATTCCCAGAAAGCTCTGCCGCAGAATAATTTACATGCCAGCAAATTCTTAAACTTTAGCTTTTAGAAACCACCAGTCACTGGGTAGAGCCCAATCAGGTGAATAATGAGAGCTCACACTGAATAATACTGCAGTGGTCAAAAAAGGGTCTACTCAGCGTCATCACATTTGTTTTCGTGCACAGTCTAGAATCTGCTTCTCAACCTAATTCCACGAGATGGTTTGCAAAACTGTTTGTGAGTCCCGTCCACGGGCCTGCAGTAATTGCATGACCTTGGAAGGTTGTGGCACTCACTGTTTGTACACAATGTTCCATTTTATAAAAATCAGCTTTCGAGGACCAGCAGTTGGCGTAATGGCTATGCCCCTGGACTCCCGTGTAGTCGACCACGGTTCGAGTCCCGGACCCGGTGGCTTAAAGTCACGTCGGGCACGTGTGCGAGAGTGCCCAAGATCCCAAGAGGAGAATGGAGGAGAAGGGATTGCGGCGTGGCCATCCCCCCTGGGGGGTGATTTCTTGCTTTCTGTCTCTCTGTCTCTCTGTCTCTCTCTGTCTTTCTGGCAAGCGCACGCGCCCCATAGCAAAAAATCTCTCTTAAAAAAAAAAAAAAAAGAGTCCTGGAATGTTACCAATAGTTCCAGTAAGGGCAATGGAACCAGGCTGGGTCTCAAAAAAGTCCCCCGTGAAGGCAGCTGGAGCCTGCATAGTACAGGTCCCCCTTAAGGCTGATGGAGCACATTCTGAGTTATTTAAATACATGATCTCTGGGGCCAATAGGTGGTGCAGTGGTTAAGGCGCTGGACTTCTGCATGGCCGACCAAAGTTCAAGTCCCAGACCTGGCAGCTTACTTTCTCGCTTCCTCTCTCTCTCTTTCTCTCTCTCTCTCGTCTCTCTCTGGTGAGCACACATGCCCTAATATCAAATTAAAAAACAATAATGATACAAAATAAATAAATAATGTAAATACACGATCTCATGTAACAGACGTATTGGTTGAACCTTGTCTTACTGGGAATACTCTCTAGATTGGCCCCCTGGTGACTGGCTTCCCGTCATTGTTCCCATTGTCCTTTTATAATGGCCTTCTCTGTTCTCATCGAATGGACATCACCTCCAAGCAGCCATTCTCCTCCTGTGTGTGTCTTTCATATTACCAAGTACATGCCCATGACATCATTTATTTACTGGTTCATTTGTTTACTGTACGCCTTTCCCCTAAGAGGTCTCTACGCAGCAGCTAAAACTGTCCCTGGCAAATACAAGGCATTCCATGGCATTTCTTTTCTTGTTTTATTATTTTATTTATTTATTTTTAGTTTTTTGCTATAGGGCATGTGCACTCACCAGAGAAAAAGAAAGAGGGTGAAAGTGAGAAATCAGCCCCCGTGGGGAAGGCCACGCCACAGTCCCTTCCCTGTTCTCCACTCAGGAATTGAGCATGCATGCACACATGGCTGGTGTGTTTTTTCAAGGTTCTGGGTCTGGGATTCGAACCACACAGTCAGCCAGGTGGGATCCAGCCACCTGAACCACCTGGGCATTTTTGAGTTAGGAACTAGGTCTCTGGAGCCAACATAGCCTCCATCCAGAAATGAGAAAGTTGGAGCTGTGAGATGAGAAACAGTGAAATCAAAACACTATTATCAGGAAGCTTAAAATAAGGTCATCTTTTCTCATTTTCAATTGCCATACCTATGCCAAACATATGCATACTATACATCTGTTGAAAGACCTCATCGTATCCCATAAATATATACAACTATTCTATGTCAAGGCAGTATTTTTTATTTTTAAAAGAATTATTTAATTTTATTTATTATTATTATTTTTTAACTTGACTAGAGAGAGAGACAGAGAGAGAGAGAAAGAAAGTGAGAAAGCAAGCCTTCAGGTCTGATATCTGAACCATGGTCGGCCATGTGGGAGTCCAGAACCTTAATCACCATGCTACCTGCTGGCCCCGATTTTTTTTTAAGTATTTTTTAATTGTCAGAAGACAGTTATGTTTGTAAGAGAGATATAGAGATATAGAGGGGGAGAAAGCACTCCCTTTCCACCCCCGTGGGATGTCATTACTCCACAATCCCTTTTCCTTCATTTCTCCATTTCTTCATCCCACTGGGATTTTGAGCACAAATGCACTTAGCATGTATTTCTGAGGCTGGGATTTGAACCCTGGTTGACTGTGTGGAATCGAGCTCCCCTAACCACCAGACCACAGAGTTGGCCCAAGGCCACCTTTTAAGCCTCCAGAAATCCCCACTCATTATTCCACATCTTATCTTCCATCGCATCTGGAGTCTGACTCTGAGAGGCTTCAGAGTCACTTGAACTACAGGATCGATTTTCTCCATGAACATACAACAAAATTCCTGTGGCAAAACAGATTTTTTCATTGAAGTCCATATCTCATACAAACACTGTGCCTGCCATTGGGTTTGGTTTCTTCATCTTCCTTGTTAAAGACCCAACCCCTTCCCAATGGGAGGTTTGCTCAGTGTCCTTCCTGACTGCACACTGATTCCTCCTATGCTGAAAGTCACCTTGTGGGACCAGCAGTTGGCATAATGCCTATGTCACTGGACTCCCATGAAATCGACTGCGGTTCCAGTCCCGGATCCGGTGGCTTAAACTCACACCAGGAGCGTGTGCGTGCATGCCCAAGATCCCAAGAGGAGAATGGAGGAGAACGGATTGCGGTGTGGCCATCCTCCCTGGGGGGTGATTTCTCGCTCTCTGTCTCTCTGTCTCTCTCTGTCTTTCTGGTGAGCGCGCTTGCCCTCTTTTGCAATAGCACCAGAAGTGATTTAGATCAGAAGGTGACTCACTTACAATGTTTGTGCTGTGACCCACCAAGAAAACCAAAGCCGAAACCCAGTAACCAGCCGCAGGAAGCTCTGGAGATAGAAACGGACCTGAATTCTGAAAAACAGCCCGAGAGAAGGAGTCTGAGACTAACCTGGCATTCTTCCCAAACTTGTTTATTGTGTGAATTCCTGGAAGAGAGTGTAGTTCCCAGAAAGAGACTGGAGTCACATACCCAGGAAATACCATGCAGAAAGCTACAGACCTTAGCCACTGACTGAGAGGGGAATGGGACTCAGTCTTGGTGGACCAAGTTACTTCTGTTGGTTTCACCATTGATTTTTTTTTTCTCACTTGCTAAACTCCATGAAAAAATTGAACATTTAGAAATATCTTTTGTTCTAAAACTTACCCCGAAGCAGCAATACCAGGAACAACTATGTTGATCACACATCATCTGAGACACCAAATGTCCATCTCCCATCTGCTTTTTTTTAAAGAAGTTTTTGCCTTAGAGGTCTGCGTGCTCACCGGAGACAGAGAGACAGAGATAGTGAGAGGGACAGTAAGAAATCCACTCTCCTGAGGGGGTGACCATGCTGCAATCTCTTCTCCTCCATTCTCCTCCTGAGATCTTGGGCACACACACACACACACACACACACACACACACACACACACCTGTTATGATTTTTCGAGCCACCAAGTCTGGAATTCAAAACACAGTTTGTCATGTCGGGTCAAGCTACGTCACCGCTACACCATCTGCTGGCCCTTCCCATCTGTCTTGCCTCCATAATCCACCCAGAACTTGCATCCTCCTGACCTAGACACTTTGAATACCTTTTGGTTTTTCCTTCTTCCAAGTAGTCTTCAAAACGGAGAAGCCCAAGTTCAATGTCTAGAAGTTTTTCTTTCTGTGTCTTACTTTGGCACATCTGATTCAGAAGATTCCAGGAATCTTTACTTTAAAACAGATATCCTGGGACCAGCACTTGGCATAATGGCTATGTTGTTGGACTCCGGTGTAGTCAACTGCGGTTCGAGTCCAGGACCTGGTGGCTTAAACTCATGCCGGGCACGTGTGCATGCATGCCCAAGATCTTGAGAGGAGAAGAGAAGGGATTGTGGTGTGGCCATGCCCCGGGCAGGTGATTTCTCATTTTCTGTCTCCCTGTCTCTCTCTGTCTTTCTGGCGTGCGCATGCGCCCTATAGCAAAAACCTCTCCATCAATCAATCAATCAATCAATCAATCAATCACATATCCCAGGGAAAAGTGTGATCAATCATGTGGGAGAAATAACTAGAATCCCTGTGAGGGTGCTAACAGGTTGTTGAAAGTGTTATGTTTTACTTCTTCACATGCATTTGCATTTTCTGCTACCATGCTTTCAATACTGCTGAATGATTGGCTGTGTGGATGACCTGACTGGCAGATGGGGGCCTTCTGATAAGAAACACTGTGTGTAAAAAACTGAAAATGGATCCTGGGTGTGGACAAACCTTAGATTTCTTTTTCTTTGCTATAGGTCATGTGTGCTCGCTGGAGATAAAGAGAGAGAAAGAGAAAATAGAAAAGTGAGAAATCTCCCCCCTCCCCCCAGGGATTGGCCATGCTGCAATCCCTTCTCTTCCATTCTTCTCTTGGGATTTTGGGCATGCATGCACCTGCTCCCGGTGTGAGTTTCAAGTTGCCAGGTCCGGGACTCGAACCACAGTTGGCCATGTGTGAGTCCAGTGACATAACCGTTACACTATCTGCTGGTTCCTTCCTCCTCTCTATACCTATGGGAAGTTGGGAGGATCTGGAATGGGATTATAAGGATTAAGTGAAAACTTGGGTTACTCTTGTCTGTGAGATAGTCACTATATTTAGGACAGTCACTCCCTGGAGGAGTCATATCTGTGGGACAGTCGCTATCTGCACGGCAGTCACTATTTGTGGCCCACAAATGACCTGTAGGACAGTCACTGTCTGAGGAGCAGTCACTGACTCTGGGGCTTCCTCAGCGGCCTCTGTAAAGGGGTGGCATGTCTTCAGGCCACCTTGTAAAGGCCAGGAGAGACCCTAGACTCAAAGGGTTGTAACACTTCCCAAGAGAGAAACAGAAATGAAGGGTCCCTCCACCGTATCAGTCCAATTTTCTACTCCCGTCGGACACACCATCACTTCTCAGTGTTGTATTCGATTCTTTTTAGGAAGGTAGTGCCCAAGATCTATGGGATTGTGCTTCTTCTCCTTCTCCTTCTTTTTTGTTTTTAGAGAGATTTTTGCTATAGGACACATGCACTCACTGGAGAGATAGAGAGAGATAAGAGAAAGAAAATGAGAAATCACCCCCCAGGAGGGAGTGGTCATGCCACAATCCCTTCTTCTCTAGACTCCTCTTGGGATTTTGGGCACGCATGGACACACACCTGGCGTGGTCATCCCCCCGGGAGTGAGTTCTCACTTTCCCTCTCTCTATCTCTGTCTCTTTGTCTCTCTCTGGTGAGCACATATGCCCTATTGCAAAAACTTAAAAAAAAAAATTGGTTTTAAATACATGTTTCCAAATGATCATAGTAATACCCTACGATTAAATACAAAAATGCAGGGAAAACAATGAACCTGATAATCTACTGGTGTCAATGATTAAATCTGGAAAGGATAACAAAGCATGATAAAGGCTCTTTGCAAAAGTATAGACTAGCACAACCATGTTTTTGTATAGTATCAACATATGCCCATACAACCACACTCTGTATTGTTTCTGGAAGGAGACATACGTATGAATGTAAAAGCATGGGCAAGGTGTACATAAAATTGGTACCCTGATCTCCTCTGAAATTGAGAAAGTGACCTGCAACATGATTTTTTTTTTTTTGAGAGAGAGATTTTTGCTGTACGGTGCATGCGCTTGCCAGAAAGACGACAGAGAGACAAAAAGCAAGAAATCACCCCCCAGGGTGGATGGTCATGCCGCAATCTCTTCTCCTCCATTCTCCTCTCAGGATCTTGGGCACACACAAATGTGCACCTGGCATGTGTTTTAAGCCACCGGGTCCAGTACGTGAACCACAGTCGACTACATGGGAGTCCACCAACATAACCATTATGCCATCTGCTGGTCCCATGGCATGATCTTTGACTTAACCTGAAAAGTTTTATTTCTATATTTAAAAACATCTAAGGCAGATTAAGCAAAATACAGGTGGTGAAAAACTGAATGGTGTGGGGCCAGCAGGTGGTCTGGTAGTTCGGGCACAGGACTCCCACATGTTCAAGTCCCAGACCTGGCAGCTTGCTTTCTCACTTTCCCTCTCTCTCTGTATCTTTCTCTGGTGAGTACATGTGCCCTATAGCAAAATTTTAAAAATAATAGTAATAAATAAAATAAATAATAAAAATCCTCTATCATTAAAAAAAAAAAAACACAACTGGATGGTAAATATGAGTGTTTTTATTTTATTCTTTATTTCCTAAATTAGAAATACTTTGTGGGACCGGCAGGTGGTGTGGTGGTTAAGGGCGCTGGACTCCCACATGGACGACCACAGTTTTGGGTCCCAGACCCAGCAGCTTGCTTTTTCACTTTCCCTCTCTCTCTCTCTGTCTCTCACTCTCACTCTGTTCCTCTCTGGTCAAAGAAGACAGACAGACAGACAGGAAAGAAAAAGGAAAAAGGAAGAAAGGAAGAAAGGAAGGAAGGAAGAAAGAAAGGAAGGAAGGAAGGAAAGAAGGAAGGAAGAAAGAAAGAAAAGAAAGAAAAAGAAAGAAAAAGAAAAGAATAGAAAAGAAAAGAAAAGAAAAAAATAATTCTTTAAAAATATTTTTTTTTAAAAAAAGAAATACTTTGTAATCCCAAAAAAAGTAAAACTTCCATGACTGGAGGACACAAAGAACTGAGCTCTGCCCATGTACCTATCCCCAGAACATTTTAGCAATAAGCTCAAAAGGAATGGGGTGGGGCCTTTAGGTCAACAAAGGCCCCAACTCATTCCTATACTGAATCATACCGAAAGTGATATCCAAATCTGAAAATCCAGATACATTATTAAACCATGTTATTTGCAAAGCTCCCATTTGGGGGCCAGTCAGGTGGTATGATGAAGATGGCTAGATTCCATGTGGCCCATTCTGTGGTTCAATTTCTGGATCTGGCAGCTTGAAAAACATACCAAGCATATGTATGTATACTCATGCATGCATGTGCATGTGTGTGCATGTTCAAGATTTTTTTTTTTGAGAGGTTTTCGCTATAGGGCACGTGCGCTCACCAGAGAGAGACATAGAGACAGAAAGCGAGAAATCACCCCCCGGGGGGATGGTCACACCGCAATCCCTTCTCCTCCATTCTCCTCTCGGGATCTTGGACACACACATGTGCCCGGCGTGAGTTTTAAGCCACCGGGTCCGGGACGCGAACAGCAGTCGACTACGTGGGAGTCCAGTGACATAGCCGTTACACTAACTGCTGGTTCCCCATGTTCAAGATCTTAAGAGGAGAATGGAGGAGAAAGGACTGCGGCATGGTCATCACCCCTAGGGGGTGCATTTGCACTTTTCTTCTCTCTCTCTCCCTGTTGAGTACACGTACCTTAGAGCAAAAACAAAACAAAACAAAATGAAAAACAAAATCGTCCTCCTATTTTGGCTGTAGAAATAACTATCTCTTGTAAGGTGATCATTGTGCTATATTTTTTCTCCTTTTCTACCCAACACAAATAACCATCACTTACCGACAATGCCTTGACCCACAATGATGAGTACTGAAACTTTCTGTAGAAAGAAATAAAATAAAACTTTTCTTCCCAAGATTTTCTCCCTTCTCTCCTGAGCAGTGATGCTTTGGCCAGTTGAGAAAAGTCTGCCACCAGGGCCCTATGCAGTATCCACACTGGCCCCACACACACCGTGAGAAAAAAAAAAAAAACAAGGATTTGTTTGGGGAATGTTGGGTATTTTTTTTTTTTTTTCTTTTTTTGGAGAGGTTTTTGCTATAGGGCGCGTGCGCTCGCCAGACAGACAGAGACAAAGAGATAGAAAGCAGGAAATCACCCCCCAGGGGGGATGGCCACACCGCAATCCCTTCTCCTCCATTCTCCTCTCGGGATCTTGGGCACGCACGCACACGCGCCCGGCGTGAGTTTAAGCCGCCGGGTCCGGGACTCGAACCGCGGTCGACTACGTGGGAGTCCAGCGACATAGCCATTACGCTAACTGCTGGTCCCCGGGAATGTTGGGTATTGACCAGGTCAGAGTGATCAGAGGAGGGGTCTGGATAGTAAATCTCCTGAAGGTGAACTTTAACTTATTTCATTATTAAAGTTACTGAAGACATAGTTTTTTCAGATTCATTTAACCTTTAGTGAACCTTCATTACGGTATCACCCTTTCGGGCAGGGAGTCCAGCGCTTTAACCACTGTGCCAACTGCTGGCTCTTACCTGAAAATCTTTTTTTTTCTCCTTTTTTGGAGAGGTTTTTGCTATAGGGTGTGTGTGCTTGCCAGACAGACAGAGAAAGACAGAGAGACAGAAAGCGAGAAATCACCCCCCAGGGGGATGGCCATGCCGCAATCCCTTCTCCTCCATTCTCCTCTCGGGATCTTGGGCACGCACGCACACGCGCCCGGCGTGAGTTTAAGCCACCGGGTCCAGGACTCTAACTGCGGTCAACTACGTGGGAGTCCAGCGACATAGCCATTACACTAACTGCTGGTCCCTTACCTGAAAATCTTTACATGCGTTGGTGATAGAATGTTCCTGCTGGATCGTTTTTTTAACAGGAAATATCCAGGAACAGACCCGAGGGACTGATAAGGGCTGAGTGTGTTGAAGGTGTTTCTCAGACTGTCATCCCACTCATCAACACCCATTCTGAATTCTACCCATCGATCTGGTGTCTCACACTGCCTTTTGGGCTGTAAAAGCCAAATAAGAGGTTTTAAATTATTTCCGTTGCCTAGGAAAGAGAAATATTATCCACAGTAACAAAATCATCAAATTTTATTATACACCAGTTAGTGCTATATATTTTAGAGTTTTGCTTTAGAGGGTACCATTTAGAAAAATGGGACAGCTTTTCATTGGTTCGGAGTTTTCTATTGTCAAAACATATTACCAGGAAAGTACAATACATTGTAAAATGACAAGGAACTGCCGCTCAGCTCTGTTTTGACTTTATTTATAAAAAACAAATTAATAGCAAATGAATAAAACTTTTAAGCCATTATCTGAGTAATAATACTAAACAAAACAACTAATGAAACAGCCGCATCCAAACAGCTGTTTAAGAAAACCCAGTGAGATCGCATCCGGTGTCAAACTTGGCATTTTGAACAGAATAAAGACCAAAGTAAATATTTATTGATTCATGTGGGAATACTGAACATTCCTCTTTTAGAAGGAGAAGCAGCAAATAAACCATGATTTATAAAAACCCTGGCTAAGTAAATCAGTTAATGGGTCTATTCAGAAAATTCTTATCATGTAAACTGTGAACTGACAATTATAATTGAAAATTACCAGTTTCTCTATGAATTTAATATACATATAGTTAACCACCTGCTTGACTGTTATACAGAGCCATTTAAACGTGCAAATCGATGGTACGAATGTTTGAAGGCTTTTGAACCAAATGCATTAATTGCCAGTCTGTGTTAATGGAGACACACAGAATGGATGCTTGCTGCTCTCCGTAATAAATATAAAAATTGCCTGGGCTATCGAGTCTCTGTACTAAGCCCACATGGTGCCCTTTTTGTTTGTTTGTTTTCTTTTTTATGGAAAAGCTTATTTGAGAGATTGAACCCCTCACCCTAACCAAACAGGTATAAAGGAGTCAGGAAGATGTTCCCAAGGCCAAATTCTTTATTTTTATTTTTATTTTTTAGAGAGTTTTTTTCCTTAGGGCATGTGTGCTCGCCAGAGAGAGAGAGACAGAGACAGTGAGAAGGAAAGTGAGAAATCACCACCTCCCCCCGCCCCTAGGAAGGATGGCCACGCTGCAATCCCGTCTCCTCCATTCTCCCAGAATCTGGGTATGCACATAATGTACGCACATTAGTTTCAATCTGTCGGGTCCAGGACTCGAACCGTGGTCAGCCATGTGGGATTCCAGCGACCTAAGTGCTAAGCCATTTGCTGGTCCCAAGAGCTACGTTCTTAATATGCTTGTTCAAGCAGGAGCCTAAATGCTTCCTGATAGAGCCCTGATAGCTACTGAAGTGAGGCCAAGTTCAAAGCAAGCCCAGGGTGTGTCAGGGCTCAGTTCTCTTCCTGATGACGCTCAAGTAAGAGACTGGGTGCTTTCCTTTGGTGGCCCAAGGACCTCATTACAACTTCCTGTGTGTATGCCCTTACCAGGTGGTGACCCACAGCTAAGAGGCTCTTCCTTCCCAGCGAGCTGTGTCAGTCCCAAGGTAATGGCCGCTGTGTGAGCGCCTCTGCCCACTCTCTCTGGCTGGACAAGAGGCCTTTGGCCATCTGGAGCAGGTGATCTCTCTGAGGACTTGTGGTTAGTCCTCTCTGCTCTGACCCTGCCTTTCCATGGCTCTATGGTCACCCAGGTGCAGACAGAAGGGGCCCCAGCTTGGCTCTGACCTGAGGCTCAAGGTTGTATGTCATGACTGGACCTAGTTGAGGGTCTTCTGGGGACCTGGGAGACTCAGCCTAAGATGAGAGGGTTCCAGGGACGACAAGTGTGGCCCAGTTCTGGAGCTTGAGCCTTCACAGGGAAGTAGGGAGTCTGAGGAGTCTGGGTCACCTGGTTTTCGCCAGCAGCCTCATCCCAAGGGTGCATACCTGAGTCTGATGGAGAGCTACTTAGCAAATGAAAAAGTTGGAGAAGGCAGTGTCTATAAACAAAGCCATGTGGGGGGCCAAGAATCCATGCTGGGGAACCTCGAAAAACAATGAAAGGAATCCTTCTCCTCTGCTTCACAAACTATCCACCCCACCCTGGGTTTATGAAGACTTCAGGGCTTCAGAGGAGGTACTAGAGAAGGGTGGGAACTGACTTACTCATGGGATCTTCTAGAAAATTCTTGGAAACTGTGGAGGGACTTGGGAAGAAGCGAATATATATATATATTTTTAATTATTTTATTCAACTTTATTTATCCATTTATTATTTATTTATTTATTTAATTTGACCAGAGAGGGACAGAGAGAGAGAGAGAGAGAGAGAGGGAAAGTGAGAACGTAAGCTGCCAGGTCTGGGACTCAAACCGTGGTCAGCCATGTGGGAGTACAGCATCCTTAACCACCACACCACCTGCCAGCCCCGCGAATATTTTTTTAAGAGCAAGTCATGGTAAATCAAGTGACGTGGAATGTTATTTAGTTGTTTATTCTAATTTGCCAGAGAGCACGTGTATTTGCTAGAGTCAGACAGAGGGAGAGGGAGAGGGAAAAAGAATCTCCCAAGAGGGCACGGTCATGCCATTCTCTCTTCTCTATTTTCCCCTCCTTTGGAGATTCTGGGCACACACGCACACATGCCTGATATGCTTTTCAAGCAACGGGGACTAGGACTTGACTGCATGGTTGGTATGTGGGGTCCAGCTCCTTTTACCACCAGGGCATGGGGCTGGCCTAAGGAATTTTATTTTAATTAATCAATTAGTTAATTAATTCATTTATTTAGTCGGTTTTTGCCATAAGGCACAGTGCCAGGCCTACACTGGAGAGAAACAGAGAGAGGAAACGTGAGAAATCACCCCCCACACACACCTAGAGTGCATGACCAGGTCATAATCCCTTGCCCCATTTTCGTCTCTGGATTTTGGGCGTGCATGCACATATACACCTGGTGTGAGTTTCAAGCCATTGGGCCTGGTACTCTAACCATGGTTGGCCATGTGGGAGTCTAGTGCCTTAACCCACCACACCACCTGCTGGCCCTCAACCTCCCCCTGCCAGGAATTTTTTTTTTTTTTTTTTTGGAGAGGTTTTTGCTATAGGGCGCATGCGCTCGCCAGAGAGACAGAAAGTGAGACATCACCCCCCAGGGGGATGGCCACGCCGCAATCCCTTCTCCTCCATTCTCCTCTCGGGATCTTGGGCACGCACACACACACACTCCCGGCGTGAGTTTTAAGCCACCGGGTCCGGGACGCGAACCGCGGTCGACTATGTAGGAGTCCAGTGACATAGCCATTACACTGCTGGTCCCAGGAATTTTTTTTTTTTTTTTTTTTTTTTTTTTTTTTTTTTTTTTTTTGAGATACTTTTGCTACAGGGCGTGAGCACTCACCAGAAAGAGAGAAAGAAGGTGACAAATCACACCCCAGGGCAGATGGCCATTCCGCAATTCCCTTCTCCTCCATTCTCTTCTCAGGATGTTGGGCACGTGTGCACACACACCCGGCGTGAATTTTAAGCCACTGGGTCCAGGACTCGAACCACGGTGAACTACGTGGGAGGCCAGTGACATAACCATTATGCTGTCTCCTGGTCCTCGCCTCAAAGAATATTTTTAATGGGACTCAGTTCACCTCTGCAGCCTGATGGTGCCTGGGACACCCACATGAGGTGAAGCGGGAACGGGCATTTTTTTTGTAAGTGGCTCTCAAGCCCCAACACTTCCTGTGCCGCCGTGCCATGCCTGCACTTTGCCTGGCTTCTCCAGTACTACCGTCCACCTTGTTCTTGGCTTCATTCTCCAGGCTTGTGTGTGAATGACCTTTGGATATTCTCAAAGTGTCCGTTTCAACCTCAAACCATTAAAAACTAAGTGAAGATAGAAGATGAAGCCACAGGCTCCAAGGACAGTTTTGTTCTTTGAATTGTTTTATTTCATTGTGCTCATCATTGTTATTTATTTATCTATTTTAATTTGAGCAAAAAGAGACACAGAAAGAGAGAGAGGAAAAGAGAGAAAGGAAGCTACCAGGTCCAGGACTTGAACCCCAGTCAACTATGTAGGAGTCCAGTACTCCTATTACTATGCCATCTGTCAGCCCCCTAGTTCTGCTTTTATTTAGAGAGAGATTTTTTGCTATAGAGTGTGTGCACTTTCCAGAGAGTCAGAGAGACAGAAAGCGAGACATCACTCCCCAAGGGGGGATGGCCATGCCACAATCCCTTCTCCATTCTCCTATTGGGATTTTGGGCACGCACGCACATGTGCCTGGTGTAAGGTTAAGCGGCTTGCTTCCCTCTCTATCTCTCTCTAAATGAATGAATAAATACAATTAATTATTTTTTAAAAAAGAAAAAGAAAAAAGAAAGCACATTTGTGGCTTTACACACCTGTGCTCCAGAGACAGGCTTCAATCTCTGCAGCCCCTGTAGGCTGGGGAGGCCACTGGACGGAGGGAGGGAAAGACTGAACAGGGGTAGGGTGGCCTTTGTTGGGGGAATCCTCGCCTGACTGCCAATGGCCACACAGCCCTGTGCATTCAGACCCCATCCACGTGTCCTTGTTCATTTCCGGGAGGCTGCTCCTCAGGGACCTGTTGGATGACAGCGGGAGGAGTCTGATGTTGGAGGCTCAGCGGCAGGTGACAGACTCCCTGAAGGACTGCAGCCATGTCTGTGTGTGTGGGCAGTGAGCTTGCCCCTGATGGGGGGCATGAGGGAAGGAGACCAACTGTGCCCTTTGGCTGGGGTTGAGGGGGAGCTGGGATAGGAGACTGTCAGTGCTAAAACCAGGGAAGTCCTGGGGCTGGGAGGTGGCATGGTGATTAAGGGCGCTGGAGTCCCACATGGCTGACTGCGGTTCGAATCCCGGACCTGGCAGCTTGCTTTCTCTCCTTCCCTCTCTCTCTGGTCAAATTGAAATAAATAAATAATAAATAAATAAAACAATGCGGGGAAGTCCTGAAGAAACCAGGACAATAGGCCCCTGGGGCAAGGAGTACCCTGAGGAATTTCTCTCATCCCTTCTCCTCCTGGAGTTTCTGGCATCGATGTTGAGGTTTGGGGTCTCAGGGAAAGGCTTCCTCCCAGCACACACCGGGTTCAATGTGTGGACCATGCAGCCATTAGTGGCAACAGCCGAGCAAAGCACGGACATGGCCAAGATTGTGCTCAGATTCCCAGGCTCACACTCAGGGCAATAAGACATATTCCAGCAGGACCAGCAGTTAGCGTAATGGCTATGTTGCTAGACTCCCATGCAGTTGAACGCGGTTCGAGTCCCGGACCCGGTGGCTTAAACTCACACCAGGCGCATGTGCCTGCGTGCCCAAGATCCCAAGAGGAGAATGGAGGAGAAGGGATTGCAGCGTGGTCATCCCTCCTGGGGGGTGATTTCTCACTTTCTGTCTCTCTGTTTCTGTCTTTCTGGTGAGCGCATGCACCCTATAAGCAAAAACCTCTCAAAAATAAAAAAAAGTGTCACAGCAAAGCAAGTTCATATATGTAAAAAGAAATAACAAATACTATGTGCATGAGTTGTTATTAAAATAATCATTATTTTTGGCATGGAACACTTTTAAGTCTTTGTCATTGAAGATATGGGGCTGGAGCAACTTCAAAATTGACTATTATACCGTAACTTTTATTATTTTTGTTTCAAGAAAAAGAGGGGGGGCAGCCAGGTGGCATGGTGATTAAGATGCTATAATCCACATGACCAACTTTGTGGTTCAAGTCCTAGACCTGGACCCAGCAGAGAAACATTCTGGGCATGTGTATGTGCGTGCCCCAAATCTCAGAGAGTGGAGTAGAGAAGAGATTATAGCATGGTCTTTCCCTCTGGAAGACTTGCTTTCTCAAGTTCCCTCTCTGTCTCTGTCTCTCTCCAGCAAGTACAAGCATCCTATTGCAAACAAACAAAAAAAGGAATTTATTGTATTTATTGCCTCAGTTGTATTTTAAAGACCTCTCTCTTGTTCTGAGGACTGACTGGTAAGAAATTAGCAGAATTTTTCTGTGTGATGGGAGCAGTTCTGTATCTTGTGGTATGAGTCCATGAACCTACACGCATGTGATAAAATGCCACGGAATTATACACAAAAACGTACACAAGAAAAATGAATTCATGCAAAATCTGGTCAAATTCAAGTAAGGTCAGAACCTTAGTCAATTGTATCAGCGTCATGATTTTGGTATGTAATGTCTCATACGTGTATAAGACATTATCATTGGGGGGACCGGGTGACTTGAGTAGTTCTTCGCCATACTTTTTATCTTATTTTTTTAGGCTTTTGCTTGAGGGCATGAAAGACAAAGAGAAAGTGAGAAATCATTTTCTGGGGAAATGATCATGCTGAAGTCCCTTCTCTATTTTCCTCCTGAAATTTTGGGCATGCACGCATGCACATGCAAGTGATATGAGAAAGTGGTGTGATTTTTCAAGTCGCTGGGTCTGGGACTTGAACCACAGTTGGCCATGTAGGAGTCCAACGCCCTAACCACTCCAGCACCTGCTGGCCCCTTTGCCATACTATTCAGTATTATTGCAACTTCCTGTGGGTTTATAATGACTTAAAAATACAAAACTAGAAACACAATCTCTGTTGAAGGATTCCAGCTACTCATTGAACAGAGGAAGCTTTAATTAAACCAAGGTTGGTGTGCTGTCAGGAGATTGGGGCTTTTAGATACAGACGCCAAGGACTCTCATTTATCTATGCTCAAGACCCAGGTGTGCAAGTCTTCATCTGTGAGACAGCAAGCTAGGACGGAAGCCGTCTGTTCTACTAAAGACTAGAATCAGGGCATTGCAAAGCAAGCAGAGATGCCACAGGGAGTGTAGGCCAAGCTCTCAGGTGACAAAAATCTCTCCAGTGTTGGTCTATTCGTTTGTCACACAATGGCTTTGCCCTGGTTTCTTTGTAGTATCTGCTCTGCCTACTTCTACATTTTAGAATCCACGACTTCTATCTAGAAACTTAGAAACTTTCATGGAGATCTTAGCAATCAGGACTCCGTACTTGTTCTGTGAGACAAATATTTCCATTTGTTCATCACAGATGTGGATGCAGAAACAACCCATCTATTATGGAACGTCGTGTCGCATATTATAAACAACTGGAGAATAAACTTGCCGGGCTAAGTTTTGTTCCTTAGCTACGGTTGTAATTGCTCAGGGCAGGTCTGGGCAGTTTCCTACAGATGACTGTCATGTCTTTGGTGTAAAAAATATATTTCCAGATCCACGTGACTGTGTACAAAGAAAGGAGCTTTCCTTAGATCACTGTTGCTACAGATGGGTCACCTGACTGCCCACTCGACCTGCTAAATAAATCCTGGGGAGAATCTGGCCCAGTAACCACTCAAACTCAGGAGGCTTCAGAAAATAGCACTTACCACTTGGGAACGAATAACATATGCTTTCTCAACCACCACCAGTAGAACCTAAACTTCCTTACTCATCTCAGCTATCAACATTTTTCTTTATGGAATGCTAAAAACAGATGACTTCAGGAAACAGCTTACTGTAAAAATCAGCCCACATTTGCTAGGGCCATGCCCTACCGTGCCCACAACAGCATACTTAGAACAATATTTTTTTTAAGGTTTTTGCCATAGGGTGTGTGCGCTTGCCAGAGAAAGAGAAGAAAGAGGGAAAGTGAGAACTCACCCCCTAGGGAGGATGGCCACGGCGCAATCCCTTCTTCTCTAGTCTCCTCCTAGAATTTTGGGCACGCATCCACACACAACGCATGGTATTTCAAGCCATCAGGTGTAGGACTCGAACTGTGGTTGGCCGTGTGGGAATCCAGCGCCTTAACCACTATGCCAACTGCTGGTCCCAGAACAATCTTTTTTTTTTTTTGGAGAGGTTTTTCGCTATAGGGCGCGTGCGCTCGCCAGACAGACAGAGACATAGAGACAGAAAGCGAGAAATCACCCCCCAGGGGGGATGGTCACGCCGCAATCCCTTCTCCTCCATTCTCCTCTCGGGATCTTGGGCATGCACGCACACGCGCCCGGCGTGAGTTGTAAGCCACCAGGTCCGAGACGCGAACCGCGGTCGACTACATGGGAGTCCAGCGACATAGCCATTACGCTAACTGCTGGTTCCCGGTCCCAGAACAATCTTAACAGCAATAACACTTGGTTTTCTAGTATGGAGTTTCTTATGTGTACAATAATGTAAATCAGAGTTTAAATTTTAAATAATGTTTTTAAAGAGCAAAAACAAAACTAGCAACTCAAAGCATTAGAATAATCATTTTATTAACAAAAAGAACCCATGGGGTTCAAACCAGAGTACAAAATATAATCTTTATTTTTTTTCCCTGTGGTTTAAAT
The DNA here is from genome assembly GCA_026018925.1 of Tupaia tana. Taxonomy (NCBI): domain Eukaryota; kingdom Metazoa; phylum Chordata; class Mammalia; order Scandentia; family Tupaiidae; genus Tupaia; species Tupaia tana. Next base: position 19,409,534 of record JAKSZU010000028.1, on the reverse strand, counting down.
TGTTACATTTTAATAACAAAAATTAAAAAAAAAAAAAGCTTTCATAGTTAACTTATCAAAAACACAACCCACTTTTATTTAATTTCTTATTGTGCAAAACAAAACCATAGGAAGTTTTGCTCACGGGAGGATTTTGTGTGCCCAAAGATGCACATTTTAGATTTCAACGTTTTTGCATCAAAAGGAAAATTCAAAGGCCATGTTTTGTGTTTGGTTTTTCCAACTAAACCAGAGCAAGAGGGAACTAAACAAGCAAATAATAGCAGCTACATTTTAATCTTCATTCCCAGGTATTCTCTGTTCCCAATGCAGAATTTTCTACATTCATAAACTATCTTGACTTACAAAAACATACGCAGTTTTAACCCTCTGGGTAAGGTCACAGATATTAGCATCAATTCAATAAGGCAAGTAATACCTTTTGGTTATTCACATCGTAAGGGTGACAAAGTGAGCTTCGCTTCAACTTTGTAAGGGGCACTTCATGATTTCTCTAATGAAGGTGACAAAATAATTCTAGTGAAAGATTCCATTGTGTAGTTGCTTTTCTGCAAGGACCCACATAATTCAAACTTTCCCTTTTCTATACAGTTGGAGTTTGTTTCTTTCACTTTGTTTTAGTATCATAGAGATGGCCCATGTCTTTACAGGGCATGTAAACTACAGCTTATAAGTTTAACTTTAAAATCCACTGAGAACTAAAGCAAAGAATCAAGTTTTGTAATGATTCTGGTATAACAGTTTGGCATTGTGACTTTTTTTTTTTTTTTTTTTTTTTAATAAGGTTTTTGCTGTAGGGTAGGTGTGCTTACCAGAGAGAGACAGTGAGAAGATAAGTGAGAAATCACTCTCCCCCAGGGACGATGGCCACACTGCGACCCTTTCTCCTCCATTCTCCTCCTGAGATTCTGGGCATGCACACACATGTGCCTGGCACAAGTTTCAAGCTGCCAGGTCTGAGACTTGAACCGCAGTTGACCGTATGGGAGTCCACTGACGTGCCCACTACGCCACCTGCTGGCCCCTTACACTGCAATTTTAAGGAAAGAAGTATCTATAATGCTTACATGATTACCAAAGACAGAGGCAGGTCCAGAGGGTGAAAAGCACACATTTACCTAATGTTTGCAGAAATAACTCCGATCACGGCCAACTAATTTCTAACTATACATTTGGACCTTTGACCAACTTTTTTCAATTTCGAGTGGAATACAGTGATGGAAAGATAGATGAATCTCTCTGTGGGAAGAAGTACAGTATTCTGCATCGGAAGCACCAGGGTTTCTGGATCAAACCCTTAGGACATGGGGGAAAATAAGGATGTGGGTGGTGTGGAATCGCTACTGTGGGACTCCCTCGCTCCCTAGCGCTCTGTGTCCAGAAACGCGCTCGGCTCACACAAGCAACCAACTGAAGAAAAGCAAGTGAATACATGGCCAGGCATAGGAGGGGAGGAGGGGACAGTAAAAATACTGCTCAGCATTTAGCAGCAGCACGATTCTGTTGGTCTCAATATCCTGAGGTTAGACGATAATAAAATATTGCACCAAAACAAGGAAACTCACAGTTTAAATAGAATCACTAGAGAACTGGAATAACAATGTATAACACAGCGACCGCCATCGGTCAGCAGACTCAAGTTGCCTGACGGAACTTAACGTGGATGTCTTTAAAAAAAAAAAAAATGGTGGCGCTACCCTCTCCTAAGTATGCATCTGGTCATGCACTGCGTAATGACATCGCGTCAGTGACAGGTCGACAGTGGTCCCGTATGAGTATAACTGGCTGCCTGCCTGTTTAGGTGTGTAGCTCAATACCCCTCTGGGATCCGTGTAAGCGCGCTCTGATGCTCGCACAACGCGGAGACTGTGTGATGATGCGTTTCTCAGAGCCTAGCCCCGCCATTAAGCGCTGTGTGTGGGTGTTTTGAAACACCCTTAGATGTGTGTCTGTGGACTTCTGCTTCATGCCAAGCTCGCGGGTTTTTCCCTTATAGTTTCGGAGAGGGGGAGTAAGACCGCTCACTGCAAACAGCAGACACTCCAAAGACTGATCAGAGTTTTAAAAATGTATAACCCCGCAAGAGGTAGGTTAGGAAAAGGCTTTTTTTTTTTTCCTTTTTTTCTTTTGGACTGTGTAGTTCTCAACGCATCCTGAAGATGCAACCTCCCACCCTCTTCTTTTCTCGTATGTGCTCCTGGGTAAACAGGATGTGAGGGATTCTGTGAAAAGTTCTTAAAGGGGGGTGAAAATGCCAGCCTTCAGTAAAATGTGATCTCCTACTGCAATGTTTTCCTCTCTGCACTAAGACGTTCATGGAACCCATTTTTGGTTTTGTCATACTGAATGGCCAAGCCATACGCTCTATCTTGACCTCCGACTGGAAGAGTGAAAACTGACTTCATTCAAACCTCCTACGGCCAACAGCTCAACAAAGGACAGTCCCCGGGATGCCTGTCCTCGAATACAGTGAAAACGCTAAGAAATCACGAAGACCCTGAAGTCTGAGGGTCTCGCTCTGCGGGTGGAGTAGGCCGCTTTTCTGTTCCTGCCACCATGCACGGCTACGCTCTCCAACTCTGTCTTGTCCACACTGCCTCGATTTAGGACGTTTCCGCCTCCCGCTGAGAAACCCCTCCCAAGTCCGCCTGCAGTGTCCTCACCATCTACGGACGCCCGCCTCGTGGGTCAGCACAGACCTCCCTCACGTACTCTGCACCATCGCGACTTCCGCTACCTTCTGTCACTTCCCGCGTCTCCATTCCGTTCCTTAGCGGGACCCTGTCACCACCACAGAAACGTGTGCAAACATGACGTCGGCCCACTCGGAGTGCTTATATTTCATTTCTACCGCCTTCGGTCTGGATGTCCATGCGTGTTCTTAGGTGAGTCTTCCTTCCCTCGACCCGGGAAGGCAGGTGGAAAAGAGTCCACGTTCCCGTGTGATGGGGAGCACAGTGATTTCTAGCGTGTGTTCAGAGAATGAAGGAGACAGGCTGGGTATCTTCTACGTCACAGGGATGTGGATCGACCTGCAAAAACAACGACCAAACACAGACCGGGATTACTGTGGTGGCATTCTTTAGAATGATTTTTTTTTATCGATTGATTGATTGATTGATTGATTTCTTTCTTTCTTCCTTTCTTCCTTTCGTTCTTTCGTTCTTTCTTTCTTTTTTTGGCCATAGGGCATATGCTTGCTGGGGAGAGACAGAGACAGTCAGAAAGCAAGAAATCACCCCCTGGGGGGAGGGCTACACCACAATCCCTTCTCCTCTATTCTCCTTTTGGGATTTTAGACACGCATATACACACAACCGTTGTGAATTTTTGCTTTTTTTTTTTTTTTCTGAGAGGTTTTTGCTATAGGACGCATGTACTCGCCAGAAAGACAGAGAAACAGAGAGACAGAAAGCGAGAAATCACCCCCCGAGGGGGATGGCCATGCTGCAATCCCTTCTCCTCCATTCTCCTCTCAGGATCTTGGGCACGCACGCACATGCACGTGAGTTTAAGCCACCGGGTCCGGGACTCGAACGGTGGTCAACTACATGGGAGTCCAGTGACGTGGCCATTACGCCAACTGCTGGTCCTAGCCCGGTGTGATTTTCAAGCCACTGGGTCTGAGACTTGAACTGTGGCTGGCCGTGAGAAATTCCAACACCTTCACCACAACACCACTTGCTGGCCCTCTGTTATCTGTTTCTTATCATGTGATGGTTATCTGCCAAGCTTCAAATCCCAGAAGCTGTTTAAGTTTTCTTGTACTGTATGGCCACAAAAACAACTCTGCGAGGCAATCTGTGATACCGCACACACAGATGGATCAGGGAAGACCCAATGCCGCTGTACAAACAAGCCTGCAGCCGCTGTCTACTGACTGAGTCAGCTACAGACCCTGGGCCAAACGGAGGGCGGGTCAGCACAGGAAGGGTCGATCTTTCTTTGGCTTTGTTACCTCTGAGTAAAGAGGTGGAGGTTGAAACCGGAATTCTTGAATGCAGGCAAACACGGGACAGCACACTTCTCCCTCGCAGTCAGGAGGCTGAGGGAGCGGGGGTACATGCCTGGAGAACTCCTCCTCGGATACCACGTCTGCGTAATTCGGCGGGGCTGCAACAGAAACGGAGGTGAAGTCGAGATCCCCGTACGGATGAGTCCCTCTCATCTGAACCCTCGCCCAAATGACAGAGGTAGCTAAAATTAAAGAGAAAAATCTCTTTCTTCCTAATCAGCCAGCTTTGGTGCTTGTTAAACTACAAACTTGAATCGATTCTGCTTTGGGTAAATTACTCTCATCACTGGTTAGAATCTACTCTTTCGAGATGTACTGGGTTGTCGGAAAAGTCACGATGTATTTTTGCATAGGAAAACAGAAAAAAATGTCATGACTTTTCCAATGACCTAAGATGTGGTCGTGTCTAGGTAAAGGACTCTCATGAAAATGTGCCTACAGAATATGGAACCCTCGATCCTCTTATTTTGACTATTTTCCTTTTTCTTCTTCGTCTTTGTTACTGGGCTTGTAAGCTCGCCCTAGACAGAGAGAAGGAAAGTGAGAAATCACCCTTGGGAGGGGGAAGGGAGGGGATGGCCATGCTGCAATCCCTTCTCCTCCACTCTCCTCCTGGGACTTAGGGCACACACGCACACTCAGTGGCATGATTTTCAAGCTGTCGGGTCCGGGACTCAAACTGAAGCTGGCCATGTTGGACTCCAGCACCTTAACTGCCATGGTACCTGCTGGTCCCTGGTTTTCATGGTTTAACTAATACAAATTGGAATCAGGAGACGTACATTTTATTCCCAAGTCTCTTGTTAGTAGCTGTGTGTCCTGGCTATGTTACACTTTCTGTGTGATTTTTTTTTTTTTTAATTTGCTATAGGGCATGTATGCTCTCTGGGGAAGGGGTAGGAAAGAGAGACAGAGAGAGAAATCAATCACCCTCCAGGGTCCAGGGGATGGCCACGTCATTCTTTCTCCTCCATTCTCCTCTCGGGATTTTAGGCATGCACACACACCTGCCTGGTGTGTTTTTCAAGCTGTGCGGTCCAGGACTTGAACTGTGTAGTCAACATGTGAGATCCAGCTGCCTTAACCTCCACACCACCAGCTAGCCTGGTAAATTACACTTCTGAGATCTTTCTGGGGAATGACGTTTCCTAATTTTTAAGCAGTAAAGAGAACAAGGATGCGGGGCCAACATATGGTTACGGTGTTGGGGTTAAGATGCTGGACTCCCACATGGTCAACTGAGGTTCAAGTCTCAGACTAAGCAGTTTGAAATTCATTCTGGGCATGTGTGCGTGTGTGCCCAAAATCCCAAGAGGAGAATGGAGGAGAAGGGAAAGCCACATGGCCATCCCCCTGGGGGTGATTTCTTGTTTTCTGTCTCTGTCTCTGTCTCTCTGGTGAGCGCACATACCCTATAGCAAAAATCTCTCAAAAAAGAAAAGAACACGTGGCACCTGTGTACTTGCTCACAGCAGGCCCTGATGTCTGTCCCCCCGCCTCCTGTGCAGCCTCACTAGGAGAGCGCTCGGAAGCAGTGTACCTTCGGGCTGCTCTGGCAGGGCTAGCGTGAGCCAGCTCATGTCCACGCTGAAGTGGCTGGCGACGCTGGAGTTCCTGCTGCCAAAGCCGTTGTAGGGAACCGTGCCGATCACCAATGGCAGCTCGAGCATCAGCTTTTTAGCACCGGGAATGTGGATGTACACCTGAAGTGCCCGAAAGAACCAAAGGAGAAAGACCCACGTCAGCACCACCTCGGAGAGCACGATGCATTTCATAGAAAACACATGCCTTCATCACCTGCCACCCAACCCCAGTGTGCTCGTAAATTGTCCGGACTAAACAAAACGTGAAACAAACAACATGAACTGGACCCAACACCTCACAAATGCCGTGACAGAGAACTGTGGTCTTTCCATATTCTGCTGTAAGTTGCACAGCTTATCTATTTAGTTACAGATAGCGAGTGCCCCTTAATACATCTCAATGCTTTTTATTAAATCTCTTACAGGTGGGGGGATTGGTAGGTGGCATGGACATCACGACTGGACTCCTGAAGGGCTGATTGCAGTTTGAGTCCTAAACCTGGTGGCTTGCTTTTTTATATCTCCCTCCCACTTTGGTCAAATTAAAAAATAGTAATAGGGACCAGCAGATGGCACAATAGTTACATCACTGGACTCCCATGTAGTTGACTGGGTTCAAGTTCCAGACCCAGTGAGTTAAAAAAATGTGTGAGTGCCCAAAACCCCAAGAGAAGAATGGAGGAGAAGGGATTGCAGCCTGGCCATCCATTATCTGGGAGGTGATTTTTTTGCTTTTGGTCTCTCTGTCTCTGTCTCTCCAGTGAGTGCATGCACCCTATAGCAAAAATCTCTCTCTCAAAAAAAAAAAAAAAAAAAATCAATGGGACCAGCAGTTGGCATAATGGCTATATCGCTGGACTCCCATGTAGCTGACCGTGTTTCGAGTCCTGGACCCAGTGGCTTAAACTCACACCAGGCATGTGTGTGTTCATGACCAAGATCCCAAGAAGAGAATGGAGGAGAAGGGATTGTGGTGTGGCCATCCCCCCTGGGGAGATATTTCTCTTTCTGTCTGTCTCTCGGGCAAGTGCATGCACCCTATAGCAAAAGCCTCTCCAAAAAAACCAAAATCATCGATAAAATTAAACAAATAATTCTTAAAAAAAAAAACAAAAAAAAACCTCCCAGAGGGGATAAGTATTGATTGCAAAGGACCACCTCCCTATAGCTGCTGGGAAAGCTGGCCCACAACAGTATTTTCCTAGGTGCTAACTTTCAGTGTCACACGGTAGCTGTCACTGCTCCGCCCTAAGAGTTTGGATTCGTAAAGAAACTCTGCTCACAGCCAAGGAATAGTCCACTCTGATAATGCAGCAATCCAGGATGGACGGGGTAACCGGGGGGATTTTCAGCGTTTTCCCGTTCCATGTGTCAGTGCTCCCGGAGGCAATGTGGTTTCCTCGCACGTTGGCCACCATGTGCCGGACAGTCTTCGTCTTGCCGCTGGCCAAGTACGTCTGGGTTTGGAAGATGGCCGCCTTGGGAACGATGAGACGAGAGGAACAATTCTCGATTTCTGCATAGATCGGGATAGCTTCTCCTGAAAGGAAAACACAAACGGAGTGGGTTCAGAGACTTCAGGAAGTTCTCACCACAGAGCGGACGATGTTACCCATGGGTACCAATGACCAGCGTGACTTGAACACACAGAGAAGCCCTGATGGGAAGCAGGAAAATGAAAATGCACTTCGGGCAAAGCTAGATGGTATTTTTTTAATCACTGCATTATTCACTTTTCTAATGTAGCAACATCACACGAGCGATCCTAAACCCGTGTAACTGATGAGTACTATATAAATTTAGACACGCAAATAAATGGTTCAGTATTATGTTAGTACAAAAAATTAGGCTAGTCGGTGGCATGGTGGTTAAGGTGATGGATCCCACATGGCCAACTGAACAGTTTGAGACCCAGAAACAGCAGCTTGAAAAACATACCAGGCCCAAGGGCATACATGCCCAGAATCCCAAGAGGAGGATGGAGGAGAAGGGATTCTAGCATGGACATCCACCCTAGGGGATGATTTCTCACTCTCTCTCTCTGGCAAATACACGTGACCTACGGCAAATATCTAAAATAAGGGACCAGCAGATGGCATCATGGTTATGTTGCTAGACTCCCACATAGTTGACTATGGTTTGAGTCCTGGACCCGGTGGCTTAAAACTCATGCTGGGCACATGTGCGTGCGTGGCCACAATTGTGAGAAGAGAATGGAGAAGAAGGGATTGTGGCCATACCCCTGGGGGGTGATTTCTCACTTTCTGTCTGTCTCTGTCTCTTTGGTGAGCTCATGTGCCCTACAGCAAAAATCTCTCTTGAAAAAAATAATATATATATATATACACACACACACACACACACACACATACATAAAATAAAATCAGTAATACAATTGAAGCAAGAAATACTAAGTGTTATGAGAACATAGTGACACATGTAAAATATTTAAGTATCGATTATTACATTAAAAGTTTTACCATTAGTCACATCTCTAACTACTCTCTACTTTATATGCGCAAAACAGACTGTTTAAAAATAACTTAAAATAAGCTCTAACGTGACTGGTTCCTTACTCGGACTTTGCAAATATTCTGCTTACCGTTACAGTATCCTTTTCTTTCGATCCTGGCGCTCAGCGAGACGGGACCCGACGTGAAAAACCAACAGCCAACCATTTTCTCCTGCGTTTTCAGTACAGGGGTCTTGAAAATTTCAAATGATAAAAACGATCTCAGTTAGATCACTCTAGGAGACTCATAGAACTTAAAATGACGCCTTTCTTTATACATGAGGTGTAAAGGACTATCGACCAAACAAACTGATTTCTCTTATTCTCATGTGCTGTATTAGACAAAATGTATGTTTAAACATGAAGTGTTATATTCATTCCCTTTTCAGGATAACTAATGTGAATTTACAGACTCAAATTAGCATAACATCCTCCTCTTTTGCTCTGAAGTCCTATTTCTAGGAAGTAAGGTAATACCCCTTAAAAAAGCAACCAAGGGGCCAGCAGGTGGCATGGTGGTTAAGGCACTGGATCCCACATGGTGGACTGTGGTTCAAATCCTGGACCTGGCAGCCTGAAAATCATGTTAGGTGCATGTACACGCATGTCCCAGGTCCTAGGAGGAGAACGAAGAAGGGATTGTGGCGCGGCCATACCCACACTGTGGGTGATTTCTTACTGTCCCTTTCCCTCTCTCTGGTGAGCACACGAGCCCTATGGCAAAAATTTAAAAAAAAAAAAAAGGCAATCACACTGTATTAGTACCTATAACACAAGTATTTTTTTTTTTTTTTTTGGAAAGGTTTTTGCTATAGGGTGCATGTGCTGGCCAGAGAGACAGAAAGCAAGAAATCACCCCCCAGGAAGGATGGCCACACTGCAATCTCTTCTCCTCTCTTCTCCTCTTGGGATCTTGGGTACGTATGCACACGTGTCTGGCGTGAGTTTAAGCCACCAGGTCCGGGACTCGAACTGCAATCAACTACATGGCAGTCCAGCGACATAGCCATTACACCAACTGGTGGTCTTCAAGTATTTTTTTGAAGACTTTACGTATACATTAGGAGAAAGGAAAAATGACATAAGGCAATAATCAGCATGTCATATTTGTTTTGGCATTTACTACGCAAAACTGCTTTTCTTTTCCCCCTCCTTACTTCAAATGTATTATCAGGCAGAAATTATGTGTTTTTAACTTAGAATGGATTTGGGGTTTTGGATAATACTACACCTACATGCCCTGTGTTAATAGGTCTGAAAGGGTGACTAAAAATACCAGCCCCACTATCGGATTCTGTTCTATTTTCCATTTTCTACTATCAAGAGCAATGACAGATACAAAATTCTCTGTTTTCAAGCTGTACACACTAAAATCCTACTTTTTCCTCAGTTATAGAAAAAAATAATAAAAGATGATATCCGTTTTAAAATCCAAAATCTTTTTAAAATCATGTGCCACCATGGTCATAAAGATTTTAAAAATATGGGGACCAGTAGATGGTGTAATGGTTATGTTGCTGGACTCCCACATAGTTGACCACAGTTCAAGTCCTGGGCCCAGCACCTTGAAACTCACACCGGGTGTGTGTATGTGCATGCCCAAAATCCCGAGAGGACAAGGGACTGTGGCATGGCCACCCCCCCTGTGCTCCGTGGGGTGATTTCTCACTTTCTATCTCTCTGGTGAGCGCATGTGCCCTATAGCAAAAATCTCAAAAAAAAGAAAAAAAAGATTTGAAAACTATGTAACCTTTCAATTCTAAGTAGTTTTTTGTTTTTGTTTTTGTTTTTTTTTTAAATACAAGGCACTTACTAGCATCCCAACTTTTTAAGAAGGGTTTTAAGCAGGGGTTAAAGTCATATCTCTAAGCCAGGTCTGCCAGGTGCTATCTAATTTATGGTTTTGGCCCAAAATACCACTGCAATAGAGGCGTAATTGTTAACTCCTCACGATCTAAGGGTACAACTTTAAAAGTTAATTCATGGGACCAGCAGTTAGCATAATGGCTATGTTGCTGGACTCCCACGTAGTCGACAGCGGTTCAAGTCCCAGACCCGGTGGCTTAAACTCATGCCGGGCGCGTGTGCGTGCGTGCCCAAGATCCCGAGAGGAAAATGGAGGAGAAGGGATTGCGGCGTGGCCATCCCCCCTGGGGGGTGATTTCTCGCTTTCTATCTCTCTGTCTCTGTCTTTCTGGTGAGTGCATGCACCCTATAGCGAAAACCTCTCAAAAAAAGGTGAATTCATTGCTTCTTTATGGGAAAATCAGAGCCCAGCCATGTTGCAATGCTCCCAACAGAAACCCCCAATACTAAAAATACATCTTTGTCACATCTGTTTCACGATGGGAAGTTTACATGAGATCAGTATATTTTCTACAAAGTAAAAAAATAAATATATAAAAAGGAATAAATAAAAAAATAAATCATTCATATTTAAATGAGAACCATTAGGTCCCAGTAGCTCCCATGAACGTCCAAGGTATAATTTTATATTATTCCGATAATATGGGTTTAGATAAAAGGATCGCGTTCATTAGCCCCCATCTTCCCTATTCTGTTGTTACGGACAGCCTGAGCCTTCTGATCAGTCTACAGTATTTCTGGGGATGATTAGAAGTTCCGTGCTTTCATGTGGCCAAATCTGTCATAAGGAAATGAGAAGTGAAAGGAACTCGGTGGCAGCTGCAGCCACTTACTTAATGTGAGAAAATGACGCGCAGAATGGGAGGATGCGTGGCATAATGGCCCGAGCTTCAATAACAGGGCTGATGCCTGATTAATACTCTCCCATAATTACTGTCCCTCAACCTGCTATTAGGGGCGAGTTTAGAATACCACCGTCCCGTGAATGAAGCCGCTCTGGTAAAAGTAACGACCCTCTCTGTGTGCATGATTGTTATTAAGCCCGATGAATGCGCTTTCGAGTGTAACTTCTTGGCAAAAGCAGCCCTGGACGGCAGGGACACGATCAATAGAAGGCACACTCACGATTTGTAATTTGCCCAACCTAGAATGATATGTTTATATGAAAGCCTGTGGGTGAGGAGCCTGTTTTCGAAGCCACTGAGAAGTGACAGGACAGGCTCCCAGTGACAATTGAGTAATAAAAATATCGTGGCGGGAGGGAAGGAGGAACAGAGGAAGGAGGGAGAGGAAGGAAAAAAGGAAGCGCTTACTAATAACGCTGGCGTGTTGACATCGATGTGACTGACCACCTGGAGATCCCGCTTCACGGTCTGGGCAGGTGCCTTGGGTCGTTCCAAAACAGCCCTCACGCAGTATTGAATGCTTCCGTATTTCCCAGTAAACGAGGTGACCAGAGGTCTGAAATGAACCGAACACACAGGCTGACTTTATTTTCAGGGTTAAATAAAACCAGGAAAAGCACGGTTTAAAATGGGATTTGGGGGCTAGCAGGTAGCATGGTGGTTAAGGCATTGGACTCCCACATGGCCGACCACGGTCCCAGTCCCAGAGCTGGAGGCTTGAAAAAAAAAATCACACCAGGTACATGCGTGTGCGTGCCCAAAATCCCAAGAGGAGAATGGAAAAGGGACTGTGGCATTGCCATCCCTGTGGGGGGTCATTTCTCACTTTCCCTCTCTCTCTCTCTGTCTCTGTCTCTCTCCAGTGAGCACAGGTGCCCTATAGCCAAGACATGGGAGGCAGGGGGTGGGGAATCAGATCTATTGACCACAGAAAGCAAGTGATATATCCAAGGTTCCTATGTGGATCTGAGAGGCAGTGGAATCCTGAATTCCATACACGAGGGAAGACACACTGCAAATGTGTCACTTACTCAGATGGAAGCTGGAAGCGAAATGGAAATTCATGTTTTCCGGGCTGTAGTAAAATGATGTCTTCACCTACAAGAGAGATTACATTTTAACGAAGGTGATAATTAGATCAAGAGTTTTTCACAACCTAAACCATACTGTTTACAGGTTTTCCTGGTTATAAAATGCAATATATTCTAAACCTAAACCATACTGTTGAAAGGTTTTCCTGGTTATGAAATGCAATATATTTTAAAAAGTCATTAAACTGATGTAGAAGTGAAGTATGAATAGGCTTTTACCACGTAACACACACACACACACACACACACACACACACACGAAATATATAGGCAATTGGGCCCGCAGATAACGTGCTGTTTGGGGCACTGGATTTCCTCATGACCAACTTCGGTTCGAGTCCCAGACCTGACAGCTTGCTTTCTCACTGTCCCTATCTCTCTCTCTAGTCAAAATGATGATGATAATAATAATAATAAATAAAATTAAATAACTATTAAAAAGACTATATATATGTAATGTCTTTTATCCTCAAACAGACAAATTATGCAAATACAGAAGTCCCTGCTTATCCATGGGGACACTCTCTAAGACCCTGAGTTGATGCCTAACACAATGAGTAACAAACCCTACATGCAATTTTCCCACATTTATATATAACCATAATAAAGTTTAAAGGAGCAAGCGGTGAACAAAAACTAGTAACAGAACAGTGATAACAGTATAGTATGATAAAAGTTAAGTGAATGTGGGGTCCAGCGGGTGGTGTGGTGGTTAAGGTGGCTGGAATCCCACCCAGCTGACTGTGGTTCAAATCCTGGACCTAGTGGTTTCAAAATCATGCCAGGTGTGTGTGCATGTGAGTGCATGCATGCATGTGTGCCCAAAACCCTGAGAAAAGAACGGAAGAAAAGAATTGCTGTGTGACCATTCCCCCCACCATGGATGATTTCTCACTTTCCTTCTCTGCATCTCTCTGTCTCTGTCTAGCAAATGCCCTATGGCAAAAACCTAAAAAAAAAAAAAAAAAAAGAAGTGATTGTGATGTGTGTGTGTGTGTGTGTGTGTGTATCCCGTGAAGTATCTTACTGTACAATATTCACCTACTGGGTCATCAGAAAAGTCATGACACACTTTCGCACAGAAAAACACGTCATAACTTTTCTAATGGCTCAAAATTTGGGGAACCATGGCTGACCAAAGGTGACTGAAACCAAGGAAAGAGAAACCATGGAAAAGGGAAAAGAGTGTAATTACCATAGAATGCTAAAGCCTGAAGCTCTAATATCCATGTATGCTCACACACACACACACACTTCATGCTCACACACACACATACACTCTGCATGCACACACACACACTCTGCATGCACACACACACTCTGCATGCACACACACACACTGCATGCTCATACACACACACACTCTGCATGCACACACCCACACTGCATGCTCACACACACATACTCACACATGCATGCATATATATGTGCATACACACAATTGCTTATCCCACTGTATCATACTAACAGGAGATGCTAATATTAAATTGGACCTTAACCAAAGAGAAGATGTCTTTTGGGTATATCACTAAAATCACACTATGTATTCGTCGGGCAGAGATGGAAAAGGAAGTTACAAATTTATGAATATTGTGAACGGTGCATCGTACCAAACAGCCAAGCCAACAAGACCAGTTATGAAGCAGGAGTCATGTCTCTACCTTTGAACTCTACTATTTAAGAGGGTTTCTCTGCAGTTAAGCGGGGCTACAGAGAGGGCTTTATCAAATATGGCGGTGGCCTCCGCCCCGTCCCCTGCCCTGGGTCACCAGCTGTTTCATTTCACGCAGGAGTTGATCACTGACAGTGGGAAGGCCATGCTGCAGCCCATGCCAGGCCAGAGGCACCACTGGTACCACTGATGAAGGTCCAGGAACAGCTGTTGAATTCAGATCCAAAGTAGCCTCCATGGCCTTCAGCGAGGTTGAATGGCTTAAGAAACTTAGAAACTCAGGGCCAGGAGGTGGCGAGATGGTTAAGGCGCTGGATTCCCATGTGGCCAACCATGGTTCAAGTCCCAGACCTGGGGGTTTGAAAATCACACTGGGCACGTGTGCATGCGTGCCTAGAATCCTGAGTGGAGAAGGGATTGTGGTGGCAGGGTCACTGCCCTGAGGAGGGTGGTGAATTCTTACTTTCCCTCTGTCTCTCTCTCTTATGAGTGCACGCACCCTATGGCAAAAACCTTAAAAAAAAAAAAAGGAACTTAGAAACTTTCCCTTCATTTCACCATCTGATTTGAGACTAAATTCTCTCAGTATGAGTAGGATAATAAAATGAAAACAGGGCAGTATGGTCAAAGAACTTGGTCAAGCTAGGCCTGGTTTTCTGCTACTAAAATGAAGATCTCTATTAGCCATTCGTGTAAACGTTTTTTGTTTTTCTTTTTAGGGATAGTAATCACTAATTAAGTGTACCCTTTTTTTCTTAAATGCTAGAGTTTTAGAGCTTAAACAATTTAATTCACATTCAACTCTATACTTTTAGAAAACAGGAACACATAGGGCTGGCAGGTGGTGTGGTGGTTAGAGGCGCTGGACTCCCACATGGCTGACCACGGTTCGAGCTCTGGACCTGGTGGCTTGCTTTCTCACTTTCTCTCTCTGATCAAATTAAAAATAAAATAATAATAATAATAATAATAATAAATGAAGTTAAGTAAAATAATTCTTTAAAAAAGGAACATGTTATTGGCATATTAAGTCTTTGGAATCTATTCCCAATTTTCAAAGTTGTAATATTGGGTGGTCGGAAACATCACGATGCATTTTTGTGTGGAAAAACATAGAAAAGTTCACTATGATTTTTCCAACAACCCAATACGTTGGAGGAGCAAAAAAGTAATGTAGCTGCCACTTCATTTGAATAGAACTACTTCACAGGTGAGTGACAAGGAGGCAAAATAAACACAAACAAGGCCCAGGGACAAGAGGTCATGACAGATGACAGGGATGGGGGTGCTGGGGTGCAGGGGTGCCGCAGAGCTGGCATATCCCCCTCAGCAGTGTCATGGTGGGGCTGCAGGATGGAAAGCCAGGGAAGTGTCTCAGTGTCATGGCTGGCAAATGCAGGACTCCAGGCTATGCCAGCGATCCTGAGAGAGCTGGGCTAACGTTCCCATGGTAGTCATTCCATGAGGGAACATGACCAAGTACTTACAAAATGTGGATTTCAGCCGAGTTCAAAACGTACAGTGCTTCGATGTCAGGCATGTTGATATAAAGACGAGTGACTTCACTGCTCAACAGACCAGTGGGAGGGAAGGAAAGGGACGACCCCTGAGTGCTAGAACCCAGAGTACTATGAAGCAACAGGGGTGGACTTGACATTCTGAGGGTGGGAATGGAGGCAAGTGAGAAGGGGTTGAGATGAAGGGCATGGCAGGCCTGTGTGGAGAACAGTAAGTTGCACAGGATATTGGAAGAGGATGAGGAGGAGAGATGACGCATCCTTTTCATAGAAAATACAAATGTGGAGGGACCCGAAGATGGCGTAATGGTTACATTGCCGGACTCCCAGGTAGTCACCCATGATTTGAGTGCTGGACCCGGTGACTTAAGAACTCATGCTGGGCACATGTGCATGCATGCCCAAAATCTTGAGAGGAGATTGGAGGAGGAGGGATAGCCATCTCCCCCTGGGGGGTGATTTCCTGCTTTCCGTCTCTGGAGAACCCACATATCTGATATCAAAAACCTCTTAAAAAAAAATTAAGGGACCAGCAGTTAGTGTAATGGCTGTCACTGGACTCCCATGTATTTGACTGCGGTTCGAGTCCCGGACCTGGTAGCTTAAATTCAAGCTGGGCGCATGTGCATGCATGCCCAAGATCCCGAGAGGAGAATGGAGGAGAAGGGATTGCAGCATGGCCATCCTCCCTGGGGGGTGATTTTTCACTTTCTATCTCTCTGTCTGTCTCTGTCTTTCTGGCGAGCGCACAGGCCCTATAGCAAAAACCTCTCAAAAAAAAAAAAAAAAATTAAAAAAGAAAATACAAATGTGGAAATTTATCTTTTACTATGAAACTTTCAATAATCTTGAAACATAAATAGGAAAAAAACAGATGATTGTATTTGGAACCACATCTTTTCTTTGTTTTCTTTTCCTTTCTTTTTTTTTTTTTTTTTTGGAGAGGTTTTTGCTATAGGGCGCGTGCGCTCGCCAGACAGACAGAGAGAGACAGAGAGACAGAAAGCAGGAAATCACCCCCCAGGGGGGATGGCCACGCCGCAATCCCTTCTCCTCCATTCTCCTCTCGGGATCTTGGGCACGCACGCACACGCGCCCGGCGTGAGTTTACGCCGCCGGGTCCGGGACTCGAACCGTGGTCGACTACGTGGGAGTCCAGCGACATAGCCATTACGCTAACTGCTGGTCCCCTTCTTTTCCTTTCTTTAATCTTTACTGTTTTATAATGTAAAAGCTCACAAGCTCATGACATATATACACTGTGGAATACGCTTAAGCCATAAGGAACAAGGAGACCCTGTCATTTGACTCAAAGCGTTTGGGTATGGAAGACTTACTTTTAAGAGAAGTAATAAGCCAGACTATGAAAGACACACACTGTATATCTCTGCTCAATATAATGGAACAAATGCCTGCACTCTATGGTAGAAATGGAAAGATCCAAAGATAAGAAAGTAGGAAAGATAATGTAGATGCCAGAGACTGTCAGGGAAGGGAGTAGGTGGTAGAAGATAGGTAGAAGAGGCAAAGGAAAGAAATCTTTAATAGGCCCAAGAACGAAAAATACTCCATTGAAAATGAAGTATAGGGTAATAACCTTGACTTGATAGTGAAAATAAGTAAATAAAATGGGTGGGGAGACTCAGGCTGAACTATGTACCCATTTCTACTTTTGTTCTCAAGGCTCATTGCCTCTGTGTGTACACTAAAAACAACAGTTACACAGGGAGATGTTTCATTTGTTAATGGTCTTAGAGCTCAAATATATTCATTAAAGGCTTTTATGAGCAGTGATCCAGAAACCATTAAGAGGCAGGAACTGGGCTCAGGAAGGGTGAGAGCCTTTTTCAGGTCACACTGCAGAAAAGCGACCAAGAATTGAAACAGCTGTCTGGTTCTTTTTGCCTTACTAATACACTTCAAACCCATCACAATGACAGATGATTAATGTCACCAAAGATTGAACTGGGCATTTTGAAAATATGAAGGGCCATACAAAATACCTATTACCTAAAAAATATATAAATTAATTTCGAGACCAGCAGTTAGCGTAATGGCTATGTCGCTGGACTCCCATGTAGTCGACCACGGTTCGCGTTCTGGACCCAGTGGCTTAAACTCACGCCGGGCGCATGTGCGTGCGTGCCCAAGATCCTGAGAGGAGAAAGAAGGAGAAGGGACTGTGGCGTGGCCAACCCCCCGGGGGGTGATTTCTTGCTTTCTGTCTCTCTGTCTCTGTCTGGTGAGCACACGCACCCTATAACCCTATAGCAAAAACCTCTCCAAAAAAAAAAAAAAATCTATAAATTAATTTTTTAAAAAATTGGGGCACTAAAATAAACTTGTAATTTAATTTCATTTCCTCAGAAACTTTTTTTTTCTTTTTGAGATTTTTGCCACAGGGCATGTGTACTCGCCAGAGAAAGAGAGATAGCGAGAGGGAAAGGGAGAAATCAACCCCCCAGGCGGATGGTCACACTGCAATCCATTCTCCTCCTGAGATCTTGGGCACCCATGCACACGTGCCTGGTTTGAGTTTCAAGTCACCCGGTCCAGGACTCAAACTGCAGTTGGCCATGTGGGAGTCCAGCGATGTAATCACTATGCTGTCTCCTGCCACCTGTCCGCCCCACAATGGATCCTAGGGCCACATTTCTCAGAAATACAGATTTCTAAAAAAATCCTCTTTAAGTGATTGAAACACAGCAAAGTTTTGAATTACATTACCATGAGAATCTATGACGACTACTAGTTGCTATCTTCTTCCAGCTACAGCTGTCGGGGTGACTTTCCCTCCTTAACTTAAAGAGACTATGATTTTAAGTTAACTGCTGTCAATATTTACATTCTAGAACAAGCTGACCATTTTCAAGTGGAAACTCTAGTCCACTAGAAAGATAAAACTTGCAAAGATCTGACTTGCGAATCAAAATACAGTGTGTTAACCTGGATTTTACCAAAGCAACGTTTCACTGCTAATTCCAGCCTCGACTGATTTTAATTTTACACCTATTAACTCAGCAGTTAGGGGACCAGAAAGAGAGTCCGCGGTCCTGAACAAAATCCAACTGGTCTCTCTCCCATGGCCTTTAACTCCAGGCAGCCATCTTGAAAAATCTGTCTTGTCACCATTGGGGGAGGCACCAGGTGGGCAGATCCTGGAAACCAGGTTGAGGAATGAACACAGAGATAGGTCAAAACTATCACCTAACACACTGTTCTTAATTCATCTAAGAGAAAGTTTTGGCTCCAAATCTGGTGTTCCTCATTACCATGTTGGAATCACTCTGATGGTCACATGACTTAAGGCCTTAACTGTAGACTGTCTACTTTGGATAAGGACGGACCACATATTCTATTTTGTGTAAGACATACCAAGGATTAAGCATCTAGAGATAACGCAGTTCACCTTCATGGAGGAAGGCTGTATACCTCCCATTATCTTAGACATGACAGATAGAAGCCCATGAGGCAGGGAGGTGAAAAGAATTTTAACATCATTTCACTGACTGCAAGGAGACGAAACATACTGTTTTTTGATGAAAAGCATTCCATTTTGTACCTAATATTATGTGCAGAGACCCAAACCGAGGTCCCTACATGGGAACTTCCAAAAAAATGCCATCCCTATTCACTGGATGTCACAAGCATAACCTAGAGGGAATCAGGGAATCCAGAAATCAATACCCAGATAGCATTTTCTCTAAAGGCCTTTTGGCTATGGGAATGAGGGAGAGCAGCGGGGTTGGAGAGGGTGTAAATGAAACAGAAAGTGGCCACATCAGGTCTGGGCTGAACTCTTCGTAAGTCATCCCTTTTCCCAGCAGAAGTTAGCCAGGCGTGACGGTTAAGTCTATGGACACTGCCTTGAAACCCCTACGCCCCGAGAACTACCTCCTTCCCCTGAAGTCTTAGTTTCTGCTAATTCATCATGAGTCAAGGAACGCTTAGATCCAGGATGGGAAGAACTAGAGGCCACACAACATGGAGCACCGCAGACCAAAACCTCGTAGACACTGGTTCGAACCCCCCTTCAGATCCTTAGGCCAGAAGGGACAGAGCCTGGATCTCTTGACTGTCCAATCATGGGTTCCCATGGCAACAGCCCACTCCCTTCGAGGTCCTAGAAGATCCTGGGACATCAGGTACTTGTCAGGCCCAGGCGAGCCAGGGGTGGGGGGCCTGGCAGGGCTGCTGCACCCAATGCACCCCCGTGCTGCGAGGTGGGGGTGCCTGCATTGTTACCCGCCACTCACCTGCGACCCCACCCCGGAAGCCAGCCCCGGCCCACCTGCCAGGTGGGCATCCCGCCGCCCTCGCCCAGCCCTTCCCGGGGCCTCCCGCTGCACGGATGAGAAAGCCAGGCGGTCGCCACGCTCACCGGCCGGGGGTTCGCGCAGGCTCAGGCGCACGTCCAGGTATTCCACCTCCGAGGCGGCGGCCGGAGTCGTGGTGCTGGCCGAGACGCGGGCTCCGGCGCTCGGGCCCCAGGAGGCGGTGGCACGGCCCTGGGCTTCCAGGCGCAGCGCTCGCAGGGCCACCGGCTCGGCCGCCTCCAGCAGCACGTGCCCGGCCACCGTCTCGCCGCTGGAGTAGCAGCCCTTGCGCTCATCCTCGAACACCAGACCCAAGCTCTTCACTCGGCCCTCGGAGCCCATCGCAGTCGCGGCCCCCGCTTCGCCGCCCATCCCTCCGGGCGCCGCGACCCTGTCACTGAGATCCGCAGAAGTCCGGGGTCGGGATCGCGAGTCCAGCGGCGCCGCTGTCACTGGCGCCCGCGGCTCGCCAAGGGCCGCTGTGCGGTGCCCCGTGCAGCACCAGCTTGTGATGGGGCCTGTCCCTTTAACAAACCCAGCTGGGACTGGAAAGGGGCCGGGACAGCCCACCCCTGGCGCGCTCCCATAGGCCAGCTGTGAGCCCTGCTTCTTGCCGATTGGTTGTACATGGCCACTGAGTCATTTCATTGGCGCTCCCACGCACTAGCTGGCGCATTAAGGTAGTGCGTGATCAGGGAGCGGTGACCAATCGGAAGAAACAAGCGTGCACGTGCACAAGCTGTTTATTGGCTAGCGCAAGGCACAGTCCTGGGGCACGGACCAATAATGAGGCGGTGCGCCCATGTGGACAGACAGTGGGAAACAATATCAGTCAGGGCGGGGGCAGAACCGGGTATCTGAGGCTTCCAGCGTGTTATCCGTTCCTATGGTTACGAACGGAGGCGGGGTTTCTAGTAGTGTAAGCACTGTTTGCAGTAATCACCAGGCTCGTACTAGAACTTGAGGCTGTGGCTGCGGCTGGCTTGTGTTTAGGATTACGTCTATACTCTTCGAGAGGCAATGTATGACTTGGACTAGGACGTTCAGCATTATTCCCTTTTGCTACTCGGAACTTTAATGGATAGCTTGGAATCTATTAACCACCAGGCTCCTGAACTCCGCCTCTCTCAGCTCTCCGAATTCCCCCTTCTCTGGGTTTCAGAATTCCCAGCCAAGGTCAGGCACAGACTGCAAGGGTTCTAAACCTGGTACCCTCCCTACGGAGTTTTGAGCCCAGCTCTGCAGCGTCGCGAAGCTGGAAACGGCTGGGATTGATTGTTCCTGCTTTACATGAAGTCATGACTCAAGTAGTTTTTAAACGACATCTGTCACCGTGCCACCCGAGTTTCTGCCCCACCCCAAGGGATTTCCTGATCCCAGTGTCATAATCCACAGAAATTTCAATTGCCTTTATGACTTGTTTACCAGGCCTGCAGCTCCTCCCGCCTGACCTGTTTTGATTTTCTTCTTCCATCTTCCATTCTGTCTCCTCCCTAAATTTCCTTTACCATCTAGGACGGCTGTAACTATCTGGCGATCATGTTTAACCTTTTAAGTTCTCCCGCACGGAAATTCCACGTTTGTGAATGGTTATCTTGCATTGAACTCATATTGAGATTCAACTTTTTAAAATTTTTTTTTCTGATGTGGCTTTTTTTTTTTTTTTTTAAGAATCTCAAAGGTTGATCTACTGCCCTCTCAGTTTAGATGATTAAGGTAGAACTTCAGGACCAGCAGTTAGCGTCATGGCTATGTCGCTGGACTCCCATGTAGTCGATGGTGGTTTGGGTCCTGGACCCGGTGGCTTAAACTCAGGCCGGGTGTGTGTTCGTGCGTGCCCAAGATCCCGAGAGGAGAATGGAGGAGACGGGATTGCAGCATGGCTATCACCCCTAGGGGAATGATTTGCTTTCTGTCTCTCTGTCACTCTGTCTTTCTGGCGAGCACACATGCCCTGTAGCAAAAACTTCTCAAAAAAAAAAAGGTAGAACTTCCGTAAGGTATTACAAGTTCAAAGTTTCCTTATCACCTCTCAAAATAGAAAAGTTCATAAATCCAGCTTTGTTTAAAAAAATTATTTACTCATTCACTTATTTATTATTTTTTTAAAATTTTGACCAGAGAAAGATAGAGGAAGTAAGAGAGCAAGGCACTCGAACCAGGACTCGAACCATGGTTAGTCACATGGGAGTGCCTAGCGCCTTAACCACCACGCCACCTGCTGGTTCCCATAAATCCAGCTGTGCATGAAGTTCTGAAGTAGTTCTGTTATTCTCTGACCATTGTGTCTAGAATAGTCCCCCAACTTGCTCCTTGTATTCATAATACAACTTGATCTTACGTGTTCATTGAACATCACGGTAACTTGAAACCCAGAACTTCTTGTCATTCATGTTAGTTTCCTAACACACATAGAAAAAGTGCTCGATAAATGAATGCTTTTATTTTGCCCTTATTACTGATGATTTTTTCTTAGATTTTTGCTGTAGAGCACCTGTGCTCCCTGGACAGACAGAAAGTAAGATATCACCTCCTCCCCGGGGGGGATGGCCATGCTGCAATCCCTTCTCCTCCATTCTCCTCTCGGGATCTTGGGCACACACATGCATCTGGTGTGAGTTTTAAGTTGTTGGGTCCAGGACTTGAACCGCGATTGACCACGTGGGAATCCAGTGGTGTAACAATGATTATCCGCCATTTGCAGATCCTGTTGATGAATACTTTTACTGGATATAGAATCTTGAGATGCTGAGGCAGAAGCACTTTCATTTTCGAACTTTATTTGCTTCCTCCTTCTTGCCTGGAGTAAACACAGTGATTAACGTTCCTTGCCCGAAACCCCCTTGCTTTAGATGTTCCTTAGTGATTCAATCACCAGGCATCTAGAAATTATTAACCTCCTAGATCTAGCTTCTGTAACTTCTTCTGCATAGGAATCCCCCGCTCCCTTTCCTCACCACCACCTCCTGGTTTTTCCACTGTAATCGCCATGTCCACCGAGAAAAAAATTGTGATTTTTTTGTCTTTATAGCTCCCCTCTCCTTTCACTTGGGACAGCAGTTTTTGAGAGACGTGAGTCCTCTCGCAGCTGCTATGTTTTGAATAAAGAATCCTATAATTTGGCCGTGACTAGATGTGCTCTTCTTTTGCACTGATCAGACAGCAACATTTGGAGGTCCCAGCAAGATCGTACCTACTGGTACTTGAGTGAAGGAGAGCGGCCTCGCCTGGGCTGGCTGCCAAATACCTGAAGGTACTCTAGGGGAGGCGCCACCTGGGACATTCCAGGGTCCCAGAGTCACTGTTAGGACAGATGTCTGGGTAGCTTGGACATAGGAGTTGGACGCCACGCTGCAGTCAGCTGATGTAACCCAGATTTAGTCTGTCATTAGACCTGCACTGCACTCGGATCTAACTCAAATGTAGCACACAGAATTCTACTCTGCACACGGCACCAGACCCTATGTGGCACAGTAGTCAGCCCTCCCCCTAAACCATTACCATACACGGACTGTTTCTACCTCTTCTAAGACACTCCCCCTCCCTATACCATTATAAAAATCACTCAACCCCTCCCTAGGGTGCGACTTCTTTTCTCCCTCCCCTCTCTATCGGACTAGTGAATCCCGCCCAAGAATGCTCCCAATAAAGGCTCTACGATTCAACGTATTCAACTGTGGTTCGAGTCTCAGAATTGCTGGCTTAACCTCACACCAGGTGCATATGTGTGTGCCCAAGATCCTGAGAGGAGAATGAGGAGAAGGAATTGTGGCGTTGGCCATCCCCCTGGGGGCTGATTTCTCGCTTTCTGTCTCTCTGTCTTTCTGGTGAGCACACACACCCTATAGCAAAAATCTTTCTTAAAAAAAATTGTGGAGTCCTAGTGAAATTAGAAAAGACCCCCCCCAGAGGCATCTTTCTTCCTGTGATTTTATCTCGCTATTTCTTTTTGGGGGCTGGGTAAGTGGTAAGTACGGGGTTGGCATGGGAATGCACCCCCTGATGGGAATTCCAGGACCAACTGGGCACAGTTACCAGAACCCCTACTCGGATTCCACGAAGGATCCATTGCTAGAGGGGCTGCCTAGCACATGGGCATAGAACCCCATAGTTACTGTTGCTCTGTCTCCAGATGGGTTTTTCTGGAACTGAACAAGAAATATCTTTATGTTTCCTCCTATTTCAGCATCTGGTAGGAGGATTCTCTCTCATGAGTACTTTCTTCCTCTTTTGTTATTTTAAGGATTTCCTCCAAACCCTCCTAGAGATATCACTTGGTTCCATCTTCTGTCTTCCTCGTTCGATGACATTTGTCAGTGGATTACTGACCTTTCGTATCAAGGAGCTTTCCAAGATTTTCATCCCATCGAATTTGATCTCTTCATCTTTCTTCTTAATTTTACAAATTGATGGGAGGGGATGTCACTTGAGAGACTGATGAATGAGTGTGTGATTGAGTTGGTGGCTTCACGACTTTGCTCACAGAGTCTGACTGGGTTCTTATCTGTGGTTCTGTAGTGACCTCATACAGCTAAAGGCAGTACTCAGCACCAGGGGACCCAGTCCCTCCCTGTGCTCCGAGTCGGGTCAGGGGTTTATAGTGACTTGCCAAAGCTAAGAGGCACCTAAGTTCCTAGGAGAGATGCGGCCAGGCAGACACCTGAACGGTCACCTCTTCAGAGGGAGCATTCATCCTTTGTCTAAAGTCGCCATCTTGGAAGGAAGGTAGGGAAGGGCCACTCCTCTTTCATGACAGGCAGTCCCTTCTGTCCTCAGAAACTGGGTCCTCTGGTTTTTTTTTTAGAAAGTCATAGAGGAAGTCCTGGGAAACGAGATTTTGCAGATTCGTCGCAGACGCTTACTGCGGCCCCACGACTGCATTCTTTGTCAGCAAGCAATTTAAGTAGACGTGCCCACTGGATTCTTGACAGGACTTTATAAGGTTCTTGTCCTAACCCACTTCCTATGTCATTGCCCTAATATCCCCACTAAGTTAATTCAGGATACTGTTGAGAGGAGTTTGCCAGGGCCCCATCTGCCTTCGCCTGGTTCACCTCTGAGAGCCCTGTCCGCCCTTGTGTTCTTTTGGGCTTACCTCAGCAGCCTCCTCAGTGTCCCTGTTTTTTTTTTTTTTTTTTTTTTTTTTTTTTTTTTTTTTTTTTGAGAGGCTTTTGCTATAGGGTGCGTGCGCTTGCCAGACAGAGAGACAGAGAGACAGAGAGACAGAAAGCGAGAAATCATCCCCCGGGGGCGGGGGGGGGGGGATGGCCACGCCACAATCCCTTCTCCTCCATTCTCCTCTCGGGATCTTGGGCACGCACGCACACGCGCCTGGCGTGTGCCCAAGATCTTGAGAGAATGAAGGAGAAGGGATTGCGGCGTGGCCATCCCCCCTGGGGGGTGATTTCTCGCTTTCTGTCTCTCTGTCTCTCTCTGTCTTTCTGACGAGCGCACACGCCCTATAGCAAAAACCTCTCCAAATAAATAAATAAATAAAAATAAAAGTCATGAGAGGCTACAATAGCTCCTTTAAAACCCCTTTAGAATGCATGTCCAAGCATTTTAATGAAGCATTTGTGGAAAATGGTGACTATGGTATAAAACTCTCTTAAAGAAAGCTGAGAACTTTATGTGAAATTGGCCCTTGTTTGGAGTAGGCTGGCCAACTACTGGATCCTTTAGTATAAAAGAAATATGGGGAATCAGCAGTTAGTGTAATGGCTATGTCGCTGGACTCCCACGTAGTCGACCGCGGTTCGTGTCCCGGACCCGGTGGCTTAAAACTCACGCCGGGCGCGTGTGCGTGCGTGCCCAAGATCCCGAGAGGAGAATGGAGGAGAAGGGATTGCGGTGTGACCATCCCCCCTGGGGGGTGATTTCTCGCTTTTTGTCTCTATGTCTCTCTCTGTCTGTCTGGCGAGCGCACGCGCCCTATAGCAAAAACCTCTCCAAAAAAAAAAAAAAAAAAAAGAAATACTAGCTGTGTGGTGGGTCATTATGGGCACATCGGGTAGTTAAGGGCATTCTGATCCGTTTCCCTACACTGACCAATGGCACCCCACCCTGGTTAGGTAGTTGTGTTCTAGAAACAGGAGACCGTATCCTCCTGATAGGTCAGGGCATAAAAGCTCAGAAAACAGAACAAAATCTTCCTGTCTTCCCGAGGAGTCAGATCTTCCTCCTCCTTGCAGTCCCAATAATCACCACCCAGAAGAGGGTGACAGAGGTCAACAAGAGACTGCCTCCTCTGCTCCTTTTTCACTGCCGCATACCTGGAGTAGATCCCGGGAGGCAGAGGATGCAAGAAGGGAAAACCCCAGTCCTGGCTCAACAGGAGCACTTTTTCCTTTGAGAGAGGCCCCTCTGACAGGCCCCTCTTAAAGCAATCTGTGTCCCAGTTGCATGACCAGTTAATTCCCTACTCAAAGGAGGCCTTCGAAAGAGATGAGGCCTTTACCCCCTGCACCTCTGACAAGGAGGACTCCGCATGGCACCAGGAGAAGACTGCTACTTCTACGCAAGTACATCAGGACTTACCCAGGACAGTCTAGCCCAGGTTAGAAAGTACTTAAAGCAACATGAACAACAGTGAGAATAACCCAGAAATTGGTTCCAGCCAATGTTTGACCGGTCTCCCTGGTTAACCACCCTGCTGTCAGCTGCAACTGGGCTCATTGCTCTACTGCTTTTAAGACTTTTGGGACCAGCAGTTGGTGTAATGGCTATGTCACTGGACTCCCACATAGTCGACGGCGGTTCGCGTCCCGGACCCGGTGGCTTAAACTCATGCCGGGCACGTGTGCGTGCGTGTCCAAGATCCCAAGAGGAGAATGGAGGAGAAGGGATTGCAGAGGGGCCATCCCTCCTGGGGGATGATTTCTCGCATTCTGTCTCTCTGTCTCTCTCTGACTGTCTGGTGAGCGCACACGCCCTATAGCAAAAACTCTCAAAAGAGAAAAAAAAAGACTTTTAATAGACCCTTGCATTCTTAACTGTCTGACTCAGTTTATCCAGCAGCACAATAATTCAGTTAAACTCCTAAGAATAAGAGAAAGATACCAGCCACTGTCCGTGGATGAATAAGAGAAAGATACCAGCCACTGTCCGTGGATGAACCAATGATTTGATTCATTTTCATTTGTTTGAAGAATTCTTTTATTTAACTTTATTTATGATTCTTTTCCAGTTTGAGCAGAGAGAGAGACAGAGAAAGAGAGACAGGGAAAGTGAGAAAGCAAGCCACCAGGTCCAGGACTCGAACCACAGTCGGCCATGAGGGCGTCCAGCGCCTTTAACCACCACGCCACCTGTTGGCCCCTTGATTCATTTTCTTAAAACCAGGGGGGAATGAAACAGAAACAGCTCTGTCTTTCAACTCTGTTATACTTGCTTCTTCCTTCATGTCCAGAGTAAACAGAGTGATTCTTGTAGTCCCAACCCCTTTGCTTTAGATGGTTTCTATAGTGATTTAGTTACCGTCACCAGACCCCTTGCCCTGAGTTACGGAGAAGAGTCCATTGTGTTTAGGCGAAGGTCTGGAACGTGCCCTTAAAAATGATTAACCTGTGTGATCTGGCTTCTGTAACTGCTCTGGGTAGGAATTCCCCACTCTCTTTCCTCACCACCACCTCCTCGTTTTCCATTGTAGGCAACCCAGAAATAATTGTGATTTTTGCCTTTATGAGCACCCCTCTCCTTTCACTTGGGGTTGCGGGGTCTTTGAGAGACATGAGTCTTCCCATAGCCCCTCTGGCTTTTGAATAAAAACTCCAATAATTTGGCTATGACTGGATGGCCTTGTCTTTTTTTTTTTTTTGACAGAGGTTTTTGCTATAGGGCGCGTGCGCTCGCCAGACAGAGAGAGAGAGACATAGAGACAGAAAGCGAGAAATCACCCCCCAGGGGGGATGGTCACGCCGCAATCCCTTCTCCATTCTCCTCTCGGGATCTTGGGCATGCACGCACACGCGCCCAGCGTGAGTTTTAAGCCACCGGGTCCGAGACGCGAACCGCGGTCGACTACGTGGGAGTTCAGCGACATAGCCATTACGTTAACTGCTGGTTCCCTGGATGGCCTCGTCTTTATCGCTAATCGGACCACAACCATGGCAGTTTTTTCAGCACTCCATGGAAGTTATTCTGTTTGCTTCTGAGAACCTTGGTGTCGGATAAACCATCAGTCCTTCAAATTGTTTTTCATAAATGTCTGTGTGTGTGCGTGTGCGTGCGTGTGTGTGTGTGTGTATTCCATCATTTTCTTCCTGTCCACTTTCAAGACTTTTTTCTTCTTCTAGTTTTTGCCAATTTGATTATAATGTAGGTAGGTTTGGTTTTCTTTGGGCTCTGTTTGTGGTTTTCCGAGGTTCTTACTGGTGCAAATTTGTTTCTTTTCCCTCATTTATAATTTTACATCCTGAGCTTGGCTCTGGTCCTGGGGCTACACTATGTCCTTAATATTTTCTTAAGAATTATTTTATTTACGGGACCAGCAGTTTGCATAATGGCTATGTCACTGGACTCCCATATAATCGACTGTGGTTCGAGTCCCAGACCTGGCGGCTTAAGCTCACGCCGGGTGCATGTGCGTGCGTGCCCAAGATCCTGGGAGGAGAAGGAGGAGGAGAAGGGATTGCAGCATAGCCATCCCCTCTGGGGGGTGACTTCTCATTTTCTGTCTTTCTGTCTTTCTCTGTCTTTCTGGAGAGCACATATGCCCTATAGCAAAAAACTCTCAAAAAAAAAAAAGAATTATTTTATTAAACTTTATTTATTCTTCTTATTTCCCAGTTTGATAAGAGAGAGACAGGGAAAGAGAGAGAGGGAAAATCAGAAAGCAAGCCACTAGGTCCAGGACTTAAGCCGCAGTTGTATTACTGAGCTCGAATCAGGTTCACTTGCCCAAGCACTATAAAACCAAACCACAGGCACGCGGTGTGATGAAGGAAAGCACAGCTTTATTACAAAGTGCAAAGCAAGGAGAGTGGGCAGCTCATGCTGAAAAGACCCAGTCTCCCCGAGATGTTCCCCACATGCCTTTTTAAGAGCCAAAATTAGGGGCAGATGTCCCAGGCGCATGATCAGTTCAGTGATTGGTTCAAGAGGGCGTGATCATCTCGTGGGCATTCTTGATGGGTGAGGCCTCAGATAATCAAATTTCTGTTTAGGTTTCTGGAGCCATTCAGCCTGGGGTGTTTGAGCTCACAGACAGCAGTTTCCATCCTACAACACATCTTACATATTGAAATGAAAGCCTTATCTTTCCTGTAAGTGAGAGTTTTAGAGGTCAAATGACCTTCATTCATGGTCAGTGTTGTTTAGTAACAATAATAACCTAATTCAAAAAGCGTCTTCATGAAGGTCAAAGGCTTCCCAAAGGGGGCATCAATAAGGAATGTTCTCCCCAGTGATCCCCCCCAAATTTACTCCTACAAAAAGACTAAGAAATTAAAAGACTCTTGTTGCTACAAATGATTTCTTCCACAATCAGTTACCAAAGAGCAGACAACACAACTCCTTGTGGATGGGACTCCTTATTAAGACCAATTATTGAGCGCTGGACACATATGGTACAAAAAGTGTGCCCCACTGCACTGGGACCAGCAGTTAGTGTAATGGCTATATCGCTGGACTCTCATGTAGTCAACCGCGGTTCAAGTCCCGGACCCGGCCGCTTAAACTCACGCTGAGCGCATGTGCGTGTGTGCCCAAGATCCTGAGAGGAGAATGGAAGAGAAGGGATTGCGGGTGATTTCTCACTTCTTGTCTCTCTCTCTGTTTTTCTGGCAAGTGCGTGAGCCCTGTAGTAAAAACCCCTCAAAACAAAACAAACAAAAAAAAAAAAGTGTGCTCCGTGAAATCTTACGTGGCTTGTGTTCCCAGCCTTTTCAGGCTGGTTGCTTGTAAATCATGCTCTGAGATGTCAACAGAAGAACCTTATTCAGTCTTTGCAGAGGACCCACAGCCAAGTTAGTCCAGCTAGGTGCTGGCCCCATGAGAACTGCAAAATATGCCAGCCTGTGGGGTCCAGCTTAGACAATGGGTCTCATGAATTCTAGCGAGGTAGGAGACAAGGACCCTAAAAGTATGACTAAGGTGTGGGCCCAAAATGGAACCACAAAATGGCTACGTTTTGAGATAGAGACAAAGCACCTCTGCTGCTTGCTGTTTGAGAGACTTCTTCCAGAGGTGACTCAGAAAGTGACCCAGGCAGCATGACCCAGACCCAAAACAAAAGCTTTTTCCAGGGCCCACGACCTTGCAGGAAGAGGACAAGACAATGGTTTTCATGGCCCAAAGCTTCTAGACAAAGAATTTCCCGAGACCTGCATAGCCACTCCAAAATTAGGCAAACAATTGGACCCATCCAGCCTGTCCCCTGCCCCACCAGGAATGGAATACAAGCCCCACCTGGAACGAGTCTGGACAAAGCCCTTTCTGAAATAAAAGCTCCTTGCCACAGTTCTTCCTTGGCAACCCATCTTCTGGGACTTCTCCCTTCTTGGGAGCTCTGCTTTTCCTTCCCTCCCTTTTAATAAACTCTTCCACTTTGCCATAACTACTCTTCTGGGTCCATGGCTCTAATTCTTCCTGAGTGTGGGACGAGAACCCGTGCATCACCGAAGGGTGGGCCCGATCACCCGTACGTTCCTGCATCACTAGGCCCTTGTTCTGCCCACCTTAGGACATACGACACAGAAATAGAGACCATTTCCAGGTGGGAAAAAACCAGGCAGCGTACTCACACCAGGAAAACACTGTGGGGACCGGCAGATGGCGTGACACTTACATAGCTAGACTCTCACATGGCCGACCGCGGAATCTGTATCTCATTGAGCATGACTATAGACATTGTTTGAAGGTCTTAGAAGAAAGTTCTGTATCTGTCACATTCTTGAATTGTAGAGAAGGACCTACCTTTCCCTCACTCTTTTTTTTTTTTTTTTTAGCCATAGAGTGCATGCACTCACGGAAGAGACAGAGAGAGGGAAAATGAGAAGTCCCTCCTGGGGAGGATGGCCATGCTACAGTCCCTTCTCTTCCATTCTCCTTCTAAGATTTTGGGCACACACACACACACACGTTGAAGGCAGGACCTTTAAGCTGCTGTGTCTGGGACTCAGACCATGGTCGGCCATGTGGGAATCCAATGACTTAACCACCACGCCACCTGCTGGCCCAGGGCCTGCCTTTTTCTTTCATGGTTCACACATACATCGTGTAATTGTGTGGCAACTGCAGTAGTAGTAGTAGGGAGCACAGCGTTTCTGCCAATGATCTAATGGTTGACATCACCACTGCTAACACGGAACAAGCAAACGTGAAATCAAGCCATATAAGATAAGTAGCAATTAAGCATCTTAAATAAATATAATTACATCTATATTGAATGCAAAGTCAATGGGGAAAGCTTATCAGTGACCAAACATTATTTATTCCACGTGACTACCCTTTTTGGGGGGGCTGGGTGGTTCGCCTTAGGGCGCATGTGCTTGCCAGATTGAGAGACAGAGACAGAGACAGAGGGCAGGAATGTGAGAAATCACCCCCCGGAGGGGAGGGCCACACCACAATCCTTCTCCTTTATTTTCCTCCTGGAATCTTGGGCATACACACACACTCACCCAGCGTGTTTCAAACCACCAGGTCCGGGACTCGAACTGTAGGTCGACCATGTGGGAGTCCAGTAACAAACCTGCTGCATTATCTGCTGGCCCTCATGATTGCCCTTTAATAGCCCTTTTCCTCTCCCAGGCTTGCTCCAGTTCAAATTGTCATGCGATAACTCTATTATTGGTTTCACGTTCACCCGACGTGAGTTTAAGCCACGGGATATGGGACTTGAACCGTGGTCAACTATGTAGGAGTCCAGCTATGTAACCATTATGCCATTTGCTGGTTCCTATTTGTTGTAATTTTTAAGCCACCAGGTCCGGGACTTGAATCACAGTTGGCCATGTGATAATCACCTTAACCACCACGCTACCTGCTGGCACCATTTGATATCATTCTATGTTTATTTCATAAGCAGATGTGCACACACATGCTCATTTATTGAAAATCTTCATTCTCCTTGTGGTTCTGCACTTTGTTTTTTTACTTGAAAGTATGTGGAAACATGGGGCCAGAAGGGGGCGTGGTGGCTAAGGGCACTGGACTCCCATGTGGCCAACCATGGTTCGAGTCCCAGACCTGGAAGCTTGCTTTCTTGCTCTCTCTCTCTCTCTCTCTCTCTCTCACACACACACACACACACACTCTGTCCCTCTCTGGTCAAATTTTAGAATAAATAAATAAATAAAGTTAAATAAAATAATTCTTGAAAAAAAAAGAGATATACACGGTCACTATATATATATATATATATATATATATATATATATATATATATATAAAAGTATGTGGCAGCTTGTTTTATCAATAAAATCTACCTCTTAGTTTTTATAGGTAATGCAAGATTCTATTGCGTGACTACACCCTTGTTTATGTAATTATAGACTCACTAATAGCCATTTGGGTTACTTTAGATTAGGCTCTAATAAAAATAAGAATGCCAAACACCCTTGTCTAAGACTCTCTGTATGCATGTGTAATTATTTTCCTTAGGATCGGAACCCAAGAGAATAATTACTGGGTGAAAGGGTACACCATTTTTAATTAGCTACTGCCAAATGGCCCTCTGAAAATATGCCGTCCTCACTAACGGCACATGGTAACATTTTTAATTTGCCAACATCGGATCCAACTAGTCTAAAAAGTTTGCCAGTCAAATGAATGATAAACGTTATTTCACTGTGGCTTAAATTTACTGTTTTTCAAAAAAAATTTTAAAGAATTATTAATTTAATTTAATTTATTTATTATTATTATTTAATTCACTATAAGGGCATGTGTGCTCACCAGAGAGAGAGAGAAAAAAAAAAAAAAAGTGAGAAAGCAAGTAGCCAGGTCCAGGACTCGAACCACAGCCTCCCATATGGGAGTCCAGCACCTTAATTACCATTCTACCTGCTGGCCCCTAAATTTACCTTTTTATGAGTGTGAGGGACTATATGTGAAGCAGACCATATTCTCTATGAAAACATACTTTGCCTTCTTGCCCTCTCTTTTCCTATTGGGGTAGTTTTTCCTTTTCTCATTGATTTGAAGATATTTTCATATATACTCTGACTGCTAAAAACCTGGTCTATATTACTCGGTATCATATATAGTATATTTCAAGAATTTTCTCTCATCTTCCGGGCATGTGTGCGTGCATGCCCAAGATCCTGAAAGGAGAATGGAGGAGAAGGGATTGTGGTGTGACCATTCCCCGGGGGGTGATTTCTCGCTTTCTGTCTCTCTGTCTCTCTCTGTCTTTCTGGCGAGTGCACATACCCTACAGCAAAAAAGAAAAAAAAAATTGGGGAATAGCAGATGCCATAATGGTTACGTTGCTGGACTTCCATGTAGTCAACCACAGTTCAAGTCCTGGACCCGGTAGCTTGAAACTCACGCTGGGCGCATATACGTGCATGCCCAAAATCCTGAGAGGAGACTAGAGGAGAAGGGATTGCAGTGTGGCCATCCCCTCTAGGGAGTGATTTCTGGCTTTCTATCTCTCTGTCTCTCCAGTGAGCACATGCACCCTATAGCAAAATTTCACTTGAAAGGAAGAAAGGGAAACAAAAAATATTAAAAATGAAAAAGAGGAACCAGCACGTGGCCCCACGAAGGAGTATTTCTACTGTATTACAATAGGTAGAGTGGGGACCAGCAGTTAGTGTAATGGCTATGTCGCTGGACTCCCATGTAGTCAACCCCGGTTCGAGTCCCAGACCCGGTGGCTTAAACTCATGCCAGGTGCGTGTGCGTGCGTGCCCAAGATCCCAAGAAGAGAATGGAGGAGAAGGGATTGCGGCGTGGCCATCCCCCCTGGGGGGTGATTTCTTGCTTTCTGTCTCTTTGACTCTCTCTGTCTGTCTGGTAAGTGCACGTGCCCTATAGCAAAAACTTCTCCAAAAAAAAAAAAAAAACCCACAGAAAACAGAAAACAAACAAACAAACAAAAACAATAGGAAGAGTGAACCAATACACGTGAACTGTCTTCACTGCTTCTCTAATTTAATCCATGATACTGTTGCTGGAGCAATAGTGACCAGAGCTATAAATAGAAACTGGAACTGTGGGGCCAGCAGGTGGTGTGGTGGTTAAGGCGCTGGACATTCCCACATGGCTGACCACAGTTTGAGTCCCGGACCTGGTGGCTTGCGTTCTCACTTAATTGAATGAATGAATGAATAAATAAATAAATAAATAAATAAATAAATAAAATAGTTCTCTAAAAAAAAACCCCAAAAACTAGAACTGCAAATCAGTCTCATTCTGTCTTTGAAAGCAGCGTGAGTATTTCAGTTTCATAAGAAAAGTTAGACACTTTTCTTTCAGTGGGATTATCACCTGAGAGTCCTTTATTGAAAATAGCCTAGCCAAGAATATCTATAAAACATACACACATCCAGTTACTCAGAGTTCTAAAATTCTTTACAAGAAATAAATGATATTTGAAGCTCCCTTTAACTATCATAATTATAGGGAACAGAAAAACCTAAAATCACACTGATTGAAAACCAGAGTAAAGAAAAAGGCTGCCCATCCAAAGCTTTATATGTAGGAATATCATCTGTCTTAGTTTTTCCGGGACATTCAAACCATAGTAAATATTGTCATATATTGTACTTAAATATGTTACAGTTTAATCTACAACCTTTATTATATTTAATCTTTTTTTTGGGGGGAGGAGAGATTTTTGGTATAGGGCACATGCACTCACCGAGAGACAGAGAAACAGAAAGTGAGAAATCACTCCCCAGAGGGGATAGCCACATCACAATCCCTTCTCCTTTCTCCTCTTGGGATTTTGGGCATGCATGCACAAGCGCCTGATGTGTTTCAAGCCACCAGGTTTGGGATTTGAACCGCAGTTGGCCATGTGGGAGTCCAGTGCCTTAACCAGTACACCACCTGCTGGTCCTTATATTTATACATTTTAATATAGGTAAACTTTTTGGATGTGATGTGAGGTAGGATCTTTGTTTATTTTAATTTTTAACTTAATTAAAAATTAAATTATTATTAATTAAAAATTAAATTTTTATTAGATACTTTCTAGGAACAATTTTTGCTAGAGGGTGCGTGTGCTCACTCGAGAAAGAGAGAGAAAGTGAGAAATCACTCCCTATAATATAGTCACACCACAATCCCTTCTCCATTTCTCCTTTCAGAATTTTGGGCACACCTGGAGACCACCAGGGGGTGCACTGGTTAAGGTGCTGGACTCTGACATGGCCAACCATAGTTTGAGTACCGGACCTGGCGGCTCACTTTCTCACTTTCCCTTTCTGTCTCTTTCTGGTCAAATTAAATAACAATAAATAATAATAACAAATAAAATAAAACAAGTAATTCTTTAAAAACAGAAAGAAAATCATTTTGAGCATACTTGTGAACATATACTCAGCGTGTTTTTCAAGTTGCCAAGTCTGGGATTCAAACCATACTGTCAGTCATGTGTGGTCCAGCTGCCTTAACCACCATGCCACTGCTGGCCCTATTAGACACTTTCAGTCACTAATTTTGGGCCTGCCTGTAGCCTAGTGGTTAAGGGAGCTGGATCTCACATGTGTGACCGTGGTTCGAATCCTGGCCCCAGCAGCTTGAGAAACCCGTGGCGCGTGTATGCAAGCGTGCCCCAGATCCTGATAAGATGAGGAAGTGGAGGAGAAGGGGTTGTAATGTGACTATACCTTGTTGGAGGGTATTTTTTTCTTCCT
The DNA here is from genome assembly GCA_026018925.1 of Tupaia tana. Lineage (NCBI taxonomy): Eukaryota > Metazoa > Chordata > Mammalia > Scandentia > Tupaiidae > Tupaia > Tupaia tana. Next base: position 19,374,248 of record JAKSZU010000028.1, on the reverse strand, counting down.
CTGTCTTCTGTGTCTTGCAAGTACATTTGCCCTCTGGCAATTAAAAAAAAATTAATTTGAAGGGCTGGCAAGTGGTGTGATGGTTAAGGCACTGGACTCCCACATGGCTGACCGCTGTTCAAGTCCCAGACCTGACGACTTGCTTTATCACTTTCTCTCTTTCTCTGTCTCTCTGTGGTGAAATTAAATAATAATAATAATAATAATAATAATAACGATAATGATAATGAATAAAATTAAATAAAATAATTCTAAAAAGTCATTAGGTTGAAATGCTTACCTTTATTCTTATAAATTCATCCTTAGTTCTGAAATTTTTTTTGCCCCAATTATCTAATTATTCATTTCTGTATTTATACAGCACAGTTTCAATTTCTACAGTTTTGTGTTGTATTTATTTTATTTTATTTATTTATTTATTTATTTATTTTTGAGAGGTTTTTTTTTTTTTTTTTGATATAGGGCACGTGTGCTTGCCAGACAGACAGATTTAAATATATTTTTTTTGGAGAGGTTTTTTTTTGTTTGTTTTTGTTTTTGTTTTTGTTTTTGTTACAGGGGACATGCACTCGCCAGACAGACAGAGACAGAGAGACAGAAAGTGAGAAATCACCCCTTGGGGGGATGGCCATGTCGCAATGCCTTCTCCTCCATTCTCCTCTCGGGATCTTGGGCACGCAGGCACACGCGCCCAACGTGAGTTTAAGTCACCGAGTCTGGGACTCGAACCACGGTCGACTACATGGGAGTCCAACAGCATAGCCATTACGCTAACTGCTGGTCCCAAGTTTCAGTTTTGTAATTCCCGTTAGGCACGGGGGGATTTTAGGGCAGGGAAACTATGGTGTATGATACTGTCAAGGTGAGCACATAATATTTTTGCATTTGTAGAAGCCAAACCAAACTAAAACAAAACAAACTGTACATAGCAAAAGTCTATCCTAATGTAAACTATGAACTTTAGTTAATAATGTTGAATCAATATTGATTCATCAATGGCAATAAATACACCACATCCATGCAGTATTTAATAATAGTATAAGCTGAGTGGAAGAGAAAAGGAAATACTGGGTCGTCAGAAAAGCCATGACGCATTTTTGTATAGAAAAATATGGAAAATGTGGAAATGCTACTTTCTGTTCCATTTTTAGGTAAACCTAAAACTTCCCTAATGAGTGAAGTCTATTAATTAAAACAAAACAAAACAAAACAAAACAAAAAACAAAGCACTTCTGCAACTTTTGTTGGGAGCTACACTGATTAGTTTGTGAATTGGCATCTTTAAAACATAAAGCCTTGGGGCTGGCAGGTGGCGTGGTGGTTAAGGGCATTGGACTCCCACATGACTGACTGTGGTTTGAGTCCTGGACCTGACAGCTTGGTTTCTCACTTTCTCTCTCTCTTGCTTTGTCCCTCACTGGTCAAATTAAAAAAAGTAAATAAAGTTAAATAAAACAGTTCTTTAAAAAGAAGAAATATGTATGTGTATATATATATATAAAAATATAAATATAAATACACACACACACACACACACACACACATACATACAAAGTCTTTGTGTCCTGGATACCCTATTAATTCAGCTCTTCATTGATGTCCTTCATTAATGTTTTATTGTTTTTTTTTTCTTTCAGGTATGTCTTCCACATTTTTGTTTTATTTATTCCTAGGTATTTTATGACTTTGCTGCTATAATGAATAGCATTTCTTTTATTTCTACTATATTTTCTCATTGGTTCTCACTGCTATTTAAGAAAGCTGTTGTTTTTGTGTGTGTAATTTGAAGTAGTTTATTACTACATATTATGTTGTTAATTACTCCATTAATCATTAACTCTACATTGTTCCAAAGCCAATGTTTTGTTTTAATAGTTATAATGAATTCTTTTTATGGGTTATGTTTATGTCTTGCATAAACACGACATATGTAGGTATATGTGCTAAAGACCAAAATGTTGTTCACACTGATTACAAAGAACTTTTAAACCTCTCTGGGGACTCTACGTAGGGATTCATTTAGGAAAAAAAATGGCAATTTTGTGATAAGCCACAAGAGAATTTACATTATCTGTCAACATTAGATTGCCTATTGGTTATTCACTTCCTTTCAGATTCACAGTTATTAAAAAAAAGCATACAATAATAATGTTTGGCATTTACACAGTCCTGGCATTTATGATTCAACCCCGAAAGACAGAGCTACAATATTTTTGGATACATCAGAACTTTAACACGCTTATCCTATGGAAAATAAATTTTCTCTGTATGCAGATAAATTCCTTATACATTCAGATGGCATTTTGCATTTGTAATTTTTTCTTTTTTTCTGGAGAGATTTTTGCCATCGGTCACATGTATTTGCTGGAAAGACGCAGAGGCAGAAATTGAAATGTCTTACATGCGGGATAGCTGATCCAGTCTGTGTGTTTGTGCACACCTATGGAAGCCCAATCTTTGACTAGTTTTGGAATCAAAGTTATACTAGGGTCCTGTCAATGGTTGGGAAGGAATTATGTTCCAGACGTAACATGAGCTGATTCTGAGGCCTGGTGGTTAAGGGAGCCCGATCCCACATGGCTGGCTGTGTGGTTCAAGTCGCAGAGCTGGTGGCTTGAGAAACATGCTGGGAATGTACGCATGCGTGCCAGAATCCTGAAAGGAGAGAAAAATGCAGGAGAAGGGATTGTAGCATGACCATTCCTCATGTGGGGGCGGGGTGTGTTCTTCTCTCCCTGTCTCTCTGTCTCTCCATCTCTCTCCAGAAAGTGCACATGCCCTGTAGCAAAACAGTATGATTGGCTCTTGCCAATTGGGAATCCTAGAGACAGCCCACCGGGCTGGTAGAGAGAGTCTAGACTGGTCCTCTCACATTCTCTCCTCTGTTTGTTTGTTGTTGTTGTTGTTTTGTTTTAAATTTGTTCCTTTTCCTGCTCCTGCAGTAACAGAATATACAAATAAATTTCCCCCCCTTTGGCTAGAGTATAAAAATGAGTAATGTTCGGACCAGCAGTTGGTGTAATGGCTATGTCTCTGGACTCTCATGTAGTAGACAATGGTTCGAGTCCCGGACCGGTGGCTTAAACTCACACCAGACATGTGTGCGTGCGTGCACAAGATCCCGAGAGGAGAATGGAGGAGAAGGGATTGTGGCGTGGCCATCTCCCCTGGGGGGTGATTTCTCACTTTCTGTCTCTCTGTCTCTCTCTGTCTTTCTGGTGAGTGCATGTGCCCCATAGCAAATACCTCTCAAAAAAAAAAAAAAAAAAAAAAAAGTAATGTTCTTTTTTCAGAAATAACAAATTTGGGGGCTGGCAGGTGGTGTGGTGGTTAAGGGTGCTGCATTCCCACATGGCCTATCATGGTTTGAGTCCCAGACCTGGCAGCTCACACATTCTCTCTCTCTCTCTCTCTCTCTCTCTCTCTCTCTCTCTGTTCCTCTCTGGTCAAACTAAAATAAATAAATAAACAGATAAATAAGTAAAGTTAAATAAAAAATAATTTAAAAAAAGAGATGACAAATTTGTTGGCATATTTTCTGAGCCCTTGAACAGCTAAAGACAAGCTTTGTTTGACTTTGTGTGTAAGTGATCATTTAGTTTGTTAAAAGAGTCAAGATTCACAATATGGTTTTCAGAAAAATATAGGTATTTCTTCATTATGTTCTATTATAGAGCACTTTGTACAACAAATTCAGATTGTGTGTTTCTCTTTCTTTTTTAATATACTTATTTTACTTCTCCATACATTGTTTGTTGCTTTTTCTTTTCTTTTCTTTTTTTTTTTTTTAGAATTAGCCTTTGAAACCAGAAACATTAGCAGATGTGCCTATTAATAGGCAGCTTCCTTTAGTACATATCTTACATGGTACTTTAATTCTGAAAATCAAGTATTTCTCAAATAATGCCTCTCAAATACATACTGTCTTTTGCTTTAACTTCTCAAATTGGTCTTTTATTGGGACCAGCAGTTAGTGTAATGGCTATGTCACTGGACTCCCACATAGTCGACCACGGTTCAAGTCCCGGACCCGGTGGCTTAAACTCACGCCGGGCGCGTGTGCGTGCATGCCCACGATCCCGAGAGGAGAATGGAGGAGAAGGGATTGTGGTGTGGCCATCCCCCCTGGGGGGTGATTTCTCACTTTCTGTCTCTCTGTCTCTCTCTGTCTGTCTGGCAAGCGCACGCGCCCTATAGCAAAAATCTCTCTCTCAAAAAAAAAATTGGTCTTTCATTATTTTTTAGAGAGATTTTTGCTACAGGGACTGTGTACTCACTAAAGAGACAGAAACAGAGACAGAAGCAAGAAATCACCCTCCCTAGGGGGGATGGCCATGCCACAGTCCCTTCTCCTCCATTCTCCTTTCAGGATTTTGGACATAGACACACATGCACCCAGCATGATTTTAAGCCACCGGGTCCGGGACTCGAACCATGGTTGACTACATGGGAGATCAGTGATGTAACCCTTACGCCATCTGCTGGTCCCTCAAATTGGTCTTTCATATGACTGTGTTGGAGGTTCATGTGTATGAACATTTTGCTATTCTCTCTCACACTGCGATGTGCATTATGATAGTTATATTTTTATCCACCCTGGAATTTTATTTGTAATTTCTCTTTATAACTCTTAACCAGTATGCTCTTATTATATGTATGCAACACTGCTTGCAATATCACCAGAATACTCAGATGTCTGGCAACACTGTCTTCTCTTCCCTGCGTTTACACTGTTTCCTTGGGGGAATCATTTGTTTTGCTTATATAGGGTGTCTTCTCTCTGTTATGCTGTTTTACTTCCTTAAATGTGTGGTGATTCTTTTTTTTTTTTTTTTTTTTTTTTGAGAGGTGTTTGCTATAGGGCACGTGCACTCTCCAGAAAGACAGAGAGACAGAAAGCAACAAATCACCCCCCAGGGGGGATGGCCGTGCCATAATCCCTTCTCCTCCATTCTCCTCTTGGGATCTTGGGCATGCATGCACACACGCCCGGCGTGAGTTTAAGCCACCATGTCCGGGACTCGAACCGCGGCCGACTACATGGGAGTCCAGTGACATAGCCATTACGCTAACTGCTGGTCCCGCCCCAAGATTTTTTTATTACTTGTCTTCGTATCACTCAGCTCCAGGTGCAAACAATAGTCCATGTGCAATCTCTGTCCTACACAATTACTAGAGAACCCAAACTACCTCCATATGGAATCTTATCCAGACCATGGGATACAGCCAGGAATTCTTCTCTTGCCTCAAGTTTTGGATGGGTCTCCAAAGTTCAAGTTCCTCCCTAAATTCTCAGTGGTAATATACAAACGACTATGTCCATGCATGGCTAATCCTTGTCTGGGGCTGGCTTTGAAATTCATCCTGCTTGGATGGGGCCCTGTCGGCGTCCGCCCCAGGGCTTGGGTCTGGCTGAATCACGATCAGGGGGCTGCTGGTGAGGAAGAGAAAGAGGACGAGAAAGAGAAGGCCCTCCATCTTACCAGGACCTGGGAATTGGGAAGAATGAGGCAAAGGGATAGAGTAGAAACGGACACAGGCAGCCTGAGCCTAGGGAGCCCAAGCAACCTGTGCCGCCCAGATAAACTGGACGTCTTTATTTATAGAACAAGGAGACATTACATATGTATGTTTTAGGACACTTCATACATTGGTTGCCAGGTTACAGATAATAAGAAGCAGTTAACAAATCTATGAGGGCTGGGAACCAGCAGTTAGCGTAATGGCTATGTCGCTGGACTCCCACGTAGTCGACCGCGGTTCGCGTCTCGGACCCGGTGGCTTACAACTCACGCCGGGCGCGTGTGTGTGCGTGCCCAAGATCCCGAGAGGAGAATGGAGGAGAAGGGATTGCAGCGTGACCATCCCCCCTGGGGGGTGATTTCTCGCTTTCTGTCTCTATGTCTCTCTCTGTCTGTCTGGCGAGCGCATGCGCCTTATAGCGAAAAAACCTCTCCAAAAAAAAAGAAAAAAAACAAATCTATGAGGGCTTAGTCACACCAGGCCAGGTGTATCCCTTGGTAATCCCATCAAGAGAAAATCTCATCTTCCTTCCTAATGCAAAGAACTAGCTGTAAGGTGTGGGGAAGGAGCTAAAGATCTTCTCACACCACCACACCCAGAGAAGGCTAAAGAACCTTTCAGATGCAGAGCAGGGATTGGATTTTACCAATTGGGGCCAAGATGTTTCTTGAAGTCCATCAGATGTGTCTGTTGGAACGCCCCTAGCAATTTCCACCCTTGCTCTGTCTGCAGCCAAGGTCAAGGAAAGACAAGTTACAAGTTTCTGCCAAACCCCAAAAGAGCATGTGGTGTTTGCTCAGAGCATGTCCCCACACCTCAGACTCTCTCTCTTAAACGTGTCCCCACAGGGCCCCAAACGCATAAGTGACCCTGGCTAGATGACTTTCTCTAGAGACGTCAAAACTGTCCCAGGGTGTCCAGCTGCTGCCTGGGATCGTGTCATAATCCAGATAATCGCTTGAACAGAAAGCTCCATCGACTTGGCTTTGATCCCCAGTCCAGAAGCTTCAGAAACTCTGATTTGGCTATTCGAATTGTTCTGTTGGACATTGAAAATAGGCTTTATACACAGTCATTGGAAATGCTAACTGCTTTCTTTGGAAGTCAATTTTTTTTTCGTACATCATGAATGTGCCCTTTGCCCTACAAAATCGCAAATCCTTTGAGGGTCCCTGGCTCAGATCCAGGCAAATCTTCTACGTCCATTTTATGGCAGTTCTCAGGGAGTTACTTGATGTTGTTGCTGTGAAGAGATATTTTTACTATGGTGCATGTGCGCTTGCTGGAGAGACAGAAGACAGAAAGTGGGAAATCACCTCCCGGGGGGATGGCCACACCACAGTTCCTTGTCCTCCACTCTCCTCGAGGGTTTGGGCATGCACACACACACGCCCAGCATGAATTTCAAGTCGCCAGGTCTGGGACTCAAACTGCAGTCAGCTATTACGCCATCTGTTGGTCCCAAGTTGCTCAGCGTTAAGAATGTACATGATGATGAAGAATGGTTTTCTATGAATATTTATATTGTCAATGGACTGTTTCTTTTCTTCCTTTCTTTTCTTTTCTTTGCTTTTTTTCTCTCTCTCCCTCCCTCCCTTCTTCCCTCCCTCCCTCCCTCTCTTCCTTCTTTTCTTTGTTTCTTTCTTTCTTTTTTCAGAGAGAGATTTTTGCTATAGGGTGCATGCCTATGCTAGAAAGACAGAGACAGACAGACAGAAAACGAGAAATCACCCCCCAGAGGGGATGGCCACATCGCTATCCCTTCTCCTCCATTCTCTTCTCAAGATTTTGGGCACGCATGCACATGCACCTGACATGAGTTCAAGCCACCAGCTCTCAGGTGTGAGCCGTGGTTGACTCTATGGGAGTCCAGCAATGCAACCACTACATCATCTGCTGGTCCCATCTCTTTCTTTAAACACACAATAAATCTATATTATTTTAAAAAATGAAATAAGAAGCCCACACTGCTTTGAACTATTATGGCAAAACAATCCAACGTTTCCCTAGAGTGGAATATATAGTTACTAAAAGAGGATCCGTAGCTGGAGGAAGCGGTGTTGTAGACGGAGAATCATAAAGTGGGTTGCCACCCTGCCTATCACTTCTCTCCAGAGACTGCCCAACTGCCTTTTCTTTCTTTTTGAAAACAAATTTGCCAGAGGGCAAATGTATTGCCAGAGAGCATGTGTACTTGCCACAGACAGAGAAAAAGAGAGATCTCACTCCCCATGGGGAATGGTCACGCCGCCATCTTTTCTCCGCCACCTGTTCCTTCTTTGGGAATTTTGGGCATGCACACACATGTGTCCAGCACAGTTCTCATGCTTCCAGGACTAGGACTTGAACTGTGGGATTGGTCATATAGGATTGAGTCACCTTATCCACCATGTCCTGGGCATGGTTTTCTATAGAAAACCATTAGAACTAGGTCAGTCGAGGCCAGACATTATTCCTGAAGGGGAGAAATTGAATGTGTTACCAAAAGTTGGAGCGATTGTTGTGTTTGCTACCTATATTTTAGTGGTAGAAACGTTTAAATATTTAAATCCCTGACTTTGAAAAATTGATTAATAATATATAGTCTATTGACATTTCTGAAGGTGTCTTCCACCCAAAAATGACAAGGTCTGCTGAATAATTAATATTTAAAGTTTCTTATATTCCCATCACTGGTGTCACTTAGTTTTGGACCACTGTTGGTGCCGTAGAAATAGTATTAACTTTAGCAATATTTTTGTTTCTTTTTTTTTTTTTTTGTCCTTTTCATCTTTAAAAAAGAAATTTTCTGGCAGGTGTGTCTGCTTGCCACAGAGAAAAATAAAGGAAGAGAGAGAGAGAAAACACCTCCCCAAGAGGCATGATCACACAATCTTTTCTCCTGCATTTCTCCTCTTGGGATGTTAGTCATGTTACACCTATGTGCCCAGCATGTTTTTTCTTTCTTTTCTTTTTTAATTCTTTGAAAACTTATTTATTTAAGTTAACTTATTACAATTATTTTATTTATTATTTTTAATTTGACCAGAGAGAGAGAGGGAAAGTGAGAAAGCAAGCTGCCAATGTCTGGGACTCGAACCGCAATAGGCCAAGTGGGAGTTCAGTGCTCCAACCACCATGCCACCTGCTGGCCCCACCCAGCATGATTTTCAGGCTGCTGGGTCTAGGATTCAGTCTGAGCAGCCATATGGGATCCAGCAGTTTTAACACGACACCATCAGCTGATTTACCATTTTGTTTTCAATCCTGATATTACTGATTCTCAGGCTTGTGAATTAGCTCAATTCATTTAATAGTTTCAAGCTTGTGTTTCTACATTCATTGAAAGTGAGGATAATAATATTATGTCTACTAATGAAGAGAATAATACCTATTTCACAGGGTGAGGTTCAAGAGAGTAGGCTTTGGGGGGCAGCAGGTGTTGTGGTGGTTATGGTGCCGAACTCTCACTTGGCTAACTGTGGTTGGTTTGAGTCCCGGACCCACTGGTTTGAAAATCATTCCGGGTACATGTGCATGTGTGCCCAAAAATCCCAGGAGGAGAATGGAAGAGAAGGGATTGAAGCATGGCCATCCCTACTGGGGACTGATTTCTAACTTCCTCTCTTACTGTCTCTCTCCGTTTCTCTCTGGAAAGTACATGTGCCCTATAGCAAAAACCTTAATTACAGAGAGAGAGGGAAAGCTCTGGAAATAGATTGCCTGCATTTGAAACCCCATCTAGCTATCTATTTCCTAGGTGCTTATTTTTAAAAGTTACCACCTTCTCTAGGGGTTAGTTTCTTTGTATATAAGTTGAAAAACATAATGATAACTATAGGGAGTATTATAGTTTTATTTCGGAGTTAGCACATTATAAATATTCAACAAGTCCAGATATATTTATGACTATCATAGTATGTTCATATAGAGTCTTGGGCTTTTCTTGTCTTTCTCACTCCTTTCTTTCACCTTTATTTGTTCTGTTTATACAGAATACTACAGTACCCAATGCATCTATTGTTTATCTCTACTCTATTTTGTTGAAACACCCAGAAATAGCTAAAACAATTGTTGAGCCGGCAGGCAATGGATATTGAAAAATCTAAACCTCAGCCATTACCAAATAGACTGTGATCGGACAGTCTGACAAAGAATTGAGTATTTTAATTTGATCAAAAGAACTGTAAATATGCCTCCATCTGCCTGGTTCCAACTGGTATCATTGCCTTCCTAACCATTTTCAAGTGGGGTAAGAACATTATGATTTAATGTGTATCTGTTCTAAATACACACAAAGCTATTACATATATATATTATGTATGTATATATATATATAAAATAAATATAAATATATATATAAATATAATATATAATATAAATAAATAAATATATAATATAAGTATATAATATAAATATTATATATTATATAAGTATATAATATATATAAATATTATATATTATGTAATATATAATACAAATAAATACATAAAGATAAATATATATTTATAATGATAACTATATATAATATATAATATACAATATATAATATATAATACAGCAGACTTGACTTTTGACTTTTGTTTTTTTTTTTTGGAGAGGTTTTTGCTATAGGACGCGTGCGCTTGCCAGATAGAGACAGAGAGACAGAAAGTGAGCCGGGGAGATGGCTACACCGCAATTCCTTCTCCTCCATTCTCCTCTTGGGATCTTGGGCACACACGCACATGTGCTCGGCGTGAGTTTAAGCCATTGGGTCCAGGACTCGAACCGCGTTCGACTACATGGGAGTCCAGTGACATAGCCATTACACTAACTGCTGGTCCCAATTTAGGAGTTTTTTCAATCCTTGATGTATGGTGGCCTTTGGGGACTTTTATTGAAAAGTTTTCATTTTGTTGCATTCAAATGAAATAATAACATTGTTAAGAACATCAATGTTTGCATCGTTTGGAACATCTGTAAATAGCCCTGTGTGAGTTAATTTGCTTGCTGTATATTTCCTGTGTTCTCTGGAGTCCCGGGGTGGTATGAGTGGGTGTCAGGTAGGTATAAGGGGCTAGGAGGAGTCTCGCCAAGGAAGTGGGCTCGCGTGCATTCCTCGATAAGTCTTTAGCATTCTCATCCGTCAACCTATCCCATGTCATTGTGCAGAATTTCCTGCTCTACCGTCTTGCATTTTCATTTCCTAAGCATTGGCATCAGGTGTGCGTTTTACTTAAGGACAATGTACAAATCAAAACAGAAACTTAGAATAAACTCCCCTTACAGTGGGAGTTATGAGGAGCCTCCAATTCCCTTAGGCTTGACTGATAAAACATGGCATTTATCCTATCCCGGCGATGATGTTCAGTAAACTTTTATGGCAGAGGAAAACAGCTGGTAAAGTGGGTTCATGGAAAGGTGAAGGTAATATAGCCATAAAAAAAAAAATACACCAAAAAAAAAAAAAAGAGGATAATGATTTTAAACGGGATAATAGTTGTAACAACACCATTAACCTTTTGCTTCAAATTATTGAATGTGTGATCTGTTTTTTAGAGGTCTAATCAAAGGTTTGTAGAAATTGCAATGAGGGAGGGAAAACAAGCAATATAGAACTTGCCGTATTTTTTTTTTCCCCTTCAAATGATTCTTTTCCCTAATCCATTAAGAAAAACAAGATGCTTCCTGGCTGTGGACTTATTCTGAAAGAAAATTAATTTCCAGATAAATAGATTGATCTTTGTAGTTGGAAAGAATGTTAAAGAATATATATGGAGGGACCAGCCGTTGGCATAATGGCTATGTCGCTGGACTCCCATGTGGCCGACCGCGGTTCAAGTCCCGGACCCAGTGGCTTAAACTCACGCTGTATGCATGTGCATGCGTGCCCAAGATCCCGAGAGGAGAATGGAGGAGAAGGGATTGTGGCGTGGCCATCCCCCCTGGGGGGTGACTTCTCGCTTTCTGTCTCTCTCTATCTTTCTGGCTAGTGCATGCGCCCTATAGCAAAAAACTCTCCACAAAAAAATGAATGTGTGTGGGGCTGGCAAGTGCCGTGGTAGTTAAGGGGCTGGATTCCCACATGGTTGACCGTGGTTCAAGTCCCAGACCCAGTGGCTTACAAATCATGCCAAGTACACATATGTGCATGCCCAAAATCCTAGGAGGATAACGGAGGAGGAGGAGGAGGAGGAGGAGGAGGAGGAGGAGGAGGAGGAGGAGGAGAAGGAATTGTGGAGGATGATTTAATCACTCCCCCCCTCTCTGTCTCTGTCTCTCTCTCTCTCTCTCTCTCTCTCACTCACCATGCCACCTGCTGGCCCCTTAGGAAGACATTCATAGATTTTGCCAGGTTTTAAAAACACCCCATGTCGATACCTGTCATCAACTGTCGTGTGGCAGGAAGGATGTGAATGGTAGCATAGACGGCAACACATCTGGAAAGTAGGATGACGGATTGTGAGTTGGACCCGCCGTAATGTTCTGAAAGTGTTCTAACTACACAGACACTCAATTTCCTGCTAAAAATTATGCATATGGGGCCAGCCAGTGGCATGATGGTAGTGACAGCCGAATCCCATATGGCTGACTGCAGTTACAGTCCCAGACCCGGTGGCTTGAAAAACACGCTGGGCATGTGTCCTGAAAGGAGAAAGAGATGGAGAAGAAGGGGTTGAGGCAGGACTATGCCCAGTGGGGGGTGGCTTTTCACGTTCCCTTCTCTCTTTCTGTCTTTTTCTGGAGAGCACAACTGTGCCCTAGCCAATTAAAAAAATTAATGATAGGGCAAGCAGATGGCATTGCGGTTAAGGTGGCTGGAGTCCCACATGGCCAACCACGATGGGATCCCTGGACCTGGTGGCTTGAAATCACACCAGGCATGTGTGTATCCATGCCCAAAATCCCGAGAGGAGGATGGAGAAGGGATTGCAGCTTGAACTTCTCCCTTCGGGGAGGGGCAATTTCTCAATCTCTCTCTGGTTCTCTCCTCTCTGGCAAATGCATGCATCCTGCAGCAAAAAAAGAAAAAAACTAAAATATTGGGACCAGCAGTTGATGTAATGGCTATGTCACTGGACTCCCATGTAGTCGACCGCAGTTCGAGTCCCGGACCCGGTGGCTTAAAGCTCACGCCGGGCGCGTGTGCGTGCGTACCCAAGATCCCTAGAGGAGAATGGAGGAGAAGGGATTGCGGTGTGACCATCCCCCCTGGGGTGATTTCTCGCTTTCTGTCTCCATGTCTCTCTCTTTCTGTCTGGCGAGTGCACGCGCCCTATAGCGAAAATCTCTCAAAAAAAAATAAATAAAAGATTAAAAAATGATGTGTCTATGTGGGTAAAGTGGCAAGAGGGTGGTGTTGATGGGAGGAGCTGAAGAGGTAGGAGGATGTCCTTGAGAAGAAGGCTTGGAGGCTTTCTATAGTCAAGTTACCTGGACCCCAGCGTGGGGACTGGTCTGATAACTTGCAGAGGCTGAGCAAGGGGATCTGCAAATAAACACAGCCGAGGAACGATGCATTTGCATTGGTACCCCAATACTCAAGTGTGGTCAATGCACCTCATAAACTTCCAAGAGCAAATAGTTCTTACAGTGTGATGTTTACTTCAAATTTCAGAGTCATCAGGTGGCATGGTGGTTGAGGCACTGGATTCCCATGTGGGCAACTGTGGTTTGAATCCCAAACCTGACAACATGAAATTCATGATGAACACATGTGCATGTGTGCCTAAATCCCAGGAGGAGAATGGAGGAGAAGGGATTGTGGCATGGCCATTCTCTCTGAGGGATGATTTCTCACTTTCCCTCTCACTGTCTCTCTCTGGCAAGCACACACACCCTATGGCAAAAAACTAAAAGCAAACAAACAGACAGAAAACATGCTTAGGGAACCAGCAGTTAGCGTAATGGCTATTTCGCTGGACTCCCACGTAGTCGACCGTGGTTTGCGTCCCGGACCCGGTGGCTTAAAACTCACGCTGGGCGCGTGTGCGTGCGTGCCCAAGATCCTGAGAGGAGAATGGAGGAGAAGGGATTGCGGCGTGGCCATCCCCCCTGGGGGGTGATTTCTCGCTTTCTGTCTCTATGTCTCTCTCTGTCTGTCTGGTGAGCGCACACACCCTATAGCGAAAACCTCTCCAAAAAAAAAAAAAAAAAAAAGAAAGAACAAAAACATGCTAAGGGCATGTGAGTGCATGCTAAAATCCCAAGAGAAGAATGGAGGAGAATGGATTGCATCACAGCCCATCCCCCCAGAGGACGATTTCTTATTTTCCATCTCTTTCTCTGTCTCTGTGTCTCTCATTGCAGCGAGCATGTGTGCCCTATAGCATGCACACACACACACACACACACAAACTTAAATATAATTTCAACCACAAAGCTCCCCATTCACTCTTGTATTTCTATGTATTCTATTTCATTATAATATCTATACTTACAGTGATTACAGTAAAAAAAAAAGGTATATGAGAAAGTCATTTACTATCACGAACAGCTTTTCATCTGCTTTTTGAGAACGTTGTTTAAATAGCTCCATTTCGTTAGTGCACCGTAGTTAAGTAAACTCCAAAATTCCGATTCTGCCATAACCCATTAAATCATCTTAAATACTTCGTTATCATGACAACTCGATGCAACCAGATGTGATCTTCAGGGATTTAAAAAAGCAGAAACAAAAACACGCTCTTGGAAAGACAGGGCTTCCCTGCGTTGTGTTTTCGAGCCCGTTGGCAAAGCTGCTAGGTCTCTTGGTGCTCCTGGCCGTGGGGTCTGTTACGTCCGTTCTGTTTCATGCACGGCATTGCTGCAGGGCAAACCCATGCTCTCCAGGATGCAGTGATGTGTGGTTCAGTAAGATTTGCACCAGCATCACCTGGTTTTCAGGGCATGATTTTCTCACTCTGAGAAGGTGCAAAGAAGTGTGATCAACGTGTCCACACGAGAACATAAATGACATGTCTTCCAAGGTGCCTTGTGGTCCGGGAGTCATGAGTAAGTTGGCAAAGCCCCAAAGGTCAAAGGTCATTGTACTTAGACGGCTGGGAGCTTCTGTAATGTATGACCAAAATTTACTTATCCAGGGGCCAGCGGTTGGTGTAATAGCTATATCGCTGGACTGCCATGTAGTCGGCTGTGGTTCAAGTCCTGGACCCGGTGGCTTAAACTCACGACGAGTGCATGTGCATGTGTGCCCAACATCCCGAGAGGAGAATGGAGAAGGGACTGCGGTGTGTCTATCTTCCCTGGGGGAGGATTTCTCGCTTTCTGTCTCTTTCTGTCTTTCTGGTGAGTGCATGTGCCCTATAGCAAAAACCTCTCCAAAAAAAAATTTTTTTATTTATCCATATCTGGCCTAAGAATTGCTTCTTGGTAAGGTTATTCTTTAAATTTTTATTTATTTATTTATTTATTTATTTATTTATTTATTTAGGTTTTTGCCATAGGGTGTGTGCACTTGCCAGAGAGAGGGAATGTGAGAAATCACCCTCCCCTAGGGAGGACAGCCACACCACAATCCCTTCTCTTCCATTCTCCTCTTGGGATCTTGGCCACACAAGCACACGCGCCCCGTGTGACTTTAAGCCACTGGGTCCGGGACTTGAACTGCGGTCGACTCCATGGGAATCCAGCAACATAATCATTACGCTAACTGCTGGTCCCAGCCCCCCTCCTGGTAGTGTTTTCACCCCCATCAAACCAGTAATAACCGCTAGTTCCTGCCCTGCATGGCAATGAATTCATCACAAGAAGTCTACACTTGCTAGTACTTCAAATTTCTGTGTCACACGAGATGGGAAGTGAACTTTTGAACTTCTGATTTTATCCGTTGGTATAAAAGTTGGCACGCTTCAAAGCTGTGTATGTGATGAACCATCAAAAAAACAAGAACCCATTTGACGACCATGTTTTGCGCTTGCGCAGGGAAAGATAATACCGCCATCAAGCGAGAATGGAGAATTTAGGTCCTAACAGGAGGTGCAAGTGGGGCCCTAATGAACTCAGATTCATATCGGTGGTGAAATTATATGCTGGGTAATGTCCTCCCCAAAGCTGCCATGTTTCAATCTGGAAAGAGGCCCACTGCTGATACAACAAATCAATTGATAAGAAGTGTGTTTTATTGCACTCCATAAAAAAACGGCGCAACCCCAAATAAACATACACAGCTCGTAAAACAAATTGCTCACCTAAAATGAATCACGCGCTGTGTTTTTTTTTTTTAAAGTAAATTACGCCAGAGAATATTTAGCGATGGTTCCATCCACGGAAGAGTAAGATTATAAACAGCACTAAAAGTAAATGTTTCCACGTTCCTTTTTAGTTTCGTCCCCCCCCCCCCATCTACAGGATTACCAAGAGCAAAATGTAAAAGAAGAAAAAGGGGTAGAAATGGCCCGTTTGGTGAAATATAGGAAAAAATATTCCATCTGTGATTTAGCACGTTTTTCAGTATTCCATCTGTGTTCCAAGCACAGTTTGTAAAAAAGGCTGGAACCCATTGTACTTTGATATGATTTTGAAAAAGTTTTTCTAAGAATACTACTTTGGAATGTGCTATTATTCTTGGTATGGATGATGTTTTTTTAAATAATTATTTTATTTATTTTGATTTATCATCATCATTATTATTTTTTTAAAAAAATTTGACCAGAGAGAGAGGGGCATAGTGAGAAAGCAAGCTGCTTGGTCCAGGACTTGAACCGTTGCCAGTCATGTCAGAGTCCAGCACCTTAACCACCATGCCACCTGCAGACCCCAGCATGGATTGGCTCTTGAGTGGAAGAGTCAATATGTCCCTTAACAATTGTTTTAAGAATTTTGTTAACTGCTTTTGTAGCGCACTATTATTCTTAGCATGGATTATCTTTTGAATGAAACAGTAAATTACATCCCTCACAATTATTTTAAGAATGTTGTTATATACCAGGGCTTAATATTCTGAACAGCTAATAGAACTTTATTTGATCACCGTCCCTGCAAACCCCACTCTAAAAGAAGTGTATTTTGAATCCTGTGGGATGGGTCTTTGTTTCTTCATTCACCCACTGGATTGCTGGAAAAGCCATGTCATGTTTTTCTATGCAAAAATGTTTTTCTATGACTTTGTTTTTTTTTGCTATAGGGCGCGTGCGCTCGCCAGACAGAGACAGAGAGACAGAAAGCGAGAAATCACCCCCCAGGGGGGATGGTCACACCACAATCCCTTCTCCTCCATTCTCCTCTCAGGATCTTGGGCACACACGCACACGTGCCCAGCGTGAGTTTTAAGCCACCGGGTCCGGGACTCGAACCGCGGTCGACTATGTGGGAGTCCAGCGATGTAGCCATTACGCTAACTGCTGGTCCCTCTATGACTTTTCTAACGACGTCATAGTAAATAAATGTTGAATACTGAACATCTTGTAAGAGGGACTTCCATTATAAGGGAATCTAAAAGTATTAAGCGGCATTATGAGGCTGCTTTCATCAATGTAGTTTTATTCACTATTAAAAAGAATATATGGGGTCAGCAGGCAGCATGGTGGTTAAGGCACTGGACTCCCATATGGCTGACCACGGTTCAAGTCTCAGACCTGGTAGTTTGTGTGTGTGTGTGTGTGTGTGTGCCCAAAATCCCAGGAGGAGAATGGAGGAGAAGAGACTCCAGCATGGCCATCCCCCAGGGGGATGGTGTCTCTCTTTCCCTGTCACTGTCTCTCTCTTCTCTGGTGAGCTCATGTGCCTTATGGCAAAAAGCTTAAAAAAAAAAAAAAAGAAGAAGAAGAAGAAAAGAAAATATGGGCCAACCCACAGCCTAGGGTTAAGGGAGCCGGATTGCACGTAGCTGACTGTATGGTTCAAATCCCAGCTTGGTGTCTTGGAAAACATGACAGGTACATGTATGTGCGTGTCCCAGATCCTGACAGACGGGGTGATGGAGGAGACAGGAATTTCGTGTGACCTCACTGAAGAGCACCTTCACCCTTCTCTGTTCTCCCCATCTCTCCGCTGAGTGCACATGTCTTCTGACAAATGAAAAAGGAAATCCGATCATTTGGGGCTGTTGAAAAAGTCACGATGCATTTTTGCGTAGAAAAACATGGAAACATCTGTCACGACTTTCTCAACACTCTTATATAATGGTGCATCCCAAGACAACTCGCTGGTCTTTTTTTTTTTTTTTTTTTTTTTTTTTTGAGAGGTTTTTGCTATAGGGCGCGTGCACTCGCCAGACAGACAGAGAGAGACAGAGAGATAGAAAGCAGGAAATCACCGCCCAGGGGGGATGGCCACGCCGCAATTCCTTCTCCTCCATTCTCCTCTCGGGATCTTGGGCACGCACGCACACGCGCCCGGTGTGAGTTTAAGCCGCCGGGTCCGGGACTCGAACCGCGGTCGACTACGTAGGAGTCCAGCGACATAGCCATTACGCTAACTGCTGGTCCCGCTGGTCTTTTCATAATGCGGTCGTGTGCACTCCTTTCTCTTTGATCAACTCCTTTCTTTGGTGATGAAGACTCATGGGGCAGTTCCATGGGTCACCATCAAATGATGTAAAAGCAGAATGTCTTGGGGCCAGCAGGTGGCATAATGGTTGACTGTGGTTCGAGTCCTGGACCTGGCTGCTTGCTTTCTCACTTTCCCTTTCTGTCTCTCTGTCTCTCTCTGGGGAGTGCATGAACCTTGTAGCAGAGTTTTTAAAAAAAGATAATAATAAATAAAATTAAATAACTCTTTAAAAAAAAAAGGCAGTATTTCTCAATCTCAGCCCTACAGACACTTTAGATGTGGCTGTGGAGGCCGGCAGTTTCATGTGTTGAAGGAGGCCTAGAAGCATCCCTGGCATTTACTCATGGGATCCCAGTTACACCGCACTCCCCACCCATTGTGACAATCCACATCACCTCCAGAAATTGCCTACTGTCCCATAGGAGAAAATTGCTTTTGGTCGAGAACCACTCATATAAAAGGAATCATTACATTTTTAAAAAATACTTTCTTGGGACCAGCAGTTAGCGTAATGGCTATGTCACTGGACTCCCACGTAGTCGACCACGGTTCGAGTCCCGGACCCGGCGGCTTAAACTCACGCTGGGTGCGTGTGCGTGCGTGCCCAAGATCCCGAGAGGAGAATGGAGGAGAAGGGATTGCGGCGTGGCCATCCCCCCTGGGGGGTGATTTCCTGCTTTCTATCTCTCTGTCTCTCTCTGTTTGCCAAGCGCACGCGCCCTATAGCAAAAACCTCTCCAAAAAAAAAAGAAGAAAAAAAAATACTTTCTTTAAATAATTATTGTATCTAACTTTATTTATTTATTTATTTATTTATTTATTTATTTATTTATTGTAATTTGACCAGAGGGACAGAGAGAGAGAAGGAAAGTGAGAAAGCAAGCTGCCAGGTCGGGTCCGGGACTTGAACCTTAGTCTGCCATGTGGGAGTCCAGCGCCCTTAACCACCACACCACCTGCCGGCCCCAGAATCATTGCATTTTCATATTGTCAATTTTTGAGAACTATTAAGTTTCTTTTTTCTTCAAAGGATAATAGCCAATGAATGATTTGTACCTAGCATCTTGTAAAAGAATACATGATGGGACCTGGCAGGTGGCATGGAGGTTAAGGTGGCTGGATCCCAGATGTCTAACTTCACAGTGTGAGTCCCAGACCAGTGACTTGGAAAACACGCTGGGCACATGTTCATGAATGCCTAAAATCTCAAGAGGAGAATGGGGGAGAAGTGATTGTGGCCATCCCTCCTGGAGAATGCTTTCTCACTTGTGCCCATCCCACCTCTCTCTGGTAAGAGCATATACTCTATAGCAAAGCTGAAAAAATAATGTTATTTTAAGTGGGGACATACAGTGCTTGTCTTTTGTAGTCTGGCTTACGTAGTTTAGCATTAACTCTTCCATAATTGTCTACTTCGTATCAAATGTCCGGGTCTGATTAGCTGTACGTCTGAATAGTATTCCACAATGTGCACGGGCCACTTTTTCAATCCATTCATCTCTTCTTGGACATTTGGATTGATTCTATGTCTTAGCAGTTATGAATAATGCAGCCATGAACAGGGGTGGGCAAGTGTTTTTCTGACTATTTTCCTAACCTTTGGGAAGATACCTATGTGCTCTCTCTGTGACAGAAATGGAGATTGGAAGGTATAATAAATAGCAGGGAGGGCAGCTGAAGATACTAGAGACGGTATAGGAGGGGGTGGGCAATAGGGAATGGGAGGGAGAGGGGTCAGGGAAAAATAGCATTTAACAGAAACAACAATAAAAGTTATCTGTTGATGGTAATGTACATGTTAGTATCTATGACTTGACCAATATGCACTGTATTTATGCTAGGAAAAACCATTTTGCATGCTGTAAAGAATTGTTGGATTTGGAGAGCAAGCTCGTGTTCCTCTTATCCATACTTTTATTGGTTGAAACATCTTTTCAGGGTCAGGTGGTGGTAGCATGGTGGTGAAGGTGGCTGTATCCCACAGGGTCAACTGCACGGTTCAAGTCTTGAACCCAGCAGTCTGAGAAACACTCGGTGTGTGTGTGTGTGTGTGTGTGTGTGTGTGTGTGCACGCACCAACATTCCAAAAGGAGGGAGAGATGGAGAAGAAAAGACTGCAGTGTGATTGTGCCTTATGGGAGGTGCTCTTTCACCTGCACATCTGTCTCTGGTGTGCACACACCCTTGGGCAAAACTGAAAACAGTTATTTCATATTATAAAAGCTATAGGACATCATCAGAGGTAGATCCAATAGAGAAAAGGCATGGAGAAATAATTGTGTTATTTCTCTATGTGTGTGTGTTGCATTATTGAGGGCCAGAGTGAAAGTTTGGGGACCAGCTGAAGGTTCATTGATAGGGAGATATTACACACGCTTGTCATGAAACGCACAAGGGAAACCGATGCAGCTGTTCACAAATACGGTGGATGGTTTTGTCCTGATACAAACATTTCTTCTTCCAAGATCCATTTGGAATTGGAAGAAGCAAATCAGAAAGCAAATACGTAGGGACCAGCAGTTAGCGTAATAGCTATGTTGCTGGACTCCCACGTAGTCGACCGCGGTTCATGTCCCAGACCCGGTGGCTTAAAACTCACGCCGGGCGCGTGTGCATGCGTGCCCAAGAGGAGAATGGAGGAGAAGAGATTGCGGCGTGACCATCCCCCCCTGGGGGGTGATTTCTCGCTTTCTGTCTCTCTGTCTCTCTCTATCTGTCTCTGGCAAGTGCACGCGCCCTATAGGGAAAACCTCTCCAAAAAAAAAAAAAAAAAAAAGAAGAAGAAGAAAAGAAAGCAATACGTAAAGCATGACAATATTTATGTTGCTAAAAACAACACAAATAATTATACATTTCCATAATCGTGTATGTCTGTATGTTAATGCCTAATAAAAAGAACCTAGAAAGAGATCTGCTACCCTGGAAAGGCTGGCCACGGGAAAGGTCAGCAATTATTTTTGCCTTATCTTCAAATATCTTACAAGAATATGGCATTTTCATATGTGTGCTTTGAAAAATTGTCCTACAGAGTTGTACAGTGATTATACGTAAATGAGAACTCAAAATGAAAGATATATATATATATATATATATATATATATATATATATACACACACACACACACACACACACACACACAAGTTTTTGTTATAGGCATGTGTGTTCTCCAGAGAGAGAGAGACAGAGACAGAGAGGAAAAGTGAGAAATCACCTCCCAGGAGAGGTGGCCACGCTCCAGTCCCTTCTCCTCCATCCTCTTCTCAGGATTTTGTGTACCCACGCATAAGTGCCTAGCATGTTTGTTTTTTGTTTTGTTTTTTAAAGGATTATCTTCTTTGATTTATTATTACTTTTTTAAAATTTGCTATAGGGCATGTGCTCTCACCAGAGAGAGACAGAGAGAGAGGGAGAAAGTGAGAAAGCAAGCCACTAGGTCTGGGACTCAAACCATAGACCATGTGGGAGTCCAGTGCCTAACCACCATGTCACCTGTTAGCCCCAGCCTAGCATGTTTTTAAGCTGCTGGATCCAGGAGTTGAACCACAGAGTCTGCCATGTGGCATGTGGCTGCCTTAACCATCACACCACCTGGCTGGCTCCCCATTTAATTATTCATTGCTCTAACTTTATGAGTTAGGATCTATTGTTGTTACCATTTTACTGATGAGAAAACAGACACAAAGAAACTAAAGAAACTGTGGTTACACAGCTAGAAAGTGGCGGAGATGGGACCCAAATCTAGAATTATTTTTTTTAGACAGATTTTTGCTATAAGGCGTGTGCGCTCGCTGGAGAGATGAGTCAGAATGCAAGAAATCACACTCCACGGGGGATGGCCATGCCGCAATCCCTTCTCCATTCTCCACTTGGGATTTTGGGTACATTCTCACATATGCCCGGAGTATTTTAAGCTGTGAGGTCCAGGACTCGAACCACCGTCAACTATGTGGGAATTCAGCGACGTCATCATTATGCCATCTGCCACTCTCTCAGATCTAGAACCTTGACTGCAGAGACTCAGTATTAACGATTACACCCCACTGCCACGATGATCTTGGATCCTGGATATGATAAACTTACATATGTCTGTCCAAGTATTTACATTTTACAAAAAGGAGGATACATAAACTTGCTATGCTAAACCTTGCCTTTTCCTTTTTAAATAAGTTACTTTAGTATCTATTTAAAAAGCCTAATGGAAGCAACTTTATCCTTCTGATAAACTACATAGTTTCCTATTGTAGAGATACATCTCTAGTCCTTGAATGTTACCGGATGGTCTATTTCTATTACATTGTTGCCTTTTCATGTTTATTGTTGTACTTAGGCTTTTTCCCTCCTCCAAGGTCAATTTTGTACTTTGTATTTTCCTAGAAAATGCTGTATTTACTTCTCTTCCGTTTTGTATGTCTTTCATTTCTTCTCTCACCTTTATTTCCTCTTTCATCTATTATATGGGTTTATTTTATTGTTTTTCTTAACTTCTTGAATTGCATGTTGAAGTCATTCATTTTTTTTTTCTTTTTCCAGTTCTGAAGCTTTTTAATGCGGTGAATCTAAAAATTCGTGCATCTTTTCCCTTGATAGTCTGCTATTTAAAAAAAAAAAATGAAAAAGAGGGGCCGGCAGGTGGCATGGTGGTTAAGGGTGCTGGACTCCCACATGGCTGACCATGGTTTGAGTCCCAGACCTGGTGGCTTGCTTTCTCTCTCTCTCTCTGTCCTTCTCTGGTTAAGTTAAGAAAGAAAGAAAGAAAGCTAAATGAAGTAATTCTTTAAAAAAAGACAAAGAAAATGAAAAACAGGAAACAAAATAGGCCATCCATAGCCTGATGGTTAAGGTGACTGGACCCCACATGGCTGGAACCCAGCAGTTTGAGTTTCAGTCCTGACAGCTTGAAAAATAGTTGTGTGTGCGTGTATATCCAAAATCTTGAAAGTAGGCAGACATGGAAAAGAAGGGATTGCACACCCACAGGAGGGGCGTTGTCTCACTTCCTCTCACTCTCTCTCTCTCTGTCTGATGAGTGTACACATCCTTTGGCAAAATGGAAAAAAAAAAAGAAAAAAAGAAAAACTTGAAGGCTTTCTAGGTGGTTAAGGTTTCCCCTTCTAATTTACACATCTTGCCATTTTTCTGTTTCTTGTATTTCCTGTTTGTTGCTCATCAGTCTTTATTTTATTTTTTGAGAGGTTTTTGCCATAGGGTGCGTGCACTCGCCAGAAAGACAGAGAGAGACAGACAGACAGACAGAAAGTGAGAAATCATTCCCCAGGGGGGATGGCCACGCCGCAATCCCTTCTCCTCCATTCTCCTCTCGGGATCTTGGGCACGCACGCACACGCGCCCGGCGTGAGTTTAAGCCACCGGGTCCGGGACTCAAAACACGGTCGACTACATGGGAGTCCAGTGACATAGCCATTATGCCAACTGCTGGTCCCCATCAGTCTTTATTTTTTATATGATCAGGGGTCATAGTATTTATCTTTTCTACTCATATTTCCCATAGTAATTTAGTTTTAATTGCCTATTTATAAATTTAGTATGAATAGTTTTATATAGAATTTTGTATCCTGCATTTCAAACGAAATATTATTGTTTGTTCTTCATCATGTTTTTTTAAAAAGAATTATTTTATTTCGCTTTTATTTATTTACTTATTTTAATTTTACCAGAGAGGAAGAGAGAGAGAGAGAGAGAGAGAGAGAGAGCGAGAGCAAACCACCAGGGCTGAGACTCGAATTGTGGCCAGCCATGTGAGAGTCCAGCGCCCCCAACCTCCACACCACCGACCAGCCCTCCTTCATCATGTTTTGATGGAAGCAATTTGAGTATTATACTGCATTCATGATCATTTTCTGGACTATTTATTGTTGAACATTGGGGTTGCTTCGAGTGTTTCTCTTGCATAATATGCGATCTTTTTTTTTTTTTTTTTCCTTGACAGTTGTGTCCCTCAGTGGGTCCCATATTTATTCGCACTGTTTCCACCAT
The DNA here is from genome assembly GCA_026018925.1 of Tupaia tana. Taxonomy (NCBI): domain Eukaryota; kingdom Metazoa; phylum Chordata; class Mammalia; order Scandentia; family Tupaiidae; genus Tupaia; species Tupaia tana. Next base: position 19,350,277 of record JAKSZU010000028.1, on the reverse strand, counting down.
GACAGAATCCCCTCCAGTGGGATTGGGATTGATGGTTACTTGGAAGCCTTAGGCAGTTCGTATTTTTTAGCTTGGAGCATCTGATTCATGCAAGAATCATGTTAGACTGCCCTCCTATGGCAGGCGCTGGAACTGCACGCGCACTGTTGCTCCTATCCAATTAACATTGTAGCCCAAAGCGGACAAGCTCTTCTTGTAGGGAGATGGGATTCTACCACCCTCTGCTTCTCGCTGTCCTGTCTCTGGGTCTGGCACACAGAAGCAGGTCGGCGTTGCTGAGAGAGAGAGTCCTGGATGTGACATTGAATTCTGGGATCTAGGCTTCCTTCTGGCTTTACTTTACTTTTTTCCCTTCTCTCCCTCTCTTGCTCTGTCCGTCTCTAGTTAGCTTTTTAAAATAAATAAGGTTAAATAAAATAATTATTACAAAATATATAATAACTAAATAGAAACTGTTACCCTTAGCTCCAGTTGCTTAGAGTCCCAATGCAGCCAATTATCAGCAAGGAATCATGCATTCTTTTTTTTTGTAGAAATTTTTGCTATAGAGCACATGCTCTCGCTAGAAAGAGAGAGAGAGACAGAGAGACAGAAAGCGAGAAATCACCTCCCCAGGGGGGATGGCCACGCTGCAATCCCTTCTCCTCCATTCTCCTCTCGGGATCTTGGGCACACACACACACACACCCGGTGTGAGTTTAAGCCACCGGGTCCAGGACTCGAACCTCAGTCGACTACATGGGAGTCCAGCGACATAGCCATTACACCAACTGCTGGTCTTGGAGTCATACATTTCTTTAGAGACATGTAAAAGAGGTGTATATTGTACATTAACCAAACCATAGAGGAAAAACACAAGAGACTTCATTAAAAAGAAAAAAACAGAGCAACTTCCTCTGGGGGCCCTTACTCTGTCTACCTGTAGGTCTAGCCCTTATCTCATAAGCATAACAAGACAAGCAGAGATACCTAGAGAGAGACTTCTTCCCAGAGTGGCCTTGCTTAAACTGCCCTTCCTTGTGTATGTACCTTGAAAATAACTTCAGGGAAAATAACTTTATTTGTCCCTCATTATGTCCATGTGACTAAGAAATTATAAATGATTCCAGTACTCCTTCCTCATAGGAATTAGAATAAATGCTCAGGATCATTTCAGCTGCTTGACAATTAAGGCTCTAATGAGGGAAATGGAGGTCTTACGATGAGGATCGGACAATTCATTAGTTGAAAACATGAGCACTTAAAGAAAAATACCTAATGAAGTCTTTAGCTAAATTATTCAAAACAAAACCAATTGGACAGGAGAGACAGATGCCAGAAACAGTCCATATACTGCACAATAAAGGGAAGACATTTTTCTTTTCCCTTTTTTTTTTTTTTTTTTTTGGAGAGGTTTTTGCTATAGGGCGCATGTGCTTGCCAGAAAGACAGAGAGAGACAGAAAGACAGAAAGCGAGAAATCACCCCCCAGGGGGGATGGCCATGCCACAATCCCTTCTCCTCCATTCTCCTCTTAGGATCTTGGGCACACACACACACGCACCCGGCGTGAGTTTAAGCCACTGGGTCCAGGATTTGAACCGCGGTGGACTACATGGGAGTCCAGCAACATAGCCCTTACGCCAACTGCTGGTCCCCTTTTTTCTTTTTTAAAATGTTTGTTATAGAGTGTGTGCATTCACCAGAGAGAGACAGAGAGACTGAGAGAGAGACAGAGACGGAATGAGAAACCATACCCAAGGGGGGATGGCTACACTGCAGTTCCTTCTTCATTCTCCTCTGGGATTTTGTGCACACATACATCCCATTCAAGCTGTTGGGTCTGGAACTCGAACCACACGGTTGACCATGTGGGATCCAGCTCCCTTAAGCCTCACACTACCAGCTCGTCCTAGAGGGACCATCTTGCTGAAAGAAATCCTTAAGGTCCCAGCAGGTGGCATGGCGGTTAAGGTACTGGACTCCCACATGGCCCACTGGGATTTGAGTCCCATACCTGGGGACTTGAAACTCCTGACGGGCACATGTGCATGTGTGCCCAAAGTCCTGAGAGGACAATGAAGGAAAAGGGACTGCGGCGTGGCCATCCCTTGTGGGATGGTGTGTCAGGGGGAGATTTCTCACTTTCCTCTCACTCTCTCTCTCTCTGTCTCTCTCTGGTGAACACATATATATGACAAAATAAAACAAAACAAAAACAAAAACAAAAACAAAACTAAAGAAACAAATAAAAGACCCTTAAAAAGGAAGGAACAGGAGGAACAGGGCCTAGATCTGAAATGATGTGATCACTACTTCACCGCTTGGCAAAAACCTGACCAGTTTCGCCAATCAAAACAGCACAGTCCTCCGGGCGCGTGTGCGTGAGTGCCCAAGATCCCGAGAGGAGAATGGAGGAGAAGGGATTGCGGCATGGCCATCCTCCCTGGGGGGTGATTTCTCGCTTTCTGTCTCTCTGTCTCTCTCTGTCTGTCTGGTAAGCACACGCACCCTATAGCCAAAACCTTTCTGAAAAAAACAAAGAAAAAAAAGGCACAGCCCTGTGAATCTTTATAGCGCTACACGCTGGCAACCACCACTCAGATCAAGAATGAACACATTTCTGGTGCTCTGGAAAGTTCTTTGTGTTCCTTTCCAGACCACGAGCACCTCCCACCCCCTTATCCTGCAAGGCACCCACAGACCTGCTTTCTACTGCTTTAGGTGTTCGGTTCATACAAATGGATTCATACAGGACGTAAACTTTCTCTTTTCTAAAAATAATTATTCATTTTATTTTATTTATTTATTCATTTATTTTTTAATTTGACCAGAGAGAGACAGAGGGTGAGAGGGAGAGAGAGAGAGAGGAAGTGAGAAAGCAAGCCACCAGGTTCAGGACTCGAACCCTGGTCGGTCATGTGGGAGTGTCCAGCGCCTTAACCACTATGCCACGTGCTGGTCCCCAGAAGATGTAGACTTTCACATCTGGCTTCTTCCACTCTACCAAAGCCTCATGGTTGCACCTGTCAGTGGTTTATTCCTTTTGATGATTGAGAGCAATCTTATGGCATGACTATAATATTATTTATTTATCCATTCTCCACTTGCTAGAATTTCAGTTACTTCCAGATATGGGATACTATGAAAAAAGCTGCTTTGAGATGTCTTGTTCATGTTTTGCAAACGTCAACTCTTGTCTCAAGGAAGTTCAATTTTTACATACAGGGTGGGGTATATTGAATTATTTTAAAATATTTTTAGAATGATTTATTATTATTATTATTATTATTTTGCTTTTTAAAAGTTTGTTACAGGGCATGTGCACTCACCAGAGAGAGACAGGGAGAGAAAGGGAAAGTGAGAAAGCAAGCCAGCAGGTCTGGGACTTGAACCATGGTCGGCCATGTGGGAGTCCAATGCTCTTGCCACCATGCTATCTGCTGACCCCTATGCTGAATTTATTTAACAACTGCCTTACAATGTTTTAGCTAGTTTTTTTTTTTTTCTCTCTTCTCTTCTTTTTTACATTACTACTTTGAAAAGTTTCATTGTTGAACCCAGACTTTAACCACAGGCAAGAGTCGCAGGGTTAGAATAATTTAATAACCTTTGATTTCTTTGTAGCTAGCTCTTCAAATTCCATTTTAACGAAGCAAAAACTGATAAACCCATCCAATACTGTGGTCATGAAAATGGGCCTAGACATCTCTGGGGGGGAAGGGGTTACTGTTTAAAAATTAAAGAAATTAAAAATAAATAAATAGATAGGTAGATAGATAAATGATGGTGTATATCTCACCAGTAGTAAGGCAAAGATAATGCATTGATGGGCACAATCTCTTACCAGGTCTGGGAGGTCTTGCACGAACAGTCCAAGCCTGGCTCTGGACAGGTGCGCGGGGCAGGGGCCACCGCCTCGGGCTTCGTTGCTGCACGGCGCCACCTAGCGTCGACCGGGCTCAGTGCTGGGCTAGATCCCCTTTCCCTCCAGGTTTAGAAATTACACAGGTCTGGGTGACATCTCTTCCCAGAAACCGAAGAGCGCCTCTGAGCATGCTTGGCCTTAACCATAGACAGTTCCTGACGCCTCTGGAAAGCGCCTCCGAGTCCCCGCGCAAGTAACAGGTGTCTTTATTCAGAATCTTCTGCGATCCCAAGGGGATTGAGACCATGGACAGCAGCCAGGGCCAGGCAAAACTGCACATCGCTTTCCTTCCTCCTCCTCGCGTCCTCCCCTCTATTCCGTCCCCCAGAGGTCCTGCCTGCCAGGCGCACTCTCATTTAAAAAACCCTCTAGGGAAGCCAAAAGGGGATTTTTTTTTTTTTTATATTTTCAAGAATTATTTATTTAATTATTAGTAATAATAGTGGTAGTATTTTTTAATTTGCTATAGGACATGAGAGAGAGAGAGAGAAGAGAGAGAGAGAGAGAGAGAGAGAGAGAGAGAGAGAGAGAGAGAGAGAGAGAAAGCCGCCAGGTACAGGACTCGAACTGCTATTAACCATGCGGGAGTCCAGCACCTTAACCACCACCCTACCTGCTGGCCCTGGAAAATGGATTCTTGCTGGGAATCCACTTTTTTTTGGAATAAGTATGCCAGGCTGTGAGGAGTTGTGTATTTAATTCTCAAAAAAAGTCTGTGAGGCAGCGGCCCTGATCCCATCTTATAAATAAGCAAATGGAACTTCAGAGAGGTTAAGTATTTTGCCTAAGGTCACACAGCCATTCTGAAAAAAAAAAATCTGATTCTTCCCAGTACAACAGCATTTTCCTCGCCTCCTGGTTGGTTTCCTCCCCTGACTCACCTCACGCTTGCTCTGCTCTTCGGGGTACTCAGATACTGTCCTTCCCTCTGCTGGAAATGCCACATGGCATGTGGGAGGGAAGAAAGGGGACTAGTTTAGGTGTCACCCTGACCGACTAAGGAATACCCAGAAAAAGCACTAGTAGGGCCAGCAGATGGCGTAGTGGTTATGTCTCTAGATTCCCACTTGGCTGCCAACGGTTCCATTTCTGGACATGGTGTCTTGAAACTCACGCCAAGCGCGTGTGCGTGTGTGCCCAAGATCCTGGGGGAGAGTGGAGGAGAAGGGCTGTGGCGTGGTCATCCCCCCTGGGGGGTGATTTCTTGCTTTCTTTCTCACTGTGTCTGTCTCTTTTCTTCCCCACCCCACGCCAGCATATATGCTGTAAGGCAAAAACCTCTCAAAACAACAACAAACAAAAAACAAACAAAAACAAGAAAGGAAAAGAAAAGAAAAGAAAGCAAAAGCTTCACTGTGGGTGTGTCTAAGCTAGATGTGGAAGACCCTCCCTCAGTATGAGGGAGGGTGGATACCACCCATCAAGAAGGTGCCCCTGGGCCCAGCAGTTAGCATAATGGCTGTATTGCTGGACTCCCACGTAGTCGACCGCAGTTCAAGTCCCAGACCCGGCAGCTTAAAACTCACGCCGGCCGCGTGTGCGTGCGTGCCCAAGATCCCGAGAGGAGAATGGAGGAGACGGGATTGCGGTGTGGCCATCCCCCACTGGGGGGTGATTTCTCACTTTCTGTCTCTCTGTCTGTCTCTGTCTGTCTGGCAAGCGCACGTGCCCTATAGCAAAAACCTCTCCAAAAAAAGAAAAAAAATGGTGGAGACCCGGTGGCTCAGTGGCTCACTAGGGTAGAACTCTTGCAGCGTGGCTCAGTGACCGACCTAATCAGCATGACCTAGACCTACAGCCAAGGTTTTCTTCCAGGCCCCACCGCATTCCAGAAAGAGAATCAGATAATGGGTTTTGTAGCCCAAGGCTTCTAGAATCCCCTGACCTTGGAACCCACTCCAAAATTAGGAAAATAACTGAATCAAGCCAGCATATGCCCCTCCCCACGAGAGGGGAATGCATGCTCGAGCCCCACCTGGGACAAGTCTGAACAAGGCCTCTTAGACCCTGATAAAAAAAAAAAAAAAAAACAAACAAACAAAACTAACCTGCTGGGGCTGTCAGGTGGCGTGGTGGTTAAGGGTGCTGGATTCCCACATGGCCAAAGACAGTTCTAGTCCTGGACCTGGCAGCTTGCTTTCTCACTTTCTCTCTTGCTCTGTTCCTCTCTGGTCAAATTAAAATACACACATAAATAAATAAATACATAAAAGTTAAATACAATCATTCTTTAAAAAAATGTTTAAAAAACACCCTTGCCCCATTTCCTCTTTGGCAACCCGTTTTCTGGGACCCCTCCCTTCTTGGGAGCTCTGTCCTTTCCTCTCTTTCAATAAACTCCCCACTTGGGGACCAGCAGTTAGCGTAATGGCTAAGTCACTGGACTCCCATGTAGTTGACCGCGGTTCGAGTCCTGGACCCAGAAGCTTAAACTCATGCTGGGCGTGTGTGCATGTGTACCCAAGATCCTGAGAGGAGAATGGAGGAGAAGGGATTGTGGCGTGGCCAACCCCCTGGGGGGGTGATTTCTTGCTTTCTGTCTCTCTGTCTCTCTCTGTCTGTCTGGTGAGCGCACGCGCCCTATAGCAAGAACCTCTCTTTAAAAAAAAAAAAAAAAAAAACAAAAACAACAAAAAAAAACGTGGTTCTTAGATTTCTGCCTTGGAATATGACTCCCTGGCACAGGTAAATACTTAGGTTTGAACCGCCACAGTAGCCACTTTTAGGAAAAGTGAGTGACTAGATCTTGATAGATGTTGGAAACACTTTGACATGTTGGTTCTCCATGAAAATCTCTTGGGAGATCTCACGAGAATGCACGAGAAAAAGTCACCTCTCATTTTTGGCCATCAAGAAACAGGATTGCAATGTGGCCGACTGCGTGTGTCAGTATTCACCCAGGTGCCTGGTGTCACCCTTGAAAGGTTTCCTTTTCTTTTGTTTGAATCCATAGCATCAGAAGTAGAACATGTTGGGGCCAGCTTGTGGGATGTGGTTAAGGCATTGGCTCCCACTTGGCTGACTGGGTGGTTCAAGTCCTGGACCTGGCAGCCTCAAAATCACATCAGTCATGTGTGTGTACGTGCATGCCCAAAATCCCAAGAGGAGAATGGAGGAAAAGGGATTGCAGCATGGCCATCACCCTGGGGGGACGTGATTTCTCACTTTTCTCCTCTCTATCTTTCTCCAGTGAGTGCATGTGCCCTGTGGCATAAACAAAAAACAAAAACAAAACAAAAACAAACACAAAATGCATGTTTATGACCTCGAAACCAAGTAGAATATAGGAAAGAGATTGCCATGTGTTCTGCGGATAAAGAATGCTGATTCCAGACTCATACCCAGAGAACCTGATGAATCAGCAAAACTTGGGAGATTCATCATGTAGATTGGACTGTATCGCTGGGTGTCATGCCACCATCCAATGCAGTTACTGAGTTCCACACATTGTACTTTTTTTCTTTTAGAATTATTTTATTTAACTTTATTCTTTTTTTTATTTTATTGTTTTTTTGGAGAGGTTTTTGCTATAGGGCGCATGTGTTCGCCAGAAAGACAGAGAGACAGAAAGACAGAAAGAAATCACCCCCCAGGGGGGATGGCCACGCTGCAATCCCTTCTCCTTCATTCTCCTCTCAGGTTCTGGGGCACGCATGCACACGCGCCTGGTGTGAGTTTAAGCCACCGGGTCCGGGACTCGAACCGCAGTTGACTACGTGAGAGTCCAACGACATAGCCATCATGCTAACTGCTGGGCCCTATTTATTTAACTTTATTTATTTATTCATTTATTTATTTTAATTTGAAAAGAGAGGGACAGAGTCAGAGAGAGCAAGAGAGAGAGGGAGAGTAAGAAAGTAAGCCTCCAGGTCCGGGACTTGAACCATGGTTAGCCATGTGGGAGTCCAGCGCCTTCAAACCACCACACCATCTGCCCACCCAACCCCCCCCCCCCGCCCCCAATAGATTGTACTTTTGAGCAAAATGTACTGGCTCTGCTACCGAGTGTATTTTCCATGCTTTGGTGACGAATGTTTGCAATTACTAGTGGTTGGGGACAGCTTTTTCTGGAAGAGACATCCTCCGTTTCATCTGAATACAAAATTAGTTATGTAGCATCCCTGGGACTTGATGTTTTTGTAAAATCAGTTTCTCTCTCTCTCTCTCCTCCTCTCTGTCTTTTCAGAAGAGAGTTGTATGTTGTACTCTCCTTATTTTTTATTTTATTTTTTTTAAGCCAAGTGAGCTAGTTTTCTGCTCTGAATTCAAAGAAATGCCTTTCCTGGTCAAAATGCCAACAGGACCTGAAAGACAACGCTTTGATCTGATTGACTATTGGATGATACTTTCGTTCTACACCCGTGCAGCTTGTGGCATGTTTATTTGGCAATAGAAAAAAGGTCACTGTTTTAAGGCAGTTCAGAAACCAAATGTTCCCGTAATATGGCCGCTTTCTCGCAAAGCACCCTTTGGCTCTGCCGTTTCGGAATCTGTGCTTTTGACAAGCTCAGACTCTCTTGCATGTGTGTGTGTGTGTGCGTGCGCGCGTGCGTGCGTGCATGCATGGTGGCAGGGCGTCGGTGTTTGGAAGTCTGTTCATTGCGAAAGCTGGGGTCTTCACAGCCAGGGAGGTATTTATAGCACAAGGTGAGTTCTTTAAATAAGAAAAGGGGGCGGGTGGGCAGAGGATCTCCCAGCTTGGTGAGACATATGTGGGAACAGAGTACAGTGGGAAGAGAAACTTGAATCAGGGTTTTTATTTTATTCATTTTTTTTACTCTCCAATCCTTTCTTTGCAACAGCATTTGCACAGCCCCGCCTGAAACACAAAGCCTCTTTAATTAGCTCCAGCAAAATGTGCCTCTTTACTGCCACCTGTTGATGTTCCAGAGAATATTGAGGCTCAGATGGGAACTGGGAAGAGGATTTGAAGGGCCGAGGGCCTGTCTCCATTCTTCTGGGCCATCCTAACTGGGGTTCTCATTGCCCTCTAAGCTCACTCAGGGCCCGCAGAGAGAGTTGGAAAGTGACACGTTTTGTTCTAAAAAAAAAAAAAAAAAAAAAATCATGCTTCCTATGTCTATAAAAACCATGAAAAGTATTTTACCTTTTTTTTTTTTTTTTTTTTTTAGAGGTTTTTGCTATAGGGCGCGTGCGCTTGCCAGGCAGACAGAGAGAGACAGAGAGACAGAAAGCAGGAAATCACCCCCCAGGGGGGATGGGCACGCCGCAATCCCTTCTCCTCCATTCTCCTCTCAGGATCTTGGGCACGCACGCACACGCGCCCGGCATGAAATTTAAGTCACCAGGTCTGGGACTCAAACTGCAGTTGACAACATTGGAGTCCAGCGACATAGCCATTGCTCTAACTGCTGGTCCCCCATGAAAAGTATTTTAGAGATGGACCCTTCAAACAGAGACTAAGGAAAAGCAAATCAATCAAGTGGAGGAATTCCAAGGTCTGAGTTGTGCTAAGTGCTCTCGTGGCTTTTTAGATGCTAATTACAAATATGTGGGAAAATGGACAGGAATCTGAGTCACAGCTCAAAACCCTAGTCATCTCAAGTGTAGCCAAGAGGTCCGCTCTGTACATTACATTTATTTTTTTTATTAATTTTTAGTATTTTTATTTAACATTTATTTGTTTGTTTTGTTTATTTTAATTTGACTAGAGAGAGTGAGAGAGAGATAGAGAGAGACAAAGTGAGAAAGCAAGCTGCCAGGCCTGGGATGCGAACCACAGTCGTCCATGTGGGAGTCCAGTGCCCCTAACCACCATGCCACCTGCCAGCCCCCATTACGTTTATTTTTGCTTCTCTTGGGTACAGGAAATGCATCAGACTCTGTTCACGAAAGCCACAGACTGGGCTTATTTGGGGTCTTAACTTTTTTTTTTTTTAAAGAATTATTTTTTTATTTTTATTTTTTTTATTATTATTTTTTTTTGGAGAGGTTTTTCGCTATCTGCTTAGGAAATCACAGGGGGGATGGGGCAATCCCTTCTTCCAATCTCTTTTTTTTGGGAGTCCAGCGACATAAAAAAAGAATTATTTTATTTATTCCTTTATTTTAATTTGACAAGAAAAAGACACAGAAAGAGAGAAAGTGAAAGTGAGAAAGTAAGTCACCAGATCTGGAACTCGAACCATGGTCGGCCACTTGAGAGTGTCAGTGCTTTAACTACCATGCCACCTGCTGATCCCCTGGGGTCTTAACTCTTAGTTGGCAACATCTGGAAAGGATGAACATCAAGAAGATGATCCTGGGGCCAGCAAATGGTGTAGCGGTTACATCGCTGGACTGCCGCATGGTCGACCACAGTTCGAGTCCCAGGCCTGGTAGCTTCACATGCAGGACGCATGTGTGCAATTGCCCAAGATCTCCAGAGAAGACTGGAGGAGACGAAATTGTGGTGTGGCCATCTTCCCAGGGGTGGGGATGGGGGTGGGAATGGGGTAGCAATTTCTCACTTTCCCTCTTACTATCCCTGTCTCTCTGGGAGCACATGTACCCTAGGAGAAAAACCTCTCTCAAAGAGATTAGCATTTGGCGTAATGGCTATGTCACTGAACTCCCATGTAGTCAATTGTGGTTCAAGTCCCAGACCCGGTGACTTAAACTCATGCTGGGCGTGCGTGCCCAAGATCCCAAGAGGAGAATGGAGGAGAAGGGATTGTGGCTGTGGCCACCCCCCCCCAGGGGGTGATTTCTTGCTTTCTTTCTGTCTCTCTCTGTGTTTCTGGCATGCACCATATAGCAAAAACCTCTTCAAAAACAAAAGAGAAAGAAAGAAAAAGAAACATCTTAGAACAATTGAGTTAGGAATACGGTGCATTTTTTAAAGAATTATTTTATTATAATTTTATTGAACTTTATTATGTGTTTTTTTATTTATTTATTTTAATTTGACCAGAGAGGGAGGGAGGGAGAGAGAGAGAAAAAAAAAAAAAGAGAGAGAAAGAGAGAGAAGTGAGAAAGCAAGCCGCCAGGTCTGGTACTTGAACCACAGTCGACCATGTGGGAATCCAGCACTCTTAATTAACCACCACACCACCCACCAGCCCCCACAATGCTTTTTTTTTTTTTCTTCCTTAACATCTGTTATAGTGTAGACAAGTGAAGATCCAGACTCTTCCCTGGCCAACCTTCTCCAAACTGGAGTTTTTCCAGGTAGCAGAAATCTCAGTGGGTTTTTGGCATTGATGTCTAGATGCATGTTTGTCAAGGAGGGCTTCTTTTTTAGAAGAGATTTTTGCTACAGGGCACGTGTGCTCACCAGAGAGACAAAAAGAGACAGACAGCGACGGCCATGCCAAAATCCCTTCTCCATTTTCTCAGGATCCCGGGCATGCATACACACGCACCCAGTGTGAGTTTTAAGCTATCGGGTCCAGGACTCGAACCGTGGTCGAATGCATGAGCGAGTCCAGTGACATAACCATTACTCTATCTGTTGTGCACCAGCCTATCGTCACTGGGAAGGTCCCATGCGAGCATGTGTGTTGGAGAGAATCAGCTTTCACAGGGATGTGAGAGAATCTCATCTCTTTGGGGGGAGGTGTCCACTGCAGCTACCTAATGCTCTATTTTATTTTATTTTGCTTGCCAGAGAGAGAGAGATACAGAGAGAGAGGGACAGGGAGGAAGCATCCTCATGGTCATGGAGGGTCCCTTCTCCATCTCTCCCTCCTTTTGAGATTTTTGGCATGCACATACACAAGCCTGCAATGTTTTTCAAGCCTCCGGGTTTGGGACTTGAACCATGTAGTCAGCCATGTGGGATCCAGCTGCCTTAACCACCAGACCATAGGCTGGTCTTGCCCATGTGAGGATAAACTCCCTACACTCTGCTCTCCTTCCTCCTCCCTCTGCCCTGCTCCTCTGCCATCTGGCTGCGGGCCCAGCTGTGACACAGGGGTGCGGGGTGCAGGGGCGATCGGACCCAGGTGGAAGGAAGACCCGAGCCCCCGAGGATCGAGGATCAGGGAGGAGTCCTGAAAGGGCTTGGCACCGCGTGGTTGGGTTCCAGGTTTGCATCCCAGCTGGGCGGGACCCGGGCACCCATTCTCCTTGTGGTACGAGGTCACACGTCCTGTGGGTTGGGTGGATTATGTTGCATTGTAAAGCGGTCTCATGGTTGTCAGACTCCATGTTGTTGGAGACTGGTTTGTTCAGAGGCTGTTGATATGGGAAAGGTCATTATCGCAGGGAACTCGGAGGGCCTGGTGATCCGTATCTTAGAATTCGGCCCAGAGGCAGCGATGGTCCCACCCACCAGGGAACGCCTTGCCCTAGTCCAAGGGCCCTGTGATAACGCTTGCACATGATCTGCTGTCCGGAGGATGTCCTTGGGACCTTTTGTTCTTTTCTAATGAAGTCCCATGGTAAAGGGCCACAATTCTTTATTTATTTGCAAAACATGAGACTTTTTTTATAAAATTATTATTAAATGAGAAAATCTCACTTGTTACATTGTCCCAGGGCTAGTCAGAGAAATGCTGCCGTGATGAAGAAAGTCAGTGTTGGATTAACCAAAGCCCTGGTTTGTTTGTTTGTTTGTTTGTTTGTTTGTTTGTTTCTTTCTTTCTTTCTCCCTTTCTTTCTTCTTTCTTTCTTTTTTTCTTTGAGAGATTTCCACACGGCTGACCGTGGTTCAAGTCTCAGACCTGGCAGCTTGCTTTCTCATTTTACTTCTCTCTTTTTGTCTCCCTCTGGTCAACTTCAAAACAAAAATAAAATAAAATAAAATAATGGCAATGAATAAACATGGTGAAGATATCAAGTGGTTATCTTATTTCTGTTTTTTTTTTTTCTGCAACTGATATTATACTTTCAGGCTTTCATTCTCTCTCTCTCTTTTTAAAAATTATTTAATTTAATTTAATTTAATTTATTTATTTACTTATTTCAGTTTGACCAGAGACGAACAGAGTGAGAGTGCAAGAAAGAGGGAAAGTGAGAAAGCAAGCCGCCAGGTCCAGGACTCGAACCAAGGTCGACCATGTGGGAGTCTAGCGCCTACAACCATCATGCCACCAGCTGCCCCTCCCATTCTGTCTATTTTTAAAAAATAATCATTTATCTTATTATTATTTTAATTTGCTGTAGGACATAAACACTCACTCAACAGAGAGAGAGAGAGAGAAAGAGAGAGAAAAAGAAGGCAAATGAGGAAGCAAGCTGCCAGTCCAGGACTCGAACTGCAGTCAGCCATGTGGGAGTCCAGTGCCTTAAGCACCATGCCACCTGCTGGTCCTTCCATTCTTTCCTCAGGGGCACCTCAACTTACATAAGCCTCAGGACCTCCACCTGAACCTGCCGCTGGTCTGAGATGTGCTTATTTTTTTAGTACTAAACCACAGCTAGCTTCTGCCTGGGCAACTCTGTGTTTCATATAATTTTTATGACTTAGCTAAAACGTTTGAACTTGACAGGAAACAACATGAAAATATGGGCTACCCAGAGAGAGCAGTTTGTATTTACAGTGGGGATCTAACCTCCCACTGTCAGTGCACGGTTCTAGAGTGACTTGCATGGCCGGGGGCTGGCAGGCAGGTGGTAGCCCCACACCCTTTGAAGTTTAAAGGGGCCCAGAAATGGAGAGTCTGAGACCTTTGTGATGACTTCATCAGCCTGTCAGTGAGAAGCAGGCAGCAGGATTGCCTGTTGGCGTTGTCTTGTCACCGCCAAGATGTCCCAGCTCCTGGGGTTGAAGGGCTCTGCCCACCTCCCCCTGCAGAGCCCGAGTCACCGCCGTGCTGTTGTGAAGATTAGGAGCAGGATTTGGAGGAACTGCAGAATGTTGCTGTCGCCGCAGCATCTCTGAAGGCTTTCTCTCCTGGGGCCCAGAAAGGGAAGTATGGGGACCAGCAGATGTGGCCTAAGGGTTACGTTGCTGGACTCCCACGTAGCTGACTGCGGTTCTACTCCCAGACCCGGTGGCGTAAAACTCATCCTGGGGGAACTAGCATTTGGTGTAATGGCTATGTCTCTGGATTGCCATGTAGTCAGTCATAGTTCGAGTCCTGGACCCGGTGGCTTAAACTCACTCCAGGCGCATGTGCGTGCGTGCCCAAGATCCCGAGAGGAGAATGGAGGAGAAGGGATTGCGGCGTGGCCATCCCCCCTGGGGGGTGATTTCTCGCTTTCTGTCTCTCTGTCTCTCTCTCTCTCTCTCTGTCTTTCTGGCAAGTGCACATGCCCTATAGCAAAAAACTCTCAAAATACAAAAATGTACCCCTAGTCTATCTCATACGACATCTCACTTCTAGTTAGCCTGTTTCTAGATTCCCATGCCAACAGCTTCCAACCAGGGCACACCAGAATCTTTTTTTTTTCTTGCTGTAAATACTTTCCCACTTCTCTGTCTGCCTTTGAGTCTCCACCAAATACAGGCGATAGTGGCCGACTCCCTTGTAGGAAGCTCTGAAAAAATAACCTTTGTTCTCATTTGGGTGGTCTTTGTTTATTTCCATACAAAATTCAGTCTTCTGAGAAACAATATGCATTAAAAAAATTACTCATGTAGATAGCATTATACTATCCCTGGCATGAAAAATCATCAGGCCAGCAAATGGTGTCGTGGTGTCCCGGACCCGGGCAGCTTGAAACTTAGGCTGGGCGCATGTCCAAAAATCTCAGGAAGAGAATGGAGGAGAAGGGATTGTGGCATGGCCATCCCCCCGGGGGGGTGATTTCTCACTTTCCCTCTCACTGTCTCTGTGTCTCTCTCCTCTCTGGAGAGTGCACATGCCCTATGGCAAAAGCCTTTAAAAAAAAAAAAAAAGAAAGAAAAAAGGAAAGAAAAATCCAGCTCCTCAGTATTTAGAAAGTTTTCATGTCAAGGCAATCCCTAAGTGGGATGGTCCCATCATTGGACCAATAATGATCCCAATTGATTTGGAAAGATTAGGGTTCAGTTTCCAGTGAAAGAAATCAACACCGAATTTGCAATGTCACTGTGCTACCATTTCCTGTAAGGAAAAGAGGAACTGCAGCTTCTATCAACACGTCCATGGGTTTCCTTATGAAACCAAACTATTTGCTAAGTCTTACTACCTTGTCCCTCTGGCACTAAATTCAGTTAATAGAAAAATGAATAGAGGGAACCAGCAGTTAGCGTAATGGCTATGTCGCTGGACTCCTACATAGTCAACTGCGGTTCGCGTCCTGGACCCGGTGGCTTACAACTCACGCCGGGCGCGTGTGCGTGCGTGCCCAAGATCCCGAGAGGAGAATGGAGGAGAAGGGATTGCAGCATGGCCATCCCCCCGGCGGGTGATTTCTCGCTTTCTGTCTCTATGTCTCTGTCTGTCTGTCTGGCGAGCGCACGCGCCCTATAGCGAAAACCTCTCTAAAAAAAAAAAAAAAAAAGAAAAAAGAAAAAAAGAAAAATGAATAGAAGCTTGATGACCTGCCAAATGAGCTAAGTCTGTTGGAGATTTCAAAGCTGCTGAGGGTTTGATCTTCAACAAGTCCCCATCAGCTGGTTTCAGAGCAGTCAAGGTGGTAGTTTTTATTGTGTAAACCAGTGGTCTCCAACTTCCGGTCGTGGATTGGTGCATGTCTACGGCCTGTTGCCCTGCCGTGGTACAGCAGGGTGTGGGGGACAGGGACGAGCAAGGCTTCCTTTGTGTTTGCAGCTGTTCCCCTATCACTCACACAGCCGTCTGGGCTCTGCCTCCTGTCAGATAAATGGCAGGACTGGATTCTAGTGGGAGCATGAGGGGCCGGTACGTGGTGTGGTGGTTAAGGTGCTGGACTCCCACATGACCAACCATGGTTCAAGTCCTAGACCTGGTGGTTTGAAAATCATTCCAAGTGAGTGTGTGCATGCCCAAAAATCCCAAAAGGTGAATGGAGGAGAAGGATTTGGCATGGCTATCCCTCCTTGGGGGTGTGTGTGACTTTTCACTTTATTTTTTTTCTCCCTCTCTCTCTGTTTCTGTATCAAGTGCATGCACCCTATGGCAAAAATCTCCCTCACTGAAAACAAAGAAAGAAAGAAAGAAAGGGGGCGTGATCTTGGGCACGCATGCACATGTGCCCGACGTGAGTTTTAAGTCACCAGGCCCGGAACGTGAACCACAGTGGGCTACATGGGAGTCCAGTGATGTAACCATTCTGCCATCTGCTAGTCTCAAGCTTTTCCATTTTTTTCTTCTTTTCAGTTGTAACCACAGCCTGAATCTTCCTGGGGAAACTTCTCTTCAAACTTCAGCAGCCTTATTTATTTATTTTAAAAAGATTTTTGCCACAGGACACGTGCACTTGCCAGATAGAGACAGAGAGAGACAGTGAGAGGGAAAGTGAGAAATCACCCCCCCAGTGGGGATAGCCATGCCACAATCCCTTCTCTTCTCGTTTCCTCTCAGGATTTGGGGTCCACATGGACACATACTTAGAGTGTTTCTGAAGCTGCTGGGTCTGAATGGAGTCACCCATCCAGTCACCTTAACCATATGCTACCTGCTAGCCCCAGCCCTGCCCTTGTCACATTACTCCAAGCCACTGGAGCATTTAGCAAGAGCATGAAGGAAAACAAATAAATAAATAAAAGGTAGGGAAGTGTATAACAAAGGGACTAGGAGAATTAAAAAAGGATGGTGAAGAAGGAAGAGGAATAAGAAATACACGCAAAACTTTTCCTTCCCCAGAATCAGTAAGAAATTCAGAACCTTGGGACCAGCAGATGGCATAATGGTTACATTGTTGAACTTCCACATGGCTGACAGAGGTTCGAGTCCCGGACCCAGTGGCTTAAAACACGCTGGGTGCCTGTGTGTGCATGCCCCAAATCTGGAGAAGAGAATGGAGGAGAAGGGATTGTGGTGTGGCCATCCTCCCTGGGGGGATGATTTCTCGCTTTCTGTCTCTCTGTTTCTCTCTTTCTCTCTGGCAAGTGTGTGTGCCCTTTAGCAAAAATATCTCAAAAAAAAAAAAAAAAAAAAAAAAAAAAAAAAAAAAGGTTGACTCCTTCATGAATTCATTCATTGCATTATTAGAGGGAAGAAAGCCCTACAGCAGCTTTTCATGCTTATGAGGATTCTTTCTGAAGGACCGCTAACCATTTCCTGCTCACTGGGTACTCGTTCTCTCTGTGGCTCTCCTCCTCTCCGCTGGACCTCCGTCCCTGTCACTCCCACGCCTGGCCTCCCTCTCCCTGCTGCCTCTGCCATCTGTCCCTGCTGCTGCTCTTACCCCTTGCAGTCCCCAGAGAGAGAAAAGCTACTGCCACTGTGAAGTGCGAGGCGGCCACCCCTACAGCTTCCTACTTTTTTACCTCGGAGATGTGTCTCTGACCTCGGCGAGAGCACGGAGGCTTTGGGAGGTGGCTCAGGCAATGAGGCTGGGATAGTGACAGTTGCAGCCAGCGCCCCGGTGCCAGCCGGAGGGAAATGTTAGCCTGCCATTTCTGGATGCTATAAAGCATATGGAGAGCCAGGATTGCTGTCAGCAGCCCAGAGCGGGGCTGCGCCATCCCGGCAGCTCTCACTGCTCAAAGCGAGCGTCCCTGTGAGCTTCCTGACCTGTGGTCCTCAGGGGAGATACCTCCAAGGCTGGTCGGAGTGGCCGGCAGGGGGCGTGTGGTTAAAGGTGCTGGACTCCCACACAGCTGACTGTGGGTCAAGTCCTGGACCTGCGGCTTGCTTTCTCACTTTCTTTCTCTCTCTGTCACCCCTCTGATCAAATTAAAAAATAATAATAGTAATAGAAGTTAGATAAAATAATTTTTGGAGAGGTTTTTGCTATCAGGCCCGTGCTCTCACCAGAAAGACAGAGACAGAGACAGAAAGCAAGAAATCACCCTCCAGCGGAGATGGCCACACCACAATCCCTTCTCCTCCATTCTCTTCTCGGGATCTTGGGCACACACGCACACGCGCCCGGCGTGAGTTTAAGCCACCGGGTCCGGGACTCGAACTGTGTTCTACTACATGGGAGTCCAGCGACATAGCCATTACCCCAACTACTGGTCCTAATAAAATAATAATTATTTTTTAATTTATTATCATTATAATCTTGTTTACATCATATTAAATCACATATAACTTTATAGTGTATTACATTTCTTTTTCCAGAAGGAATACCATGCATATCAGTCAATATAGAGACATTAAAATCTCCATTTGATCACACAATAGCTTTTCCTTTTTATCTTGATTATTATTATTATTCCAATTATTTTTTTAAACAGTCAATCACTATTTATCACTTCTGATAAAAATAATTCTTAAAAAAAAAAAAGCTGGTCTGAAGTAGGCTTCCACATTCCTGAATATGGATCTGGGTGTCATGGCTGTATTGCATTCCATTGTGTGAGAATATCCTATAATTTTTTTTTTTTTTTTTTTTTTTTTAGAATTATTGGGGCCAGCAGGTAACATTGTGGTTAAGGGCGCTAGACTCCCACATGGCCGACTGTGGTTTGAGTCTCGGACCTTGCAGCTTGCTTTCTCAATTTCTCTCTCTCTCTCTCTCTCTCTCTCTCTCACTCTGTTCTTCTCTGGTCAAATAAAAATAAATAAAAGAAATATAGTTAATTAATTAATCATTTGTTTAGATAAATAAAGTTAATGTAATTAATTAATTAATTTAGATTTGACCAGAGAGGGACAGAGTGAGAGAGCAAGAGAGAGGAAAAGTGAGAACGCAAACTGCCAGGTCAGGGACTTGAACCACGGTCGGCCACGTAAGAGTCTAGCACCCTTAACCACCACGTCACCTGCCGGCCCCGAATATCTTATACTTTACCTAACTGTGCTTAGATGTTTGAATATTTGGTTTGTTTTCCATTTTTTAAAACTGATTCTAAAGAATACTAAAGTGAATATCTTTTTACACACAGTTTTATACACTTTACTCAGTTACCTTTATTAGCACTGTAACCTCCAGATCGAAAAATACACATATTTATAGGACTTTCGATACGTAATGCTAAGGTGGTTCCTAGAAGCTACATCAGTTACAATTCCCCCTGACCCAGTGTCGGACTGTAAAACTGAGATACATGATCTAATTTATATGTGCGTGTATATATGCTTTGGGTCGTTGCTCTATTTTTCTAAGTTTTTCTATGCAAACATGCATTGTGACGTTCCTAACGACCCAATATTAACGACCCAATTTGTGTGTGTGTTTGTGTGTGTGTAGAGATTCTCTCATTATCTCAATAGCTTCTTACGTAGCAGCTTCCAGAAAAAAAAATAGTGTCATGTAATGGAACAGGAAAAAAAAATACTCGAAGATTTTCTTTTCTTGTCGTTCCTATAGGTCGGAAAAAAAAAAAAAAAAACGATGCTACTGAGCTTTAGAGATAAAAATGATCATTTAAAAAAAAAAAAAAAAGGAGCTCTGCAGATCCTCAGGTGTGACAGTTGCCTATTGTCACTCCACTTCCTCTTTGTCATCCTGTGTCTGATTGCATGTTCTCACCTTCAAGAGAACAGCTGGGGCACCCCAAAAGGGTGTTAATCTCCCAGTATCTTCCCTAACACCTATTGACAGCTCAAGTTAGGGTGGCCTCCTTGGACTTGGGGGAATCTTGCCAACATTCCTTTCTGACTTTCTATTCATTTAACAAGTATGGCCCCTGTCATTTCCTGAACAGACTATTCCTTTCTGACTTTTATTCATTTAACAAGTATGGCCCCTGTCATTTCCTGAACAGACTATGTCATGACAAGGATGCCGAATGACCCAGCGGAGTCGTATCAGAACTGCCTCTCCTTTCTGGGGGACATTGTGCACGGCTGCAAACGCGCCCCGCGCAAACCGGAAATGAACACGCAGCACATGGGGTGTAGACAGCCCTAGCTGCTGCGTGCAGGCACACAGTGCTGACGGTTGCGGAGTTGGCTGTCAGTTACCAAGATTTTTTTCAGCTGCAGAGGACGGAGTACAGTCAGTTCCAGATTCTCCACTGTGCTTCTGGCTGGTCTGCTTCAGGCGTCCCAAGATTGGGCTTGCCCTGAGGATCGCAATCGATGGCTCAGCAAATGCTGATTCCAGATCTACGGGAGACACCGTGCTAGGCTTGCAGGTGAAGCTGTATGTGCACAACAGAGGCCCTGCCTTTACCCTGATTACCCGGAAGAGGAGGGAGGGGAGAACAGGTGTCACAGTGATTAAGGTGCTGGACTCCCACATGGCTGACTGCGGTTCGAGTCCTGGATCCGATGACTTCAAACTCATACTGGGGGGGGGGGACGGACCAGCAGTTAGGGTAATGTCTATGTTACTGGACTCCCATGTAGTCGACTGCGGTTCGAGTCCTGGACCCGGTGGCTTAAAACTCATGCCGGGCGTGTGTGTGTGCATGCCCAAAGTCCCATGAAGAGTATGGAGGAGAAGGGACTGCAGCATGGTCATTCCTCATGGGGGGTGATTTCTCACTTTTCTTCTCTCTCTTTCTGTCTCTGACGAGCGCACTCACCCTAGACAAAAACCTTTAAAAGAGAGAGAGAGAGAAAGAGAGAATCACTCGGGGAGACAGCTATACTGAGAACTAGGCGTGGGTCAGTGAGTGTAAATTCTGAGGCCAGGCCACACGACTTGGGTAGACTTATCAGGAGATAAGTGTATGGCCAGGACGGTGATCAATGGGGATCATGAGGGGAAAAGTGTTTGAACATGGCCTTGAATGACCAACCATAGGGTAAACACTTTTCAGGCACAAGACAAGGATTTAGGATGTGAACATTTCATCCATGCTTAGGTAGGCCAGGCAGGGAGGGAGACCAGCTGTCTTTTTAAAAATATATATATATTTATTTTAATTTTATTTATTCTTTTATTTATTTTCATTTGACCAGAGAGAGACAGAGAGAGACAGAGAGAGAGAGAGGAAAAGTGAGAAAGGAAGCCACCAGGTTCGGGATTCGAACTGTGGTCGGCCATGTGGGAGTGTCCAGCGCCTTAACCACCATGCCACCTGCTGGTCTCCAAGACCAGCTATCTTGATTTGCCTGGTACAAAGTTCCCCGGTCATGGAACTTTCGCAGCTAAAACCATTAAGTCCTTCACAAACTAGACCAAGCTGATCTCACTACAGTAAACGTGGAATGCCCAAGAGGATTGTGGTCTGAGTGGGGACCCATGATCCTTGTTCAGGAAAAGATGCTATTGGTTTAAATAAAAGGGAAAAGGCCTGCATAGAGCTTGCCATCTAGCTGGTAAAGTAAGACTGGTGGGCACAGAACTGTTTCAGCATTAAAAAGAAACCCAAGACACCGAGCAGGTTTCGTGTTAATTGCTTTGCACATCATTTAAGGGTGGGCCAGGTGCTAATTGGGTAGCTAGATTAAGTTGCAGCAGGGTATGCGATTCTGGCTGTCTAAGGGGTGGGTAGGCAAGGTGTAGCCTACCCACCCTGGCACGGGAGAAAGTAGAAGGTGACACTGGAGAGGGACCACTTGAATTTGGGCCAGGATTTGAAGCAGGGTCTAGGGAATCAGAGGGCCACTACCCATTGGAAGACAAAAGGTTCATGCTGAAAAATAAAGGGAGAGGCAGGATGAGGCAGGGGCCTGGAAGTCCAGATGGAAGCTTGAGGCTGTGAGAGGCCAGCGTTTCCTGGAGAATGTCGTCCCAGTGTCTCAGCCTCAAGAGGTTCCCACATAGAGAAAGGGTTCCCCAAGGTACTCAGTCTGGGAAACATGACATGCTATCTGCTCATGGAGAGTCATGGTGGACACATGCACAAGAAAGGCTTGAAGTAGTTATACAGTATTAAAAAAACCCAAAAAAAACAAAAACAAAAACAAACTAACATTTTCGGGACCAGCAGTTGGCGTAATGGCTATGTTGCTGAATTCCCATGTAGTTGACCGCGGTTCGAGTCTCGGACCCAGTGGCTTAAACTCACGCTGGGCGCGTGTGCGTGCGTGCCCAAGATCCCGAGAGGAGAATGGAGAAGGGATTGCGGCATGGCCATCCTGGGTGATTTCTCACTTTCTGTCTCTCTGTCTCTCTCTGTATTTCTGGCGAGTGCACATGCACTATAGCAAAAAGCTCTAAAAAAAAAAAAAAAACTAACATTTTTCATTTCATTTTTTTTTTGAGAGTTATTTGTCGTTTTTTCATTCTTTTTTTTTTTTTTTTGCTACAGGGCACGTGTGCTCCCTGGAAAAACAGAGAAAGAGAGCTAGCAAGATATCACCCCTGCTCCCTGCCCCTAGGGGGATGGCCATGCACAATCCCTTCTTCATTCTCCTCTCAGGATTTTGGGCATGCACACACATGTGCTCGGCATGAGCTTCTAGCCTCTGGGTCCGGGACTCGAACCTTCCCATGTAGGTCACCCTCATGTTCTTTACCAGTGTGCCATCATCAGTTCCCCCAAAGGGTTACCCCCCCCCCAAGAATTACTCTATCTAATTTTATTGATCATTGTTATTATTATTATTTTTTTAATTTGACAGAGAGACAGAGAGAGAGGGAAAGTGAGAAAGCAAGCAGCCAGGTCCGAGACTCCAACTGGATTTGGCCATATGAGAGTCTAGCACCCTACCCATCATGCCACCAGCTTCCCCCCACCGCCACTACCAAAGGGATTTTTTTTTTTTTTTTTTTTTTAACGTAAAGCTCTAGGAAGAAAGACCTGATCCGTTTTACATTGTAAAGGGATGACGTTGACCGAGCCAATATGGCACAGGGATAATGCAGCACTCTGCAAGGCTGGAAGCCACAGGGCTGACCGCGGGTTTGAATCCTGGGTCAGCCTGAAAACACACTCGATGTGTGCATGGATCCTGAGAGGTTGGAGGGCTGCAGAAAGGGAATCGTGGTGCAACGAGACCCCGATGAGGCACTTTCTCTCTCTCCACCTGTCTTTTTCTTGCGTGCACACTCACATGCTCTCTGTCATTAAAAATAAATATGTAAGTGGGTGGCTTTGACTTCCACTAGCCAAGAGACATTGGGAGAGGGGTTTGCATGTGTAAGAGTAGAATTAGGAATCAACTGGTTGGAAGACAATGGTGGCAGCCTGGGTGAGAGGCGATGGCCATGGATGGGCATCTTTCTATTCCACCGGTGTGGTATGAAATGGTTAAACAGATGCACCTCAAGTTGCTGCTGTTGGAGGGTATTTTACAGTGCCGTGCTGGGAGCGTTGTGTCACGTGGAAAATGTTCACGACTGAACAGTGAGCAAGATAAGCTTGCTTCAGTCTTCATCAAATGTCTGCCCCGCTCTGAGCCTATTCCATCTCTTAGGTCTAACTATCCTAACAATACTTCAAGAGAATATTACTGGGGCCAGAACACAGTGTAGTGGTTACATTGCTGGACTCCCACATGGCCAACGGTGGTGGTTCAAGTCCTGGATCCGGTGACTTGAAACTCATGCCGGGCGAGTGTGCGTGCGTGCCCAAGATCCTGGGAGGAGAATGGAGGAGAAGGGATTGCAGCATGGCCACCCGCCCTGGGGGGATGATTTCTCACTTTCCCTCTCACTGTCCCTGTCTCTGTCTCTCTCTGGCGAGCGCACATGCCCTAAGGCAAACACCTCTAAAAAAAATTGTTATTATTGTTTCCAATTTATGAATGGGGAAACTGAGGCCCATGGAAGTGAAGCCACGGGTCCCAGGCTACACGGCTAGTTCTTGGCAGTGCCAGGGCTCCCTCTCCGATCCATCTGTCTTCAGATCTGCTGTTTATTCGCTCCTCCATAAAGCATTTTGCACATTCCTTTTTCATACGGATCCTTGTGATGTAGCAGCTTTTGGGACTTGAAAATTGTAACAGTTTAGAAAAAATTCCCACAAGCCATATCTGCTTCTCTTGTAAGCGTCTGGCATGCAACTGCCCCTGAACCCATGTTCACCAAAAATATACTGAATCTTTATCGAGAGAACAGTCTGAAACTTCCATATCCTTCTAGAAGCCTATAGCAAGCACGCTTTTGTATTGGAAGTGTCACATGTGATGTGAATAACCCAAAAAACACCTTGTGCTCTGATGTCATGAGCGTAGATGCAATATACACACACACACACACACACACACACACACATATATTATATATTTTATATATATATATATATTATACACACACACAGACACACACACACAACACACACACACAATGTATATATATTGAGTTGCTGGAAAAGTCATGATGCATCTTGGCATAGTAAAACACATCAGGGAGGGACCAGCAGTTAGCGTAATGGCTATGTCGCTGGACTCCCAGGTAATAGACCGCAGTTTGAGTCCCGGACCCGGTGGCTTAAAACTCACGCCGGGTGCGTGTGCGTGTGCGTGTGTGCCCAAGATCCCGAAGGAGAATGGAGGAGAAGGGATTGTGATGTGGCCATGCCCCCTGGGGGGTGATTTCTTGCTTTCTATCTCTCTGTCTCTCTCTGTCTGGCGAGCGCACACACCCTATAGCAAAAACAAACAAACAAACAAAAAACCAAAACATGTCAGGGGGCTAGCAGATGGCATAGCAGTTATGTTGTTGGACTGCCACATAGCCGACTGTAGTTTGAGTCTTGAGCCTGGTGGCTTGAAACTCATACTGGGCGTGTGTGTGTGTGTGTGTGTGTGTGCCTAAAATTCCAGGAGGAGAATGAAGAAGGGATTATGGCATGACCTTACCTCCTGGGGGTGGTTTCCAATTTTCCCTTTCATTGTCTTTGTCTCTCTGTCTCTTCTGAGTGCATGTGCCCTAAGGCAAAACCTCTAAAAAAAAAAAAAAGAGGCATGGTGGTTAGGGGTGCTGGACTCCCACATGCCGACCATGGTTTGAGTCCTGGACCTTGCATTCCCTCTCTCTTGGTCTGTCTCTCTCTTTGATCAAATTAAAATAAACAAATAAAGTTAAATTAAATAATTCTAAGTAAAATTCTAAATAAATAAAATAAAATAATTATAAACAACTTCTAAATAAAATAATTCTAATAAAAGAACCCATCATGACTTTTCAGATGACCTAATATACATACATATTAAATAACTTCTTCTTTGACTCTTACTTTCATTATATCAAATTGTGAGTGATAGGTTGACTTTTTTTATTGCATCAACACCTCGATCATTTAATGCAAGAAAAATATGCTTAATGCAAAATTACATTTCCTTCAGGTCAGATCTCTTAAGAAATGAGATGGTTATCTGGAAAATAAGAATAAAATCCTTCTTTTTTTACCCTGAGTATTTTTTTGGATTTAATACAAAACTTTAAAAAAATTTTTTTTTTTTTTTTTTGGAGAGGTTTTCTCTATAGGGCGCGTGCGCTCGCCAAACAGACAGACAGAGACATAGAGACAGAAAGCGAGAAATCACCCCCCAGGGGGGATGGTCACGCCGCAATCCCTTCTCCTCCATTCTCCTCTCGGGATCTTGGGCACGCACGCACACGCGCCCGGCGTGAGTTTTAAGCCACCGGGTCCGGGACGTGAACCGCGGTCGACTACGTGGGAGTCCAGCGACATAGCCATTACGCTAACTGCTGGTTCCCCCCAAAAAAAATTTTTTTGTATTAAAATTTTATGTTACATTTTTTTTTGTTTCTTTCTCTTTTTTTAAAGAGAGAAAGAAAGAGAGAGAGCACTTCCCAGGTAAGATGACCATGCCATAATCTCTTCTCCTCCATTCTCCTCTTGAGATTTTGGGCACACACATACACATGTGCCTGGCATGTTTTTCAGGGGTTAGGTCTGTGACTTGAGCTGTGCAGTCGGCCTGGTGGGATCCAGCCACCTTAATCAGCATGTCATCTGGCCAGCCCGAGACAACGCGATTTGTAAAAATATATTTTTATGAATTACCTAAGTAATTTGAGCTGTTTTTCATATTAGGTTGGGGCCTAAAGACATTTGAAATTGTTAGGCCCTTCAGGTATGTTGGTGGCCTACAAGTTAGTCTAAACTGTTGAAATCTGCAGGGTTTTTGTTTGTTTGTTTGTTTGTTTGTTTAAAGCTCAAAAGAGCTTCATATGGGGACCAGCAGTTAGTGTAATGGCTATGTCGCTGAACTCCCATGTAGCCAACCGTGGTTCGAGTCCTGGACCCGGTGGCTTAAACTCATGCCGGGCGCGTGTGCGTGTGTGCCCAAGATCCCGAGAGGAGAATGAAGGAGAAGGGATTGAAGCGTGGCCATCCCCTCTGGGGGGGTGATTTCTTGCTTTCTGTCTCTCTGTCTTTCTGGTGAGTACATGTGTCCTATAGCAGGGGGAAAAAAAAAAAAAAAAAAAAAAAAAAGAGCTTCTTCCGAATGTCAGAAGAAATGTGAAATTGTAAGCTGAGTCACTGTGAAGGTCGGGGTGGAGGTCTGGTTCCTCCGTTGGAACCCAGCCTGAGCCTAACCTGGCCCAGGTGGTTGCAGTGACTCTGTGGCCTCAAACATATGCTTTGATTCAACAACATTCAGTCTAAAACATTATCGAGAAAGAACAAAGGGCTATTTTCTCTCAGGGTCCTGGTCACTCACCTGCAAAGGGTGGGGTTTGTAAAGGGGGTTTGGACAGGGCACCAGGAGGTGGGAATGGGGTCGAATATGAGGGTGGATGGTGGCAGCTAGATCCTCAGCACCATGACAGTGCAGAGTCTGGGAGATAAGACTCTTTACCTTTCCCTGTTCCCCTGCCTGGAAATACCTGCCAATGTATGAGTGTGATGTGTGGCCTCTTACACGTTTTCAGATGTTCCCTGTATTTGTGTATTGCTTTATTTTATTTTTTTGGAAAGATTTTTGCTATAGGGCGAGTGCAAGCCAGAAAGACAGAGAGAGAGAGAGAGAGAGAAAATGAGAAATCATGGTCCCCAAGGGGGCCAGCAGATAGCATAATGGTTAAGATACTGGACTACCGCGTGGTTGACCGATGTTCGAGTCCTGGCCCCAGCAACTTGAAACTCACATCAGGTGTGTGTGCGTGCGTGCCCAAAATCCCAAAAGGAGAATGGAGGAGAGGGGGTGGCAGTGTGACCATCCCTTCTGGGGGATGATTTCTCACTTCCTGTCTCTCTCTATCTCTTTGGTGAGCACACACACCCTGTAGCAAAAATGTCTCTCAACGAACAATCAAAAATAGCCAATTAATAAAACATGCTTCCCCAGGCATCCTTTGACTGTTTGGAAGGTGGTGTTTCTGAGTGAAGTACCCATACCCACGGAGCTGGCTGTGCACACCTGGACAAATGACTGCCTTTCCTTTGCCTCGTTTCCTCATCTATACCCTTGGGACGCGAGGGGCTGGTTGAAGAGAGGAGTGCACAGAGTCTAGTGTCTGGTGGGGAGCAGGAGTCCTGGGGCCTGGAGTTCCTCCTCTTGCAGGATGGGTGCAGTGCCCATGGGGAATTAAGCACGCATTAGTCAACCTGGACCTGCTGCAAGCAGATGACCTCGGCCAGGACAGACAGCTCAGGGAGTGCAGCCAGCCCCGCCTTAGAAGGGCAGCAGGTTCCGTGGCGATGCCAGCCCCCACCACCGTGCACACTGCAGCCAAGTGCCAATCAGCTGCAACAAACCCCACTGGGGCCTTGACAACAGGTGTCTCATTAACCATCCCTCGCCCTCCCAGGCTTACCCCCAGACAGGCACCCAGCTCGCACTCGATCGCCGCGAAACCACAGCCCAACTCCATTAACAAGTCTTCCTAATTACCAACTTCTAACACCGTCTCCTGTTCCGAGGCCAAAGACCGTATTCTTCTGAGATGAAACCTGGCTTGTGAGCCTTCAGAAAGACCCATCATTAACTCCTTTAAAAATGGAGGTCAAGGGAGGAGGCAGGGGAAGAGCTGATAGACCCAAGCTGGCTGCGGCATGAAAGAGCACATGCAAGAGGCTCTGTGTTTTCATTTCCAGCCCGCTGGGTGGCCCACGAGGGCCCAATTAGCTTTTTACAGATGCGTGCATGGTTCCAGCCCCCTGTCTCCTCCTTCCTTCCTTCCTCACCACCCCCTCCTTCTTCTGCCCTTCTTTTTTTTTTTTTTTCTTTTTTGCTTTAGGAGGGATAAACTTGTAGCACAGATTGCAGGCCTGAAGGCACCCAAAGATCAACAACTAGTTTTCTGTGATCTGTGAACACTCATGTGCAGAATCCGTAATGCGTAGGCTGCTGCAGGGAGGGGTGTAGGTGGTTATCGTAGAGTTGGATGCACTTTTGGAATGACCAGAAGTAGATATTTTTCCCTGAGTGAGAGCAGTGAGATTGGCTTTTTCTTTCTTTCTTTCTTTCTTTTTCTTTCTTTTTTTCTCTTTCTTTCTTTCTTTCTTTCTTTCTTTCTTTCTTTCTTTCTTTCTTTCTTTCTTCCTTCCTTCCTTCCTTCCTTCCTTCCTTCCTTCCTTCCTTCCTTCCTTCCTTTCTTTCTCTCTTTCTCTCTTTCTCTCTTTCTCTCTTTCTTTCTTTTTTCCTTTATTGAAATTCATTTTGGATCATAATACAGTTTTATCATTATCATTATTTATTATTTAGAGATAGTTTTGCTATAGGGTGTGTGCGCTCACTGGGAAGACACAGACAGAGAGACAGAAAGTGGGAAATCAACCCCAAGAGGGGATGGCTATGCTGCAATTCCTGCAATTCCGTCTCCTCCATTCTCCTCTTGGGACTCTGGGCACTCACGCACATGTGCCCAGTGTGAGTTTCAGCCGCCAAGTCCTGGACTCAAACCACAGTTGACCACGTGGGAGTCCAGCACCTTAACCACTACACCACATGCTGGCCCCAATCAAATTATTATTGTTTGCACTATTTCTATTGTAAGCCATTCTATTTTATTATTTGAAAAGGATCTTGCTTTTAAATTTACATGAAGTGGGACTAGCGGATGGCATAATGGTTACATCTCTGGGCTCCCGCATAGTCGACTATGGTTCTAGTCCTGGACTTGGTGGATTAAAACTCACACCGGGCGCATGTGTGTGCATGCCCAAGATCCGGAGAGGAGAATGGAGGAGAGGGGACTGCGGCATGGCCATCCCCCCAGGGGAGTGCTTTCTTGCTTTCTGTCTCTTTCCGGTGAGCACACGTGCCCTATGGCAAAAATCTTTCAGGAAAAAAAAAGAACTTATACAAGGTACATAATATCCTTTATCAGCCAAATAACCCAATACAAATGAATTCCATATTACATGGGCATGGTTATGTCTTCAGTCTATGGATGGTGTCTTCTGGTGGTCAAGGTCAGAATAACCCACCCTAGCAATAATTGGGGAGGGGGGGATTAGGACAAGAAGCAAAACTACAATAAATATGATAGAAATATGGATAATTATTCCTTGCCCTGGTCTCCTCCCATTGGCAAATGAGAAGTTATGTGATCCAAATATTTGAGTTCATCCTACCTCTAATGAAAGCGTTTGAAATGGAATCAAATCACAATTTGAAATACATGTTTTCGGTGCTCTTTGAGAAACGTGAGACTAGACTTAGGGGCACTTAACTAAACACATAATAACTTTTAAAAAAATTATTTGGAGAGTTTTTTTTGCTATAGGGTGCACGTGCTTAGCAGAAATACAGAGACAGAGAGACAGAAAGTAAGAAATCACCTCCCCAGGGGGATGGCCACGCCGCAATCCCTTCTCCTCCATTTTCCTCTCGGTATCTTGGCCATGCACGCACACATGCCCAGCGTGAGTTTAAGCCACTGGGTCCGGGACTTGAACCACGGTCAACTACATGGGAGTCCAGCAACATAGCCGTTATGCCAACTGCTGGTCCCGTGACTTTTTTTTTTTTTTTTGAAGAGTTTTTTGCTATAAGCTACATTTGCTCATTAGAAAGACAGAGACAGGGAAAGAGCAAATGAGAATTTATGTTCCGGGGGGTGGTGGGGGATGGCCATACCACAGTCCTGTCTTCTCCAGTTTCCTCTTGCAATCTTGGGCATGCACTGCCATGCGCCCTGTGTGGTTATTAAGCTGCTGGGTCTGGAACTCGAACCGCAGTTGGCCAAGTGGGAATCCAGCACCTTAACCACTATGCCACCTGCCGGCCCCAACACATAATAGCTTTGAGCGTTGCGATGTATATGAAGTTTGGTTTTCTTTTTCTTTTATTGTCATGATGGAGGTGGAGACGGATACCAGGTAGGCAGTAGATACATGGTCTGTCTCTCTGGCAGACCCTATAGCAAAATAAGTAAGTAAGTAAGTAAGTAAGTAAATAAATAAATAAATAAAGATATAGCATGGAGTAGAGGAAAACGTACAGGGTTGGGTGTCTGTGACCGGGCTAATGTTCAAATGCTGCTTGTTTTGAAATCTTGATTAAGTTTTGCTGGGTCTTGATTTTCCCAGAGAATTTCCCCTGAGAATGCTAATGATACTGTTTCCACATGTCGATCCATAGATAGAACCAGATGCCGTATGGCAAGTATTGGGCGTGCACAAGAAGGCAGAAGAGGCTTCTTCTAGGTTACTCCAGTGTTGCTGTGTGGGGTAGGGTCCTGAGGAGAGAAAGAACAGAGATAGGGATCTTGACTTAGGAACTTGAGGCTGGGTCTGCCTTCCAGGAGAGGGCAAAAAACGTGACACAATATGAAAATATCTGTGGTTTTTCACAGTAATAGTACAAGAGTGTTGGGGCCAGCAGGTAGCGTGGTGGTTAGGGCACTGGATGCCCACATGGTGAACTGTGGTTCGAGTCCTGGACCTGGCAGTTTGCTTTCTCACTCTCTCAGTCTCTCTTTAGTCAAAAAGAAGACTAAGAATAAGTAAAATTAGATAAGTAATTCTTTAAAAAAATCACTGTGATTTGTGGCATTTTATTTATAATGAAAAAAATACTAAATTTCAATTTAAAATTAGTGAAAATTAAAATAAGGGCAGATCTTGGGCATGCACGCACACGCGCCCGGCGTGAGTTTAAGCCACCGGGTCCGGGACGTGAACCGTGGTCAACTACGTGGGAGTCCAGCGACATAGCCATTACGCTAACTGCTGGTCCCAAAAAGAAAAAGATAAAGTCTTAAAGGCAACCAGGAACAAGGCTGTACATGGCACCAGATTTCTTGTTCAAATCATTGCAGGTGGCTACCAGCAGGTGGCATGATGATGAAGGTGCTGGATTCTACGTGGCAGACCGTGTTTCGAGTCCTGGACCTGGAGGCTTGAAAATGACGCTGAGTGCATGTGTGTGCGTGCCCAAAGTTCCAAGAGGAGAATGGGGGGGAAGAGATTATAGCATGGCCATCTCCCCAGGGGGTGATTTCTCACTTTTTCTCTCTTCGTCTCTCTCTACCTCTGTCTGGTGAGCACATTCTCCCTATGGCAAAAACCTTTTTTAAAAAATTTGCAAGTGAGAAGATAATGAAACAATATTTTTAAAGTCCTGAAAACAAACAAACAAGAAATTGGCAACCTAGAACTCTGTCCAGCAAAACTACCTTTCAAAAATAGAGGCAAAATAAAGCTGTTTGCAGACATTCAAAAGCAACAAGAAGTAATTACCAGCAGCTCTGCCCTGTAAGAGCTAAAAGAAGTTCTTCAGACGTAAGGGAAATTAAATCAGATGAAAATCTGGGTTGAGGCAAAGTAATGAAGAGCATCAAAAATGAGAACTTGATGGGTAAATACATACAAGATGCTTTCTTATTAAATCACTTTTTACATTATTTTCCCCAGCTTTATTGAGATATAATTGAAAAAGAAAAATTGTATATATTTAAGGTGTGCCATCTGGTGTTTTGATACACATATACATTGTGCAATGATTCCCACAATCAAGCTAATTAACATATTCATCACCACTCATAGTTACCATTTTTCATGAGTTTGTGAGGAGAACATTTAAGACCTAGTCTCTCAGCAAATGTCAAGGATACGACACAGTCTTATTAACTGCAGTCACCTGTATATGAGATCAAAAGTCATTCTTCCTGCATGACTGAAAATTTGTTCCTTTTCTCCATCCCTCAACCTCTAGCAACGCCTATCCTGTTCTCTGCTTCTATGAGTTTGACTTCTTTTTTTTTTTTTTTTTTAAAAGAGATTTTTGCTATAGGGCACGTGTGCTTGCCAGAGAGACAGAGGGAGACCAGGAGCCAGAAAGTGAGAAATTGCTTCCCAGGGGGGATGGCCACGCCATAATTCCTTCTCCTCCACTCTCTTTTTGTGATTTTGGGCACACACACACACACATGCACTGGTGTGAGTTTAAGCCACCGGGTCCGGGACTCGAACTGCAGTCAACTACGTGGGAGTCCAGCAATGTAACCATTACGCCAACTGCTGGTCCCAAGTCTGACTTATTTAGATAGCACATATAAGTGTGCTCGTTTCATTTAGCGTAATGTCCTCTAGGTTCATCTGTGTTGTCAGAGTTGACAAGGTTTCTTTCTTTTTAAAGACTAAATATTACTTTGTAGGAAAAACATGACACATTTTTTGACTGTTTTGACGATTCAATAATAAATATTTGGGACCAGCAGTTAGCGTAATGGCTATGTCGCTGGACTCCCATGTAGTCGACTGCAGTTCGAGGCCCGGACCCGGTGGCTTAAACTCATGCCGGGTGTGTGTGCGTGCGTGCCCAAGATCCTGAGAGGAGAATGGAGGAGAAGGGATTACGGTGTGACCATCCCCCCCGGAGGGTGATTTCTTGCTTTCTGTCTCTCTCTGTCTTTCTGGCGAATGCATGTGCCCTATAGCAAAAACCTCTCCAAAAAAAAAAAAAAGTGATATTTTACACACTCACTACATTTTCTTTCTTTATCCACTTTGGATAGTTAGGTTTATTCTGTGTTATGGCCATTGTGAATAATGTTGCGATGAACACTGGAGTGCAGATGTCTCTGCGATACTGATTTATATAAAGTATATTGTCTAATAATAATGGGATTAAATTAAAATCAATACCAGTAAGAAACAAAGTGTCTCCAAATATTTGGAAATCAAATAATATACTTTTAAATAACATAAATTAATAAAAATTCAAAATGAAAATGATAAATTATTTAGAAGAAAATGAAAGTAAAAAGACACTGTATCAGAATTTGTGGAATATTGGTAAGGTAGTACTTAGGGAGAATTTATAGTACCAAATGCTTTCATTATAAAATGTTTTGAATCAGTGTCTTTAGGATCTGTCTTGAGAAAACAAACAAACAAACAAACAATTAAGTGCAAATAAAGCCCCAAGTAAGACAAAGGTAATAAAGATCAAAGTAGATACCAGTGAGACAGGAAACAGAAAAGCCATTGAGTTAAGCAATAACATCAAATATGATTGTTCAGGAAAATTTAATAAAATTGATAAACTTCAAGCCAATCTTGTCTGAAAAAGACAAGACACAAATGACCAAGATTAGCAATTATAATAGTCACGTCACACCACACTTGATAGATGTTATAAGGATATGGGGGACAAATGGTGGTGCTTGTTATTCCATGAGATGCTGCAAGACTGACTTCCGTGGGAATGTTCTAGGTTTGTATCTGGAGCCCTCCTTGAGAATGCTGGGTACAAGTATGCCTATAATTCAGAACTAACTGAGGTGGGGGGTTAGTTGAGGTGTCAAGACGCTATTGAGGCTGCTGTCTCTCTGGTTTTCTTTATTTTTTTTAATTTCTTTTACACAGAAGTTAGTTACTATGAACAATTTATGGTGGTAAACCTGACAAAGATGAAATGGATAACTTCTTTGAAAGTCACAAACTAGGAGCCGACAGGTGGCATGGTGGTTAAGGTCGCCGGACTCCCACATAGCCAACTGTGGTTTGAGTCCCGGACCTGGAGACTTTCTCTCTCTCTCTCTCTTTCTCTCTCTCTCTCATCTAAATAAAGAAATAATTAAATAAATAAATAAAGGAAGTCACAACTAATAATGATTATTCAAGAATAGCTCTGTATCCACTAAAGAAGAGCAAAAAATTTTAATTTAAGCTGCTACACACACACACACACACACACACACACACTCACAACCCTCTTATACCACGTAGCTTTCCTAGTGACTTTTATAAAGCATTTTAGAAAAACAGTAACAACAAAACATCTTATAAACGCTAAAGAAAAATCAAAGAGAAAGGGAGAATTTCTCAGTTAATTCTTTGAGGTGAGCACTATTTGCCTTACGCACTAAATTCATATTCAAATCAGATAACGATTTTCCAAAAAGGAAAAAAAGCATACACCAATATCCTCATGGAAATATGTGAAAGAATTCTAAATACAATTTTGTCAAATTAAATTCAATAATACATCTAAAAGGGACAATTTACAGGACAAAGTTGGATTTATCCTCCGAGTACTGAAAGCATCAACGGATGTGATGCATTATATTAGCAGAGTAAGAAAATCCTTCTGATCATCTTGTTAAATAGAGATAAAGCACTTTTGGGATAAAATCTGACATCCACTCCTAATGAAATCTCCTAGCAAACTTGAAAGAGAAGGAAAAATTCCTAAACCTGAATTTCCTTAACCTAAAGGGCATTTACAAAACAAACCAAAACAAAACAACCTCTGATTAACATACTGAAGGAGAAAGGTTAAGTACTTTCTCCTAAAATCCAGTTGACCACAAGGTTGTTAACTCTCTTTTTCTTTTTTTTTTTGGAGAGGTTTTTTTCTTTTTTCTTTCTTTCTTTTCTTTTTTTTTTTTTTTTGCTATAGGGCACCTGTGCTCACCAGAAAGACAGCCAGAAACAGAGAGACAGAAAGCGAGAAATCACCCCCTGGGGAGGATGGCCACGCCACAATCCCTTCTCCTCCATTCTCCTCTCGGGATCTTGGGCACGCACGCACACGTGCCTGGCATAAGTTTAAGCCACCGGGTCCAGGACTCAAACCGCAGTCGACTATGTGGGAGTCCAGCAACATAGCCATTACGCCAATTGCTGGTCCCAAGGTTGTTTACTCTCAACACGTTTACTCTACAGTATACTGGAAGCTCTTGCTATTTATGGTTTGTATGTGTGTGTGGGGGAAGTATTTATGTTAAAAAAGAAGAAATGCAGCTTTTTTTATTCACTGACATGATTATGGATGTAGAAAAATCAAATGAAATCTCCCAAAAAGCTGCTATAAGTAATGAGGGAGTTCAGTGAGGTTGTAGAACACATATTTAATATGCAGAAAATAAGTGTGTTTCTATATAGGAGCAAAAAATCAAATGGAAATTGAGGTTAAAAAGGAATTCCAGGCCCAGCCTCAGAGCCTTCTGGTTGAGAGGATCCCATATGGCTGACCACGGTTTAAATCCTGGACCTGGTGATTTGAGAAACAGCACACATGCATGCTGGAGCATCTTGGCAAGACTGAAAAATGGAAGAAGAGAGATTGCATCATGGCCACGTACTGTTGGGCTGGGTGCTTTCTCCCACTCTTTCTCTGTATCTCTGTCCCTCTCTGGTGAGTGCATGTGCACTCTAGCACTTAAAAAAAGGAATTACAATTAAAATAGCATTAAAAACACCTTCAAAATGAATTATGATTTTAACTATAAAACCTAAAACTATAAAACTTCTCAAAGGAGCAAATTTGGGGACTTTGAGTTAGGCAATGATTTTTTTCCCTCTAAAAACAAACAAATGCATGATCCAAAAAGAAACAAAATGGATACATTGGATTTCATAAAGATTAAAAATGACAGTATTAACATATACTCCATGGAATATTATTCAGCCATAAAAAACAGCAAGTGCCTGGTATTTGATAGAAAGTGGACAAATATGGAAGATTTTGTTGCTTAGTGAAGCAAGTCAGGCTATGAAAGAGAGGCATTGTTTGTCTCCACTTAACATATATGGACAGTCTGCACTCTATGGTAGAGACTGAAAGGCTGGAGAACATAAAAGCATTGAAAATTGTTATGGACACTAGAGACAAAGTGAAGGAGAGTGGGAAAGGGGAAGAGTGCAGGAAAGGAAATTTGGGGAAAAAAATAGAAAGGTAAGACATTTGTAGGATACAGATATGGTTTATTATCTGTTGATGATGATGTGTGTAGTATTCTCAACTGGGCTGGACTGAGGTGTATTTCATGCTGAGTAAAGTCTCTTTACAATCTAAGTGATATATAGCAATTGAATGTATAAAAATAATAATAAGATTATTCAGTTATGGATTGGAAAAGTTGTTCAATGAGTTTTATTGTTCTTGTTGTTTGTACATGTTCATAAGTTACTGGTGTATGCTAAAAGTTAGGGTTGCCAAAAATTTAAACTTTTTTTTTTTTGAGAGGTTTTTCGCTATAGGGCGCGTGCGCTCGCCAGACAGACAGAGAGAGACATAGAGACAGAAAGCGAGAAATCACCCCCCAGGGGGGATGGTCACGCCGCAGTCCCTTCTCCTCCATTCTCCTCTCGGGATCTTGGGCACGCACGCACACGCGCCCGGCATGAGTTGTAAGCCACCGGGTCCGAGACGCGAACCGCGGTCGACTACGTGGGAGTCCAGCGACATAGCCATTACGCTAACTGCTGGTTCCCAAAAATTTAAACTTTTGATAAAAAAAAAAATAAAAAAGAGAATAAGAATAAATCACAGACTGGGAAAATATTAGCAAAGTGTCTATCTCATAAAGTATCCAGTATATCCAAAGAATTGTCAAAATTCAATACAAAAATAACTTAGTAAAAAAAAAAAAAGTGGACCAAAGAGTTGAGTAGACACTTCACCAAAGACAATGCATAAATGGCAGACAAATATGCGAAAAAGTGCTCAATATCCTTAATCTTTGGAAAATGCAAATTATATGAGCCAGACTCCCATGGTTTAGGTGGCTGAATCCTATTGAGTCCAGGACCCAGTCATTTGAAAAGCACATAGGTGTATGTCTGTGCCTACCCAAGATCCCCAAAGGAGAAAGAGATAGTTGAAGAGATTGTAGTGTGGCCATTTGCCGTGGGAGTGCTTTCTTGCTTTCCCTCTCTGTGTCTCTCATCTCTCGGTCTCTGTTGAGCACACATGCCTTGGGCAAATTAAAAAAGAGAAGATGCTAATTATAGATATAATGAGATAATATTATGCAACAAATAGAATGGCTAAAATCAAAACTGATCATTCCAAGTGTGGGTGAGAATGTGGACTAACTAGACCTCTCATACACAGCTGGTTGAGATTTAAAATGAAACAGCCACTTTAGAAAAGTTTGGTAGGTTTTTTTTTTTTTTGAGAGATTTTTTGCTCGCCAGAGACACAGAGAGAGACAGAGAGACAGAGGGTGAGAAATCACCCCCCCCCCCCCAGGGGGATGGCCACACCGCAATTCCTTCTCCTCCGTTCTCCTCTTGGGATTTTGGGCACACACGCACATGCGCCTGGTATGAGTTTCAAGCCACCGGGTCCGGGACTCAAACTGTGGTCAATTACATGGGAGTCCAGTGATGTAACCAGTACACCACCTGCTGGTCCCAGTTTGGTAGTTTTTTGTGTCAGTCAAAATTGTGATTCTGTAAAGATGCACCTCATGCATGACCACCATGTTGGTGGTTGCTTAAATATAAATCCAAGTTTGCCCTGAGACTAAAGACTAAATATCTCTCAATTGTTGTGTTGATAAAACAAATGGAAGAAGCTAAGTTAGTGGCCGAGATGTGATGGCTTTTACATTTATTCAGAGCTTCCAGGTCCCAAACTCCTAAACAAACATTATTTACTCTAATGCTTTTGACTTCTAGCTCATCAAGATTTGTTCTCTGACATTTCAAAGTATTATTTCTGTTTTAAGATATTCCTAAACTCTGGGGCCACCAGTGGGTAGTGTGGTGGTTAAGGGTGCTGAACTCCCACATGGCCAACCATGGTTCGAGTCGCAGACCTGGCCACTTGCTTTCTCACTTTCTCTCTTGCTCTTGCTCTCTCTCTCTCATTCTGTCCCTCTCTGGTCAAATTGAAATAAGTAAGTAAGTAAGTAAATAAATAAATAAATAAAATAAAAAGTTAAATAAAATAATTTTTTTAAAAAAGATAGTCCTAGGGAACCAGCAGTTAGTGTAATGGCTATGTCGCTGGACTCCCACGTAGTCAACCGTGGTTCGTGTCCCGGACCCGGTGGCTTAAAACTCACGCCGGGCGCGTGTGCGTGCGTGCCCAAGATCCTGAGAGGAGAATGGAGGAGAAGGGATTGAGGTGTGACCATCCCCCCTGGGGGGTGATTTCTCGCTTTCTGTCTCTATGTCTCTCTCTGTCTGTCTGGTGAGCGCACGTGCCCTAGAGCGAAAACCTCTCAAAAAAAAAAAATAGTCCTAAACTCTTTTTTTTAAAAAAGAATCATTTGTTTAATTTAATTTATTATTATTATTATTAAATTCACTGTAGGGCACATATGCTCACCCGAGAGAGACAGAGAGGGAAAGTGAGAAAGCAAGGTACCAGGTCTGGGACTCAAACCACAGGTGGCCATGTGGGAGTCCAGCATTCTAACCACCATACCACCTGCTGGCCTATTCCTAAACTATTTTCATCTTTCTTCTTTCTTTCTTTCTTTCTTTTCTTTTTTTTTTTTTTGGAGAGATTTTCGCTATAGGGTACGTGTACTCACCAGAAAGACATGGGGAGACAGAGAGACAGAAAGCGAGAAATCAACCCCCAGGGGGATGGCCACGCTGCAATCCCTTCTCCCCCATTCTCCTCTCGGGATCTTGGGCACGCACGCACACGCACCCGGCATGAGTTTAAGCCACCAGGTCTGGGACTCAAACTGCGGTCAACTACATGGGAGTCCAGTGACATAGCCATTACACTAACTGCTGGTCCCTTTTCATCTTTCTTCTTAATACATCTGTATTGTAATAGTGATAGACCCTGATTTTATTGAGTGCATGAGAATTTTGGAGAAGGATTTGACTTTAAAATGTGCATGATGCAGAATAAAATAAAAGGGTAGAAACTCCTCATTGGGCTCCAGTTATTGTGATAAGAATCAGAAATGATTTCCAAGTTTTGTGAGAACTTGAGTAATTTTGGAATGATTAGTGGTGTATTTAACTAACATGAATGTAGTAAGCCAAAGGCTAGATTTAGAGTGAGATCAATTACGTGTATAGTAGACTAACTATACACATGCTCTAGCATATGAGCCCATCATTAGATGTTAATCATCAACATTAATCAATGTTAATAGCAAATAATTTGTCTACTCTCTTAGCTACTCAGTAATTCATTCATTCATTCAACAGATATTTTTGAGGTGTATCTTATGTGCTCAATACTGTTCTCCACGTATGAAGGAATCATATAGAATAGTCTTTATATATCTTATAAGATAATATAGTCTTTGTTTCAAGCCCAGTTGCAATAAGAACTTTTTTTTTTTTTTTTTTTTGTGGAGAGGTTTTCGCTATAGGGCGCGTGCACTCACCAGACAGACAGAGAGAGACATAGAGACAGAAAGCGAGAAATCACCCCCCCAGGGGGGATGGTCACGCCGCAATCCCTTCTCCTCCATTCTCCTCTCGGGATCTTGGGCACGCACGCACACACGCCCGGCGTGAGTTATAAGCCACCGGGTCCGAGACGCGAACCGCGGTCGACTACGTGGGAGTCCAGCGACATAGCCATTACGCTAACTGCTGGTTCCCAACAGATATTTTTGAGGTATATCTTATGTGCTCAATACTGTTCTGCACGTATGAAGGAATCATATAGAATAGTCTTTATATGTCTTATAACAGATAATATAGTCTTTGTTTCAAGCCCAGTTGCAATAAGAACATTTTTTTTTTTTTTTGTGGAGAGGTTTTCGCTATAGGGCGCGTGCACTCACCAGACAGACAGAGAGAGACAGAGAGACAGAAAGCGAGAAATCACCCCCCAGGGGGGATGGTCATGTCACAATCCCTTCTCCTCCATTCTCCTCCCGGGATCTTGGGCATGCACGCACATGCGCCCGGCATGAGTTTTAAGCCACCGGGTCCGGGACGTGAACTGCGGTCGACTACGTGGGAGTCCAGCGACATAGCCATTACGCTAACTGCTGGTTCCCACAATGAGAACATTTTCTGAGAATTATATGGACTTTCCTATTCTTTTACCATCTCTACTTCCTTCCAAGTTTAGTCCTTCCCACTTAACAACCTTCATTACATAAGAAACAGAGTATTTTTTAAATAATTATTTATTTAATCTTATTTATTCATTCATTTATTTTAATTTGACCAGAGAGAGACACACACACATAGAGAGAGAGAGAGAGGGAAAGTGAGAAAGCAGGCCACCAGGTCTGGGACTCAAACCATGGTCAGCCATGTGGGAATATCCAGCGCCTTAATCACCACGCCACCTGCTGGTCCTAAGAAACAGAGTTTTTAAGTGAAAGAGACAAGAAAAGTAAGTGGGAAGGTCTTTTGCAATTATTTATTTTTTAAAATAATTATTTAACTTAATTTATTATTATTATTTAATTTGACCATAGAGAGACAGAGAGAGAGAGAGAGAAGGAAAGTGAGAAAGCA
This sequence comes from Tupaia tana, assembly GCA_026018925.1. Classification (NCBI taxonomy): domain Eukaryota; kingdom Metazoa; phylum Chordata; class Mammalia; order Scandentia; family Tupaiidae; genus Tupaia; species Tupaia tana. The sequence goes on along the minus strand of JAKSZU010000028.1, from coordinate 19,310,018 downwards.
AACCACTAGGTCTGGGACTTGAACTTCAGCTAGCCATATGGAAGTCCAGTGTCTTAATCACCACGTCAGCTGCCAGCCCCTTGTAGTTATTTTTTGGTGCCTCTATTTTCATTGTGTGAGCTCTCAGGGTCTTGGGATCTGAAATACCTTTTCTGAAACATGGCTAAAGTTATGTGATGGGTCCAAGGCTGGTGGGCATTTGAGCGTTGAGGATATTATCCAATATCAGATGTGGTCTCTTCAACATCCTACATCGGGGCCAGCAGATGGAGTAATGGTTACATTGCTGGACTCCCAGGTAGTCGGCCGTGGTTCAAGTCCCAGACCTGGTGGCTTAAAACTCATGCCAAGTGCATGTGCACGTGTGCTCAAAATCTTGAGAAGAGAATGAAAGATAAGAGATTGTGGCATGGCCATCCCTTTTGAGGGATAATTTCTCACTCACTATCTCTTTCTTTCTCTGTCTCTTTGGTAAGTGCACACACCCTATCACAAAAATCTCTCTAAAACAAACAAAGCAAAACAAAGCCATCCTGCATTAAGTTAGGTAACAGCTGAGTACCTAAATTCAACACAGCAAAAAGGGAAAAGCAAAGGGCATGGTCTAGAAATAGCTATGACCCTGATTGTAATGCATGCTATAGAGTCAAGAGATGGGGAAAGCCCTCCAGTGCTTTGAATCTTCTCTCCTGTGAGCAGGTATTACCCAACACAAGAATTCCCAAGGTGCACAGAAGGAACTTGGTGAGGGCTGGGAGCTTCGATCGCCCATGGCAGTTCCTGTGCAATCTCTTCCCTTCTTCTTTAAGGCACAGCCTGATATAGTTATTTGGTAAGTTTAAAAGCATTTTTCTTGGGGACAGTGGGTGGCATGGTAGTTAAGGTCCTGGATCCCACATGGCTGACAACCGCTGTTCAAGCCACAGCTTGAAAAATTACAGTAGTGTGTGCATGCACACTCAAAATCCCGAGAGGAGAGTGGAGGAGAAGTGGTAATTGTGTGGTCATTCTCCCAAGGGAGTAATTTCTCTCTCTCTCTCTCTCTCTCTCTCTCTCTCTCTCTCTCTCTCTTTCTCTCTCTCTCTCTCTTTCTCTCTGGCAAGCACACGTGCCCTATAACAAAAACTAAAGCTAAAACAAATAAACAAAGAAAAACACATTTTTGGGGGAGACAGATTATTGCAGGACTGATCACTGGCCTGACCTTGAGCAACTCATTAATTTATCAAGGACTCAGTTTCCTGGTCTTTAAAATGAGAATGATAAGTACCTACTTTCGAGGGTTGTTGTAATCATGAACCACCCACTGGTATCATTTTTATTAATTTCCTACAACCTGTCAGACACTGATAGAGGAACTGAAACTATATAGACTCTGTTCAGGCTCAAGTGGGCATCTGAGGTCCAGGGGGTATGTGGCCTCACATTGTGTCGTAGGAGTTAGGAAATATTGACTCAGGCAACCCCTAGGTGGAGGAAGGGCTATGAGGATGGCAGGAGGAGGGGCTCATCTCTCTGGCAAAAGACTGGAGTTGAGAAGCAGTAGGTGGGGCAGGGAGGAAGGGCAACTTGCTACAGAATGAGAAGCAAGTTGGGGCCAGGGCCCAAGTGTGGGCTCTTGGACTTGATCTTATTAGAAAGCAGGATGAGGTAGCGGGAGCAGATAGCATAATGGTAGCGTTGCTGGACTCCCACATGGCCAACCCTGGTTTGAGTCCCGGATCCAGAAGCACCCAGTGCGTGTGTGTGTGTACCCAAAATCCCGGAAGGAGAATGGAGGAGAAGGGATTGTGGTGTGGCAATCCACCCCCCCACAGCAGGGGGTGATTTCTTGCTTTCTGTCTCTATGGTGAATGCACATGCCCTATAGGAAAAAAATCTCTCAAAAAAAAAAAAAAAAAAAAAAAAAAGAAAAAGAAAAAGAAAGAAAGCAAGTAAGCAGGATTGAAAGATGTCCAACAGGACGGTGGTGTGGCAGTATTTAGATATTGGATGGGACACTTCTGGGGTCATGTTGTGGTACTTAAGGGAGGTGCTTGGCTGATAAGCAGAGGGTGAGAGCCAATGTGAGCCTGGACTAGGGTAGTCATAGTGACCATCCAAAAAAGGGGCGGGATCAGAAACAGGTGGTCGGTATCCTCTGGAAACGATGTGTCAAGGTTGGTGGAGAAGACGGTGGTTGATTGTTGATGTCTGCAATCTGTGTGGGCAAGTGTTGGTGATGAGGGGATCAAGAGAAGGGGGATGGTGTGCCAGACACACCGCTCCTTATTCAGGATGTACAATGCCTGAGGACACTTGGATTCAGGGAGCGGAGCGAGGAAGAGGAGTTAACGGGGGCATAATCTCTGGTTCTCCAGCTTGAGAAATTGCAAGGCGCAGAGAGAACCAGACTGGGAGGAGGAGAAGGGATGGCATTGAGGATTATGCCTTCCCTTTGGTGCTGACGGGGCTCTAACTGGCTTAGCAGGTGTCCACTGGGATGCAAGTAAATCCAGGCGCTTCTGAAACTGAAAACATTGTGGGGGATGATCAGGCAGATGGATTGCTGAGTATTGCTCTTGAACTCGTAGGCATACAAGGCTTATATCCTCTGGTGATGAGCCGTGCCTTCTGGGGTAGGATAATGCGTCCTGCTGGTATCCGCACAGGATATTAGCTGGCGTCTGCAGTCCTCTCTGTGGGTCCCGCAGAGCCTCCGAATTCCTCTCACTGTCCACGCTTTGTTCTCCCTGACATTCGTGCTCAGCTCCTGGGATGGATAATATTCTGTCTAACACGCAGTCCAAATGCCTTTGTTTAAAGGGGGACGGCATTTCCGTAATGGACTGAAACCTGACGGTATTTAGTAGCTCAGCGGAAGGTGAAAGGTGCTGAATTTTAATCAAGGGATTTTTTTTCCTTTCTTTCATTTTGCACACCACCAGATGTAATCCTCCTTCTGCCTCTTGTTTTATCAAATATGCACAGTGCCAAGTGGTGCTTAAACCAGTGTGTGGTGTCACTCGGGTCTGATTGGAAATGCACAGCATGGGGACCTCCAGTGTGCCTCGGTTCCAAATGTCCTTCTCGGGATGGTTAAACCAGGAGATCAACTAACTGTCAAGTGCAGAGGCAGCCTTTCATCAGACAGGGCGATTATCCTGGGCCGGGTTTTGAAAGGCAGGCTTCACAGTTCTTTTTTTTTTTGGAGAGGTTTTTGCTATAGGGTGCGTGTGTTCGCCAGACAGACAGAGAGAGACAGAGAGACAGAAAGCGAGAAATCACCCCCCAGGGGGGATGGCCACGCTGCAATCCCTTCTCCTCCATTCTCCTCTCGGGATCTTGGGCACACACGCACACGTGCCCGGCATGAGTTTTAAGCCACCGGGTCCAGGACGCGAACCACGGTCGACTACGTGGGAGTCCAGCGACATAGCCATTACGCTAACTGCTGGTTCCCAATAGTTCTTATTAAATTCATGTGACCCAACTCCTGAGCTTTTGGCCAGAGGTTTGAATACAACCGTGGGTGCTCCAAGACTCTTTCCTTCCATTCACAAGTATTTCTTGTGAACTAAATCATTATTTACTGCAGAAAGTGGGAGTCCCCATCTTTCAAGCACCAAAATATGCTAACACCTCTCCTACCTTGAAAATAACAGAACTGAAATCAATTTCTTTTTTTTTTTTTTGAGAGGTTTTTCGCTATAGGGCGCGTGCGCTCGCCAGACAGACAGAGAGAGACATAGAGACAGAAAGCGAGAAATCACCCCCCAGGGGGGATGGTCACGCCGCAATCCCTTCTCCCCCATTCTCCTCTCGGGATCTTGGGCACGCACGCACACGCGCCCGGCGTGAGTTGTAAGCCACCGGGTCCGAGACACGAACCGTGGTCGACTACGTGGGAGTCCAGCGACATAGCCATTACGCTAACTGCTGGTTCCCGAAATCAATTTTTTTTGAGAGGTTTTTGCTATAGGGTGCGTGCACTCACCAGAAAGACAAAGAGAGACAGAGAGATAGAAAGCGAGAAATCACTCCCCGGGGGGATGGCCATGCCACAATCCCTTCTCCTCCATTCTCCTCTTGGGATCTTGGGCATGCATGCACATATACCCAGAGTGAGTTTAAGTCACTGGGTCCAGGACTTGAACCGTGGTTGACTACATGGGAGTCCAGCGATGTAGCCTTTATATCATCTGCTGGTCCCTGAAATCAGTTTCTCTTCATCCAGTTTCTCAATGAACTTCCACCCATTTTTTCTGTCCCCACTTACAGCAAAGTTCTTCCTGAGGGTTGTCTATGCATCCTGTCTTCAATTACTTGCCTTCTGTTCTTCCTTAGAGCCATGCTTCTTGCCCCCACACTCCAATGAGGTAACACTTACCATGGTCACTTCCCATTGCTGCCTCCCTGGGTCAGCTCTCAGACCTCATCTCAACTGACTTTGAGTAGCATCTAACGAAATCCCCTCGCTTGCATTCTATGACACCCCACAGGTTCCTGGCTTTTCTTCCATCTCATGAATTTCTCTTTAGTCTCCTTTGCATATCCCCCCCCCCCCCCTTTTTTTTTTGCCTTTCTTTTCTCTAAACTCTCCCTTTTGCAATGCAAAGCTCAGTCCTCTGTCCTGGTCTCTATCTAAACTCATTTTGTCTATGAGCTCGATTTCTTCTTAAGGCCTTACATGCCATGTATGTGCAGAGGATGGGGAAATTTATGTCTCCAGCCTACACCACTTTTTGGAATTTCAGACTATTAAGTTATGTGGGCATCATGAATCCACTCACATCTCTTTTCCAGAAAAATCTTGTTGAAGCTGCAAAAAGCACAGTTGGCTGCCGGCCTCCCACTGTAGCACCTTCAGGATCTTCTCCATCATTTGAGTTGAGGCTATAGTCTCCCCAGTGGGTTGCCAATCGATGTCTGAAGCCAGCAGAGATACTTGGATGGCAATCGACAATTTCTTCCCAGTGAGGAATTCTCTGACAATCTTAACTCTACAGAGCACCCAACTGGTGGGCCAACACTTGCTGGAACTGCATCACAATCTCTGTCTTGCATCCACATCCTACTTCTTCCTTTATCAACTACCTAAGGGTAATTTCACTGCAGTCTTGGTGTGACTCTGTTCTGGTTGTGTGCTAGGAGCTGTGCTTCTCAACGGTGTGAGGACAAAGCCCTGCCCTTAGAACCAGGCTTCACTGTGAATCTCTTGGACACTGATCTTGTTCTGCTTGTGTCCTTTGCCTGTATATCATTTGAAGAAATGAAATTGTTCTTGTTCTTTAAAATAGAGTCCCATTCTCTTTCTGCTGTTCCCACACCTTGACACAAACATGCACAAACACACACACACACACACACACTCCTGAGACCACCTCTGAGGGCAGTACCAAGGTGGTTGCTGATAGACTTCATTTTTTGCTAGCTGTCTGTTGCATGCTAGCTTTGTCTCTGCAAAATTATCTATTTCTGAAGTTGGGGTGGATCCTATAATTGATAGCCTGAAAGGTGACTTGTTTTTGGAATTTTTTGTTTTTATATTCCATCCCTGGCTTACTTTCTCTCATTACCACTTTATGGAGCTCATCCCCAAACTTCTAGCTCTATGTTATCTAAAATCTTTTTCTAGGTCTTTATACAGTCTACCTTGTCCTGCTGTAATTAACACTCTCTCATCTGACCAGGGGATCCTGTCATAAAGTAACCCATATATTAGAGAAACTCAGATGCAGTTTTTGGAAGTTCATTCTCAAATTGGCATAGAACCAACAACTATCAATGGTTAAAGATAGCTGTAACCATATTAAAATATTACCAGATACAGCATTATTCACAATTGCTAAGACAAAGAATCAACTTAAGTGTCCAAGAACTGATGACTGGATTGAAAAAATGTGGCACATAGACACTATGGGATACTACTCAGTCATAAGGAACAATGAGACCCTTTAATTTGATTCAAAGTAGATGAATAAAGGGACCAGCAGATGGCTGGTACATCATGGTTGTGTTATTGGCCTCCCATGTAGTCAACCGCGATTTGAGTCTTGGACCTGACTGCTTAAAACTTACTTCAGATGTGTGTATGTGGATCCCCAAAACCCCAAGAGGAGAATGGAGGAGAGGGGATTGTGGCATGGCCATCACCCCCCTGGGGGGTGATTTCTCACTTTCTATCTCTCTGTTTCTCTGGCAAGTGCATGTGTCCTATGGCAAAAACAAAAACAAAAACAAAAACAAATAAAAATGGTTGAATAAAGAACGTTTAATGCTAAGTAAAGGAAACCAGACTACAAAAGACAAACACTGTATATCCTTGTTCAATATATGCTGAATATCTGCACTGTGTGGCAGAAATTGAATGATTCAAAGATATAGTAGTAGGAGGACAAGTGTAAATACTGAAGACTACATGGGAGGGGCTTGATAGAGGCAGATGGGAGGGGCTAAGGGAAGAAATACATGGCCAACCATGGTTTGAGTCCCAGACCTGGTGGCTTGCTTCCTCACCCTGCCCCCACCTCCCCTGGTCTCCTGCTGGTGAGCACATGTGTCCTATAGAAAATAATAAAAAAGTAATAATAATCATAAATAAAATCAAATACATTTTTTTAAAAAAGAAAATTATATGTATAGTAATATCCTTGACTTGATTATCATGTACTGCATGCATACTTTGAAAAACCGTATTGTGTGCTATAGGGATGTACGACAACTAGATGTCAATATGAAATGATAAAAAATACATAAATACATGTGAAATAAATATTACCAGACGACTTGGTTCTGACTCCAGAGTCCTACCACAAGTTGATTGACAGGACTATCTCTAAATACATCACTCACTTCCTGCTTTAGAATTGGACGGGATTAAGTCTTTGCAATGAACACAATCAGGAATTCTGAGGGTCACATCCCCGCTTTGATCAGGACTTCCTGTGACACCCCTCTGTGTGCTGCAGCAGTGGATTCCATAGCTATTAGAAGATGGCAGGCATTTGGTAACCCCCCCTCCCCCTTCACGGAATGCTGTTATACTGCAGCACATACAGATGAGGACACCTGCCATCTGCATTTCAGGAAAACAGATGATGAAAAGAATGATGCTGTTTGTGCTAAGGTTTTGAAATTTCATCAAACTGCATTGAAATGAGTATTTTGTATTTTTCTTTCTTTTTTTTTAAGAGTTTTTTTTTTTTTTTTAATTTTCTTTGGCTGTAGGGCGTGTGCGTTCACTGAAGAGACAGAGAGGCAGACAGACAGAAAGCGAGAAATCACCCCCCAGGGAGGATGGCCATGCTTCAATCCCTTCTCCTCCATTCTCCTCTTGGGATCTTAGGCATGCACACACACACACACACACACACACACACACACACACACCCAGCATGAATTTTAAGTTGCTGGGTGCGGGACTTGAACCACGGTCAACTACGTGGGAGTCCAGTGACATAACCATTACACCATCTGCTGGTCCGGAGTATTTTGTATTTTTAAAAGGCTATAGGACTACTGGGACCAGCTCAGTCGTGCACTGCTCAAGAGAAGCCCAATCTCACATGGGGATCGTAGTTCTAATTCTGGACCAGTCAGCCTAAAGTTCTCTGGGCCCATGGATGAATGCTCAAGATCCAATGGGTTGGAGGACTGGAAGAAAGGGATCGGAGTGTGAACAGATCCTGTGAAAAGTGCTCTTCTCTCTCTCTTACTCACTCTCCCTCTCTCATGAGTGCACATGCCTTCTCTTATGAAGAAAGAGAAAAAGAAATTAAAGAAAAACATTTAAACAATAGAACCACTGAAATACCCCCATACTGAAGGAAAAAAAGGCTAGACTGACTGTATTAGTCAAAGTTCTCCAGAGAATCAAAACAGAATAAAATGCACTTATGTGCGTGCACACATGCACACACGCCCACACACATGCATGCCAGTAGGCTTCAAAACAGTTAAAATGTGCTACAAAAAAAATCCTGAGCCAGCAAGTTGCGTGGTGGTTGGCTGGATGCTACATGTCCAACGGTGTGGTTTAAGTCCCAGATCTAGTGGCTTGAAAAATATGCTAGGCACATGTGTGAGCATGCCCCAAATTTCAGCAGAAGGGAGAAGTGGAGAAGGAATGGTGGTATGGCCATTTCTTCTGAGTGCTGTCTCAGTTTTCCTCTATCACTCTCTGTCCGTGGCTCTCCAGTGAGTTTATGCAACCTCCGGCAAAATTAGAAAGAAAAGAAAGAAAAATTGAGAGGGCGAGAGAAAGAGATAGAGAAAAAGATAGAGTTGAGTACCCTCTACAGGATCTGTTTGAGTTATGATTCCTTCCTCAATGTCCCGGCCTGTCAGATCCTGCATGTGCCTGGTGTGTTTCAGGCTGGCCTGGGTAGGGATTCGAAACATGGTTCCATGTGAGATTTGGTTCCTCTTGAGCAGTGCATTACCACTGGGTCATGAAGCTGCCCTGATTTAGATAATATGAGACTAAACTTTAGACTTTTGAGTTGGTGCTGGAAAGAGTTCACACTCTGAGGCTATTGAGATGAAATGAATGTATTTTGCTCACAAGGACGTGAATTTCGGGGACCCAGGGACAGAGTTTTATGCACATGTTGAAGCCCTAAAACCAATGTGATGATATTTGGAGGTAGGGACTTTGAAGGTAATTAGTTTTAGATGAGGTCATGAGTGTAGGGTTCACATGATTGAATTCATGTCCTTATAAGAAGAAACCAGAGTTATAGCTCTCCCTCCCTGCCTCCCATTAAAACACAGCAAGAAAGAAATAATTTGTAATCCAGGAAGCACACCCTCACCAGAACCAAACCATGGTGGGGTCTTGATTTCAGATTTCTCAGCATCCTTTGAGAAATGTCTGTTGTTTGAATCCTCCAGTTCAAGGACATTTGTTATATGTAACTGCCCCAGCATACTCATACAGATCGTTCCCAGTTAGGCGCTGTTATGAATGTTGCTGCTATGGACATTTGTGTGCAAGTATTTGTGGGTGCATATGTTTTTATTTCTCTTGGGTATATATGCAGAAGTAGAATTGCTGGGTCATGTGAAAAGTATCATGTTTAACTTTTTGAGACACTGCCCAATTATTTTAGAACGTAGTCACTCCATTTGACAGTTGCATTGGCAATGTGGGAGAAGTCTCCATTATTCTATATCCTCACCAACATCTGTTATTATCTATTTTATTCATTATAGCCATTCTAATGCTTATGAAGTGGTGTCTCTTGGTGGTTTTAATTTGCATTTCCCTAATGACTAATCATGTTGAGCATCTTTTCATGTGCTTATTAGACATTCGTATAGCTTTGAAGAAATGTCTGTTTGTATTTTTCCACTTTAAGAAAAGTAATTAATTAATTATTTTAAAATTTACTTAGTCATTGTACGTTTTTGTGGAATTCGAGGTAGGTTCTCAGAGCATAAATGCATTGCATGTCAAGAATCTTTTGTCACTTTTAAATTGGTTGTTCGTCTTTTTATTATTGCATTATAGATGTTCTTTGTGAGTTCTGGGTACAAATCCTTCACCAAGTATGAGTTTTGCCAATCTGAGTTTTTTGATGAGAATATTTTGGGGGTTACTGAACATGGGTAACACAGTGAGAAGCACCAGACACCAGACCCGTTATGTTACTGCACCCACCATAGCCTTTTTCTCATAGACAGCATTTTTTTTTTAAACTTCTAATCATGTGCAAAATTGGACTGTTTTTATTGTCAGATGGATCAAGCACGTGTCTCTTGTATGTGTAAGCCATGATGACATTGTTCTCTGCTAGAATTAGATGTGGCAGGGGGAGAAGAGAAACGACTTATCTTATCAATTGGAAAAAAAATAAGTAAGCATTGCGGGGCCTGTAGGTGGCATGGTGGTTAAGGGCGCTAGCCTCCCACATGGCTGACCGTAGTTCAAGTCCTGAACCTAGAGGCTTGCTTTCTCACCTTCTCTTTCTCTCTCTCTCCTTCTTTGGTCAAATTAAATAAATAAAGAAATAAAGCTAAATAAAATAATTATTTCAAAAAATAAGCACTGCAAGAAAACTTCAAGTTGGTTACAAAAATGTTTGATAAGACAGGACAAAAGTGACTTCGAGTATATACACAATATTTATTACTTACTGATGGTTTTATTTAAAAAATATTTACTTATTTCTTTTATGAGTGCATAAGAGAGACAGAGACATTGAGAAAGAATCCTGACAGGGTCTTTTTTTTTTTTTTTTTGGAGAGGTTTTTGCCATAGGGCGCGTGCGCTTGCCAGATAGACAGAGACAGAGAGACAGAAAGCGAGAAATCACCCCCCAGGGGGGATGGTCATGCCGCAATCCCTTCTCCTCCATTCTCCTCTCAGGATCTTGGGCACACTCGCACAGGCGCCCGGCGTGAGTTTTAAGCCACCAGGTCCGGGATGCGAACCGCGGTCGACTACGTGGGAGTCCAGCGACATAGCCATTACGCTAACTGCTGGTCCCTGACAGGGTCTTAAAGTTGCGAACCCTCCTTAGCCCCAGCCAGCCTTAAATCATGGGCCCTCATCAGCCTGGTGTACTCAGGGAGGTCTCTGGACATGAACCTAGAGCCTTCTCTTGTGAGTCAGCCATGCAGTGTCACAGGTTTTCACTGCTCACCTTACTATCCCCTACTTATTGACATTGCACTAAAATCTCCTAAAGTATTCAGGCTGTGGTGTACAGGGCACAGGTATCCAGGCCCATCTGCCATGTGCTTCCCTCAGAAGAGACCTTCCATATCTTTCAGATAGTGTTCTTGGAAGTTACAACTTTCTTTATTGACTCTGATCTGGTTTGAAAATATGGTGTGTGTGTAAATGATATTTTTGCTTTGTTTTGTTTTTGTTTTTGTTTTTGTTTTTGGAGAGGCTTTTTGCTATAGGGCGCATGTGCTCGCCAGAAAGACAGAGAGAGACAGAGAGGCAGAAAGCGAGAAATCACCCCCCAGGGGGGATGGCCATGCCGCAATCCCTTCTCCTCCATTCTCCTCTTGGGATCTTGGGCACGCATGCACACGCACCCAGCATGAGTTTAAGCCACTGGGTCTGGGAATTGAACCATGACTACATGGGAGTCCAGCGACATAGCCATTCTGCTAACTGCTGGTCCCAACAATGTTTTTCATTGTATGAAAAATGATAATAGAATCAATGTGTGAAATAAAAAAAAAATACCAACTGGCTTATGGAATGTGAAAAAAAAAAAAAAAAAAACATTGGTGTTGACATGATGTTTCGAACATCCCACATTTCCTTCAGTGAGTATGTAGCTACTCAGAGTCTCACGTGAAATTTTCTCACAATATTCTGTTTCTCACTTTGTGTCATTCTGTCACCCCAAATAACCCAAAACAAATAACATCTTAAGTATAATTAACATTTGATATAAACACCATTCCAACATAAATGCCTTCCTAAATTTCTCCCCACATGACAAGTTTGATACATTACTTTCCCACTTTAAAAAATCGATTTCCCTACTTTCTTTGATCATCTTTCTTTTTCAGTGGGAACAGTCTAGAGAAAATGTATATGGTGCTAAAATCTCAGAGAAACCTTGTGAAATCCAGTGAGATGGTCCTTGCAAGTGTTATAGCTCTTCAAGGAAAATTTAGGTCGTTAAAAACATTAGGCTTGGCGGGGGCACTGGTATGCACCTGCAATACTAACTACTAGGGAGATGAGGAAAGAGGATCATGAGTTCAAGGTTATCCTGGGTAATATAGTGAGAACCTGTCTTTATTATTTTTTTTTTAAGAGAGTTTTTTTTTTTTTTGGTTTTTTTTTTTTTTGCTATAGGGTGTGTGCACTTGTTAGAGAGACAGAGAGAGACAGAGAGAGATGGAAAGTGAGAAATCACCCCCTGGGGAGATTTACAGACAAAGAGATAGGGAAAAAATGTGAAACATCCATGAAATGGAATATTGTTTAGCCATAAAGAGGAACAAAGCTCTGACACCTACTGCAGCATGGATGGGTGGATGATGGAAATGTGCTCACTAGAAGAAGCCAGTCCCAGAGGTCACATGTTGTATGATTCCATTCCTGTGAATGCCCAAACTAGACAACTCCATAGAGACAGGTGGCATAGTGGTTGCAGTACTATACTCCCACTTGCCTGACTGTGTCTTGAGTTCCGGACCTGGTGGCTTGAAACTCAAGCCTGAAATCCCAAGAGAAGAATAAGAAGGGATTGTGGTATGGCCATCCCCCTCCCTGGGAGAAAGGGCAATTTCTTACTTTCTCTCTTTCTGTCTCTCCTGCGAATGCACATGCCCTATTGCAAAAATCTTTCTCTCTCAAAAATAAATAAATAAGTAAATAAGTAAATGGAAATGGATTGGTAGATTCCAGGGCTGGGAAGAAAGAACAACAGTGATTGCTCTCTGGGTAGAGGGCTTTACTTTGGCGTGAGAGAAATGTTAGGAAATAGTTCACTGGGCACCTACCATCTACTAGACACAGAACAGAGGTGAAAGAAGATGGGGAGGAGACCAGCAGTTAGCGTAATGGCTATGTCGCTGGACTCCCACGTAGTCGACCGTGGTTCGCGTCCCAAACCCGGTAGCTTAAACTCATGCCGGGCGCGTGTGCGTGCGTGCCCAAGATCCCGAGAGGAGAAGGGAGGAGAAGGGATTGCGGCGTGGCCATCCCCCCGGGGGGTGATTTCTCGCTTTCTGTCTCTCTGTCTCTCTCTCTCTGTCTGTCTGGCAAGAGCACACGCCTTATAGCAAAAACCTCTCCAAAAAAAAAAAAAAAAAAAAAGAAAATGGGGACAACATAGACTTATGCATGGAGTGTGTGCGTATCTTTTTCCAGATAGTTCCCAAAGCTGGAATGACTCAACAAAAATAGCTCTTGGGGCTCCATGGCGGTGCACCAATAAAATGCAACCCACATGGTAAGGTTCCAAGGTTTGACCTGGAGGCCTCCCCGGGCACATCTGGCACTCGCGGTCCATGATTCGAACTGACCGAGTCTAGGGATGGATTGTGGGGTCAAGTGCAAGGCTTCTTGGATTGGGTGTGAATGTGGTTTCTCCCTAGTATTTGGAAACTCACAAAGAAACACAGGCACGTGTGCACACGCCCATGCTCATGTGCAGTGTGTACACATTTTTCTCCCCCTTTTAAATTTAATGAACCTAAAAGGCTCAATTCATTTATTTAAGTAAATAAGAGAGTGTTATCTCTTTGTCTCTCTGTCTCTGATTCATGAAATAAATAAGCAAGTTTAGGAAATAAAGAAAATAAAACTAGGGGCAGGCAGGTGGCATGGTGGTTAAGGTGCTGGACTCCCACATGGTTAGCCTTGGTTTGAGTCCCGGACCTGGTGGCTTGCTTTTTCACTTTCTCTCTCTCTGGTAAGGTTTAAAAACAGTAATACTAAATAAAATTAAATAAATAAAAAAGAAAACTACCTCTTCATCCATAAAATAAAATTCTTCAAAAATATGAACCATTCTATCGGAAATGACATTGATCTATTCAAATGAAAAGCTTTGATTTGATGTAATTTGCAGTGGTAAAATCAAGCCCCTTTATTTTTAGCATACATGCTACATTATGAAATATCCAGCTGTGGGTTAGTAGGAAAAGGTTTATCGGGAGACCAGCAGTTGGTGTAATGGCTATTTCGCTGGACTTGCATGTAGTTGACCATGGTTTGAGTCCTGGACCCTGTGGCTTAAACTCACGCTGGGCGCATGTGCGTGCATGCCCAAGATCCTGAGAGGAGAATGGAGGAGAAGGGATTGCGGTGTGGTCATCCCCCCGGGGGGTGATTTCTCGTTTTCTGTCTCTCTGTCTCTGTCTCTTCAGGGAGCACACACACCTTATAGCAAAAAATCTCTTAAAAAATAAAAAGAAAAGCTCAAGTACAATAGAAATAGTCTAGTCGCAGAAGCTAACACTTTCCCCTCAGGGAGTAATTTGAATCAGGTAGTATTTAACACCCAGCTCAAATTCTTCCTGGCACTCGCAGGCAAATTCCCTTTTTGTCAAGGAGCAAGATTTTAATTTTCCAGTTCTAACGAGAGAGAATGGCTCTATCCCTTGACGATTTTTTTTTTTTTCCAGTTGGCTGCAAAGTGAAGGAGGGTGACAGCCCCCAGAGGTCCCCTGGCTTGTAAGGAAACAGCGTTATCACGTCTCCCAATTACAGCCCCTGGAGAATGCCATCAATATGCACCAACAGTTTCTCACTATTTTTTCTTTTTATTTCTTTTTTAGCCAGAAGCAAATGAATATATTATCCATCAGCAGTAAGACACAGAGCAAATGGATGTGCGAGGAGTGGGTGATTGGGATTCCACGCGTGCGTGAGGGTGTGACTACGGCAGAGTTATTGTCTGTGACACTGCCTACACGGCAGTCCTGAGAAACCTGTCCATCAAACTGCAACACGCTCTGCAGAAAAATTAGATGACTCATGGTCCAACAGAGGGGGCGCTTGGGATTTAGAAATGGCCCCTTCCGTACCAATTCCACTGGTATGTGCAAAGCAGGTGGAACCCACGTGCAAGAGGTCGCTCGCACTGGCTTCCGAGACCGGATATGAAAGTGGTTCCTCACTAGTATTTGGAAACTCATGAAGAAACACAAGCATGTGTATGCACACCCAGGCACGCATGCAAAGGTTAAAATCGATTTCAATAAGCCCGAAAGGCTCGATTTATTTAAGTGGTTAGATATGTCGTTTTACTATTACAGCCGTGGGACTAGGTTTGCAAACTCACCACCTACACACTATTAGGCATATCCAAATATCTGAAAGTGAGACATTGACAAGGTTCTCTTTCTTTTTTATTTATTTTTTTAAGAGTTGTTTTATTTAACTTTATCTATCTATCTATTTATTTATTTATTTTAAAATTTAACCAGAAAGGGACCGAATGATAGAAAGAGAGGAGGAGGGAAAGTGAGAAAGCAAGCTGCTAGGTCCAGGACTCGAACCGTGTGTGTGTGTTTTTTTTTTTTTTTTTTTTTTTTTTTTGGAGAGGTTTTTGCTATAGGGCATGTGTGCTTGTCAGAAAGACAGAGAGAGGCAGAGAGACAGAAAGTGAGAAATCACCCCCAGGGGGGATGGCCACACTGCAATCTCTTCTCCATTCTTTTCTGAGGATCTTGGGCACGCACGCACACGCGCCCAGAGTGAGTTTAAGCCACTGGGTCCGGGACTTGAACTGCGGTCGACTACATGGGAGTCCAGTGATGTGGCCATTATGCCTACTGCTGGTCCCATATTTATTTACTTATTTTAAAATTTGACCAGAGAGGGACAGAGTGCCAGAAAGAGGGAGGGAAAGTGAGAAAGCAAGCACCAGGTCTGGGACTCGAACCCTGGTTGATCATGGCAGGGTTCTTTTGATCAGAGCCAAAGCTGAAGCAAATTTCCCTGTGCTCATGGCAAGGTGGCCTTGCTGG
Organism: Tupaia tana; assembly: GCA_026018925.1. Classification (NCBI taxonomy): domain Eukaryota; kingdom Metazoa; phylum Chordata; class Mammalia; order Scandentia; family Tupaiidae; genus Tupaia; species Tupaia tana. The sequence continues at coordinate 19,294,583 of JAKSZU010000028.1, read as the reverse complement.
GCTCTGCATTTCGTTCACGGTTAATGAAGACCACCAAGGTGGTCAAAAACCCTAAAATGAACCCCAGGCAGTTACGCGCAGGCTTGTCAATACATTGTATTTTTATTCAAGAAAAATGTATATTAGTAAGTCATGTTAAAAAAAAAAAAGTATATACCAGAAAACGAATACAGTATATCGAAAAGAAACCAGAGAAACACATGAGGACTCCGGGCTGAAAATAGACGCTGGTGCCAGGGAGGTCGAGTATTTCCCAGCACCTCATGAAGGGCTTTTCAGAGCCCCGGATAATGGAGTCTGGCTGGGATAAGACTTCCCTGTTGGTAATGATGCAGCAGCACTAGGTTCTTTGAAACTCTCTGAGTCTGTTCCGGAATGCTAATTGAGCATTTGGGTCCCTATGTAGTGGGCTATGTATTTCGATTTCCTTGGCAAAGCTCAGTAGCAAATTCTGCCTGATTCTTATGATCAGTGTGAACAATCCTGGAAGCTTTTTCCAGACTGTGGTATGCAGTTTAGCACTAGATTCCTATCTCCACATTTTGGGCATCTTTTTTTTCTTTCTTTTTTTTTTTTGGTACATAATGCAGCATGGATGTGTTTATTCTGCATTCTGTCATCCAGAAAACTCGATTAATTTTGCATCTGTTCTTTACTGCTATTGGGATAATTGATGTTTATCATTTTGACCCTGAAGCAATTCAGGTACTTTTAGATCTAGTCAGAAGATATTATATTTTGTAGAGGTGGGAGTGAAGGAGTCTCTGGGGTTCTGCAATGGTATAAGAACTTGAGAGTCATAGCTATATTTAGCATCAGATAAGCTGTAGGTGATAGAGGAAGAAATCCTCCTTGTTTGACGAAGAGATGCTTTTTCATCACATTTCTCCCTCCTTTTTTAAAAAATACATCCAGCATTTTTCTTTTTCTTTTTTTTTAAGCATTATTTATTTAATTTGATTTATCATGACAGATGGCATAGCACACACACGGCCACATTACAGTTTGAGTCCCAGAGCCAGTGACTTCAAACTCATGCCAGTTGTGTGTGTGTGTGTGTGTGTGTGTGTGTGTGTGTGTGTGAGCCCAAGATCCCAGAAGGAGAATGGAGAATGGATTGTGGCTTGGCCATTCCCCCAGGGTGTGATTTCTCACTTCCCCTCTCACTATCTCTGAATTTCTCTGGTGAGCGCGTGTGCCCTAAAGCAAAAACCTCTAAAAGATATTAAAAGATATTGTTTATTATTATTACTATTATTTAATTTGATACAGGGCATGTGTACTCACTAGAGAGAGACAGAAAGAGAGAGGGAAAATGAGAAAGCAAGCTGTCAGGTCTGGGGTTTGAATCACAGTGGGCCATGTGAGAGCCCAGCGCCTTAATCACCACGCCACCTGCTGGCCCCAACATACAAGATGTTTCTGAGTGTTTTGAGCACTCTGTGAGGCAAAGTTAAGAGATACAAAGATAGGGACCAGCAGTTAGCGTAATGGCTATGTCGCTGGACTTCCACGTAGTCAACCACTGTTCGTGTCCCGGACCCGGTGGCTTAAAACTCATGCCGGGCGCATGTGCGTGCGTGCCCAAGGTCCCGAGAGGAGAATGGAGGAGAAGGGATTGCGGCATGGCCATCCCCCCTGGGGGGGTGATTTCTTGCTTTCTGTCTCTCTGTCTCTCTCTGTCTGGTGAGCGCACGTGCTCTATAGCGAAAAAAAACCTCTCCAAAAAAAAAAAAAAGAGATACAAGATATATTAAGCTCACACCTTATCTCTAAGGACCTTTAGGATAGAGGAAGCAGGCCCCTGCCTCTATGGTTATAAAACAACGAACACAGTTCCCTGTGTGTTTTTGGGCACAGAGGATGGGCCCCTAAACTAGCAGAGGCTTGAGGAAGGCAGGGCTTGGGGCCTTCTGGTAGACATAGTACTTGAACTGATTGTCAATGCTTGAGTTGGGGATGAGTGGGTGGAGAATTCTAGGCCGAAGGGAGAGGATGGATCAAAGCTTAGGGCTGGGACATAACGGCGTCCCTTGCACTACGATGACAGAGCGGCATGGTTGGAAGATGGTGTGCAAGAGGGATCCACTGGTGCGTTGGGTGCACGGGGTGAGATCGAGAAAGCCATGCATTACCTAAAGACACTGCCCTTCATGTCGAGTCTGTAGGGAGCCATTGCAGGATTTTAAAGCATGGTCTATCATGTTCCGGTCATGGTCACATTCTTCTTTTTAGAGTTTTTGCTACAAGGCATGTATACTCACTGGAGAGAGAGATAGAGACAGAAAGAGAGGGACAGAGAGACACCACCTCCCAGAAGAGAATGGCTATGACACAAGCCAGTCTGCACTCTCAGGATTTGTGGCATGCATGAACACGCATGCCCACTGAGTCTAGGACTTGAACCGTGGGGTTGGCCATGTGGAATCCAGAGCCTTTCCACCATGCTACCTGCTAGCACCCATGGTCACATTCTTGTTTTAGGTTGCAATTTTCTTGAGCTTTTCTTTTTGCTCATGGAACTTTCCCTCTTCTTCATTTCCCAAATGCAATCCTAAGAGGAAATTTTCTCATTCATGCTAAGGGTAGCTGCTTCAGCCCATGAGGCAGGTAGAGGGGGTGCTTTTCTCTTTTTATTTATTATTTTTAGAGAATTTTTGCTGTACGGTGTGTGTGCTCGCTGGAGAGACAGAGAGAGACAGAGAGACAGAAAGCGAGAAATCATTCCCCTCAGGGGGGATGGCCATGCCGCAATCCCTTCTCCTCCACTCTCCTTTCAGGATTTTGGGTATGCACACACATGTACCTGGCATGAGTTTAAGTCTCTGGGTCTGGGGCTTGAACTGCAGTTGACTATGTGGGAGTCCAGGGACATAACCATTACTCCATCTGCTGGTCCCAGTGCTTTTCTCTTTAAAGCACTGTTCATGGCTTGAGCTGCTTGGATTTTCTTTCCTATACTCTTATTCATTGGTATTCCTAAAATACTGACTGGGAGCTTTTGCATATGATTCTTTAGTTAAATCTGGGAGGTGTGATAAAGACCTGGACTAGGCTGGTGAGAGCCAGTTTGTGGAGAGGGAATCATTGAGAAATATTTCTAGGGAAGAACTGGAATAAATAGCAGGGAGTCTTACGAAGATTTTCCTTTTATTTAATTCCATCACTTCAGCAATGGAAAACCAGAGTTCTAATTCCTTTTATTTTATTTTTTTGAGAGGTTTTGGCTATAGGGTGCTTGTGCTTGCCAGAAAGACAGAGAGAGACAGAGAGACAGAAAGCGAGAAATCACCCCCCAGGGGGGATGGCCACGCCGCAATCCCTTCTTCTCCATTCACTTCTCAGGATATTGGGCACGCACGCGCATGCACCAGGTGTGAGTTTAAGCCACTGGGTCCGGGACTCGAACCACAGTTGACTACATGGGAGTCCAGTGACGTAGCCATTATGCCATCTTCTGGTCCCCAGAGTCCTAATTCTTAACTCTGGACTGGAACCTCACTGTGAGACATTAGTCATTTGTAGGTAATAGACAATATTTTTCTTCTAGAGAACGTAAAGAAATTTTTTAGACTCCTGAGTTTGGAGTCCTTTTTTAGAGAAGTTCTGTTTTGTAATTTTCGTTTTTATTTCTTAAGAGAGATTTTTGCTATAGGGCACATGTACTTGCTGGAGAGACAGAGAGAAACACAGAGGCAGAAAGCAAGAAATTACTCCCCCCATCCCTCCAGTGGCTTAAACTCATGCCGGGCACGCTTGCGTGCGTGCCCAAGATCCCCAGAGGAGAATGGAGGAGAAGGGGTTGTGGCATAGCCATTTCCCCAGGGGGGTGATTTCTCGCTTTCTGTCTCTCTGTCTCTCTCTGTCTTTCTGGCGAGCGCACGTGCCCTATAGCAAAAAACCTCCCCCCCCCAAAAAAAAAAGAGTGAACCCTGATGTAAACTCTGGACTTCGAGTGATAATGTTGTGTCAATGTAGAGTCATCACTACTATCAAATGTTTCACTCTGGTATGAGATGTTGGTAATGAGGGAGACTCTGTGTGTGGGGACCAGGCAGAAGGCAAATCTCTGTCTCTTCAATTTGGCTGTGAATCTAAAACTGCTCTAAAATGAGTCTATTTTATTTTAACTTTTTTTTTTTTTTTTTTTTTTTTTTTTTTTTTTTTTTTTTTTTGCCATAGGGTGCATGTGCTTTTTGGAGGGAGATAGGGAGAGACAGAGAGAAAGTGAGGAAGGGAGAGACAGAGAGAAAGTGAGGAAAGGAGAGACAGAGAGAAGAAAGTGAGATATCCCCCCACTGGGGTATAGCCATGCCATAATCCCTTCTCCTCCATTCTCTTCTGGGATTTTGGTCACACACACACACACACACACACACACACACACGGGCCCAGCATGAATTTCAAGCCTCCGGGTCTAGGACTCAAACTGCGGTCGGCTGTGTGGGAGTCCAGCCACCTTAACCGCCATGCCAACTGCTGGTCCCAAATTATTTTATGTTTTAAAAAAGTTTTAAAACATTACCTTGAAGTCTACCTAGATGTACGTGAGAAGAAATGTGATTCGTTAATGTAGAATAGAAGTACTCGAGGTAACCTCAGTGCAGATGTGTTTTGCTTAATGAATGTTGCTGAAAACTGGGACAGGAAGGAAGGAAAAAAAAAAACCCAAAAACACATGGTACAAAAGACATAAATTATAAACTCTGCATGATTTTCATAAAGGATAAGCCTCTCCCTGGGGTTCTTTTACATTGCTATGGATTCTCTGAACTTTCTCCTTTGATAAGGATTTCTTCAGCTCTGCTATTTATTTTTCTTAATTTATATGAATACGCAGATGTCCTTTGGTGATCAAGTAATTATAAAGAGCATTATTTAACGTCGATTTAAATATGTATTCAGCTATAGCACACGTTCTTACACAGTGGCTTTGAATTTTAATAGACCTCCGTACCAAAACCCATCTTTCATGTTTTGTGTTTACTTAGTATCAACATGGATATATGTTCTCGATTATATGACAACAGATTTACTGAAGTCACAGTGTAGCCAATTTAGAAAACAAGAAATTTATGTGGGTGAAACCAAGAACCTACAGGCTATGGGGAGCTTGGGGCTTGAAAAAATTCTGTCAGATACAGGGATTCTGTAGGCTCTGGGTTGGTTTCAAATAGGAACTGCTGGTAAACTAATGGTGTAGAGCCTGGAATTTATAGCCAGGAGATCTAAGTTCTAAATTAGTCTGTTTTATTTTGAACATTTATCTAAGCTCTAAAATTAGTCTTTTATTTTTAACAAAGACTAGACTTTACTTCTAATCAGCTACATAGCTTGGAGCATTTTAGTTTAATATATTTTTCTGGGTACAAAATTAGAGGAATTAATGCAATAATTTCTAAAGGCATAGTCACCTCTAAAGTTTCAAAAATCAACTTTGTGGGTACTTGAAGGGTTTTATGTTATGAAAATCAAATCATATTAGTTCTTTCTTTTAAAGTCTTCTTTCTTTTCTTTTTAAAAAATAATTATTTATTTTATTTACTCATTTATTTATTTAAATTTGACCAGAGAGAGACACAGAGAGAGGGAAAGTGAGAAAGCAAGACACCAGGTCTGGGACTGGAACCATGGTTGGCCATAGGGGAGTGTCCAGCGCATTAACCACCATGCCACCTGCTGGTCCCCACTGGAAGGCTGTTTTTTTTTTTTTTTTCGGGGGGGGGGAGATTTTTGGTATAGGGTGCGTGTGCTCGCAGGACAGAGACAAAAAGTGAGAAATCACCCTCCAGGAGGATTAGCCATGCCACAATCACTTCTCCTTCATTCTCCTCTCAGGATTTTTGGGCACACACACACATGCACCCAGTGTCAGTTTAAGCCTCTGGGTTGGGGACTCAAACAACAGTTGACTACATGGGAGTCCAGCGATGTAACCATTACGCCACCTGCTGGTCCCCATATTCTTATAGCAGGAAGACATGTGCCCAAGTCAAAGACTCAGACTTGGCTACAAAAGAATATCTGGACAATTTTAAAAATTGAGATTTCTGGACTCCAGCAAAGATCTACTAAATTATATTCTCTGGTGGAAAGGATTCTGTATGTGAAAAGTATCCCAAGTGTTTTTTTTTTAAAGTGCATTTATTAGGGCCAGTAGGTGATGTGGTGGTTAGGGACTGGATTCCCACATGGCCAACCGCGTGTTCGAGTCCCAGACCTGGCGGCTTGCATTCTTACTTTCTCTCTCTGTCTTTCTTTGGTGAGCACACATGCCCTACAGCAAATATTTTAAAAATAATAATAGTAATAATAAATAAAATTAAAGTAACTAATTCATTTTTTTAAAGTACATTTATTTATTTTTTAAGAGAGAGGGAGACAGGCACCCTAACAGGAACTTCAAGCTCTAATCCACACCCGGCCTTGGTGGGTCCCCAGTCATAGACAAATATGTGTGTCCAGCATGTTCAGGAGACCTTGGGACAGGGACCCAGGTCTGAGGCCTGTAGAATATTATATAATTGCTGTGCTGCCACAGCTGTCCTGTCTCCGGTGTTTTTGATACTTCAGGTCCTGAGTTTAAAATTTCCAGTTTAAGTGACCCCCAGAGCCCCTTAGTGTTTCAGCATTTTTCAACTCTCACAAATAGTTATATATACGTGTGTGTGTGTGTGTGTGTGTGTATTTTGTAGTTTTTTGTTTTTTGGTTTTTTTTTTGGCCTTAGGGTATATGCACTCACCAGAGACAGAGAGAGAGAGACAGTGAGAAGGAGAGGGAAAGTGAGAAATCACCCTCCAGGCGGATGGCCATGCTGCAATCCCTTCTCCTCCATTCTCCCCCTGGGATCTCTCAAGCCACCTGGTCTGGGATTGAACGGTGGTAGGCCATGTGGGAGTCCAACGATGTAACCGCTGCGCCATCTGCTGGTCTCACAGAGAGTTGAATTAACCTTCCTACTCTAAGTTCTAGAACTGCATTTAAGTGTTAGTGCACTCAAATGGAGAAAGCCTCTCCTTGAAAATCATAACAAAAAAAAAAATAAAAAGGTACAGACATGTATTACTAAGGATCTGTAAATATCAGTAATTCTACTCAGTCACGAAGCTCATTATGAAGATATAGTTAAAACCATGCAATTCTTGAATAATGTCAATGGAGTTTAAAAAAAAAAGAAAAAGAATGAAATCCTTATCGTTTTGTCAAGATCCCAATTTCTTTTTCTTTTTTTGGAGAGTTATTTATTTATTTATTTATTGCCATAGCGCACGTCCGCTCGCCAGAAAGACAGAGAGAGACAGAGAGACAGAAAGAGAGAAATCAGCCCCCGGGGAGATGGCCACGCCGCAATCCCTTCTCCTCCATTCTCCTCTCGGGATCTTGGGCATGCACGCACACGTGCCCGGCGTGAGTTTAAGCCACCGGGTCCAGGACTCGAACTGTGGTCGACTACATGGGAGTCCAGTGACATAGCCATTATGCTAACTGCTGGTCCCACGATTCGAATTTCAAAGCTTGTAAATTTAGAATGCATTGGATTGTTGGGGAAAAAAAAAAAAAAAAAAGACAAAATGAGAAACAAGAAAACCTCCACATCCTAAGGAGTAAATGTTAAGGACAGCTAACTTATGTGATTTCAGGACACTGAATAATGATCCGATTCTAAAACTACTGAAAAAGGATGATCACCTCACCTTCTTCTCATATTCTCTTATCTGAGTCGAGGAGAAAAAAAAGTTGGCTAATCATTAGGAAAAGGTTCTTCTTCTTTTTTTTTTTTTCCCTCCAAATTTCACCGTAGAGTGCTTGTACTTGACACAGAGAGTCAGAGAGAGAGAGAAAGCGAGAACAATCACCCCCCAGGGGGGATGGCCACACCGCAGTCCCTTTTCTTCCATTCTCCTCTCAGGATCTTGGGCATGCTCGTACACACACCCGGCGTGAGTTTTATAAGCCACCGGGTCCGGGACTTGAACTGTGGTCAACTACATGGGAGTCTAGTGACATAGCCATTATGCCAACTGCTGGTCCCAGCCTGGCATATTTTTCAAGGAACTGGGTCTGGGACTCAAACCGTATAGTCAGTCATAGTGGAATCCAATCATTTTAACCACTAACAAGTGGGATCCCATAGGGGGGCCAGGCAAACTTTTTTTTTTTTTTAAGAATTACTTATTTAATTTTATGTTTATTATTATTTTTAAATTTGTTATAGGGCACATGTGCTCACCAGAGAGAGAGAGGAAGTGAAAAAGAAAGTTGCCAGGTCTGAGACTTGAACTGTGGTTAGCCACGTGGGAGTCCACCACCTTAACCACCTTGCCATCTGCCCCCCCCCCCCAAGGTTTTATTTTTTTTTCATTGAGATATATCCTACAGGACAAAGTTTATAGCAGTAGACTATATTAATAGTTTTAAACAAAATGCAAGGAAAAGCAAAAAACAAACAAAAAAAACAACCAAAACCAGACCAGCGGCAACCAAACCAGCTACAAAATAAAAATAAAGGCAAGGGAGAAGACTTCTGAATAAACCATCCATCACCTCTGATCTTAGCCAAAATGATGACTGACTTGGCGAACACTCAGACGAGGATTTCTTTTATTTGTAAAACTTAAAATGATTTCTCATCGTGTTCCCTTTGCTGCCAAAGCTGAGGTTATTTTCCCTGGCTCGACATCTGTGGTTACCCCTAGGAACTAATTGGGCAATAAAAATTTTTTGAGCTCATGAAAATCAAGCCTTAAAAAGACAGCGAATAGATACTCGTTTTGTACATAGAACAATAGAGTTTGGTAACTGATCTCTGCCAGTTGGGAACAGAACGGATTTCAAAACGCCGGAAGTGCAACGGATGTGGTTAAGTGTCGGCAAGCGGAGGATGTTTGCTTTTGCTAGCTCGTGAAACAACTTTGATGTGGCTTAAGATGTGTTTTTGTATTTCAAACAGTCTGCGAGGGCATCGAATTATTTACCCTTCCCAGGAAAATATTTTAAAAGCGCTATGAGGGTTCCATTTCCTAAAGCCACCTGTCACCTAAAGCACGCGTAATCAGCCCCAGATGCTGGATCCCAACCTGCTAACCCCATGACTCGGAGAGAAAATATTTCATTCATTCCTCGGCACATCCTTAATTCGTTCGAAGCTAACCTTTCAGGCCTGTATTTTCTGCTTAAACTTCATAACTCAACTCTGACATTCCTTCCCAATGACCCTGGAGGTTTTTTGTTCCTTTCTTTTTTTTTGACTGCCTCGACACCTGCTCCCAAATGCATTAGAAGCACTTGGGGTGCTTTTTTTTTTTTTTTTTTTTTTTTTTTTTAAGTATCAGTTTTGTTTTCTTTGCTCAGCCTTGAGGCCATCCTTCAAATGCATGGAAGTACAGGATATTTGCTTGTATTCAGTTGTGAGTTTCATTAGTGTCTTAGATTTCTCTATTCAAGTTTTTGTTGATGTTTTTGTTTGTTGGTTCATAGTTTTTTTTTTTAATCTATGAAATGCATAGGTTCAAATCTTGATTTTGGAAGAGAACAAAAAAAAAGGTCTCCAAATTTTCTCTCTTTCTTTATATACATATATATATATATATATATATGCACACACACACACATATACACACACACATACACATGAATACATAAATATTGTAAATATATAAATATGGATATTTATAAAGATATAATATGAATATTTATATATTTATATATATAAATATTATATATATTCTATATAATTATATATTTATATAAATATAAATATATATAAATATAAATATATAATTATATAGAAATGAATATTCATGTGTATGTGTGCGTAAATGAGTTTGTAAGAATAAACTTAAAATTTTCTCTTTTTTTAGAAGTTTTTGTCTTAGAGCATATGCACTTGCCAGAGAGCGAGAGAGAGAGAGAAAGAGAGAGACAGAGAGACAGAGGCAGTGAGAGGGAAAGTGAGAAATCACCCCCCAGGGAAGATGGCCATGTCACAATTTCTTCTTCTCTATTCTCCTCCCAGGATCTTGGGCACGCACGCACACGCTCCTGGCATGATTTTCCAGTTGCTGAGTCTGGGACTTGAACTGCAGTTGGTGATGTGGGAGTCCAGCAACGTAACTGCTATGCCACCTGCTGGTCCCAGAGTTTTATAAATATTTTCTGTGATGTTAAAAAATGCATCGTTGTTCCGTAAGGCTGAAAGAAACATTAATACTTCAACATGAAGTATTGAAAAATCTACTGTATTGTAAGAAAATGTACAGCTAAAGCTTTAAGGATCAGAGTTGAAACATTTTATTGTCATTAAGTTTGTTGAAAATATGAGGACTGAACAACTGATGGTCTACTGAAAAATTAGAGCGATACCCATTCTCAGTAGGGGGGATTGTAAGTAGATTGCAGTACGATTAGGTGATTAATATGAATCTACCTCTCTTATGAACTCATTCTCTTAAATTTCTTTTTTTAAAAGAATTATTTAACTTTATTTATTTTATTTGCTTATTTATTTTAATTTGGTGAGAGAGAGAGAGAGTGTGTGAGAAAGCAAGCCACCAGATCTGGGACTCGAACTGTGGTCACCCATGTGGGAGTCCAGCGCCCTTAACCACCATGCCACCTGCCAGCCCCCCATTCTCTTAAATTTTTAAAATGAAGTATCTTCGGACCAGTAGATGATCTAATGGTTATATCACTGGACTCCCACGTGGTCGACCATGGTTCAAGTCCTGGACCTGAGGGCTTTCTTTCTCACTTTCTTTCTGTGTGTGTGTCTCTTCCTGGTCAAATTAAATACATACATACATACATACATATATACCAGCAGATGGTATAATGGTTATGTCGTTGGACTCCCACATAGTCAACTGTGGTTCAAGTCCTGGACGTCATGCTTAAAACTCAGGCCAGGTACGTGTGTGTGCATGCCCAAGATCTTGAGAGGAAAATGGAGGAGAGGGGATTGTGGTGTGGCCATTCTCCCTGGGGGGATGATTTGTTGCTTTCTGTCTCTCTGTCTCTTTTTGTCTCTCTGGTGAGTGCACACATCCTACAGCCAAAAGAAAAAAAAATCTATCTCAAAAAAAAAAAATAAAAACAGCTAAGTAACTTTTTCAAATTAATGAAATCACCAATCAAAGCATGTTCTCCAAGGAGAAAATGAATGAATTCTAGTGTGTGTGTGTGTGCGCGTGTGTGAAAGGGAGAGAGAACATTGGAAATAAATGATGTTGCTTCTGAAATCAAGGGGAATCCCAACGTGAGAGCCTTTTAAGTCTTAGGATTCCTAAGATGATGTTAGAAAAATGTACAACGTGGAGAACATTTCAGTGATAAATAACTCTTGTGCCTCTATCAAGCAATGACACCTCCCTGTTATTGATACCTCTCTGCGAGAAGATTTAGAACACGCCGTTCTCTGATTCGCCATATGTTTCAGATTGCGATGTAAATGGAGGCCTTTTATTTTTTGGAGGGGAGAGGTCAGAAGGTTAAAATAATAATCTACACATATAACCTGTTTCGAGCTGTCTTCTATGAAACTAGGGTAGGTATCCAAGAGGCCTAGAAACGGGGCCCCCCTATCGTATTTCCCTCTAACTCCAGATAACACCAAATAAACCCTTAATCACACAAGAAATCACTCAACTTTTACTGCTTCCCTTGCTCCTTGACCTGCTGCTAGCCCATTTCATTTCCCATGGTCTGGCCTCTTGGCCTCTTTCTTTATAAGCCGTATCACCTGGCCATCACGCGGCTTCCAGCTCCCAGATCCTGTCTGGTTTCTGGTTTCTTCCGGGTTACCCAGAGTTTACAGACTGGACAAGCTGCCTCTGGCCCTTCTCTGTCCTGCTAATGCTGCTTCCCCCACATTTAGGCATAAAAGTCTTCCTCTAGCATCAGGCCTAGTCTCCCACCAGCTACTTAGAGGCCTTCATGGCTTTGAGATTTATTTTTTTCTTTTTTCCATCAGAGAAGTGAAACCACTTCTTCCCACCCCAAGGAGCAGACATCAAATGATGCCTTGCTTGTCAATTTTCCGTGTGATCTCACATCCACAGGCAGGTTGTTCATAAGACTAGCATACCTATCTACATTTTCCCAAACTAAGTATTATTATTTTTTTGAGAGAGATGTTTGCTATAGGGTAGGTGAGCTCCCAGAGAGACAGAAAATGAGAAATCAACCCCAGGGAGTCGGCCACACCGCAATCCCCTCTTCTCCATTATCCTCTTGGGATTTTTGGCGAATGCACACACATGTGCCTGGAGTGAGTTTTAAGCCGCCAGGTCCAGGACTCGAATTGCAGTTGATTGTGTGGGAATCCAACAACATAACCATTACACTATCTGCTGATTGATAATTCCCAAGAATGATTACTTTTTAAATTGCCAGAAGGTGCTTGTGCCCATCAGAGAGAAAAAAGAGACAAAAAAAAAAAAAAAAAAAAAAAAAAAGCATCCCTACTACCCCCAATGGGGCATGATCACACTACAATCCATTCTTTTTCATTTCTCTACCTGTCAGGATTTGGGGCATGTATATACATGTGCCCAATGTGATTTTTCAAGCTGCAGGGACTAGGATTTGAACCATGGTCAGCCACATGGGATCTGACTCCTCAGGCACAGTGCTTAAAGCATGGGGATGCTGGCCTGAAAACCAAGCACTATTTGTAAAAGAAACTAAATATGTCATTTCTAACCTGAAATTAACATCTAACCTATAAAATTTTTCATTGTCTCAACTTCAGCATGTTCCAAATTATCTTCACCCCTATTCTTCTTTTCCTGCCCATTGTCTTACCCGGAACAAACCCCTTCTGCATTGTCCTGTTTCTACCCGGGCACTAAAATTCTTCTATCCTCTGTCTCTAGACTAGATTGGCCTTTATTGTTCCCTCTCTACCATGATAGAGAAAGGATGTGTTAGCAGCTGGTCATCCAGACTTAGACAAGACACGGCTTTGAATCAAGGATTGCCACTTTCCAGATCTGTAACAACTAAGACACTCTCTGGCTGAATACTGGAGATAGCAATAACTACTTCTAGGCTCATTGCAAAGATTGGTGAGATCATATTAAAAAACCTTGCATAGCTCTGGAAAAATAGAGTGTTCCAATAAATGGCTGTTTATTGTTGTTTTTTACTCTTATCAATTGTATTATAATTACTAGCCTTCAGTATCCCATCTTACTGCCCTTTTGTGTCAGTGAAAGTTGAACTAGAAAAGTAGAACCACGAGGAGATAATATATGCCTACATGCACTAGTATACATACTTTAAAAACATTTTATTTATTTATTATTATTATTTTAAAATTTGACCAGAGAGAGAGAGAGAGAGAGAGAGAGAGAAAGCAAACTGCCAAGTCTGGGACTTAAACCATGGTTGACCATGTGGGGGTTCAGTGCCTTAACCACCATGGCACCTGCTGGCCCAATACACATACTTTAATTCCATTTTTCTTTTTCTTTTCTTTTTAAATTTACCATGGCGCAGGGACCAGTGGATGGAGTAGCAGTTACATTGCTAGACTCCCACATGGCCAACTGTGGTTCAAGTCCCAGATCCAGTGGCTTAAAACTCACGCTGGGCACGTGTGTGTGTGTGCCCAAGATTCTGGGAGGAGAATGGAAGAGAAGGGATTGTGGCATGGTTACCTGCTTGGGGAGTGATTGCTCATTTTCTCTCTCACTGTCTCTGTCTCTTTCTCTCCCGCAAGTGCATGTGCTCTAAGGCAAAAAAAATCTCTTAGAAAAATCACCAGAAGACATGTACACTTTTCAGAAAAAGACAGAGAAAAGAGAAAATGAGAAAACATCCCTCCCTCTTGCTTGGGGAATAGTCATGCTGCAATTGCTTTTCTCCATCTCTCTCTCCATCTGGGATTTTGGGCATACAAGCACACGTGCTCATCATGTTTTTCAAGCCACTGGATCTGGGACTTGAACCACACAGTTGGCCATATGGGATCTATCTGCACACACGTAAATGAAGAAACTCCAAAAAAAAAAAAAATCTGTAGAAAAAATGAAATTGCAGTATGAGTTCATTCTGGTGCAAACATTTTTTGAAATCTTTGCTTAGGTTATTCATAACAAATGTTTTTCATGGATTTCTTGAGACTCCGCCCCCTTCATGCCTCATAGGATTTATGAGATTCAATGTGATGTAATTGTGGGAGTTGGTTAAGAAATTTCCAGAGAGCTCTGTGTGGCTGTCTCCACAGCTGATACTGAAAGGGAAGATGGTTATAACATATGAGCCAATGAGAACAAGTTGAGTGGAATGAAACTTGGACTGACTTTGGTGGGATGGGTTTCCTCCAGAAACCAAGACCATTCATCATGGAGTTGAATGTATTAGCCAGGCCCGGGAGTTGGAGAAGTTGAGGGAAGATGCAGGGATGGTCAGGTGTTGTAGACCCATTAGCTGCTTCACACCAAGGAGCAAGTGAGCAGCTCAAGAATAATGTCTGAGCTACAAGTGTCTGCACCCTCCACATTCACCTAAAAATCCCCACTGTGGTCCGTGCAAACCAGATGCTGCTCCAGAAGAGAATCCTCTCTTGCCCCTTCCAGCTTCTGTTGACTCTAGGTGTTTCTGGTCTTGGGGCAGCCTCACTCCCGTCTCTGCCTCTGCTTCCACATGACTGTCCTCTCCTCTGTGTCTGAAATCTCCCTCTGCCTTTATCTTACAAGGACACTGTCATTGGATGTAGGGACTCCTTGGATGATCTTATCTCAAGATTCTTTACTGAGTTGTATCTTCAAAGACCCTTTGCCCAAATAAAGTCATTCTCCCAGGTTCTGGGACTTAAGCCACATTCTTTGTTGTTTTAGAGAGAGATTTTTCCTATAGGGCATGTGAGCTCACTGGAGAGACAGAGAAACAAAAAGCGAGAAATCACTACCCCCAGGGGCAGATGGCTACACCACCATCCCTTCTCCTCCATTCTCCTCTTGGGATCTTGGACATGCACGCACACACGCCTGGCATGATTTTGAAGCTGCTGGATCCGGGACTCGAACCATGGTCAACTATGTGGGAGTTTAGCAACATAGTCATTATGCATTCTGGTGGTCCCTGAATGTATCTTTCTAGGGGATGTCACTCAACCCACTATGACTCCCTAAAGAGCCACTCCAAGAGAGAATGTGGAAACTTCCAGGCCTGGTCTGGTATCTCTTTTGACCCGTTCTCTTGGTTATTGCTTATTCACCAGTCCAGATGCAGCATCCAAGGTGGCGTCACAGAAGCGTTAATTCCGATACATGGTCATGAGTGCCACACCACCAGACCTGACTTCTCTGGGAACTACCTTTTTTTCTGGAGACATTCTCCTTTTAATATATATTTTTCTAAATAGTTTATTTATTTCGTCCATGAGAGAGAGAGATGAGAGAGAGAAAGACAGAGGGACATATACCTCCAACAGGAGTCTTTTTTTTTTTTTTTTTTTTTAAGAGAGAGAGATTTTTGGGGCTGGCAGGTGGCGTGGTGATAAAGGTGCTGGACTCCCACATGGCCGACTGCGGTTCAAGTCCTGGACCTGGTGGCTTCCTTTATCACTTTCCCTCTCTTTCTCTGTCTCTCTTTGATCAAACTGGAAAATAGTAATAATAAACAAAGTTAAATAAAATAATAGTTTAAAAAAAGAGAGAGAGAGAGAGAGATTTTTTGCTATAGGGCTCAAGCACTCACCAGAGAGACAGAAAGTGAGAAATCACCCCTCAGGTGGGATGGCCATGCTGCAATCCCTTCTCTTCCATTCTCCTTTCATGATTTGGGGCACGCATGCACACGCATCCAGCATGAGTTTCAAGCCACTGGGTCCAGGACTTGAAGTGTGGTCAACTCCGTGGGAGTCCAGCAACATAACCATTATGTCATCTGCTGGTCCCTATTTAGCCAAATGTTTCAGGTCAGGAGGGAGGGACCTTGAAGATGATCTGGAATCACATTTGGAATATCACATCATGTTGGCCAATATTCTTTGGAATATTGATACATGTGTGACATTTTATAAATGACACCAAGGCTTGAAGAGTGAAGGGCAGGGCCTAACTTCCAGACTTTCTTTCCTGTCTTCATTATTTTAACAGATTGATAGTCAGCTGCAAAGACTTCAACTATGGGGGCCAGCAGGTAGTATAGTGGTTAAGGCGCTAGACTCCTACATGGCTGACCGAGGTTTGAGTCCCAAACCTGGGTGCTTGAAATTCACGCTGGCACATGTGCGTGCATGCCCAAAAGCCAGAGAGGAGAATGGAGGAGAAGGTATTGTGGAGTGGCCAACCCCTCTGGAGAGTGATTTCTCATTTTCTCTCTATCTCTCTCTCTGTCTCTTTGGTGAGTGCACATGCCCTACAGAAAACAAAACAAAACAAAACAAAACATAAAACAAAAATAACTCTCCCCAAACCAAAACCAAACCAAACCCACACCCAACTTTATCTATGAGTTTGTTGATTGTTTCTCTGTTCTCCTGCCCACTACGATACTCTCCAGATCACTGTCTCTTGGAGAGCTGGAGCTGGTGTGGCTTGACTCTGTGTGCCCAGAGCTGTGGACAGTGCTGGCCTGCAGGGTCCCTGATGTAGAAATGTCCAAGAAGCCATGCACACCATGCCTCTCCCGATTCCTGGTCCAGGGGCCTTGTCGGTTCCCCAGTGTCACGCAGTTTCAAGGGTGGTGCCAATCCTGCAAGATTGTCCTCTTTTTCTCTCAGGCCTTAGCCATCTCTGAAATGGAAATTCTCAGCAGAGCCCAGGCTGTCATTTTCCACTGACTTTTAGGATATTAATAGAAACGGAAGATTGCTAATAGGTCAAGGAGCTACCCATGTGGAAGGTGTGAGAGAAGGGAGCGGCAGGAGTCAGATAACAGGCTAACAGGCTGGCGAGTGGACAGTGGGATTTCAGGACTAGCTGAGTGCCCAGCCCATAGGACATCCTTGGCAAACGTTAAATGAGTGAGAGAAGGAATGAATGGCTTCTTTGGAATATTAATACATGC
Source organism: Tupaia tana (assembly GCA_026018925.1). Lineage (NCBI taxonomy): Eukaryota > Metazoa > Chordata > Mammalia > Scandentia > Tupaiidae > Tupaia > Tupaia tana. Next base: position 19,277,566 of record JAKSZU010000028.1, on the reverse strand, counting down.
GTGGCATAACTGCAAGATGATTGTTCGAATGACACATCGATGGCCCTTTGGTCCTCTGAAAGAAGAGACAGGGGCAGTGGGAGGACATGAGGACATAGCATGCTCTCGTCTGTCAATGAAAGTCAGGATAACGGTCAGGTCGTTTCCATGCAGATGGAGGTGGGGTGAGGGAGCACCCGCAGCTGTTCCAGGAATGAGCGAGACATCGCTGCAGCTGTGGACCCACACTGTGTGACTGACAGATGCCCTCCGTGCAAGCATCAGGTGGGAGGGACTGTGGAGTCCAGATTTTAAATGAGATGCACCTGAGCCCAGCCTGAACTGTCATCCTTCTGATGGAAGGGAAAAGGAGAGGAGGGGGAAAGAACGGAAGAAAATCTTTGTAGCGAAGCATACCTGACTTTCCTCAGTGGGAGACGCATGAATAGTGTTTCATGTCAAGACGAGGTAGTTAAAATGCAGACTGCTCGATCCTGTTCTCAGAATTCGGGAGGTGTGGCTCCTGCCTGTGGACCACTCATCTTCCCTCCCTTTGATCTAGTACTTGATGTGGAGAAAGGCTTTTATGTGTGATTCTTATATAATGGGTAATTTAGTCCATTCCATTATGAAAAAGTAGTAAGTCTAGTTCTAGTACATTTGCTTCAGTTATTTTTTTTTTCAAGGACCTAGGAATGTATTATTCTCAGATGCTTCAGGTAGCCTGACCCTTTTTTCTTGGTGGTGTATAGTCTGGTTTGGAGGCTCCTTTGAGCCAGCACGAAGCTAATAGATTGAAAATTAAAAAAAAAATAAAATAAGGATGAAGGCATGCACTTTGTGAGTATGCACATTTGGCTTTTTAAAAATACATTTTTATTTTATTATTATTATTTTATACATTTGATTGCTATACGTTATTTGGCTTGCAAAGAAAATTTATCCCATATGAAAGAGTGTGCACATTTGTAAGAGAGGGGTTACTTAGGAAATATATTGGTTTTGTGACCAAATATGATTTCCCTTGTTTATAATTGAAATTGGCACATTGTCATACAGGCTAAATTTCAGGTCCCTTTCTGGCCTTTGTATGCAATGTGATCCATACTTTAAAAAAAATCCTGGGGCCAGCAAATGGTGTAATGTTTAAGGGACTGGACTCTCACATGGCTGACTAAAGTTCAAGTTCACATGTGCATGCCCAAAATCCTGAGGAGAATGGAGTATTGCAGCATGGTCATTCCCCTTGGGAGAAATTTCTCGCGTTTTCTCTCTATCAAGTGCATGCACTCTGTATCAAAATTCTTTTTCTCTCTAAATAAATAAATAAATAAACAACTCCACTCTGCTCAAAGCCTGAGCATTATATTTCTAAATTAACTATCTTGTCTAGCCAAATAGCATTCTAACATAGTTTACAAGGAGTCAATCACAGAAGCCTTGATTTGAGGTTCAATATGAACAGATCTGAATGAACCAGCTGCCCATATAGGAACGTTCAGGCTCATCAAATTCAGGTCAACTATTGCAAACCAATATTAGTAACCTTCAATTTACAGACCACATGTTTGCTCTTTATTTCCAAAGGATTTCGAAAGTTTTGAGGTGTGAGAAAATGTCATTTTTCACATTTGCATTTCTCAGAGGATATTTTATACCAGGCTGATTATTTCTCCAAGAAAGAATATACTTTAAAATAATAATTGGCCAAATTGCCCTTAGCCTTTGAAATGGATACTGCATACACTTGACCTATCTTGGGGAAGGCTTAAAGAAGTACAAAAATGTAAAAAGGAACATTAAGCTTTCAAGTTTATGTTTTGGTTGAAAAAACACAGGAAAGGAGAAGGCAGATTTCAAGATCTAATTGGAATGGAGGAAGTTTTTATTTTTTATTTTTTTTTACCTAATTGGAAAAATGATGTAAGAATTTAAGTAGGGTGAATGAGTACATTCTAAGGTTTACTGATTGCTTAATTTTTAAAGTTTATTTATTTATTTCTTCCATAAGTGAGGGGGCAGAGGAGAGAGAGAGAGAGACTGAACCTCCTCCAGCAGAATCCTACCACCACAGTTTACCCTCCCAGCCTCAGCCAGCCCTGGATTCTGGCTCTTGTATGACCAGTGTATACTGGGAGGTTTCCAGATGTGAATCCATAACTTTCTCATGTCGATTAGTCTCTTGGGATGTTGCATTTTACTGCTTTGCCACCGTGTCACCCCAATTTCTTTTTTTTTTTTTTTTTTTTTGGAGAGGTTTTTGCTATAGGGCGCGCGCGCTTGCCAGACAGACAGAGAGAGACAGAGAGATAGAAAACGAGAAATCACCCCCCAGAGGGGATGGCCACGCCACAATTCCTTCTCCTCCAGTCTCCTCTGGGGATCTTGGGCACGCACGCACACGCGCCCGGCGTGAGTTTAAGCCACCGGGTACGGGACGCGAACCATAGTCGACTACGTGGGAGTCCAGCGACATAGCCATTACACTAACTGCTGGCCCCTCACCCCAATTTCTGAGGTTTTATGCCTGAATCTGTTTTATGGTCTCCTTACCTCAAAGCAGAGCTCCATCCAATGGGATATTTTATAAACCAACTTGCAGTGGAATCAAGGTGACTATATTTGTGTACAGAGGTGGGCTCAAACTGATCTGAGAACACATGTGCAGGGTATAAAATCTTTGTGGAACACTGTGAATGAGAGAAAACCTTGTGTGCTTGGGAGAGGCATGGTAAGGTTGGAATGTGAACTCTTCTGATACAATGCTAAGAAGTTCTCTTTCAAAGCCAAACATTTCAAGCTTTCCTATACAGTCTCCTCATCACGCAAGAAAAGTAAAACCTTTTTAAAGATTTTCAACTTCTTACAAAATATTCTTTTGTGCTTCAGAGTGTGAGTTTTGCATGACACTCAAAATTTTAGTGTATGACAGACTACTCAAGACACTAGAGATGTGTTATCTCTTTATTTCCCTCCTACATTCAGCCAGGCAGCCAGGCTGTGTATGCCCTTGTTTCTAGAGATGCACGACAGAAAAAAGAGGCTCATTTGAAGCTATGATGCTTGGTGTCCTGAGAGGAGAATGGTAGGTAGTTCCCTAGGCTAGAAGGGACTCAGGGCAGCTGATGCTGAAGAAGTTGAGACTCTGAACTACTTGGGAAACCTCTGGGGAAGAAATGGGACTTAGAAAAAGATGAAGTTAGTTCTTGCCTAGGAACTGGGATTTTTGTCTTGGTAACCACTCCATGGTTCATAGATGCACAAGAGCAGGCTGTTAGATTGCAGGGAATCTTGTAGGCTTTAACTGTAATGATATTGGCTATGCCCAAGGTGATTTTAGAAATTAGAGACTTTTCTCTTATTTCTATAGAACTAAGTAAGTTCTATAGATTCTGGTGTGAGCCAATGAGAGGGAATATGTAAAATAATGCTAGAATTCTCTACTAGTCCAGTCAGTTGGGGGCTAGAGTAATTTTAGAAAGAGGCCCATGAATTCTTCAATGTTTCTCCCTTTGAGAAGCGAGGCAAATTACCTTTCTCTTGAATTAGTGTCTTGCTTCTAAGGAATACTCTATGGCAAAAGTGATCGATATCACATCTAAGGTTAAGTTACAAAGTTATGGAGGTTTCTATTTTGGTTGTGTCATCTTCGTCTACTGAATTGTTTGCTTGGTGAGAGGCAAGCCATTGTTAGCCACTGTGAATGGAAGTCTCCAGAAGACAGTTAAAAACTGATGAGGTCAGAGCCAGCAGGTGGTGTGGTGGCTAAGGTGTTGGATTCCCACATGGCTGACCATGGTTTGAATCCCAGACCTGGCGATTCACTTTTTCTCTCTCTTCTCTCTATCTGTCTCTCTCTGGTCAAATAAAAGAATAAAAAAAAGAAGAAGAAAAAGGAAGAGGAGGAGGAGGACAAATAAAATAAAATAAATAAGGGACCAGCAGTTAGCGTAATGGCTATGTCACTGGACTCCCATGTAGTCGACCGCGGTTCAAGTCCTGGACCCGGTGGCTTAAACTCATGCCGGGCATGTGTGCTCAAGATCCCCAGAGGAGAATGGAGGAGAAGGGATTGTGGCGTGGCCATCCCCCTGGGGATGATTTCTCGCTTTCTGTCTCTCTGTCTCTCTCTGTCTTTTTGACAAGCGCACATGCCCTATAGCAAAAAAAAAAAAAAAAAAAAAAAAAAAACCTCTCCAAAAAAATAAATAATTATTTTTAAAAACAGAAAAAAATAACTGATGAGGTCTGTTGATAGCCATGTGAATACCAATCATCTCATAAGTGATATCCCAGCAACTTTGTCTCATACTATTCTTTAGAAGTGAGCCCTGGGTATAAAAGAGAGACATTATATACCTCCATTTAATATATACTGACTGTCTGCACTCTATGGTAGAGATTAAAAGAGTGGAGGGCATAAAATCAGTGAAAATAGTTATGTACACGGGAGACAGTGTGGAAGGTAGGGTGGGAGAGGCAGAGAGTATAGGGAAGGAAATCAGGGAGGAAAAATAGAGAGGCAAGACATTTGTGGGACCTAGAAATGGTTTATTACCTGTTGATAATAACGTGCACAGTATTATCAACTGATCTGGTCTTAGGTGTATTTCATGTTGGGTAAATTGTCTTTATAAGCCAAATGATGTATAGTGACTGAATGTTTAAAATAATAATAAAATGGAAGTTTTAAAAAGGAATTATATTTTGATAAGTTTCTTGGTCTTTGACTTCTTTCTCAGCTCAAATCTTTATGTCTTAAGAGGCTCCAGTCTGCCTCATTTCCCACCCTCTTCCCACATAGTGAAGGAGAGAATCAAGGGGAAGAAAAAAGAAGCAAAACATTTAAAGGATCCCAAATGGAAAGAAATCTGTTGATTATAATGTGTAATGTGTAATTTAATGGTAATGTCTTTGACTGGACTGATATGCAGTGTATTCATGATGGAAAATTCATTTGGTATACTGCAATGATACACAGTGATTGAACGTAAAAAATAAATTGAAAAGAAAAAAACAACAAAACAGAATTGAGCCCTGGAGCCAGCAGGTGGCATGGTGGCTGGACTCCCATGTGGCTGATGGTGGTTTAAGTCCTGGATCTGGCAGCTTGCTTTCTCACTTACCCTCTCTGTCTCTCTCTGGTGAACACACGTGCCCTACAGCAAATTAAAATAATAATACTCATAAATAAAATTAAAAGAAAAAAAGAAGTGAGCCCCTAGGTGCAGCCCACTCTCAAGGGGAGGAGTGTACACAAGGCTGTGTGCTAGAGGTGTGGTCATTGGGGGCTATCTCAGAGGCCATTATAAAGACCATTTTAGCCTCTCAACTATTTTATAAGAATGAAGTGACACTCTTTCTCCTGTAGATGGCGCTACATCTTCACACCTCTGCAGATGGCTTTTTCCCTCTGGCTTGCTCTAGTAATGAGTTTCTTGCTGAAGGGAATTCTTTGATACCGTGTTTTGTGGAACTCTGCTGAAGCATCCCTACTAAAAACAAACACCCAATTCCTTTCGCGATCACAAAATCAGCCATCCGGCTGGATAAAGAGCACCATCCACAGCAAGATGTGAATCTTTTCCCCCCAACAAATCAGGACTCGTAAATAATCTGCACATCAGAGCCTCTTCAACCTGGGCAGGCCCAGAGGGAAGTCACTGCACCTTGACTCTAGAGTCAGCACTTGAGCTTGGGAAGGCGGCCCCAGGCACGCTTGCCACAGTTGCAGGATTGTTTTCAAGAATCAAAGAGGGAACAGATTGCTGTGATCAAAATCATCCACGGAGAAACAACCACTTGAATGGCCTCTGTAGAGCTCCCAAAGAATAAAAATATAGTATGGATAGTTTTCTCTTTTATTTGCAATGTCATCAGACAGAGAAGAGCAGTACATCAGACACATTCTATTGCTAAGCTAATTACAACCTTTCAACACAGAGTCCTCTCTACTGCCTATCAGTGAGAGAGAGAGAAAAAGAGAGAGAGAGAGAGCACCTGGTTAATATACTAGGAATCTGCAATCGCCAGCCTTAGAAACAGCAAAAAGAGGAAAGGTAATAAATAATATATGAAGTCAGATACTGAGCCAAGGGCTAGTCCTGCTGGTTTTCTCCCTGCGAACTCTGCCATTTTCGTTACTGCTTCACGGTTGCTCCATGGCACCTTGCCAGGTAACTGAACACTCCTCGTTGGATTCATTTCTCTGATTTTGTTGGATTCTTAAGAGGTTTCCACTTTCAAACCTCCCACCTTAGTTGTGTTGCTTGCTCTCCTGGGCTTCGGATCTGTCTGGCTTTTAGGAATGCAAAATGCAGATTTGCGAAGTATGATCTCTTTACCTCTCTCTTCTCTGAAGGAAAAAATTGTGCTACATGAGATTTTAAGTAGACTCCCTAAATGGTTTTAATAGTAATTCTCATGGTGTATAGCTGACTAACATCATCAACGTGTAAGGTGAATGTGAAGTGCTTTCAGGCTTGGGGATTGTTTGTGGAACACTGTAGAAGTGGTGACATTTAACCCTGTGGCTGTCACAGGGCCACAAGGTTGACATTGTGGTTGGAATTGTCTCTCTCCTCAGCTAATCCCAATGAATCCAGAACTGTAAAACCTCCTTGAGAACATGGGACATGTCTTGCTGATTTAAGTTTTATTTTAGTTCCTTGATTATCCAGTTCTCATCGCATGATTTTTAAATGAATTAACCTATGAATGAATGAATAGAAATCACATAGACACGTATCTGTGAGCAAAATATTATAGCACTGTGTCCGTCTTTGAATGAACTGCTGACATGTAGTAGAATATATGTGTGATCTGGCCTTACTGGGCCTGGATTTCAGCTTTCCTCTTTGTTCCAGCTGAATAAACATGGGCACATTAATTAAATTCCCTTCTCCACAATGTCTATAATACTGGGAACACTGATCCCACGGGGTTCTGTAGGATATCAAAGTATAAACACAGTAAAGTCACTAGGTACAGCAACTGTTTGAACCTCAGGTGATGTAGACAAATAAATGATATGGACTTTATCGCTTATTGCATTTACAGCTGTGCTTCTTATTTATTTTTATTGTCATTATTTAGATTCCATTATTTCTCTATAGCACACGGTATAGTTTTTCAACATATGCGTGTACTACGTGACACTCGAATCAAGGATATTACCATACACATGATCTTCAACAGAGAACTTTGCATTGTTTTATTTTTTTGTTAAGTGTTTCTTCCCTTTGTCCCTCCGACCCAAAGTTCTAGAATCTTCTCTCCTTTACAGTTTTTTTGGAGAGGTTTTTGCTGTAGGGTGCGTGTGCTTGCCAGACAGACAGAGAGAGACAGAGAGATAGAAAGCGAGAAATCACCCCCCCCCCCCAGGGGGGATGGCTACACTGCAATTCCTTCTCCTCCATTCTCCTCTCGGGATCTTGGGCACGCACACACACACGCACCCGGTGTGAGTTTAAGCCACTGGGTCCGGGACTCGAACCGCGGTCAACTACATGGGAGTCCAGTGACATAGCCGTTACGCTAACTGCTGGTCCCGTCTCCTTTACAGTTTTTGATATCAATATTTATCTGTTATATCTTATATACATATTACTGTTATATCTTTAGATTTTTCCATTTCTGCCATAGAGTGCAGACATTCAGTATATGTTGAATGAGGATATACAATGTGTGTCTTTCAGAGTCTGATTCGCTTTGCTTAGACAGATGTGCTTCTTTCTCCCAGGCTGGAAGCCATAGAAATCATTGATCATGTCATAGGATTTCTTGTACCTCAGTGCCTGACTGAGCACTGTTAACACAGAAACTACTCAAACTAAAAAAGAATAATAAATCACATTTTCACATTTTGGAAAGAGTTCATTAAAGGAAAGATGATCTACATTCAGATCCTGGTCTGAATGCCTCTGTGTCCAAGAGGTTTAATATTTCTGAACTTCTTTTTTCCTCACTTACAAAAAGAAGATTAAGAGAAAAAACAAAACAAAACAAAACAAAACTGTCTTTCAGGACACAATGGCAAATGACTATGTTAAAGTGCTTGGTATGTTTGGGGCCAGCCTGTGACCTGGTGGTTAAGATGGTTAGATGCAACATGGCTATCTGAGTGGTTCAAGTTCTGGATTCAGCAACTTGAAAAACACTCCACGCATGTATGCATGCATTGCCAGAATCCCGAAGGGCAAGAGAGATGGAGGAGAATGGATTGTGGCGTGACCATGCCCCATAGGGAGTGCTCTTTGTCTCTCTCTCCGGCGAGTACATGAGCTCTCTGGCGAGTTAAAAACAACCAAAAATTGCTTTAGATGGTGCCTGGCACAGGATAGGTCCCTAGATATTTTAGTCCCTTTTCATCCTACACTAGCAGTGGTAACAATCCCTCAGCTATGCTCTGGCTCTGGACGGCCCTGGTGACATCTCCTGTTTAGAAAGTCCCAAGTGCCAAGAACCATGCGATAGAGGCAGCATATGGAATGTGTCTGAGGCAAAGGAGAAGCCAGCCCTACTAAATATTCCTCTCTCTATTCTTTCCTTCTTCCCTACCTTCCTTTCTTTCTCCACTTATTTTTTCCAAGGATACCTACTGGTTGATTATACTAGGAAATGGGTAAAGGAGGAAAAGCCACTCTAGGAAAATCTGAAAAGAAACCACCAAGCAGAATGAAGGGAAGGTAGACAGAATGACTGGTCTTATGCACTGTCCTCAATCCTTTCTTTTTACCAGAACTAAGAAAGTCGATGTCACATAGACTGTGTGTGTGTGTGCACACATGTGTATGCGCACATATGTGCACAGGTAACATTAGCTGCAGAGTCAACCTGTAAGCAGAGGCTGAAAAGAGGGGAGACCAGCGTCTTTTCCTAACTGAAGATGGAGGAGCCTTTCTGGTCATTCGATCTCAGAATCCTCTGAAAGCCCTGCTGTCTTTATTTTAAGTTTAGTTATTTATTTCTTCCATGAGTGAAAGAGACAGAGACAAAGAGAAACAGAGAGAGAGAGAGAGAGAGAGAGAGAGAGAGAACGCCTAGCAAGATCCCAATGCCACGATCCTCCCCCAGTCTTCAGCCAGCACTAGATCATGGGCAAGCCTGTGTCAGGTGCACTCAGGGAGGTCTCCAGTCTGGAACAGGAAGCCTTTCCATGTGGGATTGCCATATAGAACAACATGTTGGACTTCCGTGCCTGTCTGGCCTCCAGAAAGGCATGATGCCTTGAGGGATAATTCTATGTTCAGAGACACAGTTTTCTCTTTCTTCTCTTGAGGGACCACGTCTGCCCCCTTATCTGCCATCATCTTCACTGGTTTACAAGGGTGAGAGGGTGACATTTACATATGCATTTATGCTCTTCTTAGACACAAAAAGGTCATGAACAGTGGCCTTCGACATGGTCTTGGCATGCAACCATGCCACTCAAGAGGTCTGTCAGGCTCCCAGTGATTCTGCCATTTACTCCTGAAATGGACAGGTGTTTCTGTCCACGTGGGGTACCCTTGCAGCTCCAGAATCAGCAGGTTATGGAAGCGTTATCTCAGATACTTTTGCGTCCGCCTCATCTTCAGTGATAACATGTTGTGTGTTTTGTTTTCATTTCTTTCTGTTCTAGACTTGTGAGCTGTTGGAGGGCAGAATCAATATGACTTATCTTCACCTTCTCTCCTCAATGATTTATTTATCTTGACCTTCTCTCCCCAATCGTGGGAACTCACAGGAAAATTTTCTTTACCAGGCAGGTTGATAGATGGGTGAAGAAAATAATGGGAAATACTCAACACACAATGCCTCAGCTCAGGAACTAACATGTAAAAGAATATGAAAGTGGGGGCCAGCAGGTGGCAATCTGGTTAAGGTGCTGGACTCCCACATGGCTGATTGCGGTTTGAGTCCTGGACCGGGTGGCTTGAAAATCATACCAGGCACGTGTGCATGTGAGCCCAAAATCCTGAGAGGAGAATGGAGGAGAAGGAATTGCACCATGGCCATCCCCACTGGGGAATGATTTCTCTTTCCCTCTCACTGTCTTTCTCTGGTGAGTTCATACGCCTTAGTTCATACACCCTAAGGCAAAATCCTTTTTAAAAAATAATAAAAATGAAAATAATATGGATGTAAAGTTTCTGGGGACCCACCAGTACATTTTTATTTATTTATTTATTTTCTTTTTTCTTTTTTTGGAGAGGTTTTTGCTATAGGGCGCGTGTGCTTGCCAGACAGGCAGAGAGAGACAGAGAGATAGAAAGCGAGAAATCACCCCCCAGGGGGGATGGCCACGCCGCAATCCCTTCTCCTCCATTCTCCTCTCAGGATCTTGGGCACGCACGCACATGCGCCCGGCGAGAATTTTAAGCCACTGGGTCCGGGTCGCGAACCGCGGTCAACTACGTGGGAGTCCAGCGACATAGCCATTACGCTAACTACTGGTCCCAACATTTTTATTTTTAAATGTTCCAAGAGCACTGTTTAAAGTTTATTGATTTACATCTTCCATGAGAAAGAGACAGAGAAAGAGAGAGAAAGAGACACTTCCAGAAAGGTCTTTATGCCATGATCCACTCCCAGCATCAGTTGACCTCGATCATAGCATGCCTGTTTATACCCAGTGAATACAGAGAGATCTCAGGACGTGAACCCAGGACCTTGCCATGTGGGTTCAGTTGTGTTACCACTGCACTACCCCCTGACCATCAGAGTGCAGTTTTTTTTTTTTTTTTGGAGAGGTTTTTCGCTATAGGGCGCGTGCGCTCGCCAGACAGACAGAGAGAGACATAGAGACAGAAAGCGAGAAATCACCCCCCAGGAGGGATGGTCACGCCGCAATCCCTTCTCCTCCATTCTCCTCTCGGGATCTTGGGCACGCACGCACACGCGCCCGGCGTGAGTTGTAAGCCACCGGGTCCAGGACGCAAACCGTGGTCGACTACGTGGGAGTCCAGTGACATAGCCATTACACTAACTGCTGGTTCCCCAGAGTGCAGTTTTTGATGGCAACTCAAAAGTTATATTTTCTTTTTATATTTTATATTTTCTTCCTCAATATAATATAAAGTGTCAAAGTAGGCTACTAAAAAGGTCAAGTTTTTATTTGTCATCATTTGTTTAGAGCAGTTGGAACCCCATGTCACGTAGACTTATTATTTTTTTTTAGAGATTTTTGCTATAATATGTGTGCATTTGCCAGAGGGATAGAGAGAGACAGAGAAACGGAAAGTGAGAAACCACTCCCCGGGGAGATGGTCATGCCGCAATCCCTTCCACTCCATTCTTCTCTCTGGATTTTGGTCATGCATGAACATGTGCCTGGCATGAGTTTTAAGCCGCCAGGTCCAGACATGAACCACGGTCGACCAAGTGAGAAGCCAGCAACCTAACCATTGTGCCATCTGCTTGTTCCGCTACATAGACTATTGAATGGATTTGTGAAGAGGAGGTATAATACATGCACTCATAATACCCAATATTTTGAAGATTAAAATAATTATGTCTAGAAGTCTTACTTTTTATTACAATCTCTTACCTTTACATTGTTAAACCTGTAAGCCACATATCAAATGAAATACACATGTGCCTGTCTGAGTATTGACATGGTGTCACCTACATAACAACGTAAAGATCTGGGAGTCCTGGGAAAAAAGGCTTATATTCAAAGTCGCTTTGGAGGAGACAGCTGGTGGCGTGGTGGTTAAGGCTCTGGACTCCCACATGGCTACCTGTGAGTCAAGTCCTGAACCTGATGACTTGAAAATCACTCTGGAGGTGTGTGCGTGCATGTCCAAGATCCCAAGAGGAGAATGGCGGAGAAGGGATTGCAGCATGGCCATCCTCCCTGAGGGGTCATTTTTCACTTTCTCTCTCACCGTCTCTGTCTCTCCTGGCAAGCACACATGTCCTATGGCAAGAAAAGAAAAAAAGAAAAGAAAAGAAAAAGAAAAATCACTTTGAAAAAACATAAAACATTTCATGGACACAGAAATGAAAGGTTATTTCTTGATGATAATATGTATGGTAATGTTTTTTGACTTGACTAATATGCACTTTATCCATGCTGGGAAATATCATATTGTACACTGTGAAGATGTACAGTGATTAAATATTTTTTAAAAAATTTAAAAAGATGAAGAAGAAGAAAGCTCTTTAGGGCTAATGTGAGGATATCTAGTGGTGACGTTCTTCCGGCATTTTTTCAAAATGTTTAAATGTAGTTTTAGGACTTGGCAGACGAGCCCTCTACGTTTTTCAGGGTTCACAGCTGTTTAGGTTTAAAATGTAATTCCGTTTAATTATCAGTGTCAGATAAAACACACACAGCACTGGCCCTAGTGGGCCCATAGCAATGAGAAAAAGTGAAGCTGGCCACGGAAAAGTTACAGCTGAAGAGGCAGCTTTGATTCTTTTCTGAAGTTCTTGCAGTGAGACTTGTTCGAACGTTCATCAGAGAGAAATTATAGCAGAGACGCTAGATAGAAAGAATGTTGGAAGATTTATGCACCAATTCTGCGAGATTTATTTTGATAAATTGTGCTGTATCAATATGTAAAAATCTAATAAATATAACTCCTTAAAGAGGGGACTGCTCTAATTTTACTGTTTCAGAGAAGAGGTTTGGCAAAAAGTCAGAATGTGCATTAAAAACACACTTGCAAGAAGTCTAATAAATAAAGTCTTTGAAATATGGTTTCCTAGTGAAAGGCATTTTAAATCATTTTGATAAAGAATCTAAATTAGACCTTTAAATAAGAAAGGCAAGTTCCCTTAATGTATTATTTATAGATCGCTGGACAATAAAATCTGCACAAACTGATTTCTTCTTCCATTCTTTCTAAGACCAGTATATTGTCAAGTTGGAATAGCACATGTGTTTAGCTGGAGAATGTTCTCGTTAAGAGCGGGAGGCAATGGCTAGGTTGCTAGCATTTACGGAGTGTGTACTAAGTGCTGGGTGACATGCTTATGAGAACTGTTTCTCGTAGTCCCTCGTGAAGAAATTAAACACATAGTTGGGACCAGCAGATGGCGTAATGGCTATGTCGCTGGATTCCCATGTAGTCAACCATGGTTCGAGTCCTGGACCCAGTAGCTTAAACTCACGCCGGGCGCGTTTGTGTGCATGCCCAAGATCCCGAGAGGAGAATGGAGGAGAAGGGATTGCGGCGTGACCATCCCCCTGAGGAGTGATTTCTCGCTTTCTGTCTCTATGTCTCTCTCTGTCTTTCTGGCGAGCACACGCGCCCTCTAGCAAAAACCTCTCAAAAAAAAAAAAAAAAAAAAAAAAAAAAGAAAAAAAGAAAAAAAGAAAGAGAGAGAGAAAGAAAGAAAGAAAGAAATTAAACACGTAGCCCTGGATTCAGAGTGGCAGGTCATAGGACTTTGAGCCAATTATTGCTCTTCGCCGTGCTTTCGTTTCCTCACCTATAAGATGCAGCCAATGGTAGTCTCCAACCAATAGGTGGTTGGAAAGCCAGTTGAGTTTGGAAGTGCCAAGAGCGTAGCCCTGTGCCTGGCAGACAGAAAGTGTCAGTAAGGACTCACCCATCATGTGGTCATCCACAGTTCACGCAGGCTCAGAGGATGAAGAGATTTTCTCCCATAATCGCATAGCTGGTGAGAGACAGAGCCTGGATTTAAACTCTGGCTCTCGACTCTGGGAACGTACTCTGATCAATGACTGTTCTGACCAAGGCTCTACGCCACTTTCATCCCAGACTGAAGAGTGTTTTCACTGGTTCATTCTGTCATATTTCATATGTATGCATGTAAGTTATATATTGTATATAGTATGGTATGCTCTACAGTAAAATATTTTATATTATCTACCATGTAGTATGTTATACATGATATATTATATTGGGTCATTGGGAAAGTCATGACACATTTTTGCATAGAAAAACCATAGGAAAATACATCATGACTCTCCCAGTGACCTAAGATATTATTATTTTGAGAGATTTTTGTGATAGAATGTGTATGCTAGGTGGAGAGACAGAGAGACAGAAAGTGAGAAATCACCCCCTGGGGGACTGGCCACGTTGTAATCCCTTCTCCTCCATTCTCTTCTCTGGATTTTGGGTACACACGCACATGTGCCCAGTGTGAGTTTAAGCTACCAGGTCCCGGACTTGAACTGCGGCCGACCACATGAGAGTACAGCAACCCAACCGTTATGCCATCTGCTGGTCCTGATAACCTAATATATTATATAATATAACCACCATATAACTTCATCATTCAAGAGGTCTTCCAAAGGTTTATAGAAAAATGCATATATGTTAGTATATTATATGGTAAAATATTTTTTATATTATATATCATGTATAACGTAATACATATTATGTCCTGCTCAACTAAACTTATAACATAATACATACTATGTTATACATGATATATAATATACAGTATATAATATAGCCACCATATAACTTCGTCATCCAAGGGGTCTTCAAAAAGTTTATAGAAAATATATATTATGAAAAAAACGACATGCATTTCAGAATTTTTTGCTCCAAAATAAATTCGTACAATTTCATTTTTTCCACAAACATTTTTAAGTCTCCATATATAATATGTTGTATTATAATATATAGCATATATGCTACATATATTAAGTGTTATATAATATACATATGTGTACATAGTTATATATATGCATATATACATACTGGGCTTTCTCTAGGTCACACACAGGAAATAGAATGTGGCAAGAATGACTTTGTCCTGCTAGACTAAACTTGCAATAGAAAAGGAAAGAAGAGATACGTCAATGATTACAACAAAATATGTTCACTATTATGATCAAGAGAAATGCAATGGTAGGTGAGGTGCCTAGTAACGGTGAAGGAGGGGCAGTTAATTGCTCTGTGATGAACAGATGTTGCCAACCTAGTTATTTCTAGTTATTAGACTCTATTTACTAAGGTAGAATTTCAATTTACTAAAATGACCCATTCTCCCAAATATTTTGGATAATTGAGTTACTACTGGAACAACCACAAAGATTAGGAATGGCCAACATTGGGCTCCAGGCAGGTTTTGTGGTCTGCATATACAGTTTGGAAAAGTATTAAGAAGAGGTGCAACAGTTAGCCATTCTTGGGTTAGAATCCTGTCTCTACCACTTAACCAGCCGGGTGATTTCACCATGAATGCTGTTTCTCTGAAACTCAGTTACCATGCCTTTAAAAGGGGAATGGTGTTTCTTTAATGGTGTGTGTTTAAATACTTCCACTCCCAGCTTCATGCTCCATGTAGAGTTTTCTTGTCCCTGACAGGTGTGTGGTGAGCTCAGTGGTCACCTGAATAGGTCACCCACAGGGAGTCATGCTTTGGTCCTCGGATACATTTTTTCCTTTTTTTTCTTCTTTCTTTCTTTTTTTTTTTTTTTTTTTTTTTTTAATTTTGTATATAGGTCAAGTGTGCTCACTAGAGAGAGACAGAAGACAGAGAGAGAGAAAGGATGGGGCCATTAGATGGTATAATGATTACATTGTTGGACTCCCACATAGTCGACTGAGATTCGTAGTCAACTGAGGACCTGGAGACTTAAAAATAACTCACACCAGATGCATGCGTGTGCATGCCCAAAATCCCAAGGGGAGAACGGAGGAGAAGGGATTGTGGTGTGGCCAATCCTCCTGGACGGGGGGTGATTTCTTGCTTTCTGTCTCTCTGGCGAGCACATGTGCCCTATTGCAAAAATCTAAAAAGACAGAGAGAGAAAGGACAAGTCAGAAATCACCCCCCATGAAAATGGCTGCCCCTCAATCCCTTCTTCATTTTCCTTTTGGGATTTTGGGCACTCAGGCACACATGCCTGGTGGGATTTTCAAGCAACCGGGTCTGGGACTCGAACTGTGGAGTCAGCCATGTGGGATCCAGCTGCCTTAATTTTCACATCACCTGTTGGCATGGTCCTTGGACACTTTAATGCCAAGTAACATGACCTAGTTTGAACCATCTGTTCTTTCCATAGATTCTCCATGAAAAAACTAAACTTTAGGCAAGATAGGCAAACACCGAGGGGTGCTCAGAATTTGTTGATCATTACCGAAAGTTTGTCTGTCCTACTTCTCCCTAAGTCTGTTTGGTTGAGTGAGCTCTGAACTCTAGGAGGGCAGCAGTGTTCACAACTGTTTTATTGTCTAGTTTGGGACCAGTCTTTCTTCCTTTGTGTGTCCATAGTCAGGTCAGAATTTCTTCTTTAATCTCCAAACCTGGCTCTTCTTTTCAGATAATAACGATATTTTATGATGGGTAGGGTTTAGAAGATATTGCATTCATTAGAGTTTACTGACTTTCCCAGGGATGGATTCGAAAGGACTGTACACTCCTCTTTCTAAATCTAACATCTAAGATGCATCAAAAGAGAACTTTTGCACCTGCAGTCACCCACCTTCCATCACTGAATTGCGAACACTACAGGAAAGAGAAGGGTGTGCATTTATAAATGCTCCTGATACAAACTCTCCTTCCTCTCGTACCCCAGTACAGGGACACATATTTAGTGGGAAATTTATTTGCTAGGCACTATTTAAAACTATTTAAAAATCAATTTTTATTTACAAAAATGCGGTCTAGTGTCACCTAGGCTTAGATCCAACTCTTTCGCCATTCCAACATAATAGCAAAATACACCAAGGAAAATGACTTTTCCGTTCCTTCTGGCATACATATTCAAGCAGGTGCCGAGGGCCATCACTTTTCATATTAAGGTAATCCACCTTTGTTCATAGCTCCAGCACACAAGGAAAACGAAACTGCATCCTTGATGAATAAATTGTATTCCTCTGCAAGAGAAAAGACACACAGTAAGGCAGTTAAATGTCAGGAGAAAGATCACATTCAAAAACCCGTCTGAAATTAAAAGAATGTCATGAGATGTGACATTCTTAACTTCATCGCTACCCAGTAATTGTTAATTAGATTAATTACTGTCCAGTATGCTGAGCTGGAAGCTTCATTTTCATGCACTGAGGTGTGAGGTCATCTGCTTTGCCTGCCTGGGACTGATCTTGGGGTTTCAGAAGCAGTTGCGGGAAGAAGGATAGTCATAGGATTATAGCAATTGAAGGGGGAAAAAAAGGAGGGAGAGAGAGAGAGGAAAAAAAAAAGAAAGTCTCAAAAGCTTTTGAGTGCCTGTAGTTTTTCCACAAACCCACTTGTCGATTAAATTAAAGCATCCCTCCCAGCTCAGTTCCCTGATCTTCAAATGTGTCTCAATAAACTGTTTGAGATCTTAGCCCTTCTAAGAAATGAATCATATTTTCTCTGTCATACTTGATCGCTGTTGACTACTAATTCACCCTGTATTGATCTGAAGTCTATATTTCTTACTGTTTAGATGGGGAATTATCTCATGCTTTTAAAATGCTGGCGAGTTTCAGAGGGCCTTACAATCGTTGTACCCAGGGGCCAAGTTCATCCTTCTGAAGCATGGAAGAATTGGGCATTTAGATACGGCTTTTTGCCCCTTAATTTCTTGTACCTTCTTTGGTGTGTATGTCAAGAGGTCCTCCTATTTGGGGAAGGGAGAGAAAATACAATGATTAAGTAGGAATGAAAACAGGTTTATAAAGACATGACATCTCTGTTGAGAAGCTCTTCAGGTGCCTTATTTCAGTAAGAGGGGTCTTCACAGCTTATGAAAAATATATACTATAAAAAAACTATGTATGGATTTCTTTTTTTTTAATTTTTTATTATCATCATGTTCTTCTATTATATTACATTGAATTACATATAACTTTACAGTGTATTACATTGCTTTTTCAAAAGGGAATGCCATGCATGTCAGTCAGTACAGAGACATTAATCTCCCCACTTTAACATTCAATATCTTTTCTATGTTTTCCCCAATCATAATGATTATTATTATTCTAATTATTTTTTAAAACAGTCAATTGCTATTTTTCATTTTGCTTGTACAAATACTTTGCCCATCATGAAATACTTCTCAGACAAATCCAGTTGAGAATACTATACATGTCAACATCAACAGTTAATAAGCCATATCTGTACTATGTATGGATTTCAAAGTCATTTTACTTTTACATTCTGTACATTAATTTCATTTTTTTCCATGAACATTTTGAGGTCCCTATGTACATTTCTCTAGCTTAAGGAAACTCCAAAATAACCTGACTAAGAAGGCTCCCTGGTTCTGAGATTGATTCATTCACTTATTTGTTCCTTTATCTATTTATTTTTGTCTGAAATGCGGACAACGTGCGAAAGGGAAGTCTTGAAAATATCATGTGTGCCTGATTACAAATATACCATCTATTCATTACAGAGAATATGGACAACTCAGAGAAACCTAAATCAGAAAATAAAACTGATCCAGAGCCCTACCTATTAAGGGTTGCTACAGTCAACCTCTACGTTTTGGAAAAAAATAGTAGAAAGTATCCCAGAACATAGCCTCTGGCCCTAGATGATTGGAGTGTGAACTTTAGCACTGCTATTTAGTAACTGTGTGATCTTGGGCAGTTTGTTCATCTGTATCATAAAGACATAAGTAATAACTTTGTAGGGACCTTGTAAGGAACCCCTGGGGTGATCTGTGTTGAGACCCCGTGCTGGTGCTTTGTACATAATAAACAAACAATGTATGTAGCTATCACCATTTTGTATGCATGTGTGTGTGTGTGTGTGTGTGTGTGTGTGTGTGTGTTAAGATTTCCCCCCTCCCTAAGCAGGCTCAGACCTCCCTATATGTGACAAAAGATTTCAAGCATGGGCCACCACATCAGAAACTGTTGGTCAGACATTTTATACTATTCCAGATATTGAGCACCTGAATTGAATGTACTTGTTATACAACTTTATTTTATTGAATCATGGTAATTTATATGGATGCATAAATCATAAGCCTGAATAGGAAATGAAGTTCCATTTCTTCCCCAGGCAGCTGAGAGAGTGATTCCTCGGCAGCTCTGGGAGATGGAGCCAGATACCTTAGGGGACGGTAGAGGGCCAATTTGGCTCTGGGCGTGAGGCTCATGTTAGAAAGGGAAATGAAAACTAACCTTACCTGTTACCTCTCCCTCTTTGTAGAGGCACAGAAAGGAGAGGGAGAAAAGAGCTCCCAGGCCCTCATACCCACTGCATGGACATTAACAGAGGTCTTATTGAAAGACCACTTTGACAGAATTTGAACCTGTGACCTATGAAATGTGAAACAGCTCCCTTGCCCAAAGTCCTGGAAAAGCTTTTGTCCTGGTAGGTAGAATCAAATTGACCAGAACTGGCACATGGCCAAGACCCCAGGGAGAATAATTACTTTTTCTTTCAGATAGGAGGAATTGGTGGGTAGGAGTGTCCAGCTTGCTGTAATGACAGTCTTTTTAAGACAAGACCTTGGTAGGCAGAATGCAATTACCTAGGTTGAAATACAGCCAAAAGCCATTGGGTTAATATCACTTTTTGTAAGATGTGCCAAGGGGTTGTTAATGACCCTCTAGGTCAGGACCCAGGTTTGCAAGAAGAGCATGTGTTAGACTAGGGAAAAAAAAAAAAGCAGACTTTGGTGTGGACTCAGAGGGACCAGCAACAAGGCTGGGGTTCCCCTGAGGGTCTTTCCGATCGACTCCATCTCTCAGCTCCTTCTGAAACTATTCCTTTGTGTTGCTGTTGAATTGGGGAGGCCCATTCATTGCTGCAGGGGAATGATGAAGCTAGTGGGGATCTGGCGATTTTCACCTGCTAATACCTAAGACGTAGAATGGTTTCCAAGAGCAGCAGGCCAGGCCCAAGTCCTAGCAGCTCCAATGGACCTGAATCAACAGCCTTTAGAACAATGAGCTTCTCTATCCATGCCACCATCCAGACCCGTCTCTTCCCCTTCGCTCCTTTACACCCCTCCATATTTTTCTCTCTTTCTCTCTCATGCATTTAGCTAAATACAGGTTTTATAATGCTGGAAGAATTTTACTCAAATCATGAATATGCACTTCTCTTCCCAACACATCTATTCATTAGGGCTTTGGAAAAGTCGTGGTGCACTTTTGCATAGAAAAACATAGAAAATACATCATGACTTTTCCAATAACTCAATAGTTCTCACCCACATGTTTCACTCAGAACTAAGAGTATTCACACCGTGCCCTGCTCCTTCCTACGACACACACGACCTGAGAAACAGGCAGGAAATGCCATTTCATGGAGGAGAAAACTGAGGCCAAAAATAATGAGCGCTTTGCCCAAGCTAGTAAATGGTGGAGGTGGAGTATGAGCCAGCCTACAGTCCCTGCTGTTGCAATTTCTTTTCTTTTCTTCTTCTTCTTTTTTTTTTTTTTAAAGAGATTTTTGCTATAGGGTGCATGCCCTTGCCGGAGAGACAGAGAGAGAGAAAGTGAGAAGTCATCCCCCGGGGGGATGATCATGTCACTATCCTCTCTCTTCCACTCTCCTCTTGGGATTTTGGGCATGCACACCCATGTGCTCAATGTGAGTTCTTTTTCTTTTCTTCTTCTTTCTTTTGGGAGAGGTTTTTGCTATAGGGCGCGTGTGTTTGCCAGAAAGACAGAGAGAGACAGAGAGACAGAAAGCGAGAAATCATCCCCCGGGGGGGGGGGGGGGGATGGCCATGCCACAATCCCTTCTCCTCCATTGTCCTCTCGGGATCTTGGGCACACATGCACACGCACCTGTCCCTGTCATGAGTTTAAGCCACCGGGTCTGGGACGCGAACCATCGTCGACTACATGGAAGTCCAGCGACATAGCCATTACGCTAACTGCTGGTCCCCTCAATGTGAGTTTTAAGCCACTGGGTCCGGGACTCAAACTATGGTCAGCCACATGGGAGTCCAACGACATAACCACTACACCATCTGCAGGTCCCCAGTCTCTGCTATTTCTACTAGTATTAGCAAGAAAAACATGAGTACCCTCACCTGTCACCCTTTCCTTATTGCCTTTGCAAGAGTGACGTTGATTTTCTATGGCGATGTCGTGGTTTTGGATAGTGGGGTCGTTTCACTGCATTTAGGGAGTTATGTCCTTGGAAGGAGCGAGCACTCGAGTGCCTTCAGCAAGGCTGCCCTGAAGGCCCTGCCTGCCCCTCGTCTTTCTGATGCCAATGTATCCCTGGGCCTCAGGACTTCTGTCCTGCTGTACTCTGCTCCTGGCCCCTTGCCATGTCCCTTGCCCTGGGTGACCCCATTTTCTTCCCTGCTGGCCCGCCCCCATCTGTTCCACTCAGCCCATCTCATCAGGATGTCTTCTTGATTTAAGGCCAAGCCTTCTCCCCAAGGTCAGAGGGCCCTTCCCTTGGGAGCCATCGCTGCTTTCTGCATTCTCCTTCCCAGCCACGGCGGGGCCCGTTTCTCGGGAGTGACATGCCTCTCCTCACACCGCACCTCGTTTGGCGCCTTTGTTTTCTCATTTCTTTTCCAAGTCCTGGCAAGCGAACAGCACCTCCACACGGTTATAAACTTCCACCCGGAGTGGCCGCTGACGTTGTCCAGGGTCGAAGCTGCCTTACTGTGTTTTCACCGTCTTCCATCTGAGGCTAAATGTCATTCTGGGAACAGGTCTGGAGATCCTGGCAGAGCGCTGGTCACGCGGAGACGAGCCTCTTCTGGCTGGGGAGGCGATGAGCTCTCTGGGCTGGAAAGTTGGAGGGAAGCAAAGAGAAGCCACACTCCCGTGCCATGCACTCACCAGCATTTGCACACTCATTTGCACACTCCTTCATGTGGCCAGCAGTGGGCTGAACACTGGGGTTCTAATTCAGAATAAGGCAGGGATCCTGCCCTGGAAGAGACACAGAAAGGACAGTGTGGTAGAGTGGTTACTGTGAGGGCGCCAGGCACACTTGGAGATACTCTGAGAGGTACAGATCCCTGAGCTCATACCAGAGTGGGAGGGACTCATCGAACTAGGACTCACTTAAAGTGTGAGCTCAGGGGCCCAGCAAGAGGCATAGTGATTAAGGCACTGGACTCCCACATGGCCCACCATGGTTTGAGTCCCAGACCCAGCAGCTTGAAAATCACACCCGGAGTGTGTGTGTGTGTGTGTGTGTGTGTGTGTGTGTATGCGTGTGTGTGCCCAAAATCCTGAGAGGAGAATGGAGGAGAAGGGATTGCAGCATGGTCATCCCCCCTGGGGGGTGATTTCTCCCTTTTTCTCTCTTCATCTCTCTCTGTCTCTCTGGCGAACACAAGTGCCTAATAGCAAAAAAACTCTCTAAAAAAAAAAAAAAGAAAAAGAAAAATATTGAGCTCAAGGATTCAGCCAAAAATGGGACACGTGCTAAGGCAGCAGGAGCAGTGTCTGGGGCAGCCACAGGAACTGAGAGAGAATTGGAGGGGTTGCAAAGAGGGGAGAAAGATGAGGCTGGTGTGAAAGGCAGAGAGGCTCAATGAAAGGGTTGGAATAGTGATTACAGAGATTAGAGGAGCCACTGAAAGCTCTGGTGATATGTAAGTGTAGGTAACAGGGAAGTGGGGAGCAGTTGGGGTTCTTCTAGGTGAGAATGGAGGAGGAACTATATCATTTTGGTGCCAGTGGGATGGGGGAAGGTGGGTGATTTTTCAGAGGCTGAAGCCACAAGGCTTGGGATTGATTGAGGAGTGATAGAGAGGGTAGATTTCAAAGATATCCTTTTATTTTTTTTTAAGATTTATTTTATTTAACTTTATTTATTTATCTATTTTAATTTGACCAGAGAGGGACAGAGTGAGAGGAGAGAGAGAAAGAGAGAAAGAAAATGAGAAAGCAAGGTGCCAGGTTCAGGACTCGAACTGCAGTTGGCCATGTGGGAGTCCAGTGTCCTTAACCTACATGCTATCTGCTGGCCCCCAAAGATATCATGTGTATCACTTGGCCTGAGTCCCCAGAGTCTGGCCAGTGCTTTTTTCCCTATTTTGAGGGAAAAGCCCCCAAGAGGTCCCAAGTGTCCTGAACTTCAGAACTGCCATCCCCTCTGCTCAGTGTTGGCTTCATAGTTGAGCCCTCCCCAGAGTCCAGAAGACCCAGTGCTTTCCCCTACAACTCCCTTTAAGCCCCCAACAATAGGACATCTGGGACTGGCAGATGACATGGTGGTTATGTTGCTGGACTCCCACATGGCCGACCATGGTTTGAGTCCAAACCTGGTGGCTTGAAAAATCACACCAGATGCATGTGCATGCGTGCCCAAGATCCTGGTAGGCAAATGGAGGAGAAGGGATTGTTGCAGGGGGTGATTTCTCACTTTCCTTCTTGCTATGTCTGTCTCTGTCTCTCTCTCTCCCCAGCAAGCACATGCACCCTAAGGCAAGAACCTCTTAAAAATATATACACATGGGGACCAGCAGTTCGCATAATGGCTATGTCACTGGACTTCCATGTAGTCAACCGTGATTTGAGTCCTGGACCCGGTGGCTTAAACTCACACCAGGCATGTGTGTGTGTGTGTGTGTGTGTGTGTGTGTATGTGTGTGCCGAAGATCCCGAGAGGAGAATGGAGGAGAAGGGATTGCGCTGTGGCCATCCCCCCTGGGGGGTGATTTCTCGCTTTCGGTGTCTCTGTCTCTGTCTTTCTGGCGAGTGCACACGCCGTATAGCAAAAAGCTCTCAAAAAATAATATATATATACACATACATATGCATGTGGGTATAGATGTGTGTGTGTATACTCCTCTCCCCTAGACAGTCACAAGGGAGTGTTGCAATGCCCCAAGAACCCCAAGAGAGAAAGAGTGTAGACATTTTACAGATGAAGAAACTGAGGCTCAGAGGAATGCATTTATAGTTCTTGTATAATGTGAGGGTCTTGGGGGGGGGGTATACTACATTAAATCTCCAGTTTCCGTCCGAGTTTTAGATTTCTTTTTTTTTCTTTTTTCTTTTTTTTTTTTTTTTTTTTGAGAGGTTTTTCGCTATAGGGCGCGTGCGCTCGCCAGACAGACAGAGAGAGACATAGAGACAGAAAGCGAGAAATCACCCCCCAGGGGGGATGGCCACGCCGCAATCCCTTCTCCTCCATTCTCCTCTCGGGATCTTGGGCACGCACGCACACGCGCCCGGCGTGAGTTTTAAGCCACTGGGTCCAGGATGTGAACCGCGGTTGACTACGTGGGAGTCCAGCGACATAGCCATTACGCTAACTGCTGGTTCCCGAGAGTTTTAGATTTCTTTAACTAAATGTCCCACAGCTTCTGCTAATAGCTACTGCCCTTGCAGCTCCGTGCCGGGCTTTGCGAGGACTCCGCAGGGGTGACCTCATTGTGTTCGCACAGCCGCACCATAAGGCAATGATGGGAGATGGGGAGGAAAGGGGACGCAAGCCTTTCTGTGCCTTTCTGGTGGAGGGCATGCGATGTTGGGGTGCCTTGGCCTTGCTGCAGAAACCAGCCCCTGGGAGCGATGGATACAATATAGGGCTGATGGTATAGGCTGGAAACAGCCCAGGAGAGACTGCCTCTCTCTTCTCGTCTTTCTCAGAGCAACAAAGACACAAAGCCCTTGTATTAGTCAGCTCCAGCTGTCGTGAGAAACCATCCTGGACTGAGTGGTTTATAGACCAGAAATATATTTCTCAAGTTAATTAGTCTCTGGTGAGGTCTTTCTATCTGGCTTGTACCCAGCGACCTTCTTCTTGCATCCTCAGAAGACCTTTCCTCAGTGTATGCCTCTCTCTCTCCTTAAAGGACGCTAAACATGTCATATCGGGGCCACACCCTTATTTAACCTTCGTCACATCCTTAGAGGTCACATCTCTGATACAGTTGCACTGGGAGTTGAGGCCTTCACCATGTGAATTTGGGGAGCAGACTACCATGCAGTCCACAGCAACCTTTAAACTTGCAGATGCCAACCAACAGGCCCATCTGGGATTCCAGGACCTTGTGACTGGTTGGGTTTTCCCAACTTAGAGGGCATCCAGGTTTGCCTAAATCATCTTTTAAAATATTTATTATTAAAATGTTGGTTTCTGGGGCCAGCAGGTAGTGGTTAAGGGCACTGGACTCCCACATGGTAGTTTGAGTCGCAGACCTGACAGCTTGCTTTCTTACTTTCTTCCTCTCTCTCTCTCTGTCCCTCTCTGGTTGAATTAAACTAAATAAATAAATACATAAAATAAAGTTAAGTAAAACAATTCTTTTTTTTTTTTTGGAGAGGTTTTTTCTATAGGACACGTGCGCTCGCCAGAAAGACAGAGAGAGACAGAGAGACAGAAAGCGAGAAATCAGCCTGCGGAGGGATGGCCACGCTGCAATCCCTTCTCCTCCATTCTCCTCTCGGGATCTTGGCACACATGCCCGGTGTGAGTTTAAGTCACCGGGTCCGGGACTCAAACCGCAGTTGACCATATAGGAGTCCAGCGACATAGCCATTACACCAACTGCTGGTCCCAAGTAAAATAATTCTCTAAAAAAAAATGTTGGTTTCTAATCAAAGTCACTTTCCAAATGTGGTGTAGACAGTCGGCCACCATGGGCTAAGCCCACCTGGCCCTGGTTGCTGGGTTTTGATGAATGATGAAAACTACAGGTTCAGGGTCAAGATTTCACCACTGTGCAATGTATCTTCCAAAGTCTTAATGATAAAGACCAATGCCCTTCCCATATTAGTGATGGTTTGGACTCTTCCTAGCACCTGCATCACGAGGTTGTGAGTATTAACTCATCAAATGGACATAAAGCCCTTTGAGTGATGCCTTGCTCGTTGTAGGTATTGGATCAGTGTGTGTTCTCATCATTGTATTGTTGGTCATTGGAGTCTTCTCCAGTTAAATTGAATTCCATTGAACTAAAACCAGTAGTGACTCCTTGACTGGCTATCCTGGGGTATGTTAAGTGTTGGGAATTCAGTATCAGACAATGCAGACATGGCCTCTGAATGCACGTTGCTTAAACATTATCAATTAACAGTGGGACATGAAAGAGTCCCTTGGACAATTGGTCAATGCCATACTCACCTCAGAGCTGGCAAGGTGGAATAATAGGAGCCCCAGGCCTAACAGAAGTTCTGAGTTCTAGTCTCTCCCAGCTAAAGACCAAGTCTGTCAAAGGGAAAAGGACTTCTCTGGGGCTTCAGTTCTTTCCTCTGTAATGGAAAGACTGAGTTATGTAATCTCTAAGGCTTCCTGCCTCTGGGAATTCTCTGAGATAAGGCACTGTGTGTGTTTTTCACATCAACGGACTTATCTGCCCCCAGATATCTGCTACAAAATTATCTTTGTGCTCATCAGCATCTAGAGAACACTTTTCAGATTCAGTTTGGGTCTATATGCTGGTAATATACCTGTGAAATAAAGGATTCATTTTCTGGGCTATTCGGTCACTAGTGAAACCCAAATATCTAGACATTTCACTGACTTTACACTTTTTGGTTTGATTTTTGGTTTCACTTTTTGGGTGATTTCTCTCTTCCTGTCTGTCTTTCTCTGTCTCTCCGGCAAGCACAGGTGTCCTATAGGAAAACAAAAAAACAAACCAAACCAAACTAAACCAAACCAAAAAAAAAAAAAAAACCAAAAACAAACAAACAAAAAAACCAAAAAAAAGCCTCAAAACCAAAAAATAAAACAAAACTTTAGAAAAAAAGACAATCCACTCAGAGATGATGAGGATATGTTAAGACAATCCACTCAGAGATGAGGATATGTTATCTATGAACCAGGAAGTAGGCCCTTGGACTTTTCAGCCTTCAGAACAGTGAGAAATATACTTCTGTTTACAAGCTACCCAGTTTATGGTCTTTTTTTCGGAGAGGTTTTTTTTTTGCTATAGGGCGCGTGCGCTCGCCAGACAGACAGAGAGAGAGACAGAGAGACAGAAAGCGAGAAATCAGCCCCCAGGGGGGATGGCCACGCCGCAATCCCTTCTCCTCCATTCTCCTCTGAGGATCTTGGGCACGCACGCACACGTGCCCGGAGTGAGTTTAAGCCACCGGGTCCGGGACTCGAACCGCGGTCAACCACGTGGGAGTCCAGCGACATAGCCATTACGCTAACTGCTGGTCCCTAGTTTATGGTCTTTTGCTCTAGCAGCCTGAATAAACTAAGAGATCAACACAAAGAATAAGGCCCAGACTTACTAGGAGGCCATAGTGAGAACTGAGTTGAAAAGGGTTCTTCCATAGTTTCCAGGACTTTTCAGCAATGAATTTCATCTCTGTGTTCTCTCAGACATTTTAAAAGTACAATAAAAAAGGATCTATTTGTTCTAGAGCAAATCAACCTGTGATAAAATCACTTGGAATGTTATTAGAATGAGAACTTGAGCCTCGTGTTTGTTTCTTGTAAATTTCTGGTTGCATCTCTTGTTTTAATCTTAGTATAATCGTGACTCAGAGAGCTCTAACTTCAGAATTGGCTATCTTTGGTTTAGGTTGTAATTATCTTGGTCTATAAATAGTTAGTTGGCAATAAAATCGTCTTCCTACTGGAGTTTTAAAACTGATTTGTAGATTAGATCTTGTCCCTGATTTCAAGATTAGGGAGCCCTCTGTCTATACATGGAGATGTTGACCTTTTTGAATACTTTCTGAGTGTCAGTATACCCAACAAGGTCATTGCTATGATATAGAAACCTCCAAGCTTGACAGATGTTTCCTCTGGACTGAGTCTTTTTGGAGCAAGCCAATTAAAATCACACCGATTTATTTCTATTTCTGTTTAAAACAAATTTCCATTCTTTCTTTTGCCTCTCAGAAGGTCTCATCCACAGAGATGAACACCAAGAAACAATGAATTGAGAACTCTGTGTAGTCTTTGTTTGTTTGTTTGTTTTGTTTTTCTTTTTATCTATTTATTTATTTATTTTTCATTTCATTTTCTTCCATACATTCAACCACATGAGTACTTGGCTTACAAAATGGATATTTCAACAGGTGGACATTTCTCCCTAACACAGTTGATAAAACTACAAAATATCTTCAACAGATAATACCACACCTCTTTGTGTCATTAATGCTTTGCCTCCCTGTCCCTCCCCCAACAGTCCTTCCTCAGACCCTCCTCTTTCACACACACTGTATCTGGTATTTACAACTATATACTGTGTTTCTATATCCTTATTCAATTAGTTTCAGTCATAGAGTGCAGACACTCTGTATATATTAAGTGGGGATATACAATACTCTGTGTAATCTGATGGGGCGTCTTTACACCTGGGCCATTGGAGCCAGGATTGCAAGGACCTTGTTAATTGCATGCAGAAACAGAGACCTTCCTTCTGAGGATGGTAGAAACAAATAGCCCTTTGACATCAGCTTAGGACTTAAGACACATACGGACAATGCAATTGTTTCCTCTCATAGATCCACAGTGCTGATTGGCCTTAGAAACATTGCCTAAGCTTGGGAGGAAAAAAAAAATCAGGAATTTAGAACATCTTCCTCTATGTATAGCATATGCTCAAAATATATTTTCACTCTTTAGAGCAACATGTGGTAGTGTTTTTATGTTCATGAAGGAAAAACAGCACATTTCTGAAAGTATGAATTTTTTTGGTTGTTTTTCTTCCTGTTTAGAAGCTGTTGTGATGTTTATAAATACCCCCAAACAAATAGCGCAATGTGAATTTTTCATGAATAGCAATTGTTTGAGGAAAAGAAAAAGGAAATATTGAAAACAGAGGTAGCTTTGCTTCTTCGAAATCAGTGATTTGCCTAAAAAATAGGTTTCGGAAGATGCAGAAACAAGTCCATTTTCTTTCAGTTTACATCCTATGTGCAGGTCAAACTTTAGCCACATAACAATTTTTATGGGTGAGTTACAAACTCAGAGAAAGGGTGGCAGGGTTTTCTTTCTTTCTTTCTTTCTTTTTATTTATTATTATTATTATTTTTTAATGTAGAAGTAGAGTGACCCACACTGCAGAAGAGCCTGCGGGAAAGAATTCTTTAACTATGGGCAATTGATTTTATTTTCAGCTTTAAGGCTTTCATCACTAACAAAAAAGGTATCCAAATTAGTGGAGCTTTCTCTGTCACTGGTGGATTAAGCCCTACAGACAACATCTGATGGTTACATCAAACCATAGTTCGCTTACTATCAGCAGTCGAAGGATTTATAGCATTTGGGTCAATGGTTAACTCACATCTCTTTTTTATATCACTCCAAGATCAAAGTGGAGAGAAACAGGATTAACACACATTGGAAGAAAACATTTTTTTCTAAAGGACCCAACTCATCACACTGTTCTTCTAAGAACATTCCCTGTTTCACTCTTTTTTAAAAATTTTTTGGAGAGGGAACCAGCAGTTAGCGTAATGGCTATGTCGCTGGACTCCCACGTAGTCGACCGCGGTTCGCGTCTCGGACCCGGTGGCTTACAACTCACGCCGGGCGCGTGTGCGTGCGTGCCCAAGATCCCCGAGAGGAGAATGGAGGAGAAGGGATTGCGGCGTGACCATCCCCCCTGGGGGGTGATTTCTCGCTTTCTGTCTCTATGTCTCTCTCTGTCTGTCTGGCGAGCGCACGCGCCCTATAGCGAAAAACCTCTCCAAAAAAAAAAAAAAAAATTTTTTTTGGAGAGATTTTCACTATAGGGAGCATGCGCTCACCAGAAAGAGAGAGAGACAGAGAGATAGAAAGCGAGAAATCACCCCCTGGAGGGATGGCCACACTGCAATCCCTTCTCCTCCATTTTCCTCTCAGGATCTGGGGCACGCACGCACACGTGCCCGGTGTGAATTTAAGCCACCGGGTCCGAGACTTGAACCGTGGTCGACTACATGGGAGTCCAGCGACATAGCCATTATGCTAACTGCTAGTCCCCCGTTTCACTCTTATGACTAAAAATCAGTGCTGGTTTTGGAGAGAGTTCTGCACTACCGAAATGTTATTTTCTACAGGTGATTGGAAACATTGGTGCACAAGGACAAACAAACCTGGGGCTGGCAGGTGACGTGGTGGTTAGGGCACTGGACTCCCACATGGCTGACTGTAGTTCAAGTCCTGGACCTGGTGGCTTGCTTTCTTACTTGCTTTTTTTTTTTTTTTTTCTCTCTCTCTCTCTGTCAAATTGAAAAAAAAAAATAAATAATTCTTAAACAACAACAACAAAACCAAAAAATCTAACTTGTGGTTAAGAGGCAACAAGATACAAATAGCAGAATTCAGACTAGGAGAAGAGCTTGCAGGGAAAGATAACCAATGGGTTCAGAAATATCCCTATTGTGTCCTTTCATGCTCTGCCTGACTCAGTGGCTTGAAACTCACCCCAGGTGTGTGTGCATGTGTGCCTCAAATCCCGAGGAGAAGGGATTGAGGTGTTTCTATCCTCCCTGAAGGGGGGGGGGGGGGGTGATTTCTTGCTTTCTGTCTCTCTATTTCTGTCTCTTTGGCGAGCACACATGCCCTATAGCAAAAATCTCTCAAAAATAAATTTTTTTCTTTTTTTTTTTAATTGTGACAGTTTAAGGATTGTCTTTTTGCGAATTCGTATGCCTTACCTAGATTATCTAATTCATCGGCATGCTGTTATTCTTAGTATTTTCTTATAATTCCTTTATAATGTTGGTAGTTATGTTTCCTCTTATTAATTTTAGTAATTCGAGTCTTTGTTTTTTGGGTCAGTCTTGCTAAAGATTTGCCAATATTGATCTTTCTGAAAAACTAACTTTGGATGCCTTTCGCTTTTCATACTGCTTTTCTATTTTCTGTTTTATTTCCATTCAAATTTCTGTTATTGCCTCCCTTCTATTTGCTCTAAGTTTTGTTTTCGCTCTCTTCCCTCACTTTCTTAAAGGGTTATTCATTTGCGACATTAGTTTTTTGTTTACAAATATGCATTTCTCTCTAAGCACTGCCTTCATTTTATAAGCTTTGGTAAGAACTTAACTCTATAAGTTTTGGCATGTTGTGTTTTCATTTTCATTCATCTCAAATTATTTTCTAATTTATTTTTCTAATTTCTTCTAATTTCCTCTGATTCCTTGGTTACTTAGAAGTCTGTCATTTAATATCTATGCATTTGGGAATTTCTGAAATTTCTTTCTGTTATTAATTTCTAATTTTGTTTCATTTGGCTTGAGAACATACTTTATGTGATTGTAATGATTTTAAATTCATTGAAGCTTGTTTATGACCTACCATATGGTCTGTCCTGGAGAATAATCCTTGTGCACTTAAGAATAATGTGTATTATGCCCTTGTTGTTCAGAATGTTCAACTGATGTCAGTCAAATGTACTTGGTTTATAGTGTCTTTTTTTCTTTAATTTCCTTTTGATCCTTGCCTAGATGTTCTATTCATTATTGTAAGTGGTATATGAAGATTCAACTACTACTGAATTATTGTCCATTTATCCCTTTAATTACATCAATTTTTGCCTCATGTATTTTGCGGCTTGACATTAGATAGATATACCTTCTTTATCCTTATAAAGTGGCCCTTCTTTGTCTCTAATAATTTTCTGTTCTAAAGTCCATTTTGTCTGGTATTAGTTTAGTCACTTTAGCCATTACTTTTTTTTAGTCATTGTTTACATAGTATATCTCCTATTATACCTTTTTAAAGAATTATTTTTTATTTAACTTTATTTTTTTATTCATTTTAGTTTTGACCAGAGTTGGGGAGAGAGAGGGAGGGAGAAAGAGAAAGTGAGAAAATAAGCCGTCGGGTCTGGGCCTTGAACCATCGTTGGCCATGTGGGAGTCCAGCGCCCTTAAACACCATGCCACCTGCTAGCCCCTGTCTCCTATTATACTTTTACTTTCAGTCTATTGTACCTTTATATCTAAAGTGTGGCACTTGTAGATAGCATAAAGTTAGTGCCTGTTTTGCTTTATTTATTTATACCTTTATTTACATTTGTCCTTACTGACAATAAAGTATGAGATATATGAGCCATTTTGTTATTTGTTTTCTTAGTCTTTTAATGGATCACTTTAGTTTATTCTATTTGCAGTTTGCCAGGTTCTGGCTGTGTAGGCATAATATTCTTCAAACTTTGTAAGTTTTGGACATTATTAAATAGTATCTCTACCTCTTTCTCTCTCTTCTCTCCTTCTGGGACTCATATTATGCATGTCACTATACTTGATGGTGTTCCTTGGTCTTTGAGATTGTTTCCTTTTTCCTATTATGCTGGTTCCCTGATTGTTATAAATTTTATCTATTGGGAAGAAATCTGTGGATTATAATGTTTATGGTAATGTCTTTGACTAGACGGATATACAGTGTATTCATGATGGGAAAATTCATTTGGTATGCTGTAATGATACATAGTGATTAAATGTATAAAATAAAAAATTAAAAAAGCAAAAAAATATGAATTTTATCTATTTACTAATGTTCTCTATTTGCTAACACATTTGTTAAGAACTGAATTGTTTACCCCCAAATTCATATGTTGACATTCTAACATGGTGGTATTTGGAGATGGGGCCTTCGGATAAAATTAGGTTTAGATGAAGTCCTGAGAATGGGTCCCTCATGATGGGATTGTGCACTTACACAAAGAGACAGCAAAGAGTTTAATCTTTTTACTCAATCTCTGACAATACAGCAAGATGGTAGATATCTGTACACCAGAATGAGCCCTTACCAAGAACTGACCATACTGGTACATTGATCTTGGAATTGTAGACTTTTGGGATTCCATCGATTTCTGTGGTTGATTAAGACAATATCGTTCTTATACTTTAAGTCTTTATAAATGGTTTCTTTCATTTTTTTTAAGCATATTTATACTAACTGACTTAATTTTTTGGTCTGTTATGGCCAACATTTGGGCTTCAAACGAAATTTCCAGAGATTCCTTTCTTTTCCGTGTGGGCATACTTTTTCATTTCATTGAATATCTTTTAATAATTTGTTGTGAACTATGTATTTTATATAAAGTAACGTGAGAACTCTAGAAATCGTATTCTCCCCCTCCTCAAGGTTTGTTGTTGCTATTATTTATTGTTGTGTTCTTTGTTTGTTTATTGTCTTTCCTATAGCAATTCCGTGAAGTCTTAGTCTTTGCTGCATACAACCACTGCTGTCTCTGCTTAATTAACTTAGTAATCATCTACTAACTGGATAGAATTCCTTAACTATTGAACCAGTTAGTCTCCCACCCTTTACTGAGTTGTGTATGGCAATTGGCTTTCTTTTCTTCCTTCCTTCTTTCCTTCCTTCCTTCCTTCCTTCCTTCCTTCCTTCCTTCCTTCCTTCCTCCCCTCCCTCCCTCCCTCCCTCCCTCCCTCCCTCCCTCTCTCCCTCTTTCTTTCTTTCTTTCTTTCTTTCTTTCTTTCTTTCTTTCTTTCTTTCTTTCTTTCTTTTTCTCTTTCTTCTTTCTTTCTCTTCTTCTTTCTTCTTTTTTAAGTTTTTTTTTGCTATAAGGCACAGGTGCTCACTAAAGAAACAGAGAGAAATTGTGAGAGGGAAAGTAAGAAATCACCCCCTTCAAAAGGGCTCGCCACACCACAATCCCTTCTCCTGGGATCTTGGGCATGCACAAACCTGTTTAGCATAAGTTTCAAGCTGCCATGTACGGGACTCAAACCATATTCGACCATGTGATAGTCCAGTGGTTTAACCAGCACGCCACCTGGTGGCCCCAGCATGTTGCTTTAATATCCTAGTAGTCCACAGCTCTGCCTTAGACTTTTCGTGCTACTTGCGTAGAATGCCAAGGAGATATTCAGGCACTATTAGGTCTTACTTGGGTAATTGTATAGCCCTGTATAAACTCATGGTTGCCTACAACCCAGGAGTATGTTGGAGCTGTGCAAAATTACCACTGAACATCTCATTCCCCAGATTTTTTTTTCCATTTTGTTTGTTGCCAACCTTTTGCTTTTGCTACTAGTGAAATTGCCCTAGGCATCTGAGATGTTAAAAAATTGTTCCCGGGACCGTAGGTGGCATAATGGTTACATCCCTGGATTCTAATGTAGTTGACTATGGTTAGAGTCTCAGATCCAGCAGCTTAAATTCATGCCAGGCACGTGTGAGTGTGTGCCCAAAATCCTGAGAGGAGAATGGAGGAGAAGGGATTGCAGCATGGCCATCCCCCCCAGGGGGTGATTTCTCACTTTCTCTCTGTGTCTCCAGCAAGTGCACATGCCCTATAGCAAAAATCTCTCTCTAAAAAAAAAAAAAAAAAAAAAAAAAAAAAAAAAGAATTGTTGCTAATTGTTTTCAACAAATGCTAAGGTTGCTAACTTTTCGACAAATGCATAAGGTTTTCCTCACTAAGTAGTCTCTGTTCAAATGAAGACAAGTTCTGTAAATGAGCGACATAGCCATTACGCTAACTACTGGTTCCCAATACAACCTTATTTTAAAATTCAAAATCAAGGGGACGAGCAGTTAGCGTAATGGTTATGTCACTGCACTCCCATGTAGTCAACCGTGGTTCGAGTCCCAGACCGGTGACTTAAACTCACGCCGGGCGTGTGTGTGTGTATATGCCCAAGATCCCGAGAGGATAGGGGAGAAGGGGTTGCGGCGTGGCCATCCCCCCTGGGGGGTGATTTCTCACTTTCTGTCTCTCTGTCTCTCTCTGTCTTTCTGGTGAGTGTACATGCCGTACAGCAAAATGCTCTCCAAAAAAAAAAAAAAAAAAGATAAAATTCAAAATCAAGAAGCATACATTTTGAATGCATTCTCTATCCACTCTTGTTAAGGGTTAGATGGTGTCTTCCTGGTTCTGTTGTCCAAAGATCTGTGAACAGCCTGTTTGCTTCCTTTCCAGTCCCGGTGACTATTTCATAATGTAGGTCTGTCTGGATGGAGGGGTTTCAAGGCACCATGTACGGGACTCAAACCGTATTCGACTGTGTGGTAGTCCAATGGCTTAACCAGCATGCCACCTGCTGGCCCCAGCATGTTGCTTTCATTATCCTCGGAGTCTGCATATCTTACAGTGATTCTGGTCACCAGCAATCCATTCAGACTTGTCCTTCCACAGCACAATTTAATGAAGTGCCTAGCATGTATCAGATCCTGTCTTGACTACAGTACAGGTTGTACAAAGAACAGCAGGGAAAGGAACTTCTTTGGGCCAACAGTGGCATGGTGGTTAAGATGGCTTCATCCCACATAGCTGACATTGAATCACATATATTACAGTGTATTACATTTTTTCCCCAGCACAATTACCATGCATATCAGTCAAGACAAAGACATTATTGTCCACATCAACATCATCTAATAGCTTTTCATCTTTTTTTTTAGATTATTATTATTTATTCTCATTATTTTTTAAACATTCAATCGCTAACTCCGTTCAGTTTTTTTAAAGAATTATTTATTTAATTTTATTTATTCATTCATTTTATTTTATTTTATTTTATTTATTTATTTATTTATTTTTTTGAGAGGTTTTTCGCTACAGGGCGCGTGCGCTCGCCAGACAGACAGAGAGAGACATAGAGACAGAAAGTGAGAAATCACCCCCCAGGGGGGATGGTCACGCCGCAATCCCCTCTCCTCCATTCTCCTCTCGGGATCTTGGGCACGCACGCACACGCGCCCGGCGTGAGTTGTAAGCCACCGGGTCCGAGACGCGAACCGCGGTCGACCACGTGGGAGTCCAGCGACATAGCCATTACGCTAACTGCTGGTTCCCCATTTTATTTTTTAATTTGACCAGAGAGACACAGAGAGAGAGAGAGAGAGAGAGAGAGAGAGAGGGAACGTGAGAAAGCAAGCTGCCAGCTCCGAGACTTGAACCGTGGTTGGCCATGTGGGAGTCCAGTGCCCTTATCCACCATGCCACCTGCCGGCCCCTCGTTCAGTTTTGGAAGGCAGACTGAATTTTGCTCAGCATTGGGGAACAGGCTGTCTAATTCACAGTGAAGCAAGGCCAAGATTTCTACATAGGTTGGCCTTCTGGGGCCAGACTTTTTTTTTTTTCTTTTAAGTGGATGATATATGATCCAAATATTGTTTTTAATCAAAAGTATATTAACAAATGCGGAGTTATAGGGAAATACCATAGCCTATTTGGAAAGGATTATTTTCACAAGAAACACATATTTATTTTTCTGTCTGACTTTTATCAACATGTATTTATCAAAATGTGGACGCTTGTCCATGGGCCACGTTTTAATTACTCATAGGTTGCTTGAAGACAGCTGCAGTCTAGGAAAAAAGAGGGAGGGGAAAGAATAGGGTGCTCTTAAAATGGGGCCTTATTACTTTTCTTTCTTTCTTCTTTTTTTTTTTTTTTTTGGAGAGGTTTTTGTTATAGGGCGTGTGCGCTTGCCAGAAAGACAGAGAGAGACAGAGAGACAGAAAGCAAGAAATCACCCCCCAGGGGGGATGGCCATGCCACAATCCCTTCTCCTCCATTCTCCTCTCGGGATCTTGGGCACGCACGCACACACGCCCGGTTTGAGTTTAAGCCACCAGGTCTGGGACTTGAACCGCAGTCGACTACATGGGAGTCCAGTGACATAGCCATTACGCTAACTGCTGGTTGAAATGGAGCCCTATTTCTAACTAAAATATTCTGTTGGCTTTGTTCCAAATATCTAAAAAGAAATCTCCCAGTTTTTTTCCTCGTCACTTTGATACGTAGCACTTCTGCTGGCTCCCAATTGACTTCAGTAGCCTTTATCGGAAATAATTATATTTATTCCTTAGTACTATTTTTTTTTTTTGAGAGAGGGAGAGATTTTTTTCTCTAGGGCATGTGCACTCATTGGAGAGACAGAGAGACAGAAACTGAGAAATCACCCTCTGGGGGGGGGGGGTATGGCCACACTGCAATCCTTTCTCCTCCATTCTCCTCTTGGGACTTTGGGCACACATGCACACATGCACACGTGACCAGTGTGAGTTTTAAGCTGTCGAGTCTGGGACTCAAATCCTAGTTGACTACATGGGAGCCCAGCAGCGTAACCATTTGGCCATCTGCTGGTCCCTCATTAGTACTATTTTTCAGATTAAAAAGTATAGAAGCTCATCAGAGAATATCTGGAACATAAATATTCAAGAAGAGAAGGACAGGGCCAACAGGTGGAGTGGTGGTTAAGGCACTGGATCCCACATGTCTGACTCTGTGGTTTGAGTCCCAGATCAGATGGCCTGAAAAAACATGCCAGGCATGTGTGTATATGTGCCCAAAATCCTGAGAGGAGAATGGAGGAGATGGGATTGTGGCATGGTTATCCTCCCTGGGGGGTGATTTTTCACTTTTCCTTTCTCTCTCTCTTTTTCTTTCTCTCTGGTGAGCACACGTCATGCCCTATAGTAAAATAAATAAATAAATAAATAAATAAATAAATAAATCTGAAAAGAAAAGAAAAGAAAAATCTTTGACTCTTATGATGAATTCATTCTACATGATAATTATATAAATACTATACAAATTATATTCAACAAAATAGAAATCAAGGATCCCCACATGGTATATTATTTTATAAATTTCCTTTCCCTCTTTATGATATAACATAGCATTCTTTTATTAAATTAAAACAAATCCATAAGATCATTTTTGACTATAAAGTGTTTCCTCAAAAGGATGTGCCAGAAATACCTCCTTTTCTTAGATATGTATATCGTTCTTCCTGTTTAAAAAATCATTGTAAATAATTCCTTAGTAAGCCTCTTTGCATACATATCCTTCTGTATTTCTGATTATTTTCTTAGTATAACTTTGAGCAATGAAA
The DNA here is from genome assembly GCA_026018925.1 of Tupaia tana. Lineage (NCBI taxonomy): Eukaryota > Metazoa > Chordata > Mammalia > Scandentia > Tupaiidae > Tupaia > Tupaia tana. The sequence goes on along the minus strand of JAKSZU010000028.1, from coordinate 19,240,028 downwards.
TTATATGGATCAGGGAGAAGTATACTTTGGAGGGCTTTGAAACATATCACCAAATTGTATCTAGGAAAAGCTGTAGGATTATTCTTCTACTAGCATTCGAAGAGATTGAATACTGCTCTAGGAAATTGACTGATATTGCTTTGAACCTATAAAATAAAATCAAACTTTTGTTGGCATGTGAAATTTTTCCAGCATTCTAAAGAATAACAAAATGGATGGATTTCTTTTTTTTTTTTTTTATTTCGAGAGATTTTTGCTATAGGATGTGTGCACACACCAGAGAGACAGAGAGATAGAAAGCAAGAAATCACCCTCTGGGGGGATGGCCATGCTGCAATTCCCTTCTCCTTCAGTATCCTCTTGAGATTTTTGGGCATGCACATGCATGTGCCTGGTATGAGTTTCAAGCCACCGAGACTAGGACTTGAACCATAGTCGACCATGTGGGAGTCAAGTGCCTCAACCACTACGCCACCTGCTGGCACCACAAAATGGATGGATTTCTAGATCTCTGTGTGTTATTGAGAGTTTGGGAGATTGAACAAAATCATCTCCATCTTCCCTTCTAGTCCTGACTCCTCGGCCTCAGAAGCTGACTCATGGTGAGTCGGCAGATCTCTCTTCCCTAGTTTCCTCCCCTGTGAAATGGGAGAGATAGCAGATGGTCTCAGAATAGCCATGAAGATAAGGAACATTATGCAACAACAGCTGTAGACCATCTATGTTTAAGCCAGTAGGTGGCATGGTGGTTAATACAGCTGGGAATGAAATGCAAGCTTCATTTGCATGAATTAAAGATGGTAGACTTATCAGAAAGATACAAAAGAAACCTGTATGTAGGATGTCAGTCATATGTAGTACCACTAGGCATCATTTCTCTCTTTGTTTCTCTATATATTTCTTTGAATTTTGCCGGGGAGTGTGTGCTTTCACCAGAGAGAGACAAAGAGACATGGAAAAGAGAAAGCACTCTCCATGGGGGATGGCCACGCTGCAATCCCTTCTCCTCCATTTCTCTTTCCTCCTTGAACGTCTCAGATCCAGCTGCCTTAACCACTGGCTATGATTGCTCCCAGCTAAGCATCTCAGCAAGGAGAATAACTCCTTTCCAATTCAACTGCTATAAAACAAAAACAAAAACAAAAAAACAAAAAAAAAAATCCCTCCACTTAAGGGCAGCAGGAGGAGTGGTGGTTAAGGCATTGAACGCTCACCTGTCCGGTCGAGATTTGATTCCCGGACTCGGAAGCTTGAAACTCATGCTGGGTGCATGTGTGTATGTGCCCAAAATTCTGAGAGGAGAATGGAGGAGAAGAGACTGTGGTGTGGCCCTTTTCCCCAGGGGATGATTTTTCATCTTCTGTCTCTCTCTCCAGCGAGTATGCATGCTCTATAGCAAAAGTTTCTCTCTAAAAAACCCTTCACTTATTTATTGCTTCCCTGAAAGAGAAAGTGAGAGAAATACCCCTAAAGGTTCTTCGTGCTAAAGTCCACCTGCAGCCTCAGTCAGCCAGAATCATGAGTATGCACAGCTGTGCTTAGTGTGTACAGGAAGGTCTCCAGACGTGAACCCAGAACCCTTAAATGAAGCTTCAGCATTGCAGAGTGTTTTGTTACTGCTGCACCACCAGGGCTGGCCAGCTTCTTTTATTTATTTATTTTTTAAATCAACCGTGTCTCACAGATGGCAGGTTCCTCCACCAAAGCCACAAATTTCCAGAGTCATGATGTGTACATGGGTGTGTGCGTGTGTATTCTTCTCCATTGGTTTCTTGGTTCTTTCCTATGTCACTACAACAAAACAAGATACATTTGATTTTTCTGGTGAGAACTGAAGGGTGGTTGTGTGTGCATGCTGGGTAATGCGTGTACCTGGGTGTAAATGTGGGTAGTTGTGTGGTTCACATGCCACATGTGGTATGTCTTGAAGGAAAGAAGATTCGAGAGCTATGGAAGGTAGACATCTCATGCTGCTTTTCAGAGTCCGTCATCTCTGGGATGTGCGAAATCAAGTGTGTTATAAACAAGGAGAAGGAATGGACGACTCCCTCGTCACTCCCTCGTCACTCCCTCGTCACCCACACAATTCAGTTAGTCAGAATTTCCTTTTGATTTCAAGCATTGTTGCTAAAAATTATTTTCTGTTCTACTTGAATTTCTATTAACCTAATGCTTTTGAAACCTTAAATATCACGGCACCTAGGTGTCATGGTAATTTTTTTTTTGTTTTGCCTCAGACAAATTAAGACACAGAAAGATAAACTTAAAAGCTGGAAAAATGAATTAATCTGAGCTATGATTGCTATAATAGCAGAAAAAAAATGGCACTTTCTCCATTTCTTTCCTCCAGAATAAGTGTGGTGATCTTTTTTTTTTTTTTTGGAGAGGTTTTATTTATTTATTTTTTTTTTTGCTATAGGGCGCGTGCACTCGCCAGACAGAGAGAGACAGAGAGACAGAAAGCGAGAAATCACCCCCCAGGGGGGATGGCCATGCCGCAATCCCTTCTCCTCCATTCTCCTCTCGGGATCTTGGGCACGCACGTACATGCGCCCGGCGTGAGTTTAAGCCACCGGGTCCGGGACTCGAACCGTGGTCGACTACGTGGGAGTCCAGCGACATAGCCATTACGCTAACTGCTGGTCCCAGTGTGGTGGTCTTGATGACTGTTTAAGCGGAAAGGATTAGTTCAGTAAGCAATTCAGGCAAAGGATTCATACCTTATTAGATGTCTAAATGAAAGAGTCCTGATGTCTATTTTCCACCCTCCTACTTTTTAGAAAACAAACAAACAAACAAACAGAAGTTCCAGTTTCTCAAAATGTGTCCACAGGGAGAGCAATAAGTACTATAGAAAAACTCCTGCTCTCACTCACTTTGTTTTAATAAAGGGGAAGCGATAAAAAAAAATACATAAGACAATAGATAATGTCTAAAGTAAACAAATCAAGGGGTAGCAGTATAAGCTACACCTTTAGAGATGAATGAACCACAAAAAAGAAAGAAAGAAAGAAAGAAAGAAAGAAAGAAAGAAAGAACGAAAGAAAAGAGAGAAAGAAAAAGAAAAGAGAGAAAGAAAGGAAAAAAAAATGAAGGGAGTTGAGAGTTCTGGGGATTTACATTCCCACCAACAGTGTAGAAGGGGTCCCTTTTCACCACAGTTTCACCAGCATTTGCTCTTTACATTTTTTTAAATCATAGCCATTCTGACTGGGTTAAATGTATCTCACTGTAGTTTTGATTTGCATTTCTCTATGAGGAGGTATGTTGAACTTTTTTTTCTCACATACATGTTGATTATGTGTATGTCTTCCTTGGAGAGTTGTCTGTTCAGTTCATTTGCCCATTTTTACGTTGGATCATTAGGTTTTCCACAGGTGAGCTGCAAATTAGTACAACCGCTGTGGAAAGCAACACGGAGATTCCTCAAGAATTTGCCAATAGAATTGTCACGCAACCCGGGAATCCCACTCCTTTTTACCCAAAGGATGGGAAAATACTCTGTCAGAGAGGCACTTGCTCATCCTTGTTTATTGCAGCATTATTCACAATTGCTAAGACATAGAACTAAGTGCCCAAGAACTGATGACTGGATAGAAAAACAAGTGACACGTACATACTATGGAATAGTCCTCTGACACCAAGAACAACAAGACCCTATGATTTGATTCAAAGTGGATGGATATAGACGTATTGCTAAGCGAAGTAAGCCAGACACTGAAAGACACACACTGTATATCTCCTCTCAGTATATACCGAATGTCAGCCCTTTGTGGGAGAAATGGAAGGATATGAAGGTATGATAGTAGGAAGGATATGTGTATATACCAGAGACAGTAAGGGAGGGGAGTGGATGGCTGAGAGTGGGTTGGAGAGATGAAGAAAAGGAACACCTGACAGACATAAGAATGTAAAGTGCTCTGTTGAAAATGATGTGTATGGTAATATCCCTGATTTGATTGTCATGTACTACCTGCATACTTTCAAAAACCATATTGTGTGCTGTAGAGCTGTACAATGATGGGATGTAAATTTTAAGAAGAGTTCTGGGGAGTAGAACTGGGGTAGAATAAGAGAGGAGAGTCAGGTCTTTATTATAAGTCCTCTCTGTCCTATTTTTTTTTTTTTTTTGAAGTTTACTTATTTCTTCCATGAGTGTGAAAGACAGGAAAAGACAGAGATGCAAAAATACCAGATCCTTAACAGGGTCTGGAGGTCACGATCCTCTCCCAGTCCTCACCAGCCCCAGATCATGGGTCTGGATAACCTGTGAACTCAGAGAGATTTTTCCAGAGGCGAATCTGAAACCTTCCCATTGCCTCAGCCTCACACATAACTCCTGCACCATGGTCTAGTCCCTTAGGTAAGAAAAACGTATTTCTATTTATCATTCAATAGGATTACACATGCATTTCAAAACAAAATTGCAATGAAAGAGAGCAAGAGTGAAAGTGAATGAGAGACGAGACAGTGAGTGAGCCAGCACTTCGGAGGAGCTTGGCTCAGAAGAAGGAAATAGGCCAATACGAGAACACTGACTCATTTAATTACAGCCCACTCATGGCACTGGGACTGCGGCAGGGAAGATGGGCAGACAGCAGAGAGCAGAGTGCTCCATCTGCCAGTTCTACTGCATTTCCCGAAGCCCGGCTGGTAGCAGGTTCCCGGGGTCTGCAGGCCCTGGCTGTTGGCCTATCCGGGTTCGCCACAGCCGGCAGTTAGGAACAGATGCCCAATTCCCACGGTGTGGAGACTGCCTAGGAATAAGGATGGACACGATGCGACTGAGAACGTCACTCTTTGGTGCCTCCTACACGACCCCACTCACAAGTGTTCAGAGACAATTTTTTTTTTTTTTTTGGAGAGGTTTTTGCTATAGGGCGCGTGCACTCACCAGACAGAGAGAGACAGAAAGTGAGAAATCACCCCCCAGGGGGGGATGGCCATGCCGCAATCCCTTCTCCTCCATTCTACTCTTGGGATCTTGGGCATGCACGCACACGCGCCCGGTGTGAGTTTCAAGCCACCGGGTCCAGGACGCGAACCGCGATCGACTATGTGGGAGTCCAGCGACATAGCCATTACGCTAACTGCTGGTTCCCCAATTTTTTTTTTTTTTAAATCCGCTGCTATTGGTACCTGGTGAGCTTCTTTCTGTGTTCTCCTGTTTTATAAACTGGCCATAAAAGTTCACGGTTCTAGAGCTTAACATTTGTCAAAGGAAAAAAAAAATGTAGCTTATTCCTGTGATATGTATCAGAAGATGGTTTTATTCATGAAGTCATTCTTCTTTGGTCAAATGTTCTCCACCCATTGACTTTTTAGAAAACTGAATTGTTTTTAGAATTTAGGGGACCAGCAGTTGGCGTAATGGCTATGTCGCTGAACTCCCATATAGTCAACTGCAGTTCGAGTACCGGACCTGGTGGCTTAAACTCGTGCTGGGCATGTGTGCAAGCATGCCCAAGATCCCAAGAGGAGAATGGAGGAGAAGGGATTGTGGTGTGGCCAATCCCCCTGGGTGGGTGATTTCTCACTTTCTGTCTCTCTGTCTCTCTGGAGAGTGCACGCACCGTGTAGCAAAAACCTCTCGAAAAAACAAAATTTAAATACTGGATTTCTTCTTTATTTTTTAAGTATATCAAATCAGAAGTTTGGTGAATGATTTTAATAAAATCTTAAACAAATTTAAAAAAATTTTTTTTAAATTTCTGGTGGGAGAGACATTAACCTGCTCCTCCATAAACCTTTGATAAGATTCTCTGATGGAAGTGTATGCTTTTTCTTTTGGTCTAATTTTCAGGAGTGAAAAAATGGGTTAGAAGGCCCCCATCTATACAAGATTCTATTTAAAATGCCATAATCCAGGTCTAAATATGTGCATTCTAGGTCATTGCAAAGAGCAGAAAACAAGCCATGTGTACTGGGACTTTGTCCGTGGACGCCCTTCTGGGAGGGGCTGAGGCCAGCTGGCAAGAGAGCAAAGCAGAAAGTGGAAGCGCTTTTTCTGCTCTTTCGCTTCTACTCTGATTCAGAACATTGTCTTCTCCTCCATAGAACAATAGCTCTCCGGCCAGCAGGTGGCGCAGTGGTTAAGGCACTGGAATCACAGGCAGCCATCTTTCTCACTTTCACTCTCTCTCTGTCTCTCTCTGGTCAAATTTTTTAAAAAACAACAATAAAATAAATTAAATCAAATAATTCTTTTTTTCCTTTTTTTTAAAAGAAGAATATCTCTTAGGAGAAAATTTGAAATCAAAGCAGGGGCAGTGGGAGGAGCTGTCCTGCAAATGGGATTTCTAATTACCCTACCTCACTGAGGCCCCTAAGCTACGATGAGGTGTGCACCTTGGGAACTGACATTCGTGCTGGGAAGATGAACTGATTCTTTGCCTGTGTGATGGGCATGGAGAGGAGAGGAAAAGGCAGGAGTTAGGCTTCTACTGGGGAACTGGAACTGATGGGATGATTTTATTATTAGACCTGATATTAGTATTCTAGCAATTGGTGTGATAAATTACTTTTCTATCATGCATTGGAACTAATGAGTTTAATTAATGATAGTCATAAGAATGGCTGTCATTTGTTAAGTACTTTTTCCATTTTTTTAAATATTAAAATTTTTTTCTTCGGTTATAAGCCAGACGGTTTTTATATTATTTTCTAATTAAATGTTTTTTCTCTGGTTTATAAGCCCAGAGGGCATGTGTGCTCACCAGAGAGACAGAGAGAGACGGAGGGGGGAAGGAGAGAGAGAAAGGACACCCTCACAACCACCATGAAGCATGGTCCTTCTGCAATCCTGTATTCTCCATCCCCTCAAAACTCTGGGCATGTGGATATATCCCCTATTGTATCTTTCAAGCCACCGGGTCTAGGACTTGAACTGTGCAGTCGTCCATGTTGGATCCAGCCCTCTTAACCATAGAGTCTTGGGACTGGCCCTCATAGAGGATTTATGGGTTGGGCACTTAAATGACATTTTTGCAACTTCCCCATGAAGCTCAAACTAGAGGATATCTATAGAAATACAGAAACATGGGGGGCCAGCAGTTAGCGTAATGGCTGTGTCGCTGGACTCCCATGTAGTTGACCGTGGTTCGAGTCCCAGACCCGGTGGCTTAAACTCACGCCAGGTGCATGTGCATGTGTGTCCAAGATCCCGAGAGGAGAATGGAGAAGGGATAGCCGTGTGGCCGCCCCCCCTTGGGGGGGGGGGGTGATTTCTTGCTTTCTGTCTCTCTGTCTCTGTCTGTCTGGTGAGCGCACATGCCCTATAGCAAAAACCTCTCCAAAAAATAATAATAATAATAATAATAATAATAATAATAATAATAATATTGATAAATTAAAAAAACACATAGCCACTATAAAATTGGAAAAGCTAGTAGCATAAGATACAGAAATGCTTTGAACAGATTGGAACCATGAGCCCTTGCTAGTAACAATGTATCTGGTATAATTGAATGTAAGGATTTCTTTTAGTTGTACAAATACAACTGTGTAAGTCTGCTAGGAGTGCATAGCTTAGCAGCAAACAGCACAGATAGAAATGATCTGGGAGAACTCTTTCCTTTTTTTTTTTTTTTTTTTTTTGGAGAGGTTTTTGCTATAGGGCACATGCACTAGTCAGAAAGACAGAGAGAGACAGAGAGACAGAAAGCGAGAAATCACCCTCCAGGGGGATGACCACGCCGCAATCCCTTCTCCATTCTCCTCTCGGGATCTTGGGCACGCACGCACACGCGCCCGGCGTGAGTTTAAGCCGCCGGGTCCGGGACTCGAACTGCGGTCAACTACATGGGAGTCCAGTGACATAGCCATTACGCTAACTGCTGGTCCCCTCCCTTTTTTTTTTTTTTTAAGATTTACTTATTTAATTTATTATTATTATTTAAATTTTGCTATCAGCCACCACATATGCTCACTAGAGAAAGACAGAAAGAGAGGAGGAAAGTGAGAAAGCCGGCCATCAGATCCAAGACTCAAACTGTGGTTGGCCATGTTGGGAGTTCAGCATCTTAACCACAGCGCCACCTACTGGCCGCAAGATCTGAGAGATTTCTTGATTATGCAATTATGCAAGTTATGACTTGGTGGAGCCAGCAGGTGGTGTAGTGGCTCCAGTGCTGGATTCTCACATGGTCGAGGGTGGTTTGTGTTCTGGACCTACTGGCTTGAAAGTCATGCCAGGCATGTGTGCGTGCATGCCCAAAATCTCAGGAGGAGAATGGAGAAGAAAGGATTGTGGTGTGGCTATTCTCAACAAGGGGTGAGAATGTCTCCCAATGTCTCTCTGGTGAACACACACACCCTATGGCAAACTTACAAAACAAAACAAAACAAAAAACATAAAACCCCACAACTTATTACACAGACTTTGTTGACTGCCAAAATATCTACGTGGGAGCCAGCAGGTGGCGTGGTGGGTAAGGCACTGGACTCCCACATGGATGACTATGGTTTGAGTTTTGGACCTGGTGGCTTGAAAATCATACCAGGTGCGCGCGTGTGTGTACGTGCCCAGAATCCCAAGAGGAGAATGGAGGAGAAGGGATTGTAGCATGGCCATCCTCCCTGGGGGAGGTGTGTGTGTGGGGGGGTGTCTTCCTCTCTCTCTCTCTCTCTCTCTCTCTCTCTCTGTCTCTCCTGCAAACTCATGTGCTCTATGGCAAAAACCTAAAAAAAAAAAATACAAAAAAATCTACTGTGACTTTTGGTTGCATTGACAAAGGTAGACCTTCCAGAACAAGGGAGCTGATCAACCTCTCTTGCTAAGTGTTTTTCTTTCAGCAACTTTTGTAAACAAAAGTAACCGAAAGGACTCAGGTTCAGAGGGCAGCCATAGGACCTGTGAGGGGACTGAAAACCATGTCAAATGTCTGTCTGGCAAGCACACACACCCTGTAGCAAAAACCTCTAAAAAAAAGAAAGAAAGAAAGAAAGAAAGAAAGAAAGAAAGAAAGAAAGAACGAACAAAAGAAAAAGAAAGAGAGAGAGAAATGAACACTGCTTAGCTTGAAGAAGAGACTGAGGGTGTGTGTGTGTGTGTGTGTGTGTGTGCACGTGTGTGTGCACGCACATGTATGTATGTTGGGTGGGGTGGTGAGAGAGGGGATTTTGAACCCTACCTTCTAAATGCTGAGGGCTTAAAGAGGGAATCCACATTCCCCTTAAAGCCACCAAAGCAAAGCTTGGCCCAGGAGGTGGTAGTTAGAGATAGATAGAGTTAAGGAGGTATTTTCAAACAGTTGGAGCCACCATCAAAGCAATGAGGCATTCCAGTAGAGCTTTCGAAATGTTTCGGTTCTAAATCTCTGGCTCTGTAAATTTAAACCTGTACCTTTAAACCGTAATATTCAAACAATGGCCAGTAGATGGCGGTAGGATACCATGGATTTTGCCAACTGCAAGTGGAATTTCACCCTTAACTATGCTGGACATAGATGATTTTTTTTCCCCCTTCTAATTATTAATTGAAGGTGTGTCCTAATCTATTGTTCAGAGAGAGATCACTGATTTGAAAAACAGGAAATAATACTTCCTAATTAAAAGGACAGGAGTGATTAGGAAATACTTTTATTATCCCCAAATGCTATCACACTGTTTCTTTAGTAACCTCTAAAAATGTCATGGTGTGAGTGTGAGTGTGTAAATGTGAGTGTGTGTGTGTGTGTGTGAAAATGAAAAGTCCAGTTTGTTTTTATATAATTACAAAATGTAATATACAATTTTGTGCAAACTTGATAAAATACATAACCAAATTGAATGGTCACTATTTCTTCTATGAAGTCCTGCATTGAAAAACCCTGTGTGTGTTTAGGGAAGCACCTTTTCTTGAACTTAGCTATTTATGAATTTAAAAATAAAAATCTGTGTTCTTTAGACAGGCACTGAATGGAAGCTGTTTTTCTAGTTTTTTTTTTTTTTTTTTTTTTTTTTTTTTTTTAAATAAATTGTGTTCCACAATGCTCAGCTTGGGAGATTTTTATCTAAAGTGTATGTGAGTTTTTTTTTTTTTTTTTTTTTTTCTTTCCCTTGGATCCTTTTGTGATAGAGAGAAGGGCCTGTATTTTTAGACTTGCAAGCCTAAATAAACATTCTTTAGCCACCTCGACAACACAACACGGGAAAATAAAGACTGCTTAGTTTTGCATTTGGAAAGAAGACGATCATGCCATAGTGGCTCTTCTTTTGTCGTTTTCCAAAAAGCAAAGCAGGACATTCGCGCCCGTCAGATTTCTAAGTATCTGAGTTGGAGACACCTTCTTCCCATCTAACTCCAAGCAGCCGATTTAAACCACGTGTCCCTGGTGCACATTAAAGCCCAGTTGTATGTCTAAAAAGTTTACACCAAAGACTGAGAGTCATGAAAGCATCCGTGAGCCCCCTCATTCTCCTCATCTAAGCAATGAAAGGTATCCTGGCCTTCCAGGGAAGCAAATTGTTTTAATATGCCAACATTTTGCAACTCTCCAGTACTAGAGAGCTAGTCCCAAAGTACAGAGAGACCCCAATAATGTCTGAGCCAGACCTTTTCCTAAGATTATTCTCCGACACTAAAACAAAGCAAAAAATTCCACTTCAGAAATGCTTCCAATCGAACCCATTCAATCCACTCGCACACCTTTTTTTCTTTTAAAAGTTTCATTCATTCTCTCCTTTCTCTTTTTCATTTTTATTTTCATGCATGAGATACACAAGCAGGGCTGTTGACCTCTGTGAGGGTAACACAGCTTTCTCATCACAGAGAGGCTGTGTGACTTTTCCCGATCTCTGGGCTCCCCAAGTCACTACTAGCTAGGAACAGATTGCTCTCAGTCGATGGAAATTTGGCCAAGATTTTTGTAATAAGTATCCGAAAAGTTTTCTTGTGACTCCTTGAACAAAAGGCTGTACGTAAAAGGAAAATAACATGCGCTTTTACCTACAAGTGCCAAAGCGTTTCTTCTTTGGCCAGTAAAATAATTCTAATTTATGGGCATCTAGACATTTTCCCTATAAAGCGTTTATATCATCTTTGTAAAGGAGAAAATAGGAGGGAACTTAAGGCTTTTCTTTATTTTAGGAAATAATGCCAATATTCATTTTCTGTGATACACACACACACACACACACACACACACATTCTTACTCTGTGTATAAATACAGTGTAGAGATACAATGTATGAATGTGTACATTGTCTGGCTTCAATGTTTCTACATGTGTTAACATTTTAACAAAGTGAAATTTAAGCTCTTTCTTCTAAACATTAGTTTTTTTTTTTTAATACATAAATTTTCGCCCATTAAGGTAATGCTTTATCTTGCTTTTTTTTTTTTTTTTTTTTTTTTTTTTTTTTTTTACCTTGAGCATTAGATAATGCGAGGCTGGAAGAACACACATGTTTAAAAACGTATTTTAAAAATTTTAAATACTTGCTTCAACCTAAGAACCTTGCTAGGACTTCTGTACAGTTGTACATAGACTCTTAGATTATGGAGTTGGAACTCTTCAAGGTAAATTCCATTTTTCCCCCCAAACAGATCTTAACATGAAAGAATTTATCGAGGAGCAAATATTCTGTTCACAAAATGAAATTTTTAGGGCATTATCAGGATAGAAGCATTTCGTAACCTCTAACTTACTCAGCTTGAACTCACAAGAGATCATATTATTAGTTTGTTTGTTTGTCTTTCTCTCTGAAAGAGAGGTAATTATTGAAGCACTGAAAACATTTTATATTTCTGGTTTCTGGTTGTGCCTCGCAAACCCGAGACTTAAGGAGATGAAGTTCTCACCCCACCTCTGAACTTACTGACTTGATCTGATTTAAAATCTAAGCCTCTGAACATTGGTAAGTTATTTTCAATAACAATTTCTTTCTTTCTTTTTTTTTTTTTTGTTACTGCTGCTTTTTGACAAGTGTGTTGTTTTTGTTTTGTTTTTATACAACAAAGACAGTGTCTTGGATCTGATGTCAATAAAGAAACCCGATGGGTCCGGTGGACAACTATGGTATTGTATATTTATTTAAGGGCTTTGCTATAAGGCATATTATTAATGATGACAATCATGAACTTGCAGGCATTGTTTATTTTGTAAGTACACATAATGGAGCTTTCAGGAAAGATCTGCTGCCCCTCGTGATGGTGGCCGTCTGCCGTGGAAGTCACTTCTCAAGGACCTTTGTGACTTGGGTTCCTGACCCATCCATCTCAGTATTTATGCTCCGGGAGTGTTTTGTCTGTCCATCTGTAATTTCCCTGTGTGAACATCAAAATGAACCGCAGGTCTACTTTCAATCTACGTGTCCGACTCGATTCGAATCTCTCGTTGCATTTGAATGTCAGTGGCACCTGTAAAACTACCTCTGCATGAAATGCCATTATTTTGTGATCATAAAATGCAAAAAAAAAAAAAAAAAAAAAAAAAAAAAAAAAAAAAAAAAAAAAAAAAGAGAGAACAGAATTTCTGGGTGATTGGGGACCCTCTTTAGGCCAGAGAGAGATGATTTGATGAATGTACAGCCCTAATCTACTCTGACTCTGAAAAAAAAATAATAATAATAATGGCAGAATCTCTTATCTCCTGGAAACCTGAGTCATCTTCCTTTATTTCAATAGTTTTTATTTACATTGGATAATGTAAATGACTCCCCAAACTTGGGTGGGACCGTTCATTTTCTTTTGCAATATTATCCCAGTATCTGAATGATTTGGGTTTGGAGGAGCAAGCTAATTCAGGCATTCACTGTGAATGTATTTGTGTGGTACCTGCACCCTGCCCACCTCACACTCAGTGCTCGATCTGATGAACGCCTGAGTCTGAGAACACCAGGAAAAGCATCAAGGGGATGGGGAAGACACGGGTTTTTGTGAATTTTCCAAATCCTGGCTGTCATAGATCTTAATAGGGGCCCATCCATGTGCCAAGACTCTCTCTATTATATCTAATATTATATTTGAATATTGTTGGGTGCTTCGGGCCTTTGTCCAGAGGGCTTGATGTTGTTGTCTTTTGTTGTAGGGACAACCAATGAATTCTGTGACGCCAGAGAGTTGTCAATTCAAAGGATACATCCTTACTCAGAGTTTCTTTTCTTTCTTGTTTTCTTCTCCCCTCCCCCACCTCCACATTGTGGTTTTTACTGGGGGTTGAGGGGGGTTGGTGGAGGGGCTCCAGTCAAAAACATTCGGGTGCAACTCGCCACCTTCTCAGAAAAAGACCAGCCTTTCACACGAATCATTACCAAGTCTGCCGTCAAGGTTCGTAAATTGAATATGCAGGAAAATACATTGAGGAAGATCAGAACCTTTTGTCCCAAATTAGGTAAATAACTCTGAACTTTGTGTTGGTGCACCAGGAACGTATTTAGAGAGATTAATTACCGTCCAGCTACCTTGAAGAATCCTTTATTAATTTCCTTCTGCTTTTACCATTTTCAGGAGTAATTGCCACCCCCTCCATGCGCAGTCTTCCCATAATATTCGTAATTATATTAAAGATCTACTCCTCACCCAGTCGAAATAGCCGTTTAATAAGTGTCCTTTATTCAGAAACATGGAGAGGCTTTTATGCATTCAAACCGAACAACGTCAGAGGAAAAAGTGCTGAAATGTGAGACTCAGGGAAGAGAAGCAGGTCTCAGAGGTTTTTCAGACAATGATTTCGGAGGGGTGACTGTGTGTTTTGTTGAGAAAAGGACTCTGCATGGGATATTGACAGTTTCCTATCAATAGCTGGGCCCTGGAGGCCTGGCTGTTTGGGCCCACACTGATTGACTACGCGTTAATAGACATATAATTGTTGACAAATACCTTCCAATAGACTGGAGCCGAGCCCGGGCAGACAAAGGAGATTTGAGGTTGATAGAGACCAGAGCCCAGCCATTTGGTGGAGGCAGAGCCTTTCAGAGGAGGGACTTTGGCTCCTAATAAACCTCTAAGAGAAACCAGGTGAGGGCATCTGCCTGGCCAAGCCTGGCCAATCCTGCTGAAATCGGGAAATGAACAAGAGTTATTATGTCCATGTGTCATGCAGTTACTGCAGGGGAATGAAGGAAGGAACCCAGACTTCGTTCTGTGTCATCCTCGTAGCAAATCGATTGTTCTGTGCATGTTCAAGAAAATATAGATCGATGAGGCCGGCAGATGGCCTGGTGGTTGAGATGCTGGACTCTCACATGGCCTACGGTAGTTCAAGTCCCGGACCTGGTGGTTTGCTTTTTCACTTTTGCTTTCTTTCCTGTCTCTCTCTCTGGTCAAGTACAAAAAAGAGACAAACAAAAGTAATAATAATAATAAAATAAATACAATGAAATAAATAGCTCTTTAGACAAAGATGATACAGACACGGGGAGAGGTGCGTGTGCCTGAGTGTGTGTGAGATCTGATACCTGGAGCATTTTTTAGCTTGTAGGTAGCCTTATAAATTCTCCCAATCTGATCCTTACAGACACACAATAGGGCTATTCAGATCATTTCAGAGAGCTTTGGGCAGGCAGGCACAAAAAGCTGAGGAAAAGAACCTGAATTTGGACATCAGCTCCATTTACTACTAAGATATTGGAGGAGCCCAGAGCTTCCCCTCTAAGCCAAGGGTATCTCCGAGCATTCTGGAACCTTCCGTCTTAGTGGCTGGCCTCACTGCTTGTCTGGCCAACGCTGTCCACCCAGATCAATGCCTGGCTGAGACATAACTTTGAAGTTTGCCTCCCAGGATGAATTCTGTTGGTCGGGGTTCAGTTTCAGGGAATCGCTCTTCCCCAGGGCTGACTCCCCACCCCGGGAAGCCACTGTCACCTTCGGCATGTGACCAGAGCTTGCTGACAATGAAACTAAGAGGATGTTAGTGGGTGTAACTAGTAAAAGGAAATAAAATGTCCACCAGGTGAAAAAGCAGCCTCTACCTGGTTATCGGCTGAAATCACTAGACAGAATTGCAAATCCATGCAGGGCCTAACACGATCTGCATGGCTGGGACCCTGCTAGAGTCCCCTGAGCCCGTGAAGGTGACGTGGCATCAGCCTCTTGACATTCTGCGGGAGACAGAACCAGCCTGTGCCCCAGAGACCTCTGTCTTGCTTTTGATTCTTATTGATCAAATACGCAGATTCAATCCCACATCACACAGCCAGGAAAACCTGAGCTTTCTCCGTGAACTTCTAGGAATCCCCGTGAAACCTTTCCTGGATCATCTTTTTATGCATGAGGGAGAGAGCCCAAGTGCACATGTCTTTCAGGAAGATGTTGAAAACAGACAAGCCGATACGCAGGTCTGATAACTCCCAGGCTTTGCGGCAGGGGGATGAGTCTGATAAGAAGTTGGTATTTGTTACTGTCGTCAAGTTCTAACCTATAGTTAGGATTCATGTTGGGGAGGAGGGGGTGGATAAAGACAATTTTAAAAAGATGATTTTTTTTTTTGCAAGTTACCTCTTTGTAATCTCTAAGCATTTGTCAACAGGCAGGCTTTGCCAACAGCTGCCTGGAAATGTTTTGCGTGTGTGTGTGTGTGTGTGTGTGTGTGTGTGTCCATTAATTCAGAATTACTCCAATTACAAGCTTTTGATGCTCTGAAACCCTCTCTCTAACCCAAAAGAGATGGAGAGCCCTCGGACCGTCCAATCAGATCGTTTTCCCTGTAGCAGATGTAAAGCAATTTACTTTTTTATTTCTGCATATTCAGTGTGAGCGGAGCTGTTCGGGACCTTTCACCCCAGAGCCTGCAGGATTCTAACCCTATCAAATTAAAGCATTTTGCTCACTTATTCCCAAACGTTTTGCCGGTCCTAAGCAGACAACCCGCTGCATTGCAATGGTGGCTGTTCGTGTCCACTCATACCCCCAGCCTAATCAGAGATTATTAAGGAAAATATACAGTGCTTTAATTTGATGAGATTGGTTATAGGTAGTGCAGTGAAAGGTCACACTCCTGCGTGCGTCTCCCTCCGTCTCTGTAATATTTTTCTTCCCGCTTGACGATCCTGAGCTGCAAACAGCAGGCCAAGCTGACACATTTATTTTTGACACGCTACGATGGACTCAATAGGGATAAAGATGAATTATTTAAAGATTGCATAAACAAACATCCCGGGCCAGGTGACGTCTTTCCCTTTTGTGTTCTGTGTATGCGGTTGCCTTAAAAGAACATGTTGAAGACCCCGTGCCTCGGTTGGGCAAGGGGGTATTTAGATGCAGGGCCCCGTAGGTGCTGTCACATGGCTCAGTCTGACTGGCTTCCAGACTCCTGTGGCTGACTCCGGAGCAAGGACTGGAGACTCCCTGCTCCCAGGGAAAGGTGCCTCTACAAGCTGAGTTGCTCTCCTGACCCTGGGATTTCTCCACCTGCTGTGAGCTGATTGAGCCAGCCTGCTGGCCCCCATGGGGGTGGTGTGGCCGGTTGGGGTCATTTGCATCCTGTGCATAGCATCAAAAGGAAGCCAGGGGAATGGGGAGGTGGCTGAGTCTGTCCCTGGCAGGGTGAGAGAATTACCTGGCTCTCTCTTGCTCCTGTGAGGGTTGATTTAGGTTCCAAGTTTTCTTTCTTTCCCAGGGAGGCCTTTGATGATTCTGCACGTCAAAGCCTGGGGGATTCACGGGGCAAGATAAGATCTCTGCTTCTGGGACAGGCAGGTGGCCTGTGGTGGTGGAGGTGCTGGATTCCCACACGGTGGCCCAGAGTTTGAGTCTGGGACCTGGCTTTCTCACTTGTCCTTGGGCTCTCTCTGTTTCTCTTCGGTCAAATTAAAAATGAATAGTAACAAATAAAAATAGTAACAAATAGTAACAAATAGCAACAAGGTAAATACTTGTTACTATTTAAAAATAGTAACAAAATACTTTATTTAAAAAATAGTAACAAATAAAGTAACAAATAGTAACAAATAAATATATTTTTTCCCCCCAAAAGATCCCTGCTCCTTGGTGATGCTCAGACACGCCCCCTCCCATTCCCATTTTGTTAACTCAGTTCCCATGGAAGGTTCAGGAAAAGGCACTAGATGAAACAGGGCAACTTCTAACCTTTCCTCAAACTTCATGGTTTCTGTGTGCCTGTCGGTGGGTAGCCCAACTGCAGGGTGCTTTACCTAGGAATTTACATGAAAATCACTTTATGCCACTGCGTGTGCCGCACAAGGCACGGTGTCATTGTACCACGCAGGCCAAGTCAAACACCCCCACCCCCCACCCTGGTATTATAGCCAGAAACAATTTGTTTTCATATGTGGGATGAGATGGGAGAATGCAACAGGGTGGGGGCCATAGGAGGACTCTGGGCAGGCTCCTGGGGACAGACAGTGTTTGCGTTTCCGGGAGCCAACGGGTGGAAGGCAGCCCACTCTTTTGTCTCTCCCCTAAATGCTCCCAGACTCCGATCTTGGTTTTTTTTTTTTTTTTTTTGGAGAGGTTTTTGCTATAGGGCGCGTGCGCTCGCCAGACAGACAGAGAGAGATGTAGAGACAGAAAGTGAGAAATCACCCCCCAGGGGGGATGGCCACACCGCAATCCCTTCTCCTCCATTCTCCTCCATTCTCCTCTCGGGATCTTGGGCATGCACGCACACGCACCCGGCATGAGTTTAAGCCAACGGGTCCGGGACTCGAACTGCGGTCGACTACATGGGAGTCCAGCAACATAGCCATTACGCTAACTGCTGGTCCCTTGAGGACAATATTGAAAGCAAGCTAGGGGTTGAGAATATCCTCTTTTGGCGAATAATCCCCACCTGAGGAGTGATTTCTTGCTTCCCCTCTCACTGTCTGTGTCTCTCTCCAGCAAGTGCACATGCCTTAAGGCAAAAATCTGTAAAATATATTTTAAGAAAGCATTAGTTTGGCAGAAACGTTTTTCTCGGGGGACCAGCAGTTAGCGTAATGGCTATGTCGCTGGACTCCCACGTAGTCGACCACGGTTTGTGTACCAGACCCGGTGGCTTAAACTCACGCCGGGTGCGTGTGCGTGCGTGCCCAAGATCCCGAGAGGAGAATGGAGGAGAAGGGATTGCAGCGTGGCCATCCCCCCTGGGGGGTGATTCCTCGCTTTCTGTCTCTCTGTCTCTCTGTCTGTCTGGTGAGCGCACGCGCCCTATAGCAAAAACCTCTTCAGAAAAAAAAAAAAGAAATGTTTTTCTTTTACACGGTAGGACCCTGCAATTCCAAAGTTAACTTACTTATGAATCTTTACTAGAGTTTAAAAGTGTGAAAATACTTGATGATTTTATTTCTATAAACACTATAGAATAAGAGATAGTGTTTTTAGTTGAAAATAAGAAGTTCTTGGTAGACAGATGTTACAAGGCTTAGGGGAAAAGATAAAAGTGGCTTTGCAAGTTGCTGGGCTAATTACACAAATTAAATAGGAATAAACGTTTGAACTATTTTGACTGAACTTCCATTTCCGTTGTATTTCCAAAACACTTTTTGAGAATTGAAATATTCCTTTCAAATTGTCTTCAGAAAGATGTCATCAGAGTTTCAGCATCTGTCTTGTAAAGAGGGTTTATTAAGGAGCCAGCTGATGGCATAGTGGTTAAGTCACTGGACTCCCACATGGCCAACCATGGTTTGAGTCCTGAACCCGGTGGCTTGAAAATCACACTGGGTCCGTGTGTGTGCGTGCCCAAGATTCCTAGAGGAGACTTGAGGAGAAGAGATTGGGGTGTGGTCATCCCTCCTGGGGGGTGATTTCTTTTTTCTTTCTTTTAAAAAATAATTATTTATCTAATTCTATTTGTTGTTGTTGTTATTATTATTATTATTATTATTATTTAATTTGACCAGAGAGAGACAAAGAGAGAGAGAGAAAGGGAAAGTGAGAAAGCAAGCTGCCTGGTCCGGGACTCAAACTATGGCCAGCCATGTGGGAATCCAGCACCCCTAACCACCATGCCACCTGCTGCCCCCTCCCTTTAGAGGGGTGATTTCTACCTTTTCTTTTACTATCTTTGTCTGTCTCTCTCGCTGGTGAGTGCATGCACCCGAAAGGCAAAAACCTCTATTAAAAAAAAAAGAAGAAAGTTTGTTGTTGAGTTTGACTAGCTGCTGCAATGTTATAAAAGCTTCCATCTTCCTTCATGATGTTTCACGAGTTTCACATAATCATGTCCCTTCAGCTCTCACGTGCGTCACCAACTGTGTCATGTCATCGAACATCACCTGGTGATCAGGATCAACTGGACGCATAAGTTTACTGAAATTTAGACGAATAATGAAAAAATATAACAATCACAAAAAGGGTATTGCTCTATACAAATATGTACCTATTTGAGTTAATTCTGCATAGTTTATTGGCAGTTTAGAATAGATGGTGGATATAGTCTCAAGATGTTTTTTTTAAATCTCCCTTGATTGATCCTGAAAGAAAAAGAAAAAATTAAACTGTGTTTGTAATGGAAATGCTAAAAGGTACTTTTCATATACTACGACTAGGAAAGGTCTAATTTAATGCCACGGGATTAAATAGCTACCAATTTTCTGTTGTAGTAAAGACTTCCTAATGCATTCTTCTGATTCTTTCCTTTGATGTATCTGGTTATTTTGAGAAACTTGAAACCTGAAGATGATTTTCATGCTAAGACCTTCTCCATGTGATTCTGAGTGTGGCCACTAGGAGGCAGCAGTGCTCAGGAGGGTAGTTCAGGTCCCCTAGGTGAGGTCTAAAAATGGTGTGACTTCTATCAATATGGCTTACCAGAAAATAGAACTGCTTATTAAAGCAACAAGATACCTATTCTTCTAACCACAAATGGCTGGTGCCTGGATCTGAAACTAAAGAGAGGGATATTTGAAAAGGAGAAGAGGAAGGAATGCCATCTAGGAGTGGATGAGTTCCTGCCCATGCTAGTGAAGGTGTCTTAGTTGCTAATCACTTAACCCTGCTAATAATATCATTGGGGATAATAATGAGAAGCTACTTAAGCACACATTCTTTGGTTTGCTAATAAGAATATCCCCTTTTGTAGGCATCTATCGAGAAAATAAAAGAAAAAAAAAAGGAAAAATGACATCTTTTTAAAAAAAGAATTATTTAATTCTATTATTATTATTATTTTAGTTCACCAGAGAGAAAGAGAGAGAGAGAGAGAGAGAGAGAGAGAGAGAGAGAGAGAGAGAAAGAGAGAGGAAGTGAGAAAGCAGGCCGCCAGGTCCAGGACCCGAACCACAGTGGGTCACGTGAGAATCCAGTGCCTTAACCTCTATATCTTCTAATCTTGAAATTTCTTCCATAGAGTGCGGACAGTCAGTATATATTAGGCTATTGATTTATGGTGGGTTGTTTAGAATATTTTGGTTTACTGAGCTGTAAGCAACATTATGTTGGGCATCCCTATCTATAAATGTAGCTCTCTACTACCTGTTTACCTATCATCCAAATATATGAATGTAATGACCCATGTTTAGATTTTTGCAGGATTGATTAATGAAAATACAATGTATCAAATAGCTAAGATCTGCATAACAATGTCCTGTTTATAAAATACTTCCATATACATCATCGCATTTAATCTGAGGTACAAAGCGTGCACAAGATGGTCTGTAAAACACAGACATAACTCGTTATGGGGGCTTGAAACTCACGCCGGGTGCATGTCTGTGCGTGTCCAAAATCCTAGGAAGAGACTGGAGGAGAAGGGATTGCAACATGGCCATCCTCCCGGGGGGTGATTTCTCGCTTTCTGTCTCTCTGTCTCTCTCTGTCTTTCTGGTGCGCGCATGTACCCTATAGCAAAAACCTCTCCAATAAATAATAAATAAATAAAGGTGGGCTGTCTGTGATTGGGTGCAATTTAGCTTCTTACTAAGGAAGCAGACTTGGGAGGCTTTCTCAGGCCGATACAGTTTAACAAAGCAAAGGAGACGTTATTCATTGTCTTGGGCAGAATTAGAAGGAGTCCTGTGAGCTGATCCTTTCAGACAGTTTCTGTTCCCAGCATGCAGGAGAGGATGGCTGGTTCAGTTCTCAGCAGGGCATGTGGGAAGAGGCTGCAGCTCCACCGCCTGGGGTCTGTAAAAACTCCGATTATTCATTGCTGACTTCGGTTGGTTAGACATGAGGCTTGATCTATTGCAAGGGAGGTAAAAGGTAAGGGTCCCTATGACTCATTGTAAAGTGAAAAATAGAAGGGATCAGCAGTTAGCATAATGGTTATGTCACTGGACTCCCATATGGTTGACCGCGGTTCGAGTCCCAGACCCAGCGGCTTAAACTCAAGCTGGGCATATGTGCATGCGTGCCCAAGATCCCGAGAGGAGAATGGAGGAGAAGGGATTGCGGCGTGGCCATCTCCCCGGGAGGTGATTTCTCACTTTCTGTCTGTCTCTCTCTGTCTTTCTGGCGAGCGCACGCGCCCTATAGGAAAAAGCGCTCCAAAAATAAATAAATAAATAAATAAAATAAAAATAATTTAAAAATAAAATAAAGAAAAATAGAAGTTAAAGAGTGATTTCCCTGAGGTTCAGTCTATTAAAATGGACTTCAAAATGGAATGCAATAGTCATTTTGGTTTTCTTATGGCTCGGGTACTTACAGTAGGAATATGGGCAACCTCTCTTGGCCACTGTGGGATCCACTTTTCCAGACACACAAAACCCATGGTAAAGAAGAGACTCTTCAGCCAGCCAGCAGGTGGCGTGGAAGTTAAGGCACTGGATCCTACATGGCCAGCTGTGTGGTTCAAGTCCCGAACCTGGTGGCTAGAAAATCATGCCAGGTGTGTGTGTGTGTGTGTGTGTGTGTGTGTGTGCGTGCCCCAAATCCCAAGAAGAGATTAGAAGAAAGGGAATTGCAGCATAGCCATCCTCCCTGGGAAGTGATTCTTACTTCCACATCCTTCTGTCTCTCTCGGGTAAGTGAATAGATCTTATAACAAAACAAAAACAAAAACAAAAACAAAAAAGAGAGAGACTCTTTATTTCAACCCATTACGAATTCATTTCAGGCTTTTCAGCAGTGAGAACTGAAATGAAGGGAACTCGAGTTCCAGAATCCTGACTTGGAATACAGAACAACATGAAGTCATGCATAGAACATTGAAGAATGTAGGAACGTGTACGTCCCACATGGAGATAGCTTACATTTTCACCCTGCACATTTTGGCCTGTGCCCTTTGTCTTATCTGCTAAAAAAAGAAGTTGTTCCATGACTTGAAATACCTACTGAATTAAAGAATCTATAAGGTGACCCCCAGGTTCAGGCAGTCATTTGCATCGAAGCGGCAGAGAGAGGCCAGGCGAGGAGAACGTGGTTATGAACTTGACTTACAGGGACTCTCCTGCTAAGAGGATGAGTCAGCCCTCTGTAACTTCTTGCAAAGGAGGAGACCTCCAGCTGCTGTGATCTTTAAAGGATGCTTTTAAAGCCTTTGTTCCAGTCATCAGAACGGGTTTTAAAATTATAGTCATTTTAACTAGGTGAGCTCTTCTCATTGATTATTCATGTTTCAAGATCCATTTCTGATTTTTAAGAATAATGTAGTCTTTCTTTTTTTTTTTTTCTTGGAGAGGTTTTCATTATAAGGCACATGTGCTCGCCAAAAAGACAGAGAGAGACAGAGAGACAGAAAGTGAGAAATCACCCCCCCAAGGGGGGATGGCCATGCCTCAATCTCTTCTCCTCCATTCTCCTCCTGGGATCTTGGGCACACACACACATGTACCTGGCATGAGTTAAAGCCACTGGGTCCAGGACTCGAACCGTGGTCAACTACATGGGAGTCCAGTGATGTAGCCAGTACACCAACTGCTGTCCCTCTTTTTGTTTTTAGAGGCTTTTGCCTTTAGGGTGTGTGTGCTTGCCTGAAAGAGAGAGAGAGAGAGAGAGAGAGAGAGAGAGAGAGAATGAAAAATGAGAGGGAAAGTGAGAAATCACCTCTCCCCCTCTCTGGGGGGATGGCCACGCCATAATCTCTTCTCCTCCATTCTCCTCCTGCGATCTTGGGCACATAGGTGCACACACAGGTGCCCAACATGAGTTTCAAACTCCTGTGTCCAGGACTCGAACCATGGCTGACCATGTGGGAGTCAATGATGTAACCACTATGCCATTGGCTGGCCCCGAATCACAGTGTCTTGATGAGAGGGAACAGTCTGATCATGCAGACCTGACTTGGGAGTCTAGGTCAGATGAACCAGGCTGTAGGACCTACGGCACTTAACTCAGTCTTTCAGCCTCATTTCCGCTTCAGTAATAGAACAATAGCACATCGTGGGGGTGTTTGGGAGAGTCGGTGTAGTCATCCCAGTCGAGGATATGCTGCACAGTGCCTGGTTCCCTGTAGGTGCTCCGTGGAAATCAACTAAACCTGAATTTGGCTAGTGACCAAGGAAGCAGGAGAAAGGCCAAAGTCTAGTGAGTGCTGAAGGCTTGCTGTCTCGTGGACCTAATTACCCCCTTAGCCATCAGCTGTTGTTAATGCCCTGGAACGGGAACACCCAACTCTTTCTTCTAGTGAAAACAGTAGCAACCCATTTCAGTCGTCTTTCTTTTTCTTCAAGACCTCCTTTCCATAAGCATTTATGAGAGACCGCCTATGTTCCATGAGATCGAGGCTGTTGAAGGTGGTAGAGAAAATTTGGAGATAGGTTAGAAAGGGACTATGACCTGAAAAATGTCTTCATTTTTTTGTTTGTTTGTTTTTCTTTTTCTTTTTGCCATAGAGGGCATGCGCTTGCTGGAGAGGAAAGAGATAGAGACAGAAAGAGGGAAAGTGAGAATCACCCTCCGGCTCTAGGAGGTTGACCACACCACAGTCTCTTCTCCTCCATTCTCTGCTGTGGATTTGGGGCCTAGGCACACACATACCTGTATTATTTTCAAGCCCTTGGGTCAGAATCTAGATAAATGGCCGGCCATGTGGGAGTCTAGTACCTTCACCACCTGCTGGCCCCTGCACATTTTTTTATTATAGTGATGTGTTGCATAATAACGTTTGGGTCTGTGACAGACTACAGACATGATGTTGGTTCTATAAAATGATAATGAAGCTGAAAAATTCCTAATCCCAGGGTAATTTCACTCACTCACTAAATCACCCAGGGCAGTTTCCATGCCTGCAAGCTCCCTTCACAATAAGTCCCTACAAGGTTGTACCTTTTTTTTCTTTTCTTTTTTTTTTTTTGGAGAGATAGAGATAGAGATTTTTCTATAGTGTGCGTGTGCTAACTAGAGAGACAGAGAGAGAGAAAGTGAGAAATCACCCCCCCCCCCCCAGGGGGATGGCCACACTGCAATCCCTTCTCCTCTATTCTCCTCTCAGGATTTTGGGTGCACATTCACATGTTCCCAGCATGAGTTTTAAGCTGCTGGGTCCAGGATTTGAACTGTGGTTGACTACATAGGAGTATAGCGACATAACCGCTATGCTATCTACTGGTCCTCCCCCTTTTTCTTTTTGCCATAGGGCATGTGCACTTGCCAGAGAGAGACAGTGAGAGATAGTGAGAGGGAAGTGAGAAATCAGCGACAGGATGGCCACACTGTAATCCCTTCTCCTCCATTCTCCTCCTGAAATTTTAGGCACACTCATACACACACTCAGTATGAGTTTCAAGCCTCCAGGTCCAGGACTCGAACTGCAGTTGGCCACGTGGGAGTCCAGTGCCTTCACCACTACGCCCCCTGCTGGCCCTGGTTGCACCATTTTTACCTTTTATATGGTATTTTTGCTGTGCCCCTTATGTTTAGATATACTTAGCGTATCAACACAAATCCCTAGTGTGGTGACAATGACTCTCAGGAGTCAGTGCAGTGTCACGTAGTCCAGGTGGTAGCCCAAGACCAACAGGTTACACCACCCTGCTTGGGTAGAGACTACCCCATCTGGGTTCGTGTAAGCACTCTGTGATGCTGGCCCAATGGCCATAGTCTACCAGCTTATTTCTTCTTTTTTTTTTTTTGGAGACGTTTTTGCTATAGGGTGTGTGCACTCGCCAGAAGGACAGAGACAGAGAGACAGAAAGCGAGAAACCAACCCCCAGGGGGGATGGCCACACTGCAATTTCTTCTCCTCCATTCTCCTCTCAGGATCTTGGGTGTGAGTTTAAGCCACCGGGTCCGGGATTCGAACCATGGTCGACTACACAGGAGTCCAGCGACATAGCCATTTCACTAACTGCTGGTCCCTACCAGCTCATTTCTCAGGACATACTCTATGAGGAAGCAACCTATGACCATAAACGTGTGACCTCTGAAAAGAAATGCCAAATGATGAGATGGTGCCCACCCTGCTACTGGGGATGACAGAGAGAGGGGGTGATGTGAGTCTGTTTCCTTGGGCCATAACTTTCTAGGGAAAAAGCCACATTTTTCTTACTCTTTTTTTTTTTAGGTTTTTAACATAGGGTGTATGCACTGGCTAGAGAGAGACAGAGAGAGAGAGAGAGAGAGAAAATGAGAAATCATTTCCCCAAGGGATGGCCACATCGCAATCCTTTCTTCATCTCCTCTTGGGATTTTGGGCATGCACACGTATCTGGCGTGATTTGCAATCGTCTGGGTCCATGACTTGAACCATGGTCAGCCACGTGGGTTTCCAGTGCCTTCACCACTGTGCCACCTGCAGGCCCCTTTCTTATACATCTTTGCACTGCTGGCACCTCACGCAGAGTTCTAGGACTCTAAATCCAACGATTGAATGAATACATGAATAACTTCCTCCCAGCAACTGTCACGTCTGACCGTGGTGCTCTGCACACACTCAGACATTTCTCCTTTGAATTGGTTAGAAGAGTTGCTCATTCCTATTCTGTTCTTTCAAGTGGTTCTTTTATCAATGAAAAGCACTACAAAGCAAAAATGCCAATAGACCACATGCTAAAATGTTCCCGAAACGTCAGAGATCTCAAACCAGGCAACTGTTGTAGGAAAGCAGGAGAGATGGTTAAGGACGCCCATTGGGAAGTCCAGGGGACCCTCCGATGGCGTCTGCACTAGCTCTCTGCCTCAGACACCTGCCTCTTAGGCCTACTCACCTGCTACGATTCCCCAGTTGAGCTGGACGTGTGTGTGCACACTCCCATGATCCTAGCCTCGCCAGCTGGGAAGGCTGGTGGGGTAGGGGTGATTGTGATGTGAGTTTGTGGCATGGAGGTGCTTGTCTTTCTCTTCCTTTTCCATGAAAGAAAGAAATGAATTTGAGGGGGGGAAAAAAAAGAGACTCCCACGTCCAGTGGGAATGGAATTGGGACCCAAAGCCAGGTTCTTTATGATTTCCATTTGCACACACTCCTCTACATGTAAAATTAGTCTTTATCTTTTAGGGATTCTGAAAAGAAAGAATGAAGCAATTCTGAAGGCAAGCAAGTGGAGTTGTGGTTAAGGTGCTAGACTTCCATATGGCCAGACATGGTTGGTTTCCTAGACCCGATGGCTTGAAAATCGCACTGGGCGCGTGTGTGGACATGCCCAAAATCCTTGGGGGGAGAATAGAGAAGAAAAGATTGTGGCATGGCCATCCCCCTTGGGGGGGTGATGTCTCACTTTCTCTCTCTCTCTCTCTCTGTTTGCCTGTTTCTCTCTTTCTAACAAGTGCACAAACCTTAAAAAAAAGAATGAACCAATTCTGAGAATATGGGTCTGGAGTAGAACATTCTCGTCCTCAGCAGTACTGCTGACCGTTAATTTGCCTCCTCAGGAAAGGCACTGAGGTATTTGCTGATTCTTTTTTGGGCCCAAAATTCTCCGCAGCAAACAGATCAGCCGCCCAACAGCTCTATCCTGGGAATGTGTCCTCCTGCGGAGTGGTAAGGCACTTCTGCTGAACAGGATAAAGACTGGGGAACTGGAAACTGGTCTTTGGAAAAATGAAGCAAGGCTTCCTTGGCCCCCACAGAGCCTTCAAGCTACAGTGGCCTCTGCCCTGTGACCTCTGCCCTCTTATTTACCAGGGCTCTTTCCAAAACAAAGCCAACATTTGCAAAAGGTCAGCTGCCAGAGAATAGCAGAGACTGTGAGTGAAAATGACAAGGAGTAGAGAAAGGAACGAGAAAACATCTGCCTGCAATGTTTCCCCTGGCTGGCCACTTTCGGGTAATGGCCTTAAGGACTGATAGGTAGAGATGGAAGGTGAGATGCCCTGCCCTCTCCTCCTTACCGCCAGACACGAAGGGGACTTCTAAAGGCTAGTGTACTCACGGTGTGCGTCTATCAATGGCTGATTATTTATATCTGCTGCTATTGCGTTTTAGTACTTCAAAAGGACCATGCTGGGAGAAGATATGTAGCAGTTTGTGAATGATCATAATTCACATGAATACATTTTGTGTTGTTTTGGAGAGTTTTCTTTTTTTTTTTTTTTCTCTAGGACGTGAACACTTGCCAGAAAGACAGAGAGAGACAGAGAGACAGATAGCGAGAAATCACCCCCAGGGGGGATGGCCACGCCTCAATCCCTTCTCCTCTGTTCTCTTCTTGGGATCTTGGGCACGCATGCACATGCGCCCGGCATGATTTTAAGCCACCAGGTCCGGGACTCGAACCGCGGTGAGGTACATGGGATCCAGCTACAGAGCCATTACACCAACTGCTGGTCCCAATATGAATACATTTTGTGTGGGCGGCAGTAAGAACAGAAGTGAGGGTAAAAGAGGAGGTATAACGTTTCTTAATTTTTCATGTGCTCTACAGTTTTATTTTTTGTTTGTTTGTTCTTTTAATTTATTCTTTTAAAGGTTTTTGCCACAGGGTGCACGCACTTGCTGGAGAGAAACAGAGACAGACAGTGGGAAGGAAAGTGAGAAGTCACCCTCCCAGGGGGGATTGCCAGTTCATAATCCCTTCTCCTCCATGATCCTTCTGGAATGTGGGGCATGCATGCACACGTGCCTGTGTGATTTTCAAGCGGCCAGGTCTGGAACTTGAACTATAGTTAGCAATGTGGAAGTCCAGTGCCTTAATAACCACACCATCTGAGATTTCTTCTCATAGTTCTTGAGTGACTCATTTTGTCCCACTGCCTATGTCCTTGCCTTGGGGGGCACATTTGAAACTGTATTAATACGGCACTGACTGTGTGAACCTAGCCTGAGTGGAATTCTCCTTCAATCTACTACTGATGGTCACTGCAGACACAGGAGCTAGCGGTGCTGCAAAAGATCTTTTAGAGGTGGGACCGGCAGTTAGCGTAGTGGCTATGTCGCTGGACTCCCATGTAGTCCACTGCAGTTCGAGTCCCAGACCCAGTGGCTTGAAACTCACACCGGGCGCGTGTGCGTGCGTGCCCAAGATCCCGAGAGGAGAATGGAGGAGAAGGGACTGTGGCGTGGCCATCCCCCCTGGGGGGTGATTTCTCGCTCTCTGTCTCTCTGCCTCTCTCTGTCTTTCTGGCGAGCGCATGCGCCCTATAGCAAAAACCTCTCTGAAAAAAAAAAAAAAAAAAGAAAGATCTTTTAGAGGAAATGTACCCACAGCCCATGATGGCCCCGAGTCCTCTCGAGAGAAGGCATGCATTTACTGAGCCCCTCTGAGCTCGCTGGAAATCATGATTTACTTGGATATTACCAGGTGAGTTTTCTCATCTATCACGAGAAACAAACTCCTCTAGACTTACTATAAGGTTCTGGACTTTGTCTTTGAAATCAATATCATAAGATATTAATGTTTTTATATAGGTCAGTGCCAAACATTTGCGGTGTGGCATTACTAAAATTTATTAATTTATAATAGCAGTAAGGATCATTCCTGGAATTTTTTTTTTTTTTTTTTTTTTTTTTTTTTTTTTGCTCTTGCAAGAATAGCTGAAGACCCTCCCCTTGTTTTTTTTTTTTTCTTTTAATGTGGCTTATTAGAATAGTGATCTGCATATCCTGGGGGCTAAATCGTTTGCCTTGAAATGAAGTCACTCTGAACAATTAAATCTGGAGAAGAAGTTGCCTCTAACCCGGGTAGGAATTCTATCCTCTGCACCAAACTTCTAAAAATAAACTCTCATCATTAGCTGTTAGAATTTTTTAGATTTTTGTGGAAGCACTGACTCAATATGGTAGTCCTATTTGTTTTATTATTTTATTTTAAAAATATTTACTTTATTTTATTTTATTTTTTTGGAGAGGTTTTTGCTATAGGGCGCGTGCACTCGCCAGACAGAGACATAGAGACAGAAAACGAGAAATCACCCCCCAGGGGGGATGGTCATGCCGCAATCCCTTCTCCTCCATTCTCCTCTCAGGATCTTGGGCATGCATGCACACTTGCACGGCGTGAGTTTTAAGCCACAGGGTCTGGGACGTGAACTGTGGTCGACTACGTGGGAGTCCAGCGACATAGCCATTGCGCTAACTGCTGGTCCCCCACCCTGTAGATTTTTCACTTCTGTGTATATGGACAAGAGGCTATGCAGCAAAGCACCTAAAAAAAGAGCTCTATCATTGGGACCAGCAGGTGGTGTGGTGGTTAAAGCTCTGGATACTCCCACATGGCTGACCACGGTTTGAGTCTTGGACTTGGTGGCTTGCTTTCTCACTTTCTGTCTCTCTCTCTAGCCAAATAAAAATGAATGGATAGGGTTGAATAAAAATAATTCTTTAAAAAAAAAGCGCGATCATAATGGCCAGAATTTTTACCTCTGTAATGATAACAATTGACATGTCATGTTAAATTTTTTTTTTTTTTTTTCTTTTTTTGGAGAGGTTTTTTGCTATAGGGCGCATGCGCTCGCCAGACAGACAGAGAGAGACAGAGAGACAGAAAGCAGGAAATCACCCCCCAGGGGGGATGGCCACGCCGCAATCCCTTCTCCTCCATTCTCCTCTCGGGATCTTGGGCACGCACGCACACGCGCCTGGCGTGAGTTTAAGCCGCCGGGTCCGGGACTCGAACCGCGGTCGACTACGTGGGAGTCCAGCGACATAGCCATTACGCTAACTGCTGGTCCCTCATGTTAAATATTTTTATTTTGGTCTGCACCTGGCTTGGTGGTTGGGAGAGTGAACCCCACACAATTGATCACATGGTTTCGATCCAACATGGCTGACTATGTTATCTGAATCCCAGCCATGGAGGCAAATCCTGACAGGATCAGAAATCGAAGCAAAGGGATTAGGTGTGACCATGCCCCACTGGAAGTGTTTTCTCTCTCTCCTTCTGTCTGTCTCTCGGTGAGTGTACACATTCTATAACAAATCTTTGTTTTCTATTTATAATCTATTCCCTATCATGTGTCTTGCTGGTGGGAGATTGGAGAAAGTACAAGCATCCTGTAGTTCGAAAGCCTGGATTTTGTTTTTACTTAAGAGTCTTATTTTGTGAATAATAAAATGGGGATGATTGAGGCCAGCAGGTGGCATTGTGGGTAAGGCACCAGATTCCCACGTGGTCAACTGCAGTTTGAGTCCTGGACCTGGCAGCTTGAAACTCCCATTGGGTACATGTGCGTGCGTGCCCACAATCCCAAGAGGAGAATGGAGGAGAAGGGGTTGCAGCATGGCCATCCTTCTAGGAGGCTAATTTCTCACTTTCTATCTCTGTCTCTCCAGTGAGCTCACTCAACCTATAGCAAAAATCTCTAAAAAAAAAGGGGGGGGGGGGGGGAGGATCATGTTCTAGTATCTCATTTTTTTCCCCCCTGCCTTGTATCTTTACATTGTTGAAGTGAGGATAATTGTAGGTTAAGTAATAATATAGTTAAATGTTCTCTATGAATTGTAAAAATGACCTCCAAATGTTGCTTATTATTCTTGTTGCATCTCATTATCGTTGACGTATTAGATGAGGTGGATTTACTTTGGATTCCACCCAATACGTTATCAAATGTTATATAGACATGTCGATGGAGTACTCAGAGGCCCTTACAATATGGTATAAGATTATATTATGGTAATAGCTCCTCCGAGTAGTGTTATAAAAAATTTCAGGGTGAACATTTTTGAAGTCCACAGCAATGAGTAATTCTTTTTTTGACTGGATGAATTTAAAATAGAAAAAAAAAGTCAAGGGCTAGCAGGTGGTGTGGTGATTGAAGCAATAAATCCCACTTGGCCAACTCCAGTGTTTGAGTCCCAGACCAGCAGTTGGTGTAATGGCTATGTTGCTGAACTCCCATGTAGTTGACTGAGGTTCGAGTCCCAGACCCGGTGGCTTAAACTCATGCCGGGCGCGTGTACGTGCGTGCCCAAGATCCCGAGAGGAGAATGGAGGAGAAGGGATTACGGCATGGCCATCCCCCCTGAGGGGTGATTTCTCCTTTTCTGTCTCTCTGTCTCTGTCTTTCTGGTGAGCACATGCACCCTACAGCAAAAAAACCTCTCAAAAAAAAGAAAAAAAAAACATGTCAAGTGCATGTGTGTGCATGCCCCAAATCTAGAGAGAATGAAGGAGAAAGGATTGCAGCATAACCACGCCCCCTCGGGGGATGATTTCTCACTTTCCTCTTCTGTCTGTTTTTCTCCAGCAAGTATGTACATGCACCCTGTGGCAAAAAAATCTAAAAAAAAAAAAAAATTAAAAAATTAGATACAGCACTATATTCCACAAATACATCTTTAAACAGGGACTATTTTGTGGGGTGTTATTTTTTGTGCTGCTATCATTGGGAGCTCTGAATTAGGGTTCCAGAAGCTCACAGATTACAGATTGTACTTTTTCCAGTTGAGGATCCAAAGCAAAATGCTGGATCTTCCGGGACCAGCAGATAGCATAATGATTACATCACTGGACTCCATGTTGTCGACCGCAGTTTGAGTCCTGGACGCGGCAGCTTAAAATTCACACAGGGAGTGCAAGTGTGTGTGTCCAAGATTCTGAGAGGAGAATGGAGAAGGAGAGATTGTGGTGTGGTCATTCCCGGGGTGGGGGGACGGGAATGATTTTTTGCCTTCTGTGTCTCTGTCTCGCTATCTCTCTGGCGCGAGCACATGCCCTGTAGCAAAAATCTCTCTAAAAAAGAAAAAAAAAAATGTTGGATCTTCCCAATCTGGTTTTTCCATGTAAGATAGTGTGTGATTACTGGAGATTGAATTCGGTCCTCTTTTTCCTAAGACTTCTGATAGCTCTAAAATCCGAATTATTTAGAGAAGACCAGGGTGAGTATATTTATGTACACGGGGAACATATGTGCGTGTGAACATATTTATCTATTCATATATTTGTTCAGTAGCTAGGAGGACGTTTCATGTTTAGAGAGAGAGGAATCAAAAAAAACCTGCCATATACATTTGAAAAAATTAAAATTAGATTATGTCCATTTTCTAAGGGAAAAAAAAAAACAACCCTTTGGCTAACAGGACCCTATCCAGAGCTGAGTCTTAAAATGCAAAGAGGGTGCTTTAAATCACGGTTCTCTTAATTAGGGTCATTGTTACCGATGAAAGGCGATTTGGGTGTTCGTCTAATAAGAAAATACCAGTTACGGTATATTATCAACCCTGACTTGCCAGGGATTGAATTTCCTGATATGGTCTGCTGGGAACCTTTAAATGAACAAGAGCAATTACAAAGCGCAAGTCTGCAGCCATTTGTTGGCATTATCTCAGGATAACTTCCCTGAAACCGTCATGATGAAATGCAAAGGTAGATAATTTAAAAATCCATTTAAAATAGCTGGGGTGTAATTCCAGCGAAGGTCTTTCTCTGTAGTGGACAGTACGGGGAGACTGCGCGTTTGTGAAATGGATCCTTTACGAATGGCCTTTTTTTTTTTTTTTTTTTTTTAAGAAGTCTTGAAACCACCTTAAATCATTCTCTTAAGTGTGATAGGAGTAAAACAATCATTTTGTGCTATTTGCTTTTTGTTTAAATGAAAGAATGTCATAAAAGTTCATTTATTATTATTATTATTATTATTATTATTATTTGGAAAGATTTTTACTCCAGGGCTCATGCACGTGCCAGAGACAGAGAGACAGAAAGCGAGATATCACCCCCGAGGGTGGATGACCACAACACAATCCCTTCTCCTCCATTCTCCTCTTGGGATTTTTGGGACGTGTGCACACGCACATACCTGGTGTGAGTATCAAGCTGCCGGGTCCAGGACTCGAACCGTGCTCAGCCATGTGGGAATCAGTGTTGACTTTTGGGGGCCAGCAGGTGGCTCGGGGGTTGAGGTGCTGGACTCCATATGGGAGAGAAAAAAATTAAAAAGAAAAATCACTACTTTATTCTCTCGTTCCTTTTGCACAGTGTTAAGCTTTCTGTTTTTTTAGATGACTTGAGTAGAAAATGGAGCCAGCAGGTGGCGTAGTGGTTAGACCACTGGACGCTCACGTGGCCGACCATGGTTTGAGTCCTAAACCTGGTGGCTTGCTTTCTCACTTTCCCTCTCTCTCTCTGTCTCTCTGGTGAATGTACGTGGCAAATTAATATAATAATAATAACAACAACAACAAATAAAATTAAATAAATAGTCCCCCCAAAATAAGACAAGATTGTTTTGTGGACATAGAGGTATAGGAACTGTGTAATGGGAAACATTTTTTTTTTTTTTTGAAGAGGTTTTTCGCTATAGGGTGCGTGCGCTCGCCAGACAGACAGAGAGAGACATAGAGACAGAAAGCGAGAAATCACCCCCCAGGGGGGATGGCCACGCCGCAATCCCTTCTCCTCCATTCTCCTCTCGGGATCTTGGGCACGCACGCACATGCGCCCGGCGTGAGTTGTAAGCCACCGGGTCCGAGACGCGAACCACGGTCGACTACGTGGGAGTCCAGCGACATAGTCATTACGCTAACTGCTGGTTCCCATGGGAAACATTTTTTACCCACGGTTACATACTCTCTTCTTCATCAAATAGATCCATGAAAGCATAATGAAACAAAAGCAAGACTTCCAAAAAGAACATTTCCAAGATAGATAGGGAGGCGGACAGATCAAAATTAAGATGCCACATTTGTGGGGTTTTCTTTCCCTCTTTCCACCTCTCCCGATCTTCCTTTCCCTTTCTCTTCTTAAGTTCTTAAGCAAGAGTTGGAGATTAAGTTCAAGCCCCATCCCAGCCAGATTTTATTGTTGGTCACTCAACTCCGAAAATACGGGTTTATAATGGAAGTCCTGACACTGGCTTCGCTGTAGTCAATTGCAGGATGGACCAATAAACTTAAAGCCAGAGCCGATTACCAAGAACGACGACCACTCAGAGAGCAGAACAAAATTTATTGTTGTTCTGAATCTTGCTTTGGTTCTCTGGCGTAACACAGGTACATTCAGACTTGACTTCTTTTTTTGTTTTTTTTTGGAGAGGTTTTTGTTATAGGGCACGTGCGCTCGCCAGACAGACAGAGAGAGACAGAGAGACAGAAAGCGAGAAATCACCCCCCAGGGGGGATGGCCACGCCACAATCCCTTCTCCTCCATTCTCCTCTCAGGATCTTGGGCACGCACGCACACGCGCCCAGCGTGAGTTTAAGCCACCGGGTCCGGGACTCGAACTGCAGTCAACTACGTGGGAGTCCAGCGACATAGCCATTACGCCAACTGCTGGTCCCTGACTTGACTTCATTTTGAAAGGCCACCATGCCATGCAGATCCCAGAGAGAAGCCCTCTACTCCGAGAGAAGAAGGATTCTCTTCCTGACAGTCCACACGTCACTGCAAAGAAAGGCCTGACTCATCTCTAAAGGACGCTTCCGTTAGGATCATGCGGAAAATATTTGCGATCGATTTTAAAGCAATTCATCGAGGAGAGGCTAACGTATTCTTTTGGCGTTCGACGGTGCCTTGTGTTCTATGGTTTTCATGTTCATCCTAGGTGGTAAATGATGGGTTATTTTAAGTGGCTCGACAGTGACCCTCAGATGTTTATTTTTATCACTGCCTCATTTCTTCTTTCTTTCTTTATTTTTGTTAGAGAGAGTTTTGCTAGCACGGGACCCACCCTTAATCCAACCCTGAGTAGTATCTGTGTTCCCTGTTGTTGAAGACTGTATGAGCTGATAATTAAAAAAAAAAAAAAAAGAAAGAAAAAACTGAGGGAACTGGGGAAACTGGAGGGTATGGTGGCAGGGATGGCAGCTGCAGATGCTGGAGACAGTGTGGGAAGGGTGATAGGGGTGAGTGATGGAGGGCAGAGGGGAGGGATAAAAAAAAAAAAAAATAAATAAATAAATAAATAAATAAATAAATAAAGAGAGAGTTTTGCTATAGGGTGCATGTGCTCTTTGGAAAAACAGAGAAAGACAGAGACAGAAAGGGAGAAATCATCATCCCCTTTCCCCCCCAGGGGTGATGGCCACACCACAGTCCCTTCTCCTCCATTCTCCTCTTGGGATCTTGGGCATGCACGCACACGTGCCTGGCGTGAGTTTTAAGCTTTTGGGTCCGGGACTTGAACTGTGGTTGACTACATGGGAGTCTAGCAATGTGACCATTACACCATCTGCTGGTCCCCAGGCGTTGATTTTTAGTACTGTCGCATTTCTTTAAGTTCAAGTTGTCATTTCTCTCGTCACAATCCAATCACATAGGAAGTACAACTCATTGAGAATGGTCATTTCATGTAACCCACCGCCAGACAAGGAGTAATGGCCACACCTGCTGCTTCCTTTTCCCCATAGATCAGGTGTTAGTTGAGAATGGAGCCGTTATTATTCATGTTCCCAGGTTTGGAGTTTCTTTCTCTCTTTTTTTTTTTTTTTGGAGAGGTTTTTGCTATGGGGCGCCTGCACCCGCTGAAAAGACAGAGAGAGACAGAGAGACAGAAAGCGAGAAATCACTCCCCAGGGTTGATGGCCACACCGCAATCCCTTCTCCTCCATTCTCCTCTCGGGATCTTGGGCACTCACGCACACGTGCCCGGCATGAGTTTAAGCCACCGGGTCCAGGACTTGAACTGCGGTCGGCTACATGGGAGTCCAGTGACATAGCCATTACGCCAACTGCTGCTCCCAGGTTCGTAGTTTCTGATGCTGAATTCAGAGCCTCACTTTTTTTTTTTTTAAAAGGTGTGTCATATGCACTTGCCAGAGAGAGACAGAGAGAGGAGGAGGAGGAGGAGGAGGAGAAGGAGAGTGAGAAAGAGAGAGAGAGAGAGAGTGAGAAACCCTCAGAGGAAATGGTCACGCCATAATCCCTTCTCCTCCCAAGATCTTGGGCATACACTCATGTGCATGTAGTGAGTTTCAAGCCACTGGGTCTGGGATTCGAACCGCAGTCGGCCATGTCGGAGTCCAGTAACATAACTGCTATGCCAACTGTATTTCCCACGGCTGTATTTCTTAGTGCCTTCCTTTCCCCCTCATCCTCAACACAGACCAGGTTCATCTTGGCAGTGTGGCTTTGGGGATAGAATGGAACTGCTTTCTACCAAAGACTAGGCAAACCGTACATCTGTACTAAATGCAAACTTGCCGGCCCAAAGTATAAAACCATCAAAAAATAAAACTCAGGAGGACCAGCAGGTGGTGTGGTGGTTAAGGTGCTGGATACTCTCACATGGTTGACCATGGTTCGAGTCCCAGGAGTCCCGGGAGTCCTGGACCTGGTGGCTTGCTTTCTCACTTCCCTTCTTTCTCTCTCTCACTCTCTGTCAAATGAAAAATAAATACATGAATGAATAAATAAAATTAAAAAAAAAAACTCAGAGGAATGTCTTATGCCTACTTACAAATTCTATGCTAGAAAATAACAAAATATCAAGAACTAAGAATGGAGCCACGGGGAGTCAATGTATTCTGTAGAAAGATACTTCTTTACAACTTTGTTACCTTTCGTGCAGCTTGTTGGTTGTAACAGTAAACAATTAAAGGCAGGGCCATTCTGAACCCTTTTAGATGAACATTGCTGAAAAGAATAAAGGCGAAGGCTGACCACTAAGAACCAAGGAGCAGAAATGGATAGTTAGAGAGCTGCTATTACAATGCTTTTTTATCCCCCTTCTTGGAGCAGAACTTTTGTTTGATAATTAACAGACCTGCAGAGCCCCTTCCATCCGGAGACTCTGAGGGTACCGATCCCTCTGTCCCTTGCAGTCACATTTGTTCTTTTCGGGTCTTTTTCCCCTGAGAGTTTTGCAGATTTTATAATTGAGGGGTGGAGTGAAGGCAGGGGAAGTGACCAAAGGTGACCTGCTGTGTGAGGGACAGGCCTGGTGTCCCCTTGCTCTGAGGGTGGGGGGAACTGCACAATTTTCCTGCTTTATGATTTTGTTTTGTTTGGGTTTATTCTATTCTATTTTTTTTTCTTTTGGTGATTTTTCACAAGCATCAGAGTCCATATCCAGATATTATTATAGTAAAAACAAAAACATCGAGGCCAGCAGATGGTGTAGCGGTTACATCACTGGACTCGCACAGGGCTGACTGCTGTTTGAGTCCCGGGACCGGTGGCTTGAAACTCATACCAGGCGCATGTGTGTGCATGCCCAAGATCCCAGGAGAATGGAGGGGAAGGGATTGTGTTGTGGCCACCCCCTGGGGGTGATTTCTCACTTTCCTCACGTTGTCTCTGTCTCTCTCTCTGTCTCTGTCTCTCTGGTGAGTGCACGGGCCCTAAGGCCAAAACCTCAAAAAATAACCAAAAAGAAAATGTGCATATTGAGTCCAAACACATACTCTCTCACTGAGAATGTATTTGTCCTTTAAAACAGATGGTTCTATCTGAACTGAATCTTTTGTGTTTGGTAAATTGAAAAGGATGGATTGCTGACGATGGGTACGAACATCAGCCCGATTCTCAGCTGGAACATCTCGGGGTGGTGAATTTGATAAGGAGATGCCATTCCTTAAGGTTTTGCTTTGAGGGTTGATGGAGTGGTAGTTAAGGTGGCCAGCAGGTGGCATGGTGGTTAAGGCACTGGACTCTCACATGGTCGACTAGTTTGAGTCCTGGACCTGGTGGCTTGAAACTCATGCCAGGTGCATGTGCATGCGTGTCCCAAATCGCAGGAGGAGAATGGAAGAGAAGGGATGGTGGCACGGCCATCTGCCCTGGGGGCTGATTTCTCACTTCCTCTTTCCATCTCTGTCCATCTATCTCTGTCTTTGGTGATTGCATGTGCCCTATGGCAAAAACCTTTAAAGAAGAAGAGGAAGAGGATGAATTTGAAAAGGAGGAGAAAGAGAAGGAGGAGAAGGAGAAAAAGAAGAAGAAGAGAAGGAAGAAGAGGAAGAAAAGAAAAAGAAGAAGAAAAGAAGAGGGACCAGCAGTTGGCATAACGGCTATGTCACTGGACTCCCACGTAGTTGACCGCGGTTCGAGTCTTGGACCCAGTGGCTTAAACTCACACCAGGCGCGTGTGTGCGTGCCCAAGATCTCGAGAGGAGAATGGAGGAGAAGGGATTGTGGCATGGCCATCCCCCCTGGGGGATGATTTCTCGCTTTCTGTCTCTCTGTCTCTCTCTTTCTGGCGAGCGCACGTGCCCTATAGCTAAAACCTCTCCAATAAATAAATAAATAAATAAATAAATAAATAAGTAAATAAATAAGAAAAGATGAAGGTTTTCCTTTGAGCTGAAGCTTTTCTACAAAGACCACTCTCTTGCCTCTCCTTCAAGACCCAGTATGGAGCTAATCAGATTCCCAAAGTGTTTTTGTTTGTTTGTTTGTTTGTTTTCCAACAAGGAATAACTTACTGAGTCTTTCCTATATGCGAGATTCCCATTGTGGGACTGGATTGTGGGCTAAGGGAGAG
Organism: Tupaia tana; assembly: GCA_026018925.1. Taxonomy (NCBI): domain Eukaryota; kingdom Metazoa; phylum Chordata; class Mammalia; order Scandentia; family Tupaiidae; genus Tupaia; species Tupaia tana. Next base: position 19,201,489 of record JAKSZU010000028.1, on the reverse strand, counting down.
GCAGACTTAGCTTTGAAGGCATCTTAGAAGCAGTCTAGGGGCTAGTAGGTAGTGCGGTGGTTGAGGCACTGGACTCCCACATGGAGGACCATGGTTCGAGTCCCAGATCTGGTGGCTTGATTTCTCACTTTTTCTCTCTCTCTGGTGAGCAGGTGTGTCCAGTAGCAAATGAAAAATGATAATAATGAAAAATTAAAATAAAATAAATAATTATGTAACAAGAGAAACAATCTATGTGTCAATCCATCCTAGGACAGTCTTCTCAAAGGGAAATAAGGTTCTGTCTGGATAGTTGATGACCTTCTGATACCATTTGACTTGTCCATGGGCAGACAGTCCCGTGGATACTCTGACCAGCATAAAAACATGCTAACCATCTGATTTCAGGTAATTTACACTCACATAAATCAAAAGTGAAGGACTAGAGCCAATGGGGAAGATGTAGTGCTTCCTGTCTTTTTTAAAATCTCTTCTAAAAAAATCAGTGGTTTTTATAAATTTATTATTTAATGTATTATTATTATTATTTAAAGTTTTTTATAGGACACATGTGCTTGCCAGAGACGGGAGGGGGGGAGTGAGAACGTAAGCCTGGGACTGGGCCGGGACCGGGACTCGAACCATCGCTGGCCATGTGGGAGTCCTGCACTGTAACTACCACACCACCTCCTGTCCCCCCAAATCAGTGATTTTTAAAAAATAGATTTAATTGTAATAGTAGGAGACTCATTTCAGTACCAAAGGTCAGTGAAAGGTTAAAAGTGAGATGATTTTTCTTTAAACTTCTGTATTTTCTTCAGTGTGAATCTTGCACATAGTATGGCCTCAGTAAATGATTGCCTGGTGAAAAAAATAGATAGATACTTATACATGTGCATGTGTGTGTGTATATGTATGTATTTATATATATGTGTATACATAGAGACTCTCAGAGCACACTACGTGTATATAAATGTGTGTGTATACTATAGACTCCCAGAATATATGATGTGCATATGTGTGTGTGTATGTGTGTGTATGTGTGTGTATATATGTGTGCATTTATACATGTGTGTGTATACACAGACTTTGAGAGTATACTAAGTGTATGATGTAAATGTGTGTGTGTATATATGTGTGTGTATTTATATATGTGTATGTATACATAGTGTACTGTGTGTGTCTGTGTGTGTGTGTGTGTGTGTGTGTGTGTGTGTGTAGAGAAAGAATCCCAGACTATACTACAGGAAAGTCATGATGCAGAAAAACAGAAAAATACATCATGGCTTTCTCAACAACATAATATATTTGTGTATATATGCACACATATATATCTATATCTATCTATATCTGTATATATATATATATATATCTGTATATATATGAATATATATATATAGTATACTCTGGGAGTCAATAAAATACAAAAAAGAAAATAAGACTTGGAATCTGATGTTTAAATTCTCTGCTTCACTCTACCACATGGAAACTTCCAAAGAGAGTTGACAGTGTGGTGTTGAGAAATCAGTGATGTTGGGGGACCAGCAGTTAGCGTAATGGCTATGTCACTGGACTCCCATGTAGCCGACTGCAGTTTGAGTCCCGGACCCAGTGGCTTAAACTCACACTGGGCACGTGTGTGTGCGTGCCCAAGATCCCGAGAGGAGAATGGAGGAGAAGGGATTGTGGCATGGCCATTCCCCCTGGGGGATGATTTCTTGCTTCCTGTCTCTCTGTCTCTCTCTGTCTTTCTGGTGAGCGCACGCGCCCTGTAGTGAAAACCTCTCCATGATGGAGTGGTTACGTCACTGGACTCCCACACGACTGACTGCGATGGAGTCCTGGAACCTGTGTGCGTGTGCACACATGCCCAAAATCTCGAGAGGGGAATGGAGGAGAAGGGTGACGGTGTGGCCATCCACCCTGGGGGGTGATTTCTCACTTTCTGTCTCTCTGTCTCTCAGGAGATCACATGTGCCCTATGGCAAAAATCTCTCTCTTAAAAGAAAAAGAGACATCAGTGATGTGGACCCCTTTGTGTGTTGAGAGGAACCGAACAGTCAGTTGAGGGCGAAGGAAGCAAGTTCTGGGGACCAGAGAGCCAGGCCCGATCTACTCTGTCAACCCGGCAATGGAAAGTCTCTCAGTTCCGAGGGAGCCAGGGAAAGGACCCCACTAAAGCAGCCCTCGGATACCAAGAACCCACTCCGGGTATGAGCTCCCTACCATGCACACCCTCTGGAGATGTCCCTTGTCATGTTGGTCCGTGGGAGATCAGAGGAGATGGCTAATTCTGCAGTCTCCAGGGAGGCCCGTGACGTCGTGGCTATGACACCCGCACCAGGGTCTGCCAGTATCCCTGACATTTGGCACCAGCCAGCAGAACCATTCGGCCCAAAGCGGAAGTGTGCCAAAGGCTGTCACGTCGATCCCCAACCACACTCTGCAAACCCCGTCACCTCAACCTTCCAGACTCCTTAGAATGCAGTCTGAATATCTTTATCTCTTTGGCCTTGTCTGGGGCTTTTTCATATATATTTATTTATTTATTTATTTATATTTATTTATTTATTTAGATTTTTGGCCATCGGATATATCTGCTTACCTGACAGAGACAGAGACAGAGACAGAGAGAGAAAAAGTGAAAAATCACCTCCCTGGGGAAATGGCCATGCTACAATCCCTTTTCTTGACTCTCCTCTTCGGATTTTGGGCGTGCACTCACACATGCCTGGACTTTCAGGTTGCTGGGTCTGGGATTCGAACCACACAGTCAGCCACGTGGGGCCCAGCACCTTCACACACACACCCCCGTGCCGCCTGCTGACCCTCCTTTTCATTTCATTTCTTTTCTTCTTTCTCTTTTGGCCAAAGTCTGAACACTGATTTGATCCTTGATGTCTGGCAGTCCTTGTAACGGTCATCTCTGAACCGTCGCTGGTTCGTAACCTCTGTCATCACAGGCTTGGCATTTTTTTTCTTCCTGAAGAATCTCCACGCACAGGCAGGCGTCTGTGCACATCACCCCGCCCGGGCGTCCCTCCTTTCATCCTCCTCTCTCCCACGCATGCCCTCCATGCTCCGCCAATCACCCCCCCAGAGCAGGTCTCTGTGGCAGCGCAAGGTCCACATCAAAGCTTGCTTCCAGCCCGCCGCTGGCCTCTACGGCTGGCATTGTAGAGACGGAGAGTGTGAGGGAGACGGACTGGGTCGCCTGAATGGTCTCTCACACAGAAGGAGCCTGAAGAATAGAACAAAACCCTGCATTCTCCTGCTCTTTGTAAGACGCCCGGGTAGAGTGGCCGTGTGTGGTGCACAGCCGGGTTCGAGCTGCATGAACACTCTTTCAGTTTACAAACAAGAGGCCTAATTTGGAAGAAAAATCTCCTATCTGATTACTTCTTTGTGTTCATCCATGTGTGAAAAAATATCTGTTCAGGGCATGTTGAGGGGGGCGGTTGGGTATTGAGGTGGTTTCTAAATTCTTCAGGCAAAATCATGTGCAATTGAGAGACCATTATTCATCCCTCATTTTCCAGATTTAAAAAAAAAAAATTAATGACTTCATTAAGGGTTGCCTCATTTTGAGCATGATAGAACAAGAGTGAAGCAGGTCTTATTGTCACTCTGTCTAACCAGCCTCTTAAAACAGCAGCATAGAAATACTTCACGTATGTGACCAAAATTCCATCTTTCTCGTAATGATGTGTTATGGCATTTCAAGAGGATGCAGTTAGGGTCACTGAGAAAGAGAAAACTCCAGAACATTTTTTGAAACCTTCTTGGTTACCAATGCCCAATTCCTTGGGTCTAAACTATTGCAATACAGACAAGGACACTGCTGTGTAGGTTTTTCTAAAGTGGTCAGTTCAAATGGTTCCAAAGGGAATAAACATTAGGTTTTTTTTTTTGTTTGTTTTTCTTTTTTTGCCATAGGTTATGTGTACTAGCCAGAGAGAGACAGAGACAGAGAGGGGGGAAAGTGAGAAATCACTTTCTAGGGATGATGGCCAAGCTATAATTCCTCCTCCATTCTCCTCCTGGGGCACACACGTACACTTGCCCCATGTGATTTTCAAGCTGCTGGGTCTGGGACTTGAACCGTCATCAGCCATATGGGAACCTAGTGCCTGAACCACCATACTGTACCTTCTACTGGCCCCTCAAAAGCAGTTTTTTCTTAATTGTATGTATTTATTTTATAAGTGAGAGAGAGAATTACAGCACCCACAATAGAATCTGTTGTTTTTTTGGGGGGAGAGATTTTTGCTATAGGGTGCATGCACTCACCAGAAAGACAGAGAGAGACAGAGAGACAGGAAGTGAGAAATCACCCCCTAGAGGGGATGGCCACACCGCAATCACTTCTCCTTCATTCTCCTCTCGGGATCTTGGGCACGCACGCACACGCGCCTGGCGTGAGTTTAAGCCACCAGGTCTGGGACGCGAACCGTGGTCGACTACATGGGAGTCCAGCGACATAGCCATTAGGCCAACTTCTGGTCCCAGCACTTTTTTTTTTTTAAAGAATATATTTGGTCTTCCATTTTCGATAGTCATTTTGATCAGTTTCATATTGGCATAGTCTCTTAAATTTTCAGAAGCATTTCTTAGTTGGATGCTTGGGGTTGGGGGTTGTCTTATGACTGTAGTTGAAATCTTGCACAAAATCACGGCCTTGGGCAAAGAATGTGGAGAGCTAACCATTTATGGGTGGGGGATTCCTTGTTGACAAGTTAGAACGAGAGCTACATTGGGATTCTTTATTAGAGATATAAATTTAGAGACAGTATCATTGGCTCGTTTTAGTTCACATGCGTTCTTCCCTTGAAAGGCAGGAGAAAGACAGACATATTTCATTCCATGTGTGACCACTGCTTGATAGATAGGGGTTTCTTTTTTTCTCTCTTTTCTTTTTGATTTTTTTTTTTTTTGAGAGATTTTTGCTATAGGGTGCATGCACTTGCTAAAGAGATAGAGAGAGATAGAGAGGCAAAAAGTGAGAAATCACCCTCTTGGGGGGTGGGGGGGATGGCCATGCTGCAATCTCTTCTCCTCCGTTCTCCTCTTGGAATTTTGGGCACACATGCACATGCACCCAGTGTGAGTTTCAAGCTACCGGGTCTGGGACTTGAACTGTAGTCGGCCATGTGAGAGTCCAGTGAGGTAACCATTACATCATTTGCTAGTCCCAATATGGGTTTCTTAGAGTACGAGTTTGAAGAGACTCCTGAGGTCATATCTGGGCTCAGTAACAGCACTTTGGGGGATAGAACATTATTATTTTTTAAAAGATTTATTTAATGTTCTTTATTATTATTGTTATTTTAAAATTTGCTGTAGGGTGTGTGAACTCACGTATCTCAGAGAAAATGAGAAAAAAAAAGTGAGAAAGCAAGCCACCGGGTCCAGGACTCGAACCATAGTCGGTCATGTGGGAATTCAGCACCATAACCACCATGCCACCTGTTGGCCCATGACAGATGATTGATATCTGTTCTGTGTGTATAAGTTTGTGTATCCACAGAGACACTGGCATGCTTACTAGATTTTACTCTACCTGGACAGGGTTACGTAATAAATGCCTCCATTCCTTGAGACCCCAGGCACCGGAGGGCTATCATTGACCTCTATTTTGTCTTGCAATTGATAATTAATTGGCTTTATTGCATCCAGCGTTGATATAGCAAACCAAAGTACCATTTTCCTTGAACGTAAATGCTTAAGGGAAAGCTAGGTCTTGCTCGAGTCTGTGCAGGGGAGAACATTCATTTTATTCCACGTAAGTTAATAATGGGAATCTGCTTCCCTGACAGCGTTTTGGGAGTGAGCACATGAAACTATTCTGCTCAAGAAAGTCTCTTTCCTAACTCACAATTTGCTCAATTTTATTTACTTTAGTGAGTGACTCGAAAGAAGAATGCTCTTTCTTGTGATTTCTTTTTTCGCCCCCATGTGAGAAGTTAATGATTAAAGTTGTTCATCTATGATAGGACAAGGCTGAGGAGAGTGTAACAAAATGCCGAGGGGCCAGCAGGTGGCGAAGTGATTAAGGCACTGAATTCCCAAATGGCTAACGGTGGTTCGAGTCCCGGACCTGGCAGCTTAAAACTCACACCAGGCGTGTGTGTGTGAACACCCAAAATCCCAGGAGTAGGAGGGAAGAGGGGGGATTGTGGTGTGTAGCCATTCTCCCTGGGAGATGATTTCCCACTTTCCCTCTCACTGTCTCTCTCTAGCCTGTGTATACAGTCTATGGCTAAAAAACCTTAAAAACAAAACAACAAACAAAGCTGAGTGTAGCAAAATAGAGTTAGGTTCTCTGCTGAGCTTGTTTTAATTCTGAAAAAGCCAAGTTGGATTCCTAATGCCTGTAGACTTTCTGAGATGCAAACAAATACCTGTTTATACACCAGCTAGTGATACGGACGGAAGCATCTGAGGACATTTCCTGGATGTGTGTCTGCGAAAGTGAGAAAGAAGTTCTGAGAGTAACTTTTACTGGACACACTGGAAGAAATCACACTTTTGTGGGACCAGCAGTTAGCGTAATGGCTGTGTCACTGGACTCCCATGTAGCCCATCGTGGTTCAAGTCCCAGACCCAGTGGCTTAAACTCACACTGGGCGCGCGTGCGTGTGTGCCCAAGATCCCAAGAGGAGAATGGAAGAGAAGGGATTGTGGTATGGCCATCCCCCCTGGGGTGGTGGTGACTTCTCGCTTTCTGTCTCTCTGTCTCTCTGTCTCTCTCTGTCTTTCTGGTGAGCACATGTGCCCTATAGCAAAAACCTCTCCAGAAAAAGAAAAAAAGAAAATAATGCAAGGGATTGTTTTTGTTTTGAGAAAGAGTGTTGCTATAGGGCACATGCATTTGCTGGAGAGACAGAGACAGAAAGTGAGAAATCAGCCCCCAGGGAGGATGGCCACGCCACAATCCCTTCTCCTCCATTCTCCTCTTGGGATTTCGAGCACGCATGCACACGCACCCGGCGTGAGTTTTAACCTGCCAGGTCTGGGACTCGACCCATGGTGGACCACATGGGAGTCCAGTGATTACCTTCACTACACCACCTCCCGGACCCCTCAAGTGATGGTTTTACAGGTCAAAGGAAATAACATGATAGATCCTTGGTATACTGCAATTCACTATGCAAATCCGTGTTATTAATATTGTTGCCTTTATTAGAAGTGAACACGGAAAGATTGCTGTAGCAGATAGCATCATAATAGACTTCCTGTTCCAGTCCTGCCATTAACAGACCCGTGTGAGACGGGGCAAGTCATTTATTCACCTACACGTTGACTTGTCTATCTAACAAAATAAAAATCATTTCTTTCTGCTCACTCTTTAGTGTTCCATGAAGCTCAAGTATATGTAAAAGTATGTCACTAACTAGCATCACTCTTCTTCTTCTATTTTTTAAAGAGAGATTTTTGCTATAGGATATGTGCTCTCGCTGGAGAGACAGAGAGAGACAGAGAGACAGAAAGCAAGAAATCACCCCCCTTCCAGGGGAGATGGTCATGCCACAATCCCTTTTCTTCCATTCTCCTTCCAGGATCTTGGGCACATAGGCTCACAAGCCCACTATGAGAATTAAGCTGCCGGGTCCAGGACTCGAACCACGGGCGGCTACATGAGAGTCCAGCAATGTAACCATTATGCCATCTGCTGTTCCCTTGAATCTTTTTTTTTTTTTTTTTTACAAAATAGTTATTACTGAGCCAGCAGGTGCCATGGAGCTTAAAGTGCTGGATTCAACGAGAAGAAGGGAATCAAAGGGAAAAAGGAAGAAGCAAAACATTTAAGGGAGGGAACCAGCAGTTAGCATAATGGCTATGTCACTGGACTCCCACGTAGTCGACCGCGGTTCACGTCCCGGACCCGGTGGCTTAAACTCACGCTGGCGCGTGTGTGTGTGTGCCCAAGATCCCGAGAAGAGAATGGAGGAGAAGGGATTGTGGCGTGACCATCCCCTCTGGGGGGTGATTTCTCGCTTTCTGTCTCTATGTCTCTCTCTGTCTGTCTGGCGAGCGCACGCGCCCTATAGCGAAAAACCTCTCAAAAAAAAAAAAAAATTTAAGGGACACAAAAGTAGAAAATTGAATGTTGATGATAATATGTATGGTAATAACCTTAACTGGACTAATATACAGTGTATTTATGCTGGGAAAATTCACTTTGCAAGCTATAATGATATACAGTGATTGAATGTACCAATAATAATAATAAATTTGAAAAAGATACTGAATCCCACATGGCTGACTGAGCGGTTCAAGCCCTGGATCTGGAATCTTGAAAATCACTCCAGGTGCATATGCATTCATGCCCAAAATCACAAGAGGAGGATGGAGGAGAGGGGTTTGTGGTGTGGTCATTCCCCCCCAGGGGATAATGTCTCACTTTTTTCTCTCTATCTCTCCCTGGTGAGTGCAGGTGCCCTGTAGCAAAAACAAAACCAAAATGAAACAAAATAATAATCATGATTATTTCCAAAGATCTGATTCACAATTCATTCACTTCCCAAACAGCTAAAAATACAGAAAAGCAGAAAAGCAGAAGAGGGGCAGGCAGGTGGCTTGGCAGTTAAGGCACTGGACTCCTACACAGCCAACAGTGGTTCGAGTCCCGGATCTGGTGGCTTTTCTCACTTTCCCTCTTTCTTTCTCTCACTCTCACTCTCACTCTGTCCCTCTCTGGTCAAATTAAAATAAATAAATAAATAAATAAGTAAACAAACAAACAAATAAATAAAGTTAAATGAAATAATTCTTTAAGAAAAAAAAGAAAAAGAAAAGCAGAAAACCCTCTGGATGTTGAACATCCCCCCCCGCCCCCGACCATTTCTTCTCCTAACCTGGACTGTCACCGTGGCTCCTTGACTAATGTGGATTTGTTCTTGCTGTCTGTATCAGGCAGGAAAATACAATAGGAGCATAAATATTTAACCTTCAAAAAGGGATTCATTTACTGGAACTCTGATGATATGAACCAGGGTTATAAATCTTTCTGAGGCATTTCAATATGCATAAGAGAATGAAACCACATGAATGACGGAGCTAACTTTAACCTCGGGTTGTTTAAAAGCATAGTCTTTTTCCTCCCTCTTACAAAAAAAAAGGGGGGGCCTCTGAACATCTACAGGATTGTCAAACATACATGATGAAATTTATCTTTTAAAGTAGCCCCTACTTTTTTTCCCTGGTGCTCTGAAATGTATGTCAACTCTGTCAAGAAGCTGAAAGGAAATGATATTTTATAGCTGCCTATAGGTTTTTGTTATGCTGGAAGAGAATCATTTCACTTTGCCCACAATGGATTGAAAGGCAAATTCTCCTTCTCTGGCTGCTTGTTTTTTTTTTTGTTTTTTTTTTTTTGAGAGGTTTTTGCTATAGGGTGCGTGCGCTTGCCAGACAGACAGAGAGAGACAGAGAGACAGAAAGCGAGAAATCACCCCCCAGGGGGGATGGCCACGCCACAATCCCTTCTCCTTCATTCTCCTCTCGGGATCTTGGGCACGCATGCACACGCGCCCAGCATGAGTTTAAGCCACCGGGTCCAGGACTCGAACCGCGGTCGACTACGTGGGAGTCCAGCGACATAGCCATTACGCTAACTGCTGGTCCCTCTGGCTGCCTGTTAAGAAGGAGAGGGTGAGAGAGAGGATCCTGAGTATGAAGATAGGGGACAGAGTAGATCAAGATACATCGTACTTTTTCTGTGTTCTTTCTCGGGGTTTATATTTAACGAAAAAATGCATTCATCAGCAAAGAACGAATTGGAGTCTTTCTCCACGAACAATACCATCTTAGATGCAAAGATAACGTTTAATCTAAGGAGATACAGAGGTTGTGCAAAAAATGCTTATAGACTCAGGACCAGCAAATGGTGTAATGGTTACATCGCTGGACTCCCACATAATCGATCATGGTTAGAGTCCTGGACTAAGCAGCTTAAAATTCACACCGGGCGTGTGCACATGCATGCCCAAAATCCAGAGAGGAGAAATGGAGGAGAAGGGATTGCAGTGTGGACATCCCTCCCCTGGGGGGGGGGGGGGGTGGATTTCTTGCTTTCTATATCGCTCTCTTTCTGTCTCTCCAGTGAGTGCATGCACCCTAAACTAAAAAGCTCTCCGAAAAGAAAAAAAAAAAAAAAGAAAGGAAGAGGAAAAGATACATTGTTGTCATGGTGTTCTTAAGGCAGGCCCAAATCTACATACTATCAAGCAGCTGGATATTTGGGCAGATAACAAAACAGTGTGACGTGGAATGATGACCCATTGACCGTGGTGACACTTTCCAGTGCGACCTCCTCATGTTTTATCAAACTATCATAACAATCCGTTTCTCAGCGAGTGAATCACAGATCTTTCATGGGAGTTGGGAATAACGATTCACTCCGATCTCTCAGAATTTAACGAGTGGCCATTGACAGGTTCATGGAGAATGCTTATTTTGAAAAAAAAAATCATGCATGTGTTTTACATTTTGTTTTGCACTGAAATGAACTTGTATTTCAATGGCATCAGTCTGCAAACGTGTCGAAGTCCCCTCATACGGTCATCTTTGACTTCGAATAGGTGAATATGCCCAAACACTTTAGCAGAAGATCAAATGGGAAACACAGTCATTAAAATGCTTTTGCTTCGTTCCCCCTCACATTTGTGTATGTTTAAGTACTATTTGATTTATGGTTAAACAGACAAAGCATTTTCCCCTCTTTTTAAAAAAAAATTTGCCAAAGAGCATGTGCATACACTAGAAATATATATGTATATATATATATGTATGTGTGTATTATATATATTTCCCCTCTTTTAAAAAAAATATTTGCCAAAGAGCATGTGCATACACTAGAAATATATATGTGTGTGTGTGTGTGTGTGTGTATTATACCTCTTTTTAAAAAAATATTTGCCAAAGAGCATGTGCATACACTAGAAATAAATGTGTGTATGTGTGTATGTGTGTATTATATATATATATATATATATATATATATATATATATATATATATACACCATTTATACCTCCTATCAGGATTCTGGGCATAGTCGCACATGTGCCTGGAGGTTTTTCAAACCACAGTGTCCAGGACTCAAACCTCCCAATCAGCCATGTGGGATCCAGCTGCCTTAAACACCATGCCACAGGCTGGCTCTGTTTCTGCTGTATAAATGCACTTCACTAATATTATAATATTGATGCAGCTATTCCACTTCTAAGCAAAATTTTAAATTTAACTTAAACATTGTAAAAGTCTCCACCTCTAAGTCTGGATTAGGTTCAAATGAGCTAAGCAGCTAGCTGTTTTGTTTTCCTTATTTTTCTGAGTACTTGCACTGTTTGACTTTTCTTGGAGTGGATGAAGGGCCCACCTTTCCCTTATGATACACTCAACAATTTCTCTCAATGCAAAAGTGCCTTTAAAAGTGACATTGTATTGGGAGGACTTTGGGTGGCAGGAAGATAGAAGCCATAGAAAATTGGAGCAGGCAATGTCTAGCCTTTACTTCTCGCAAATGTTTGCCTTGCAGTTCTTAATTGTTTTAATAAACAATAGGCTTATCACCCCGGTTTTCTAATTCGCAACAAATTAGCAATAAAAATAGAAATTTTGAGGGGTTCCTAGAGGCAAGTAAACTGATAGCCACTTGGATTGGCAACTAGAAGCCTGACAGTAAGAGGGGATTAAAAAAAAAAAAACTGTAACAGTATTTTCACAAAGTAACAATTATAGAAAAGGAATTCTTTTGGCCCATTCAGTGTAAGGATAGACTGCCTTCCTGAGCACCCTCCTATTGCAGTCTAATGCTAAATTTGATCTCCAGTATAATGATTCCTGGAGGCGATTTCAATTATTTCGATATGTGTTAATAACGGATTTCACAGTTAGCAAGGTCCTTTCCAAAATATTAAAAAGTGGGTGTGTTTGACGGCTCCAAATGTTAAGCTTTAATCACAAGAAAATTTACTTATGAGAAATGTATTATCCTTTGGTAATGCTACAGAAGCATGAAGGGAACAAAAATTAAAAAGCAGTAATAATTAACCTTCTTGCCTGGCCCTGTTGGGAACACTATGTATGATTGTCTCTTGTGATTTTTTTTTTTTTTTTGAGAGGTTTTTGCTATAGGGCGCGTGCGCTCGCCAGACAGACAGAGAGAGACAGAGAGATAGAAAGCGAGAAATCACCCCCCAGGGGGGATGGCCACGCCGCAATCCCTTCTCCTCCATTCTCCTCTCGGGATCTTGGGCACGCACGCACACGCGCCCGGCATGAGTTTAAGCCGCCGGGTCCGGGACTCGAACCGCGGTCGACTACGTGGGAGTCCAGCGACATAGCCATTACGCTAACTGCTGGTCCCTCTCTTGTGATTTTTTACGACAACCCACGAGGTAGTGTCTGATGTTATCTTCACGAAGGCAGGAAGCACAGAGAGGTCAAGCACTTTTCCTCAACATCACACAGCAAAGGTAGAATGCAAACCTGTGTTCAGGCTCATGCTATAAACTCTATCACATCAGCTTTTGGTACAGAGCAGTCAAGTTCTATGACTCTGTAGTCTGAGGGACTCACATTGATTTCCAAAGGGGGAAAGTATAGTGGCATGGAAATATTGGTAATTCACACTTTTAATTAAAAAAAACCTGTTGGGACCAGCAGTTAGCGTAATGGTTATGTCACTGGACTCCCATGTAGTTAACCGCAGTTCACGTCCCGGACCTGGTGGCTTAAAACTCACACCGGGCGCGTGTGCGTGCGTGCCCAAGATCACAAGAGGAGAATGGAGGAGAAGGGATTGTGGCGTGGCCATCCCCCCTGGGGGGTGATTTCTCACTTTCTGTCTCTCTGTCTCTCTCTGTCTGTCTGGCGAGCACACGTACCCTATGGCAGAAACCTCTCCAAAAAAAGATAATAATAATAAAAAAAATCTGTTAAATAAAAATAAATATATATAATATTATGAAATCTTAGCGTAAATATACATCTTATTATATTACATAAAATTATATATATTATAGCTTTGGCAAGAGTCAGCTTTCATAATGAAATACATGATTTAATGAAACAGCATTTTAGACACTTTCAGTGATGTGAAGATCTTATGTGAGAAAAAAAAAAAAAAAGGGAGGTTCCAGCTGGTGATGTGTTGGTGAAGGCAGCTGGATCCTACACGACCAACCATGAGTTCGAGTCCGGTGTCTGGTGGCTTGAAGACCATGGCAAGCACATGTATGTGCATGACCAAAATCCTAAAAGGAGAATGGAGGAGAAGGGATTGTGGCATGACCACACCTCATGGGGAGGCGGAGGTGTTCTCTCTTTCTGTTTCCTTCTGGCAAGTACACATGTCCTCCAGTAAAACTAAAAAAGATGGGACCAGCAGATGGCGTAATAGTTATGTCACTGGAGTCCCATATAGCCGACAGCGGTTTGAGTCCCAGATCCAGTGTTTTGAAACTCATGCTGCGTGTGTGTGTGTGTGTGTGTGTGTGTGTGTGTGTATGTGCATGCCCAAAATCCTGAGAGGAGAATGAAGGAGAAGGGATTGTGGTATGGTCATCCCCCTGAGGGGTGATTTCTCGCTATGTCTCTGTCTCTCTCTATCTCTCCAGTGAGCACATTACCCTATAGCAAAAATCTCTCTTTAAAAAAAATTCAAAAAAACTAGGGACCAGCAGTTAGCGTAATGGCTATGTCGCTGGACTCCCATGTAATAGACCGCGGTTCGAGTCCTGGACCCGGTGGCTTAAACTCACACCGGGCGTGTGTGCGTGCGTGCCCAGGATCCCAAGAAGAGAATGGAGGAGAAGCGATTGTGGCGTGGCCATCCCCCCTGGGGGGTGATTTCTCGCTTTCTGTCTCTCTGTCTCTCTCTGTCTGTCTGGCAAGTGCATGTGCCCTATAGCAAAAACCTCTAAAAAAATAGTAATAGTAAAATAAAATAAAAACGAAAAGAATGAGAGGCAAAATATGAAAATATGAAGACTTTCATGGGCTCCCACCTTCTATTTGTATAGTTAATGTCTTTCTTTTTTTTTTTTGAGAGGTTTTTTGCTTTAGGGCACGTGCGCTCGCCAGACAGACAGAGAGAGACATAGAGACAGAAAGCGAGAAATCACCCCCCAGGGGGGATGGTCACGCAGCAATCCCTTCTCCTCCATTCTCCTCTCGGGATCTTGGGCATGCACGCACACGCGCCCGGCGTGAGTTTTAAGCCACCAGGTCCGGGACGCGAACCGTGGTCGACTACATGGGAGTCCAGTGACATAGCCATTATGCTAACTGCTGGTTCCCCGTATAGTTAATTTCAAGAAGCCACAGTTCAGTACTTTTTGGGAACTTCGGTAGATTCAGATGCTGGCTGAATAGAATTTAGAGTCTCCTACCAAGACAATGGGGAATTCACCTGTGAGCATGGAGGTCTAAAAGGGTTAAACAATATATTGGGACCAGCAGTTAGTGAAATGGCTATGTCGCTGGACTCCCATGTAGTCGACCGTGGCTCAAGTCCTGGACACAGTGGCTTAAACTCACGCCAGGCACGTGTGCGCACATGCCCAAGATCCCAAGAGGAGAATGGAGGAGAAGGGATTGTGGCATGACCATCCCCCCTAGGGGGGTGATTTCTTGCTTTCTGTCTCTCTGTTTCTCTCTGTCTTTCTGGTGAGAGCACGTGCCCTATAGCAAAAAAAAAAAAAAAAAGAGTTAAACAATATAAACTCATAAGAGACACAAATGCCCTTGATCACTTATTCATTACAGAACAACAGATGAAGACGGGTGTAACAGACACACGCTTCTGCTCAGAAGCATATGTTGAGTCGAGTGAAAAAAACACAGACCTTACGTCTAACCCTATCCCTACTCTTTTCCAGTCCAAATCCCCCAGCCATGGCTCCCAAGTGCTTGTCTAAACTGGCCCCGCTCACCCTCCATCTTCCACTGTGGCTATTTCCTCCCTTGCTTCCTGGGCCACTCAACGGTGAAATTTCACTGGCAGGCACTGCTTCCCTTGGAAAACCCCATAGATGGCCACCATGCAATCCTCCTGTTGTCAACACTCACCATTTGGTTGTCACAGACCCTTTTTTTGTCAGTGTGCTCACTTGAAAGAGATAGAGACAGAGAGAGAAGGAAGATGCGATATCGCCCCCTAGAGGGTGGATGGCCATGCCACAATCCCTTCTCCAAATCCTTTTGGGATTTTTGGGTACATGTGCCTGGCAGGTTTTTTTTTTTTTTTGGAGAGGTTTTTTGCTATAGGGCGCGTGCGCTCGCCAGACAGACAGAGAGAGACATAGAGACAGAAAGCGAGAAATCACCCCCCAGGGGGGATGGTCACGCCGCAATCCCTTCTCCTCCATTCTCCTCTCGGGATCTTGGGCACGCACGCACACGCGCCCGGCGTGAGTTGTAAGCCACCGGGTCCGAGACGCGAACCGCGGTCGACTACGTGGGAGTCCAGCGACATAGCCATTACGCTAACTGCTGGTTCCCAAAAATCGTGCACTCGCCGAGAGAGACAGAGAGAGAGAGTGAGATGGACTCGATGCCGCAATCCTCCAGCCTCCATAGGTTTTTGCCATAGGGCGGGCGCCACCACGCCCGCCTGGCAGGTTTTTCAAGCCACTGGGTCCAGGACTTGAACCACTCAGTCAGCCATGTAGAATACAGCCTCCTTAACTTCCATGCCACTTGCTGGCCTGTCGTTGACCCTTTACGTGTGCCTCTAGGCCTTCTCTTCTTAGGCTGTGACTTGCGTGTGTGTGCACAGAGAATACATGTCAGGGTTGTCATTGCCACCTCCACGCGTTCCCCACGAGAAACGCTGTGTATCTTGGGTTGTCGAAAAAGTCAGGACATTTTTTTTTTCCCTGTGCAAAAGTGCATCAGGACTTTTCTGATAACCTAGTACGTCTTGATGGTATAAACACAGGTGTGATTCAATTACAGCCTGTTGTGATTCTGCAGGGTGCACCCCCGGTAAAGTTTGCTCACTTGCATTACCTGTTTACCATCACAGTGACACTTCGCTCTTGAGTAGGCAGCATGGTGCCTGGCATCGCCAATCCATGTGCCCCAACCAGGTGGCATTCCCCCCCACCCTCAGTTTGTACATTTGTATATCTGAAAGGTAGTCTAAGACATTTCAAATAAAATGACGTTCAATCCCACGTTTGATGAACAACCTTTAATAAAGACAATAACATCAGATGAGCTGTCTGGGAGACCCTGGGAGCTTTGGACCCACGGGATAAAGCTCTCATTTGCTAACAAAGGTAGTCCCTCCTCATCCCCAGGCATCAGCACTAGAAAAGGATCTACTGTCATTCGAATCCTTTTTTAGTGACAATCTCCGTTTACCACCTGGTTTTCAGGAAGCTTGACAGATATTTTTGTTCAATCATATTCCTAAGCTTGGAGTGTGTGTTCCCCCCTATTTATCATTCCGTCCTTGGTCTGAGTCTCTCTCCTCAAGGCCACTTTCACTTTTCCAACAGTTTGGTGCCAGAACATCTAAACCGAGATGCACAGACGTGGTGGAAGCCTATTCATCCCCACTAATTAACAAGTGAGGATCGGTTCTCACAGCTGGGCCCCGAGAGTGTCACTGTAGCAACAGTTAAAACGGTGGGCTCTCACAGTTTGGCACTTTTCTTTTGAATCCTTCCCAAGAAAGCATACCCAGTAAAGCTCTCACTTCTCATAGCCTTCAAGATCTTTCAGCCTGCTTCACCCTGCCCTGCTTTACCTGTTGGACGGTTCATCTTGTTATCCTTTTTTTTTTTTATTCATTTATTTTAATTTGACCAGAGAGAGTAAGAGAGAGAGAGAGAGAGAGAGAGAGAGACAGTGAGAAAGCAAACTGCCAGGTCAGGGGCTCGAACAATGGTCGGCCATATTCGAGGGAGTGTCCAGCACATTAACCACCACACCATCCACTGATCATCTGCTTTTATTACTATGCATGCACAAGCAGCTTGAGGTCCAGGAAACTACCCTTGTCTGAGACTCACTCACACCCATCCTCTCTATCTGGTGATCTTTTTTTTTTTTAGTATTTTTTGCCATAGGGTGCATGCACTTGTCATAGAGAAAAGAGATGGAGAGAGAAAGAAAAAGGAAAAGTGATAAATCACCCTTTGGGGGAATGGCCACACCACAATCCCTTCTCCATTCTCCTCTCGGGATTTTGGGCACATGCTCATATGCACCCGGTGTGATATTCAAGTCACCAGGTCTGGGACTTGAACTGTGGTTGGCAAAGTGGGAATCTGGCCACCTTAGCCACCATGCCACCTACTGGCCTCTCTTTTTCTTCCTTCCTTCCTTCTTTCCTTCCTTCCTTCCTCCCTTCCTTTCTCTTCCTTCCTTCCTTCCTTCCTTCCTTCCTTCCTTCCTTCCTTCCTCTCCCTCTCCCTCTCCCTCTCCCTCTCCCTCTCCCTCTCCCTCTCCCTCTCCCTCTCCCTCTCCCTCTCCCTCTCCCTCTCCCTCTCCCTCTCCCTCTCCCTCTCTCTCTCTCTCTCTCTCTCTCTCTCTCTTCTGTCTTTCTTTTTGCCATAAGGTACAAGTGCTCACTGGCGAGAGACAGAGATAGAGACAGAGAGAGAGTGAGAAATCACCCTCCCAGGCAGGATGTCCAGTCCATAGTCCTTTCTTTTTCATTCCCGTGTGGATTTTGGACATGCGCACACATGTATCCAACATGTTTTTTCGAGCCTCAAACCACGAACTTAGCCATGTGGGATCCAGCTCTGTTGCCACCATCCTGTGTGCTGACCCCATATATTGACTTTTTAAATAAAAATATATTTAATTTTGTTATTTCATGACCAAGCAAGGGCAAGGCATTTTCAACAAGGTCTCACCATGATGATCTTTTCCAGACTGCCAGCCAACCAGGATCACAGAAACACTGGTGTGTCTTTTTTTTGTTTTTTTGAGAGGTTTTTGCTATAAGGCACATGCGCTCGCCAGACAGACAGAGAGAATCAGAGAGACAGAAAGCGAGAAATCACCCCCCAGGGGGGATGGCCACGCCGCAATCCCTTCTCCTCCATTCTCCTCTCGGGATCTTGGGCACGCACGCATACGCGCCCGGCGTGAGGTTTAAACCACCGGGTCTGGGACGCGAACCAGGTCGACTACGTGGGAGTTCAGCGACATAGCCATTACGCTAACTGCTGGTTCCCTGAAACACTGTGTTGAGGTTGACCTGGGATCAGAACCCAGCCTCCCTGTGTGGCTTCAATAGTATGCAGTGCCCTACTGTCTGCACCACCAGAGGTGGGCCGATAGCAATTCTTTTTTTGTTCTTTAATTATTAGAGGGTTCATGTATGAGAGAGAGAGAGAGAGAGAGAGAGAGAGAGAGCGAGCGCACCCCATAGTGGGACATGGTCATTGTGGAATCCCTTCTCCTCCATTTCTTCATTCTATTGGGATTGGGGAAAGACTGGTATGTTTCTCAATCCACTGAGGCTGGAATCAAACCACAGGGATTTGACCATGTGGGATTTGATTCCCTTAACCACTAGAACATGGGACTGGCCTGACATAGACTCTTAGTTTTTAAAGAGTTAATTAATTAATTAATTAATTATTATTTTTAAATTTTGCTATAGGGCATGTACATTCACCAGATGGAGACAGACAGAGAGAGACAGAAAGAAAGAGAGAGAAAGTGAGAAAGCAAACTGCCGGGTCTAGGACTTGAACCATGGTCGACCATGTGGGAGTCTAGTGCCCCAACCACTATACCTACATTGACTCCAAAAGTCAGCAAACACAACACCATGCTTTAGCTATTTAATCTAGTCTTTAGTAAATGTTGTGAGGTTTTCTCTGAAAAGCATGAACCTTCCTGTTAGCAATCATCTGAGAAAGAAATTGCTTCTGGGAAAACTACGAGAGATAAGGAGAGAGGAAAACGTGCTCCTCTCTCAAAATGGGGTCCAAATAGCCAAAGCTTCAAGCTGTAAAGGGATCTAGATCCTTTCCAGAAGTTTCTCCCTTAGAAAATTAGAGGGAGGGGGACCACCAGTTGGCATAATGGCTATGTCGCTGGACTCCCATGTAGTTGACCGTGGTTCGAGTCCCGGACCCAGTGGCTTATTCACGCCAGGCACATGTGTGCATGTGCCCAAGATCCCAAGAGGAGAATGGAGGGGAAAGGATTGTGGTGTGGCCATCCCCTCTGGGGGGTGATTTCTCGCTTTCGCTCTCTCTGCTTCTCTCTTTCTGGCGAGCGCACACGCCCTGTAGCAAAAACCTCTCAAGAAAAAAAAAAAAAAGAAAGAAAAAGGAAGAAAGAAAGAAAGAAAGGAAGGAAGAAAGAAAGAAAATTAGAGGGAGGTAAGGAGTGTGGCACATGGTCTATCCAGAAAAACCCTAACATTGGATTGGGGTTGGGTAAACACTTCAAGGAGCCTGAGGCCATGATAACAGAATAATGACAGCCAATCTCCACAGCACCAGAGATCAGACTCATGGGAGACAATCCCTCCACAGTGGGGGTGGGAGATGGGTCCTGTGCACCACACCCACAGGGTACCCCATTTCCACCAACACCACATTGCAATATACAATGAAACCATGACAAAACAGTAAGAGTCAAGACCCCACAAGAATCCAGTCTTGCTGCTAACCTGACAGGAGGAGGAGCCCAGACAGTCATGTGAGTGATGGGGAGAGGCTGTAAACACAGAGGAAACCTCATTCACTCACCCACTGCCCGCCAGCACTGGGTCACGGCCTGAGGGTTGAGGACCTCTGATGGAAGGTTTTTTTGTTTGCTAACTTGAAGAGTAACAATAAAACTCTCTCTTCGGTCAGGTCCAGAAGAGCTATTGGAGGTCTGCAGTGGTGGTTTAAATTCTTTTTTTTCTTTTCTTCTTCTTTTTTTAGGTTTCTGCCATAGGGTTTGTGCACTCACCAGAGAGAGACAGAGAGAGGGAAGTGAGAAATCACCCCTTGTGGGGGACACATTCTACACTCCCACCCAAGAGAGACGTGGTCCAAGATTGAGGTTTCCTTGTGCTTCCTACTGGATTCATGAGGAAGGCTCACTAAGTAAGTAGTTAGGGGACCAGCAGATGGTGTAGTGGTTAAAGTGCTGGACTCCCACATGGCAGACTGTGGTTCAAGTCCCAGACCTGGTGGCTTGAAAATCACGCCAGGCGTGTGTGCATGCATGCCCCAAATCCCAAGAACAGAATGGAAGAGAAGGAATTGTGGCATGGCCATCCTTCCTAAGGGGTGATTTTGTGGAAAGCTGCATCACTCAGTGGCATTCTACAATAATTTCTCACTTTCTCTCTCTGTATCTCTCTGTCTCTCTTCTCTATGGTGAGTGCACGCACCCTGTGATAACCTAAAAACCAAAAACCAAAAAACAAAACAAGAACAGAAAAAAACAGGGTGCTTTTGACTGGTGAATGAACTTAACCAAGGAAAGATGTGGTGCATTTGTTTCTAAAGAAGGCATCTTTGGGGAACCAGCAGTTAGCGTAATGGCTATGTCACTGGACTCCCACTTAGTCGACCGTGGTTCGCGTCCCGGACCCGGTGGCTTAAAACTCATGCCGGGCGCGTGTGCGTGTGTGCCCAAGATCCCGAGAGGAGAATGGAGGAGAAGGGATTGCGGTGTGACCATCCCCCCTGGGGGGTGATTTCTTGCTTTCTGTCTCTATGTCTCTCTGTCTGTCTGGCGCGCGCACGTGCCCTATAACGAAAACCTCTAAAAAAAAAAAAAGAAAAAAAGAAGAAGGCATCTTTGTTCTTTTTGAAATTTGAAAGGCAGAATACAACTGTCTGGGTACAGTGTTGATATCAATGAATACCCGTTGGGGCCAGCAGATGGCATAGCAGTTACATCACTGGACTCCCACATAACTGACTGTGGTTCAAGTCCTGAATCTGGTGGCTTGAAAATCATGCCAGGTGTGTGTGTGTGTGTGTGTGTGTGTGTGTGTGTGTGTGTGCATGCGTGTGCGAGATCCTGGGAAGAGAATGGAGGAGAAGGGATTGTGGCATCCCCCTGGGGGGGCATTTCTCACTTTCCCTCTCACTGTCTCTGTCTCTTTCTCTCTCTCCAGCAAGCACACGAGCCCTAAGGCAAAAACCTCTTAAAAATAAAAATAAATTAGTACTTTGCATGTTTGATACTTAAAAATAGGACTGCACCATGGGGTTATGGTATTAGACTTTCCCAGGCCCACTGCACATAGCTGGGGACAGAGCAGGTGAATCACATCACCTAGATTTTGGTCTGGAATGGCTTGCACAGACTCCCAGAGGTGGGAGACACAGCTAACCTCCAAATGACCCAGACATTCTTTACCAGATACCCGGGAAGGAGAAAGTTGAGATTTGCTTGCAAATTCTTTGGAGAAATTTACTCAGTCCTCCCTAGTCCACTTATGCTTTCGATCTTTTGTTTTTTTTTCTTTTATTGAAGTAAAACTCACTGTCTCATAACTCCTTGACAGAAGCTCTATGCTCCAGAGTACACAGAAAATGTTGAAACCCGTGTGCATATGACAGGCTTTTAAACATGGGAAGGCAGTTCTTACGGCTCTCTCCTTTCCAGAGCTTTTTCTTTCCCAGATGAAATAACTGCTTCTATTTAGTGAAAGTAGGCTGTGCAAGGCACGTGATTGATGTGTTACCCACGCCATCTCATGAAACTTGTTAAGACCTCTGCTAAGGAGACATCAGTATTGACACTTTCAGGTGAGTCCTTGAGGTTCCAAAAGGCAGTGGCCTCACGCTCCCTGAGCTCTGTTAAAGTGGAGACTGGAATCCTGAGCTAAGCTGCATTTTGTCTCCTGCGGTTTGACTCACATGGCTAGATACACTCCGTTCCTTTAATCTCCCCTTCCTATCCCTACAGTATCTTTGTTCTCATGGAAACCTGCAGTGGCTAACTCGATTTTTTCTGCCCTGTCTGACTTCTTGGGATTGACGGGTGCCCATGTTCCAGTAGGGTTACTATCAGAGCTGACATTTGCCTAGGGGACCCCATGACCTTGAGTTAGACAATGGTGGGAACCTTTTACGGGTTAAATATAGTCCTATCCTGAGATTTATGTATTTATTTTTATTGGGACTTTCAGAGAGAGTCTGTATTTCTCTGGTTGGGGAAAATGTAAATCACAAAAAGTGGGAATTGTTGCCAGCCATTTTCTGAGGAAGGCTGGCTTACGAAGAGTAGGAAGAGAGATGGTGGGGCCAGCAGGTACTTAGGTGCTGGACTCCCACATGGCCAACTGCGGTTCTAGTCCTGGACCTGGTGGCTTGCTTTCTCACTTTCTCTTTCTCTTTCTGTCTCTGGTGAGTGTAGGTCTCCTATAGCAAATTTTAAAAATAATAACAATATGTTTTTTTTTTAAAAAAGAAGAGAGATAGCATGCCAGAGAAGTAGAAGAAGGGTATGAAAGAGAGGGAGAGAGAGAGACAGAGACATATGATATTTGAGTCTCCTGAACCAATCTCTCTAACATAACTGTAGTTGGGTTGCTTTCCTTGATCAACACCAGAGTTCTGTCTAAGACTGAAGTAAGATGTTTTATGTCACAGACTCTAAAATATAGAATTAACCAAGTTCGGGTGGTGTGGGAGGCAGTCAGAATCCTTCTGTTTGGGGGCCAGCAGGTGGCATGGTGGTTGAGGTTCTAGCTTCCCACCTGGCTGACCACGTTCGAGTCCTGGACCCAGCAGTTTGAAAATCATGCTGGGTGTGTGAGCATGTGTGTCCAAACACCTGAGAGGAGAGTGGAAGAGAAGGGATTGTGACATAGTCATCCCTCCAGGGAATGATTTCTCACTTTTCCATCTCTCTGTCTCTGCAAGAAAGAAAAAAAAAAAAGAGAAAGAATCCTTCTATTTCATGTGGGGAAGTCATCTTTGTCTTAATTATGCAATAGTTCAGCAGTTGGTTTGACAGTTGTCTGCACTCCCTTGGCACTCAGACCATATGTCCACAATGTCTGTAGATTTAGGCAGTTTGGTACAAAAAAAGTCAAGATATTGAGTATGTTCGTTACTCTTGGCCTTCACTAAGGTGCTACAAGAAATCTCCACTGAAAATAGCTTATTTGAAAGCATATAATAAAGAGCAAGACTGACAATATTATTATTATTTTTAAAGTAGTTTTGTTTTATTATTATTATTTAGTTAACTTTATTTGTTATAATTTGATGACAGAGAGAGAGAGGGAGAGAAAGAGAGAAAGTGAGAAAGCAAGCCACCAGGTCCAGGGTTTGAACCATGGTCAGCCATGTGGGATCCAGTGCCCTTAACCACCATGCCACCTGCCAGCCTTGACAATATTGGTTTTTATCTACTATTGTGCAAATGTTCTAGGTTTGGGACCAGCAGATGGCATAATAGTTACATTACTGGACTCCCACATAGTCAACCATGGTTTGAGTCCTGGATCCAGTGGCTTAAAACTCATGCCAGGTGTATGTGCGTACATACCCAAAATCCCAGGAGGGGAATGGAGGAGAAGGGATTGCAGCATGGCCATTCCCCCTGGGGGTGATTTCTTACTTTCTGACTCTATCTCTCCAGTGAGTACACATGCCCTGCCCTATAGCAAAAATCTCTCAAAACAAAACAAAACAAAACAAAACAAAAAAACACAAATGTTCTAGGCCTAGTTAATTTAAAATTTAGATAATGGGACCAGCAGATGACATAATGGTTATATCACATGACTCCCACGTAGTTGACTGCAGTTTGAGTCCTGGACCCAGCAGCTTAAAATTCATGTTGGGTGTGTGTGTATGTGTGCCCAAAATCCTGAGAGGAGAATGGAGGAGAAGGGATTGTGGTGTGGCCATCCACCCTGGGGGATGATTTCTCACTTCTTGTCTCTCTCTGTCTCTCCAGTGAGTGCGTGCGCCCCATAGCAAAAATCCTCTCTTAAAAAAATTTTAGATCATACATTTCTGATGCGTAAGGCAATGCATGTAGATCTGACTGAAACCAAATTTTATAGGGAATAGAAATATCTTTGAGAAGAAAGAGTGTATTACAAAATGGTCTCTGGATAAACTGATTGGTCACTTCTATTCGGAAAGGCTGGAGATGAATGCATTTATGGTATATGATATATTTTTTAAAAATTCAATACTTGAAAAAAATGGAGAATACTTTTTTATATGTGTAAGTATTACTAGAGCAGTCTAGAACAATATTTTAAAAAATGATATATTTTAGAAGAAGGATACACGTAGGAGACTGTAGTAGCAATGTAATGTAATAAACTAATTCATGAATTTATCTATTTTAAAACATTTTTTAAATTTTAAATATATTTATTTTGCATTCATTCACTGTGTATCATTGCATACAAAATGAGTTTTCCCATCCAGAATATACTGTAAATTGGCTCAATCAAAGATATTACCATACATGTTATCTTCAACAAATAATTTTCCATTTCTGGATTCTTATGTATTTTGCTTCTTTTTTTTATTCTCCTTGATTCTGTCCCTCTCACCCTCTGCCATTTCACACCCTCCTCCCACACTGTCTCTGCATCTACAGTTGCTTTTCATGTCTTTTTATTTTTTTTAACATCTTACTGACTCACAAAAAATCTTAATTAAACTAAATACTTTCAATAGTAAGTGCAATTGATATAAACGTATCTATGACCACATGCTTGACTTTAGGCATAGAACTCAGTGAATAGAATGAACATATTATAAAGTAGCACCTCGCTGAGGCTCCATAGTTTACTTCGGTTATGAAGCAGGTATGTTATTTATTTATTTGTTTGTTTGTTTTTTATGTAGTTTTTAATTTAAAGAAAAGCCGTTTTAGCTTTAATAAATCAAAATAAAAAAATGTTAAGAACAATTTGCTTAAGACTTCAAGCCAGGAAAAAGGTTAGGATGCTGTTCAAACAGTAGGTAGATACTAAAAAGTCAAAAAAACAAAAACAAAAACAAAAACGATATGGACGAAACTAAAATCTAGTAACAGGTGCATTGTAATTTTCTTCTGAAACCTTTTTTTCTCTCTCCATTCCCCCAGAGGTATAAACTAATTGATTTGCAAAACAATAAGTGTAGTATGAATTTTGTCTGTTAGAATTCATTTGTTAATTTATATTCTCATCTTCAGGTGCATTCACCTGCCTCCCCCCCAGTTCTAATGATATGGTTCTTATTGTCTACATCCAGTATTTTTCGGTGCACAGTAAAGTGATCCATGACAAAGCATTTGAAAAAAATCACACAGTCAGGTAAAGAGACATTTTCCCTAGGATTAAACAAGAAAGTTTTTTTTCTTTTCTTTTCTTTTCTTTTCTTTTCTTTTTTTTTTTTTTTTTTTTTTTTTGCTATAGGGCACGTGCGCTTGCCAGACAGAGAGAGACAGAGAGATAGAAAGCGAGAAATCACCTCCCAGAGGGGATGGCCATGCCGCAATCCCTTCTCCTCCATTCTCCTCTCAGGATCTTGGGCACGCACACGCACCAGAGTGAGTTTAAGCCACTGGGTCCGGGACTCGAACCGCGGTCGACTACGTGGGAGTCCAGCAACATAGCCCTTACGCTAACTGCTGGTCCCAAAACAAGAAGAGAATGGAAGAGAAGGGATTGCAGTGTGGCCATCTTCCCTGGAGGGTGCTTTCTCACCTTCCCTCTATCTCTGTTTCTCTCTAGTGAGCACATGAGCACTATAGCAAATTAAAAAAAAAAGATTGTTTTACTAAATTAATGAAAGAGCTTCATGAATTTAAAAGGATGCTATACAGGGACTAGTAGTTGGTGTAATGGCTATGTTGCTGGACTCTCATGTAGTCTAACACGGTTCAAGTCCTAGACCTGGTGTCTTAAACTCATGCCAGGCTTGTGTGCATGCGTGCCCAAGATCCCGAGAGGAGAATGGAGGAGAAGGGATTGTGGCGTGGCCATCCCCCCTGGGGAGTGATTTCTCGCTTTCTGTCTCTCTGTCTCTCTCTGTCTTTCTGGCGAGCACACACGCCCTATAGCAAAAACCATTAAAAAAAAAAAAAAGAAGACGGATACTATACATATGATGAATGAGGCTATCAAGTGTAATGGAAAAAATATTCTTGGGCATGTTCTGTCTCAGAATAAGTCTTTATAGTCACAGCTTTCACTTACTTGTACCAAACACTGTGCCATACTCATTATGTATATTATTTATGTCATTTAATCTCGTTTTCATCTTGTAACTTAGATCTTATTATCCAAACATTAAAGATAAAGAATTTGAGGCCTAGGGGATTTGAATAGTCTAAGTCCTAAGTTTGTGTCTAGGATTGACACAAAAAGAGTCAGCCATAAAAGCAAATGCTGATAAATTGGACATGTCAAAATTATACAGTTCTACTCTGTGAAAATCCCTGTGAAAAATATGAAAAGACAAGCTACAGACTGGGAGACAAAATTTCCAAATTATATATCCCACAGGGGACTTCCGCTCAGAGTATGTAATCTCAAATTCCACTATGAAAAAGCAAACACTCCAATTAGAAAATGCACGAAAGATATGAACGGACAGTTCATTGAAAAGGATATACAGATGGGAAACAAACCCATGAAAATATGTTTACCATCATTCACCATTAGATAAATGCAAATTCAAACTGCAATAAGTGATAGTAACACCTAACGGAATGGCTAAAATAAAAATTAATGACAACACCAAAGGCTGGCGAGAATGCAGAGAAACTGGATCACTCGTGTGTTGCTGGTGGGAATGTAGAGTAGAACAATCGTTTTGGCAGAGTTTGGCTATGTCTAACAAAGTAAACACGTGCTTACCATACGACTGAGGAATTGCATTGTGGGCACATATCCCAGGAAAGTGAAAACTTAGGTCGTTCTCAAACTTGTACGCAAATGTTCATAGTAGCTATATTCACAAGAGTTAGAACCTGGAAACGATCCAAATGTCCTTAGATGGTGAATGATTGAGCAAACTGTGGCACCTCCATGCCGTGGAGCAACAAGAAGAAACAACCACTTGTCTTAGTCTGTTTGGCACTGCTATAACAGAATATCCCAGACTGGGTAATTTATAATGAATAAAAACTTACTTCTCACCGTTCTGAAGGCTCGCAAGGTCAAGGTATGGCATCTGATATGGGCCTTTTTGCTGTTTCATAACATAGTGGCCAACATCACATGGCAGAAGGGTAAAGAAAGAACAGAGAAAAGAAAGTGAGAGAGAGAGAGAGAGAGAGAAGGTGTAAGAGAGGGAGAACTCATTTCCTCAAGAACACTATTGAGGGGGCCAGCAGGTGATATGGTGGTTAAGGCACTGAACTCCCACATGGCTGACTGTGGGTCTCGCTCTCTCTCTCTTCCTGTGTCTCTCTCTCTGGTAAGCACATGTGCCCTGTAGCAAACCTAAATAATAATAATAAATAAATAAAATTAAATAAATAATTCTTAAAAAAAATAAATAACGCCATTGAACCACTCAGGAAGGCAGAACTCTTATGATCTAAACACCTCTTAAAGGTCCCAACTCTTGGAATTATGACAAGGGCTATTAACTTTCTTATTTTTTAAGAATTATTTTATTTAACTTTATTCATTTATTTATTTTAATTTGACCAGGGAGAGAAAGAGTGAGAGAGCGAGCAAGAAAGGGAAAGTAAGGGAGCAAGCTACCAGGTCGAGGATTTGAACCACAGTCGGCCATGTGGGAGTCCAGTGCCCTTAACCACCATACCACCTGCTGGTTCCAGGGCCATTGAATTTCAGCATAAGCTTTGGAAGAGATAAGCATTCAAACCATAGCATGCTCATACATGCCATAATTGTATGTATGACATAGGAATTTACTGAGTGGGAACAGCCATCTCCAAAGGTTATGTACCTCATAATTCTTGTTTACATAACATTTCTTAAAAGAAAACAATTAAAAAGATGAATATGAGGGCCACCTAGATGGTATGATGATTAGGGTGGCTGGATCCCACGTGGTCGACTGTGTGATTTGAACCGCAGACCCTATGGCTTGAAAAACAAATGTGGTGCATGTGCTTGTATGCCCCAAATCCTGAGAGCGGAGTGGTGGAGGGATTGTGGCATGGACATTCCTCATAGGAAAGTACTTTTTCACTTTCTCTCTCTCTCTTTCTCTCTCTGTCTCTCTCCAATAAATGCATGTGCCCTGTAGCAATTTTGTTTTTTCTTAAAGAAAAGTAAAAAAGAATGATGGAGATAAAATCAGTGGATATAATAGTTGGGGTTTAGGTAACAGGGAGGGGGAAGAAAGTGACTATGGCTATAGGGAGCAGCGTAACAAGTTCATGGGAGGAAAGCACTCTGTCATGTTGGAGGTCACACATTTGTGGCTAGCAATGTGATGCTATTGCATCAATATTACTAGAAACACACACAGAGAAACACACACTGGTGAAATCTGAATTTGGCCAGTTGATGTCATTGGTAGCAATTTCCTGGTTCCGATCTTTTACTACAATTATACAAGGTGGTACTAGCAAGGGAAATGGCAAAAGGCGCATGGGCTCTCTCTGTATTATTTCTTGGAACTTCATGTAAATCGGCAATGTCTTCAACATAGATATTTTAAAATAATGGGTTGGAGGGATTAGCAGTTGGCGTAATGTCTATGTTGTTAGACTCCCGTGTAGTCGACTGTGGTTTGCGTCCCGGACCCAGTGGCTTAAACTCACACCGGTGCGTGTGCATGCGTGCCCAAGATCCCGAGAGGAGAATGGAGGAGAAGGGATTGTGGTGTGGCCATCCCCCTGGGGGGTGATTTCTCACTTTCTGTCTCTCTGTCTCTTTTTGGCAAGTGCATGCTCGCTATAGCAAAAACCTCTCAAAAAATAATAATAATAATGGGTTAGATGGTAGTATACTGACAAAATGTGACACACTGAGAGACAGACCCACAGAAGAAGGTTATTGGTTCATGTCCATAGACCTCCCTGAGTACAACAGGCATGAGCGTGCCCACGATCCAGGCTGGCTGAAGCTGGCGTGGACTGTGGCTCAGGACCCTGTCAGGGGAGCTGTATCTCTGTCTCTCTGCCTCTCTTTCTTTCTTTCACTGTCTTTCTCAATCACAGAGTAAATAAAACTTTTGGAAAAAATAAATGTGCATGGTGAAGTAAACTTTCTGTGGCCGCCTTTACGGTGCCCCACTGGGACCAGCAGTCGGTGTAATGGCTATGTCGCTGGACTCCCATGTAGTCAACAACAGTTTGAGTCCCGGACCTGGTGGCTTAAACTCACGCCAGGCACATGTGCGTGTGTGCCTAAGATGCAGATAGGAGAATGGAGAAGGGATTGCAGTGTGGCCATTCCCCTGGGCCGTGATTTTTCGCTTTCTGTCTCTCTGTCTGTCTCTCTCTGTCTTTCTGGTGAGTGCACATGCCCTATAGCAAAAAGAAAAAAAAGAAAAAGAAAAAAGAAAACCTCTCCAAAAAAGAAAAAGAAAGATGTCCCACATACTGGTGGGTAACACTGGGCATTTTATTTAACCTTTCATGGCTACAATTTCCTCATAGGAAAACAGGAAATACATTGGTACCTAACTCATGGACTTGTTGATTAAATATTGGTGATATATGTGAAGAACTCATCATAATGCCCCAGCACAGAGACAGAAATCACATTGAACTGTGATCTAGCTAGACCAAATCTTATTCTTTTCTCTTAAAAGTTAAAACGATGGGCAGCTATGCAACCTTTCTTCAAATTTCATTTAGAAGTATAATAATCACCCCAAGAGCTTTTAAACATTATGAACACTGGGAGTTCCCCTTAACCAAGAGATTCTCATTTCATTGTCCTGGAGTAGGGTTCCATAATTTTTATTTTATTTTATTTTTAATTTGCTACATGATGTGTGCAAAACGGGTTGGGGTGGAGGTGAGAAAGCACCCTCCAGGGGAGATAGCCATGCTGCAATCTCTTCTCCACCTCCTCTTGGAACTTTAGGCATGCATGCATATGCACTAATGTGATTTTCGGGTCACCAGCTCTGGGACTTGAACTTCACAGTCAGCCACGTGGGATCTAGCTGCCTTAACTATCAGGCCCAGCATGTTTAAAAATGCTTTCCAGGTCATTCTAATGCTCCTTCTGGGTTAAGCATTGCTACTGTTCACATAAGTTCTTTTTTTTTTTTCTTTTTTTGGAGAGGTTTTGCTATAGGGTGCATGTGCTCACCAGAAAGACAAGAGGAAGACAGAGAGATAGAAAGTGAGAAATCACCCCCCAGCGGGGGATGGCCACGCCGCAATCCCTTCTCCTCCATTCTCCTCTCAGGATCTTGGGCACGCACGCACATGCGCCCGGCATGAGTTTAAGCCACCGGGTCCTGGACTCGAACCTTGGTCAACTACATGGGAGTCCAGTGACATAGCTATTACGCTAACTGCTGGCCCCAACAAATAAATTATTTTTTGATAGCACTGTTGAAGGCCCAGCTTAGAGGCAAGGTCAGTAACAAATTGAACTGCAGTGCTGGAAGCCACTTGGCTGAAGCTGGTTTGGATCCCCAGGTCAGCCTGAAATCTGTGAGATACGTGCATGCATGCCCAAGGTCCTGACAAGCTGGAGGGCTGTGGGACACAGATCATGACATCACAAGAACCCCATCGAGGGTGCTTCTCTCTCTCTCTCTCTCTCTCTCTCTCTTGCATGTGTGTGTGCTTGCTATCATAAAGTAGAAAAAATTTTTTTAGCTGAGTTAGTCAAAAGCTTAGTGACATTGCCAGTTTTGGTCTCTCTGCTCTGGTGAAGGGCATTATTTATTTTATTTTTTATTTATTTTGTTATTTGGAGAGGTTTTTGCTATGGGGCGCGTGCGCTCGCCAGGAAGACAGAGAGACAGAGAGACAGAAAGCGAGAAATCACCCCCCAGGGGGGATGGTCACGCTGCAATCCCTTCTCCTCTATTCTCCTCTCGGGATCTTGGGCACGCACGCACATGCGCCCAGCGTGAGTTTAAGCCACCAGGTCCAGGACTCGAATCGTGGTCGACTGCATAAGAGTCCAGCGACATAGCCATTATGCCAACTGCTGGTCCCAAGGGCATTATTATTTCTCAGAGGGTAATTCACCTCAAGGATTACAACCCCCGGATATGTGCAGCTCTGAGAATGTGATGATCCCTCATCCATAACACAATCCACAATCAGACACAGTAAGACTGTCGCCGGAGAATCCTGTCATGCCTCAAGGGACAAGTGGCCATCAGAACATCAGTGTAGACGCTGCGCTTGGCTAAGGCTTGGCACAGATGCGAACAAGAACATTTGGAGAGAATTCTTCTTCTAGTCCACTATGAGTGACACGTTTGGGCCTCTCTTACGGAGCAAATTATGCTTTTCAATTCGTACCATTCAGCGGCAGACAAAAGACATGGGAAATATTTTAATCAATACCACTTCGACAGTTTTCAAGAGAAGATTGACAAAGAAGACAATCTCTGTACTTTAGTTTTTCAATATGCCGTGTACTAACAAAACCAAGGACAATAGTATTGATTGTAAAAGGGTTTTTGTTTGTTTTCTTTTTCTTTTTTTTTTTTAAATTGCATGAAATTAATACCAATGCCATCCAACGTATTTACTTATTTCAAATCATCTCTTCATTCTGTGTCTGCAAACAAACTCATAAGCAGTGGCACTCTTTTGCTTTTTATTTTTTCATGTTTTAAAGAATTATTTCATTTGTACTTATTATCATTCTTCAGTTTGACCAGAGGGAGACACAGAGATAGAGAAACAGAGAGGGAGAGTGAGAAATCAAGCCGCTAGGTCCGGGACTCAAACCACAGTCAGCCATATGGGAGTCTAGCACCTTATCCACCACACCACCTGCTGGTCCTGCTGTGGCACTCTTAACAACTTGGCCCTGGCCTCGCTGTACTCACAGGCCATCGCCCATAGCCAGCTGGGTGTTCTTCCCCCTCCCTGAGGCTAGCCCTCTTACTCGCTGTGACCACATGGCTGGTGGCAGCTCTGGGCCTGCCCATAGAAAGTTTGAGAGATCCTGGTTTAGCCGTCTTGGAGTTCAGTTGCTAACAAGCGCAGTGGGGCTCCTCCATTGGAGAAAGGCCGAGTGCAACGTCTTGGAGGAGGAGACGCCACCAAGAGGGAAAGGCCAAGGGCAGGAGAGCTGCCCCAGTACTCGGGAGGCCCAGGCCCAGGTGCAGGAGGCCTGTGAGATTCCCAGCTCCACCCTGCACAGCCGCGGGTGAAGACAACCTCCTGGTGGGTCCCCTGAGCAGCCTGAGAACTACCAGGCCGACCACGGCAGCCTGAGTTGCAAGAAGTCTGAAAGTTTTCTGCCACGAAGTCTGGGGTTCGTCCATGATTTGGCCATCCGTCGTTAAAACACACCCCGTAGGATCAGCGCACCGTAGGCGTGGTGGTTAAGATGCCGGATGCCCACATGACCAACCGCTGTTCAAGTCCTGGACCTGGCGGCTTGCTTTCTCATTTTCCCTCTCTTTCTTGTGAGCATATGTGCTCTATAGCAAGTTAAAAAATAATACTAAATAAAATTAAATAGTTCTTTAAAAAAAAAAAAACCCACACATACGCATGCCATAGTCCTGGTTTTCAGAAGAGCCGGTACGATGGTCTGATGCTCAGGGTTACAGACATTTCAGTTTTTTCAGCTCCCAAGAGCCCTGCTGATGTTTTTCTTGAGGAAAAAAAAATTATATATACACACACATATATACCCTACACACATATATTTTCACATGTATATAAAGATACACGCATATCTACACATGTACATCTACACATACACACATATACATTCATACATACACATGCATGCACACGTATACACATACATACATATACACATATTCAAACATATACGTGTATATACATATATCTATACATACACATATGTGATATATACGTACATATATTTAGATACATGCATATGCACATATGCGTATATACACACATATTTACATAATATATACCTGCATATATATACACACAATGTGTGTATATATGTGTGTATGTGTGTAGATACATATTTTACTATATATGGCTCATCATATACATATTTTATATATTTATGCACACATGTGTATATCTAATATAGATATATATTATGTATATATATATAGATATGTGTGTATATATAATATATATAAGTATATTTGTGTGTTTGTGTATATATATATTTTTTTTTTCAATGAGAAAGAGACGAGGGGTGGTAGAGGGAAAGGTATAAAGAGTAAAGAGAGGGGGATCAGCAGTTGGCATAATGGCTATGTTGCTGGATTCCCATGTAGTCGACCATGGTTTGAGTCCCAGATCCCGTGGGTTAAACTCACACTGGGCGCATGTGTGTGTGTGCCCAAGATCCCGAGAGGAGAATGGAGGAGAAGGGATTGTAGTGTGGCCATCCCCTCTGGGGGTGATTTCTCACTGTCTGTCTCTCTGTCTGTCTGGCGAGCGCACGCGCCCTGTAGCAAAAAGCTCTCCAAAAAAAAAAAAGAGTAAAAGGAGGTGTTTTCCCAGGCTCATGCCATGTTGCAGCCCACACACCCCAGCCTCTCAGCCAGCCAGGATTGGATTACAGGCATGTGTCATCACACCCACCTGTTTAGGCTGGTCCAGGAGCCAGATTCAGGCCTCCCAGGCTTCCCTAGCCGTGTGCAGGGGCGCCCCACCACTGGAGCCACCGGGGTTGAGCCAAGACACATATCAAGTTCTTAATTATCCATTTAAACATATAGGATCAGGGCCAGCAGGTGGTGTGGTGGTTGAGGTGCTGGACTTCCACATGGCTGATGCCAGTTTGAGTCCTGGCCCTGGCAGCTTACTTTCTCATTTTCTCTCTTTCTCTGTCCCTCTGTGGTGAGTACATGTCTCCTATAACAAATTAAATGATAATAATAATAAATATTACACAATTAAATAAGTAATTCTTTAAAAAGTAAAAAAAAAAAAAAAACAAAAAACACACATACAAGATCACACACTACCACAACCATCACCACCACTAATAATAATAACAATAATAATAATAATAGTAACAATGGGACCAGTAGGTGGCATGGTCGACCACGGTTTGAGCCCTAGACCCAGCAGCCTGAAAAGTCACACCAGTTACGTGTGCTTGTGTGCCCCAAATCCCAAGAGGAAAATGGAAGAGAAGGGATTGCAGTGTGGTTATCCCCCTGGGGGTGATTTCTCACTTTCCCTCTCTTTGTCTTTCTGTCTCTCTCTGTCTCTAGCAAGTGCATATGCCCTATGGCGAAAACAAAAACAATAAAACAAATTATAACAAAAAACTGAAACAAAAAAAACACATTATAACAAATTATTATGTTTTGTTATATATTTTGTTATATTTTTTGTTTTATATATATGTATATAACAAAAATTATAAAAAACAGATCATAACAAATTAAAACAAACTATAACAAATGATAAGAAAACAAATTATAACATTATATTGTGACTTGCTTTGAATGGCCAGCTTGAGAAAGAGAATTAATAGTGATATTTTAGACCCCGGGAAGACTCACCTCAGAGGAGTAACTGGTCAGTTTAAACCCCAGCAGGTGGTCCCAGATGGGTAATCCACAGCCCCCATGCATGGCCTGCCCCCTTGCATTTCCTGAATGCAGGTGATACCTCTGTTCTTTCAATACGGATTTTTGCTCAAGTTGCCTTACCATACACTCATCAATAGATCAATCGTAATGCTGAATTTGAATACTGCTGAGTTCTGTTCATTACACCGTAGCTCTGTAGTCAAAAGGTGATTGTGAAGAGAGGCAAGACCAAGGACAGAGACCGTTTCCTAACCCGGATTGCGTAATACCACGGGAGAAAGCCATCGTGTTTGGGGCTCCACAATGGCCGGGCTGTCGGAGTGAAATTAGTACTCAGGCTTCAGCTGAAAGGTCTCTGAGAACTGTGGATTATTCTGGGACATTAATAACTGCAAACTGCTTGGGATAACCATGGCAACAGCCAGTAGCAAAGTAGAGTACAATCACCCTGATTACCATAGAATTAGCACAAAACAAATGTTTGTTCTTCTCCTAAATCGATGTATTACTACGAGGATAAAGGCTTCCTTCTTCCGCAGGTTTTCCCATCCTTGCTCCTACTCCAAGCAAGCGAAAACACACACTTACCTGATACGCATTTCTAGTTTCTTTTCTCTTTTTTTTGGGGGGGTGGAAGGAGAGATTTTTGCTATAGGGTGTGTGCTCTCACTGGAGAGACAGAGAGAGAGAGACACAGAGAGACAGAAAGTGAGAAATCACCCCCTCCAGGCTGAGTGGCCATGCTATGACCCCCCTATCCTCTGTTGTCCTCTTGGGATTTTGGGCACGCACACACACACGGTCAGCGTAAGTTTTAAGCCACCGGGTCCTGGACTCGAACCATGGTCGACTACATGGGAGTCCAGTGACATAAGCATTATGTCATCTGCTGGTTTTACCTAGTTTCTTTTCTCTAGAACCCAGGAAGGTGCAGAACAAAGTGGAGGAAAACGGCCCTTTCCTTTCTGTCTCCTCTGGCCTCGATCTGATACACCAGAAAACAACACACACATATAGATTCATTGACCACGGACTGTCTGGGACGTGGGGGAAACTAACCTATGGAAATGTGTCTTAAAAGCTTCAGACTCCGGGGACCAGCAGTTAGCGTAATGGCTATGTAGCTGGACTCCCATGTAGTCGACCAAGGTTCGAGTCCCAGACCAGTAACTTAAACTCACGCCGGGTGCGTGTGTGTGCGTGCCCAAGATCCCAAGAGGAGAATGGAGGAGAAGGGATTGCAGTGTGGCCATACCCCTGGGGGGCGATTTCTCGTTTTCTATCTCTGTCTCTCTCTGTCTTTCTGGCGAGTGCATGCGCCCTGTAGCAAAAACCTCTCCAAAAAGAAAAAAAACTAAAGAAAAGAAAAGAAAAGCTTCAGACTCTGATGGCCAGCCTGAATTGCATATTAATTAAAATAATGTCATTGGGTTGTCTTTGGTAGCCACAGAGTGCAGACCCCAAATTCCATTTGCTCCTAGCCTTAGTGGTCAAGAGGGAGGTATGCATGCCCGGAACTGGGGTGGGGGGGTCTCCTGCCTCTGGACACCCCACAAAGACACAGGTAGCCCAGTTCTCACCAGGGCCGGCACGTGGAGGCTGAAGTCGAATCTCAGCCTTTTCTGCTCGCCGGTGTTGTGAGCCGTGATGACAGCTGGCATTCGACTGTCCCCAAAACCCCCTTGCACAGAACCCAGAACCACGTTTCCACACGCGATTGAAGCAATTAGCTGACGCGCGGCTGATGTACCCCACCGAGGACTGGTGGCTTGTCTGATACATCTGGGCACTGAAAGTAATTGAAACAGCTGCTTCCGTCCATATGGCGGGCAAAGCTGGTCGCGTGAAGTCGGCTGCCTGGGCTGCACCCACCTCGGGCAAATTAGCCATCATTAATCCCCAGATCTGACCAGCATACGCAGAACCACTAATCAAGACAGCTGGGGGAGGAGGGGGCAGGATGGGCGGCGGAGGAGAGGCCCTTTAAGAGTTCTGAATAGCATCCCAGGTTAAAAAATACACACACACACACACACAACCAGAAATGACAGTCTTCGTCTTTCTGAACATTTTTTTTCACTCCTCCTGCCTGGTGAGGACACAGTCTGTGTAATGTAACTTTCTGGGAGGGTCACAGCGCTCGGGTGCGACCCTGAAACCCTGCACTTATAAATGGCTTGTGCAGGGAGAGTGGGAACAGGGTATTGTGTGGAGTTGGTGCAGTGGCTGGTCCTGACGCCCAGAAGCTCTGCCTTGGGCAGGTAAGCAGCACCTGACCGGGAAGAGAATGTTCACAGGTCTCTCCTCCACGATGTGCTACGTTAGCTTGTAGGTGGGTTTGCTTTCCCTCTCCCCATCCACCCCGTGGGATGAGCCTTTTATTCTGATAGGGACTTTGAAGGTAAAGACCGGGAGTTAGCTGTTGCAGAGGCGTGGTGACAGGTGGGAGGTCACCTGCCATCTGGCAGGTAGAAGGGAGCTCTCTCATGCCTGACACGGAGATTTATTACGAGGCAAGGCTGCAGCTTCGGAGGACTATTATTGACTCAACTTTTACACGGTAAGATGGGGACAGGCGGCTGGCTCATTTACACCCCAGCCTCGATGCCATTATTCAGATGGCTTGTCATTATGTCTGACAACACCCCTGTGCGTGAAAGAGGTGGCGCGTTGCATCTGGGCTGAGGTGGCAGAGCGGATGTGTAATCCCAGAGGCTTCGGAAACTTGTCCTGCATGTGCTGGGCATGTCTAAGTGTCCCTGTCACCAACCCTTGAGGCCAGAGATGATTTTGACATAGAAATTTCAGTTTTTTGAGAAATAGGAATGTAGACAATGAATTAGATTTAAATGCAAAAATAGTTATGGCTAGGATTAGATTCATCCTCAATGATTCTGGTGCCTGATTCCATCTCTGAGTTCCATAGGGGAATGTCTTGCCTTGGGCAGCAGCTCCTGTGTCTATACTGCATGTCCCCGGGCTCCTTCCTGGTGGCAGAGTAGATTGATTCTATTTGCTTCTTTGTAGAATTTTTTTTTTTTTTTTTTTTTTTTTTGCTATAGGTTGCATGCATTCTATAGCACTTGAAGTATCCATGGAGCGAAGACCTGAAGTGCATCATGGGTACGTGACTGTGAAGAGTCTGCCCGTGGGAAGGGCGGGTCAAAAAAGTCTTAAGGCAGTAGCTGTGCTTGTGGGTTGGGGAGCAGCCAGGTGTTCAGGGTGGCTGTCAGGGAGGGATGGGGAGAGGAGGCAAAGTTGTAGGAGTTGAAACCAGAGAGAAAAACATGATGACAGTGGGGGTGCTCGTGTCTTTATGGGATTTAGGGTTTTCTCTAAATGAGAGGCTCAACCAGTGGAATTTTGAACAGTAGGGTGATGTGTTCTAGTAGAAATAATTATATATATACACATATATATACACACATACATATATATGTACACATACATACACACACATATATATATATATAATTTTATTTATTTATTTTTCTTATTTAGTTAACTTTGTTTATCATTATTTATTACTTTTTATTTATTTATTTGAGAGAGAGAGAGAGATGTTTGCTACAGGGCATGTGTACTTACTTACCAGAGAGACAGACAATGAAAAATCACCCCCCAGGAAGGATGGCTACACTTTCTCTTCCCTTCTCCTCTTGGGATCTTGGGCATGCACACACATGTGTCTGGCCTGAGTTTCAAGTCTCCAGGTCTGAGACTCAAACCATGGTTGGTCACGTTGGGAGTCCAGCAACATTACCACTATGCCATCTGCTGGTCCCTTATTATTAAGACTTTTAAAAATTTGCTATAGGGTATGTACACTCACCAGAGAGAGAGAGAGAGAGAGAGAGAGAGAGAGAGAGAGAGAGAGAGAGAGAGAGGAAGAGAGAGAGGAGAGAGAGAGAGAGAGAGAGAGAGAGAGAGAGAGAGAGAGAGAGAGAGAGGAAATAATGAAATGAAGCCACCAGGTCTGGGACTCGAAGTATGGTCAGCCATGTAGGAGTCCAGCACCTTCACCACCACACCACCTGCTGGCTCCCCTTTCCCTGTTTTAGAATCAGCTTCCTGATGATAGGGCTTGTGTGCGCACCAGAACCAGGTGGTGGGGGAGAAGTGAGAAATCACCCCCTGGAGGGATAGTCAAGCCACAATTCCTATTCCTCCATTCTCACCCATGGATTTGGGGCATGTCAGCGTAAGTCCCTGGAGTGTTTTTCAAGCAGCCAGGGCTAAGACCTAAACTGCACAGCTGGCCATGTGGGATCCAGTTGCCTTAAACACTGTGTCATTGGCCCAAGGGAAGGGTTGATTTTGACATTAACCTTTAGTTCGCAGGCTCTAGTTAAGAATGACAAAACTTGGCTTGCCTTGGTGGCTCTTTATTCTTTATGAAAGTAGGGCTCTAACCCCCAGAATGATTTTTACATTTTTTTTTCTGTTTACTTCAGTGACTATATAATACTCTTCCTTTCCCTACATTCTTCATGGAATAACATTCCTGACCCGTTCATGACAGAACAACTTCAACATGAGGCAGTTTGCAAATGGAATCTAGATAGTGTTAGGATTCATTTTATCTCATTTTGATCTAACATTCCTTTTCCACTGTCTCCTTACCGAGCTTGGATGATGTATTAAAAGTTTGGCATCAGGATCTGTAGCTGGCATAAGGATTATGTCGCTGGACTCCCACGTAGTCGACTGCAGTTCAAGTCCTGGACCCGGTGGCTTAAAACTCAGTCCAGGCACATGTGCGTGCATGCCCAAAATCCTGAGAGGAGAAGGGAGGAGAAAGGATGGCTGCGTGGCCATCCCCCCTGGGGATGATTTCTTGCTTTTCTGTCTCTCTCTCTCTGTGTCTCTCCTGTGAGTGATCATATCCTATAGCAAAAAATCTCTATTAAAAAATAAAGTTTGGTGTCACAGCTCAGAATTCCTCAGATGGTTTAAAAATGAGGATTCCTCAGGGAGTTACTGGATAGCAGAATCAAATAGTTAAGAGCTGTAAACCACATTATAGTGGCTCGAGAGGGACTTTGGCTTTCTGTAGTTGAGTTCTTGTAAACAAACCACTGCCTCACCTAGAGTGCCCTTAAAAATTTTTTGAGTTGGGGCTGGCTGACCATGGTTCGAGTCCCGGACCTGGAGGCTTGCTTTCGCACTTTCTCTCTCTCCCTCTCTGGAAAAATTAAAAAAAATAATAATGTTGGGACCAGCAGTTGGCGAAATGGCTATGTCGCTGGACTCCCACATAGTCGATAGCAGTTCGAGTCCTGGACCCAGTGGCTTAAACTCTCGCCAGGCGCATGTGCGTGCGTGCCCAAGATCCTGAGAGGAGAATGAAGGAGAAGGGATTGCAGCATGGCCATCCCCCCTGAGGGGGGGTGATTTCTCGTTTTCTGTCTCTCTCCGTCTCAGTCTTTCTGGTGAGCTCATGCGCCCTATAGCAAAAACCTCTCAAAAAAAAAAAAGAAAAAAGAAAAATAATAATAATGTTAAACAAAATAATTCTTTTAAAAAATTGTTGAGTCTTAGCCAATTTTCTGTCTCTCTGTTGCTCTGTTTCTCTGGAAAGTGCATGCACCCTGGAGCAAAAAATTTCTCTCTCAAAAAAAAAAAGCCATTGGTGGGACCTCCTAATTCCTTGAAGGCCATTCTGGTAGCTTCCTGATTGGCAAGTTGTTTTCTGTTCAGTTAAGCTCTGCTAAATTATATTTGCCTGAAGGTTTTAATAGGGCTGTGTTCTCCAGTGAAATTACCTGCAGGGGAAAACTTTCTCTGCAATTCTTGTCTTCATGATGATGATGTTGGGTGAGTTTTAATACTTTACCTCTCTGTGCTTATGTTAATTCTTTTTTATACTTCTTTTTTAAGAGTTTTTTTTTTTTTTTTTTTTTTTTTTTTTTTTTTTTTTTTTTCTACAGAGCACATACACTCACCAGAAAGACAGAGAGAGACAGAGAGATAGAAAGTGAGAAATCACCCCTCAGGGGAGATGGCCATGCTGCAATCCCTTCTCCTCCCTTCTCCTCTCCAGATCTTGGGCACGCACGCACACGCACCCGGCGTGAGTTTAGGCCACTGGGTCTGGGACTCGAACCGCGGTCGACTACATGGGAGTGCAGCGACATAGCCATTACGCTAACTGCTGGTCCCAGCTTATGTTAATTCTTTATGAATGGGGATAAATGGTATCATTATTAGAGGGTGGTTGTGAAGATTATGTTACAATGTATAAAACCCTTAGCCTTAAGCCCAGGAAATGCTTAGTAGCTATTTAAAAATAATAATAATAACGATCACTGCCACCATCATGAACTGTTTTAAAGTAATAATAATAATAAACACCACCATAATTATGATTGTCATCATCATATTCTCGATTATTTGAGAGACTGACCCAAAGGGGGGAAACTGTTAAACTATTTTGGCCTAAAATAGCCACTGGACTCCCACACTTAGATTCTTATGGATAAGCCGAAATCCTACATGCTAGGGTGTTTTTCTGAGCTGGTTGCTAAGTGACAGCCAATCACAGCAGCTGGGCATTGGTCAATCCAGGCCTCCCGCCTTTTAAACCGTGTTATACAGACACACTTCAGAATGTAACCAATGACTTCTCACTTATGTATTGTGTAGGGCCCCTTCCTTTCACTGCCCACCTCACTTTCCTACTCTGCTGACTTAAAAGGCCGCATTGACCACGAGACTGACCCCAGTTGTCCAAATATCCGGGAACAACTGCCTGATTTAAATCGTGTTAAGATTTGCTCTATTAAAACTCTATTAAATTGGCTGGTTTATTTTTTCTTTTAACAATATAAACAGTCCTAGCTAAAATGTACCTCATCGGGTTGGAGATCCATTGAAAAGTCAACTGAAGATAAGGAATATTGAGGTTGCTACCTCTACTGCTTAAATATGTTTTTCATCCAAATCTTGACACACCATTTGCATACGTATCTCTCAGACAATTGCTAAAAACATATGCTTTTATTTGTTTTTGAGAGAGGTATTTACTATAGGGTACACATGTTCGCCAGAGAGACAGAAAGCAAGACCACCACCCCCGCCCCCCAGCCCCTGGGAAATGGCCACACTACAATCCCTTCTCCTCCATTCACCTCTTGGGATTTTGGGCACGCACACACATGTTCCAAGTGTGAGTTTTAAGCCTCTGGGGCCTAGACTTGAACCACAGAGTTGGCCATGTGGGATCCAGCACCTTTAACCACCATGCCACCTGCTGGCTCCCATCTCTTTCTTTTCTTTTTTTTTGGAGAGGTTTTTGCTATAGGGCGCGTGCGCTCGCCAGATAGACAGAGAGAGACAGAGAGACAGAAAGCGAGAAACCACCCCCCCAGAGGGGATGGTCACGCCGCAATCCCTTCTTGCCATTCTCTTCTCAGGATCCTGGGCACGCATGCACATGTGCCTGGTGTGAGTTTTAAGCCACCAGGTCCAGGACGTGAACCGTGGTCGACTATGTGGGAGTCCAGCGACATAGCCATTACGCTAACTGCTGGTCCCTCCCATCTCTTTCTTAATCATGGACATTTCACTATACAAAATCTCTCCCTATTCCATCTCCCAAAACGATTTTTTTTTGTTTATTTGGCATTAGTTGTTTGCCCAGAGTTTGAATTAACGGGACCTTCATAATAGAGGCAGAAACTAACTTCCCCTTCCTATAAAACATGCTCTTTAGATTCCAGGAGTGAAAAGAGACCTAACATTGTACCCGAGAAAGAAAGTCAGACTCAGTTACCAAACCTCATTCTGTGAGTGAAGATCAGCTCCATTTTTATTGCTTTTTGTAAGGTCTTGGTGGATAAAATCTCTTAGCCAGTCAGCCCTAAAGGGCAGGGCATCCCCTCCAGTGCAATGTAATTTGCCTTGTGTGTGTATGTGTGTGTTTGTGCATGTGTGTGTGCAAGCGTGCACCTTAGAAATGATGCCGTCTCTCTATTCATGTTAAGAGTTTCATGATGGAGGGAGTCTGCAAGGAGAGATGCATTATAAGTAATGCCATTTTCTTTTTTTCAGTCTACTACTTGAGAAAAATGAATACACTCCTCCACCGTGCTAAAAAGGCTGACAAACTAGTTTTTCTTCCCCTCCCCTTTCCTCCTAATATCTCTGGTTCCTTTCCTTTCATAGCGTTCTAAGTCGCAAATCAATTCCTAGGGGAAAAAGACACTGTCTAGTTATTTCCTGTTAGTTATTTGCAGTGCTTGTCTATTGTGGGTCCTGTGGAAGATGATCTTTATGGACACTTACAAGAGGAGCGTCAGCATCCCAATCACAAAGAAACTGCTGGGCAGCTTTAGATTGAGCATTATTTTTGCAAATTTCCTTTATCGAAGCTGATAAGTAAGCAGTAGAGATGGAAAATGAAATCCTCTATTGACGTCGGACTCACATTTGGTCTCAGTTGCTGACAAAACAGAATCCATCTTTTAATTACTTGGAGACAAACTCCCAATAAAGATCGTGTGCTTTAGCAACACATTTTTCTCCCCACTTATTTCCAAGTGTATTTTTCACAGCCTAACAGGACAGGAGGCCTCAGACATGTTTACTTCATAAAAAAAATCTTTACTTTGTCCTTGACAAAAGAATATTTCAAGCCCACACAATTAGTGTG
Organism: Tupaia tana; assembly: GCA_026018925.1. NCBI lineage: Eukaryota > Metazoa > Chordata > Mammalia > Scandentia > Tupaiidae > Tupaia > Tupaia tana. Next base: position 19,158,275 of record JAKSZU010000028.1, on the reverse strand, counting down.
TAAAAATTCAATGAGAATACTTCCAAAAGGGTGGGAAAAGGGAGTTAAAGTATGAGTTTATTTTGGTGTGAACAAATTAGGAAACCCACGTGTAATTTTTTCAGGCTAGGAATTTGTCAGGAACGCTTTATTTATTTATTTTTAAAATTTACTACAGGGCCTGTGTGGTTGTAAGAGAGAGAGAGGAAGAGGGGGAAGTGAGAAATCACCTTCCAGGGAGGATGTCCATGCCACAATCCTTCTATTCCATTATCCTCTTGGAATTTTGGATGTGCACCCACATGCCTGGCATGTTTTTCATAGTGTGTTTTACAAGTTGCTGAGTCTGGGACTCAAACCACACAGTCGGCCTGTGCGATCCAGCTGTCTTAACAACCATGCCAAAGTCTGGCCCTCATAAACTTTATGAGTCCCTCTTATACCTATGACTTCAATTCTCTGGAATATGGGATGTTCTTATTCCGTCTTTTTTTTTTTTTTTTTTTTTCTAGAGGTTTTTGCTATAGGGCGCATGCGCTCGCCAGAGAGAGACAGAGACACAGAAAGTGCCAAATCACCCCCCAGGGGGGATGGCCACACCGGAATCCCTTCTCCTCCATTCTCCTCTTGGGATCTTGGGCACCCGCACCCAGCGTGAGTTTAAGCCACCGGGTCCAGGACTCGAAACACGACTACATGAGAGTCCAGCGACATAGCCATTACGCTAACTGCTGGTCTTCTTATGCAGTTTTCTCAAGTTTCAGGTGAGCACAGTCTTATTTCTGGTCCCGGGCTGTTAGGAGTCTTAGAGAGGGAGATACACCGTGATCTGTTTCTGTTTTCATTTGCGAGTGCTCCGTAGGTTAATGTGATAAAGATCAGAAGTTAATAAATGATCTTTCTGAGTGAATGTAGAGATAATAACTTAGAACTTGTTGTCTAAGGATAATAATTACTCCAAAACTGTTTTGCTCCTTAAAATATTGTCTCTTTGAGACCAGCAGTTGGCATAATGGCTATGTCACTGAACTCCCATGTAAGTCGACCGTAGTCTGAGTCCCAGACTCAGTGGCTTAAATTCACGCCGGGCGCGTGTGCGTGCGTGCCCAAGATCCCGAGAGGAGAATGGAGGAGAAGGGATTGTGGTGTGGCCATCCCCCCTGGGAGGTGATTTCTTGCTTTCTGTCTCTCTGTCTCTCTCTGTCTTTCTGGCAAGCACACGTGCCCTATAGCAAAAACCTCTCCAAAACAAACAAAAAAAGTTGTCTCTTTTAGATTTCTCTAAATAACCAGTGCTAAATATAATCAAAGCCAATATAGCTTATAACATCACATTTCCCAGTATGTTTCTTGAGTGAATGCTGACTAAAAATCATTGTTTGATTAGAGACAGAGGAAGCAAATGCAATACCAGTCACATACAAATCGTCTCCCAATTTTGTTTTTATTTATTTATTTATTTGTTTATTTATTTCAGGAAGAGATTTTTGCCATAGGGCGCGTGCACTCACTGGAGAGAGAGAGAGAGACGGAAAGTGAGAAATCACCCCCCAGAGGGGATGGCCATGCCACAATCCCTTCCCCTCTATTCTCCTCCTGGGATTTTGGGCATGCACGCACACGCACCTGGTGTGATTTTCAAGCTGCCTGATCTGGGACTCGAACTGCAGTCGGCCATGTGGGACTCAAGTGCCTTAATCACCACACCACCTGCTGGCCCCAGCAGCAACATTTTTCTGTCTTTCTATCGGCATTCCAAAGTGAGGTGATAGACAGTTATTTTCCTTTGAGAGTATGTTGGAATGGAGGACAAAATTCCTGGAGTTGAGATGTAAATAATTCAGAGAGCTTAAAACAATCTTGATTACATACGGCTTTTAGAGTTTTGTGTGAACCTTCCAGCTTTTATTGGGGTCTCAGAAAAGTCATGACGCATTTAAAATACGTCATGACTTTTCTTTTTCTTGGGAGAGGTTTTTCACTATAGGGTGCGTGCACTCACCAGACAGACAGAGAGAGACAGAGAGACAGAAAGCGAGAAATCACCCCCCAGGGGGGATGGCCACGCCGCAATCTCCTCTCCTCCATTCTCCTCTCGGGATCTTGGGCACGCACGCAAACGCACCCAGCGTGAGTTTTAAGCCACAGGGTCTGGGACGCAAACCGCAGTCGACTACGTGGGAGTCCAGCAACATAGCCATTACGCTAACTGCTGGTTCCCTCGTCATGACTTTTCTGACAACCGAATAGATAGATATTTATACCTTATAGATCATTAATAAAAAAATATTGGGTCTATTTACAGGGTTCTTCAGAATTTTTTATAGCAGCATCACACTTATTTTTTCAAAAATTTGCCAGTGTGTGTGCGTAATCACCAGAGAGACAGAAATACATTAAGAAAAAAAAAAAGGAAGCACCTTCAACCAAAATGGCTACACTGCAATCCCTTCTCTTCAATTTTTTCCACCCTGTCAGAATTTGGGGCACACACACAGTCATAGTCAATATGTTTCTTTTCTTTCTCTTTTTTTATTCTCCAGATTTTATTGTGACATTTATTAAAATGTCAGTGGTTCCTTTTTCCAAATGTATTGAGTGGGTCAAATGAGACTGTACAGCAGGTTAGATGCAACTCGTGGGATGGCAGTCTGCAGCCGCCCAACCTCCAGGAAAACAGAATCCCAACAGCCATCCTGGTGATGCGTGTCCTCAGCCTATGTGTCCCTCGCCTGAGGCAATGAACACAGGTTTCCTGAACCTCTCTGAGGGAGGGAAAAGAAAGACGAAGATTCCCAGACAGCACGGGTTCCTGTCCGCACTCACCTCCTGGCCACAGTGCTCACATCTTCCCTCCCTTCTGCTCATCTGCTCATCTGCCAGGCCAAAGGCCAACCTGGACAAGAACAAGCAGATGCGAGAGAAGGAGAATGCGGACCTGGCTGGCTATCTGGGGGTCCTGAGCCAGGCCAAGCAGGAGGGGGCGCAGAGGAAGAAGCAGCTGGAGGTGCAGGTGCAGGAGCTGCAGTCTAAGTGCAGTGCTGGCTAGTGGCCCCAGTATGTTTCTTAGGCCTCCAGATCTGGTACTGAACCCTGTGGTCAGCCATTTTGGATCCAGCTCCCTTAACCATCTGGCCATGGGCTGGCCCCACATTTAATGTTGTAGAGAGGCCAGAGATGGCCAACAGCCACTGTTGCTTGATTCCCGTTCTTCAAAGCTGAAGTACAGTCTAGGAATGACCTGAGAGTCACCCAGGGTGACAGGGCTTGGCGAGGCCTAATGAATAGGAGAGCCCGAGTCTTCTGATTCCCACGGTCTCTCATTTCCTCTTCCTGTCTTGGGATTGCCCGTGTCTCAGAGGCCTTAAAGCAACCCCACCAGATCACTCACGTTGCGCTGGGAAAGTCCAGGGACAATCAGACTAAACAATTTTTCAAGTTTTCAGATCTCGTTTGTCAATCAAGACAGCCTAGCCCAGATGTGAAGACATAAAAATATATTGCCTGTGCATTGTGTGTTTAATGTACACATTAAGCTCAATAAGATAGATTTCGCTTAATGAAGTTCCTCTGTGGCGATAAACTCATAATGGTCAGTATACCCATCTTTTTATTATATTACCAGGGGTTTTTGGCAAAAGTTAGCAGCGGGGACATTCCTAGGGACAGGAAATGTACGTCAGGAAGAAACTATCCGTGGATTTCAAATCTTTCTAGCACCAAAATAAACGTGTGCTTTAGTTCCTTTTTTTTTTTTTTTTTTTTTGTTTTTTTAAGAGAGAGGTTTTTGCTATAGGGCACATGCACTCGCCAGACAGGCAGAGAGAGACAGAGAGACAGAAAGCGAGAAATTACCCCCTAGGAGGGGTGGCCATGCTGCAATCCCTTCTCCATTCTCCTCTTGGGATCCTGGGCACACACACACACACACACACACACACACGTGCCTGGCGTGAGTATAAGCCACCGGGTCTGGGACTCAAACCACAATCGACTACATGGGAGTCCAGTGACATAGCCATTACGCTAACTGCTGGTTCCAAGTTTCATTTTTTTCATGTCTTTTTAAGAGCACATTTCTATGCCTGCCTCACATAGTAAAATTCAATTTAAGAAATAGCTTGGATTCAATCCATGTGTGCTTAGGTGATCCCCAATTTAAATTCATCTGACGGCTTATTGATTTATTTATTTTAGGTTTTTACCATAAGGTACATGCACTCACCAGAGAGAGACAGTGAGAGGGAAAGTGAGAAATTACCCCCCGCCCCGCTCCCCGACGGGTGACGGCAAGCCACTATCTTTTCTCTTCCATTCTTCTCCTGGAATTTTTGGGTACTCATGCACATGCACCTGGTATCATTTTTAAGCTGCTGGGTTTGGGGCTTGAACCATGGTTGGCCATGAGAGAGTCCAGAGCCTTACCTACCACACCACCTGCTGGCCCCTGTCTTGTAGTTTATTATCAATATCAAGTGAAAACTTTATTAGTGGTGTTTTGTCCATTATCATCTTCTGACTTAGAAATCATCCAGGTATAGAAATGATGACATGCACAATGACTCAATCCTCCTCTCAGCCTGGCAGGGACCTAACCGTATAGATGCACGAAGAGAGGCAAAGTGGAAAAGCAACCCCTGTGGGGCATGGCCATGCCACAGTCCCTTCTCCATTTCTTCATCTTTGCGGGATTCTGGGCATGCATGGACATTGCATGGGCAGTGTGTTTCTTAAGCTCTGGATCTGAGACTTGAACCATGCACTAGGCTGTGTGGGATCTACCCACCTTAACCACTATGCTATGGACTGGCCCAAGATAATGATAACGACGCAATATTTCTTTTTATCCTCACAAACCAAAATCTGCATGTTATTGATCTACCGCACCTCTTTTGTGATCTGTCTCTAACAAATGACACCAAAACTCAGTCCTCAAGTCAGCACACATGTATTATCTCAATTTCCTGTGGGTCGGGCATTCAGACGGTTTTCCTGAGTTCCTGTAACAAGTTCTCTCATAAAACTGTAGTCAAGTTGTCAACAAGACAGTTATCTCAAGGCTCCCCTCTGGAGGAGAGGGGATCTGCTTCCAAACTCACTCACACGATGGTTGACAGGAAGCATCTTTCCGTTCCTCGCCATGTGGATCTTGTCAAAGGGTAATTCCCCATGGTCCTCCCTCTGAATATCACATGAAGGGCAATGCCCAAGACAGAAGTCTTCTTGTATCCTAATCTTGGAAGACAGCAACACTTCTGCTGCAAATTGTTCATTAGAAGGGAGTTTCCTTTCCTTCCTTTCTTTTTTCAAGTGTATTTATTTGTGTCTTCCATGAGTGAGGAAAACATAAAGAGAAAGTGAGAGAGAACCCCCAATGGGGTATTGATGCTGCCATCGACAACCAGTTTTATTTATTTATTTTTTTAACTTTTTATTATTTCTTAATTTTCTATTGGGCATGTATGCTCACAAGAGTGAGAAATAGAGAGAGAAAGCAAGAAAGCAAGCTTCCAGGTCTGGGACTCGAACCACAGTTGATCATGTCGGAGTCTAGTGCTTTAACCGCCACTCTCCCTGCTGGTCCCTTACCCCTAGGTTTAATCAGTCCCAGATAATGGGCACCACAGGTATTTAACACACTCAGGGTGGTCTCCAGGCATGAACTCAGAACCTTCCCATGAGGGTCATCCCCATTTAACTGCTCACCACAGACCATCCTCAGAAGAGAGTTTTCGAAAGGAGTTCCAAGGGAGGGAATTACACATGGCCATGATTACCAAAAGGTGGGGCCACTGAAGGCGGTCTTTGCGTTCATCTCGTATAAACTAACGTAACACACAAAGCACACTTTTTATTCTGTTAGTTATCGAAGACATCATCGTGGAAACGACTGTTGTATTTGGAACCGAGTGCCGGCTATGCCACAAGAGGAGTTTCAGATAAAATCTGCAAGTGCAACTATAAGCATATTTTAGAGTGATATTTGAATGTCAAAGGCTTCTATTAGAAAGCAGAAAGCTAAAAATGAATGGTAAAACTTAGGTCAAGAATTTCTTACGTCAAGAATAAACTTTGCACTATGCAGTGGTATGGGAGTTAAGGTGGCTGGGTCCCACATGGCTAATCACTTTCAGTTCAAGTCCCAGATGTGGTGACTGGAGAAACACATTGAGTGCAGGTGTGCAAGTGTGTGCTCTCAAGATCGCGAAAGGAGGAACAGAAGGAAGAGAAAGGGTTGTGGTGTGACCATTCCCCAGGGTGGTGCTTTCTCTCATTTCCTTTCTCTCTGTCTCCCTCTCTGTCTCGCTGGTGAGCACATGTGCCTTCTGGAAAATTTTTTAAAATTAATGAATAAACTTTGAGGAAAATTAGAAGAGCAAATGAAAAATAATTTAAATGTGACAGTACTATCCCTAAAGGCATTAGGCTCAAATGGTTTTACAAGTAAGTTTACTAAAGCCTCAAAAAATGTAAGCCTTATATTTGCAAAAATTTAGAAACTAAATAAGAAAGACAGCTATTCAATGCAATAAGCCGATAAATATAAGCAATGATAGCATAATTTGCTAATAGGTACAAAGGTAAAGCCCTATGTTAAGTATTAGCAAACCAAGTTCAGTAATGCATTGAAAATAATCGATCACGAACAAGTAGAATTTACCTCAAGCATAAAAGAACAGTGCAATGTCCATCGATGTTATTACTAAATTTCCAGATCAAAGAAAAAGAAATGAACACTTCAGTAGCTAAAGAAAACATCATTAGATCGAATTTGACATTATATATGATAAAGTTTTTTTTACTTTACTACAAATGGAGAAGGACTGCTTTGACTAAATGTTTTCATTAATGTCATAAAACAAGTAAATATTTAAGAGTCATCTATTTGAAGTCAAAGAATATGCTGTTACTGCTACTGTTAGGTTGTCAGAAAAGTCATGACTTATTTTTCTGTTTTTCTATGCAAAAATGCATCATGACTTTCATGACAACCCAATAGTTATCATTGTATTGAAGGTTCTAGGTAATGCAATAAGACTAGTAGAAGAAGTATTAAATATTAAGTATAGGTGGTATGGTGGTTAAGGGCACTGGATTCACACATAGCTGGCTGTGGTTCGAGTCCTGAACCTGGCGACTTGCTTTCTCATTTTCCCTCTCTCTCTCTTTCTCTTTCTCTTTCTCACTTTGTCCCTCTCTGGTCAAATTAAAATAAATAAATAAAGCTAAATAAAATAATTCTTAAAAAAAAAGATCAATAGTGAAGTTTAGCAAGTTTGGGAGCTGTAAAATTAATGTTTCAATAGTACAAAACCAAAAAAGTCCTATATATCCAGTGTAACTAATGAGTTACTACTCAATCTAACAAAAGGAAAATTCTAAATTATGAGCAATTCTTATGTTTGAACAGGCAAGGTTAGCCGTATACACATATACTCCTATCCAATTAGATTTATAAAACAAATAACATGTCATCGAAACTCCCACCAGATTTTTTGTTGTTGTTAGATTGGACAAGTTGATTCTAAAACATGACAATAAATAACCAACAATAGAGATCCCAAGAGAAGACCCGTGTTGATATAGGAACTTGATATTTGACAGAGGCAATCGCAAATTAGTGCAGAAATGATGAACTCTGTCATTTGTAACACGGGGTCCACTGGGTTTTCACATGGGAAAAGTCACTAGACACAACAAAACTTTCGGATGAATTACAGATGTCATGAAGAAAACGAACCCTCCTAAGCCATTAGGAAATACAGAAAAGATTCATCATCTTTGCATAGAAAACATTTCTTTAAACCAGACACAAACATTATATGTAAATATTAGGATAAGTTCGACTTACCAAAATCATCAGTTCAGTAGAATTAAACCACCAATAAAAAGTTGGAGGACAGGGACCAGTAGTTGGTGTAATGGCTATGTCGCTGGACTCCCATGTAGTCGGCTGCGGTTCACGTCCTGGACCCGGTGGCTTAAAACTCACGCCGGGCGCGTGTGCGTGCGTGCCCAAGATCCTGAGAGGAGAATGGAGAAGGGATTGCGGCGTGATCATCCCCCCTGGGGGGTGATTTCTCACTTTCAGTCTCTCTGTCTCTCTCTGTCTGTCTGGCGAGCACATGTGCCCTATAGCAAAAAACCTCTCCAAAAAAAAAAAAAAAAGTTGGAGGACAAGGATGGTGTTAGCAAAATATATTTTCAACACAAATAACAAGGAAATGATTAGTGGTCAGGGTACACGTAAAATACACAGTATCAAACAAAAACACTAGAAAACAAGCCAATAATGTGATGGAAGGGTTTACTGAAAAAATAGGAACTGGAAATGATGCTTAACCTCAATAAAATAGAGGGGGAGGTGAACTGAAATGTTCCTGTTAAGAGCCAGCAGGTGGCATGGATGTTAAGGCACTAGACTCCCACATGGCCAACAGTGTTTCAAGTCCCAGACCTGGTGGCTTGAAAACCATGCCAGGCACGTGTGTGTGTGTGTGTGTGTGTGTGTGTGTGTGTGTGTGTGTGTGCCCAAAATCCCAAGAGGAGAATGGAGGAATGGAGGAAGCTTTCTCTTTCTCTCTCTCTCTCTCTTTGTTTCTCTCTGGTTAAATTAAAATAAATGAATTAATAAATAAGTTTTTAAAAAAGGTGTTAATGTTGACAAATACATGCATGGTCTGTAAGATTACTGTGCATTTGATTCATTATGAGAAATATTTGGGTTACTTACTATATCGTACGTTTACGAACTCTGCTGTGGGAACATCCTTATAATCCTATTCATGGAAAATGGGAGATTTCTCTTAATAATAGGTACATTTCTTTTTTAGTGGTTTTGTTTGTTTGTTTAGGTTTTTGTCATAGGGTTCATCTACTCATGGGAGAGACAGAGAAAGGGAAAGTGTGAAATCACCCTCAGGGGCGGGGAGTATGGCCACACCGCAATCCCTTCTCCTTCATTCTCCTCTTGGGATCTTGGGCACGCACGCACATGTGCCTGGTGTGAGCTTAAGCCACCGGGTCCAGGACTCGAACTGTGTCATCTACATGGGAGTCCAGTGACATAGCCATTACGCCAACTGCTGGCCCCGATATAGATGTATTTATTAAAGTATGAAACATGCACGGGCATGATAAAAACCATGATCCTTTTGGTGAGGAAAGAGAACTGGGAGCAGGGCGAAGCTCTTCTGTGCTTTGACTTTGATGTAGGCGACAACGGTGAAGAGCTCAAGGGATTGCTGGTGTCTGTGGTTCGGCCCCTCCACACCTCTTCCTGTTGTTCAGGGGTCATCCTGAGGGAGGGAGACAGGACCGACCGGCGTCCCTCAGACATTGGCTTAGATGGTTGTAGTCAGCGGTGCTTCCTGTCAGCTAAGACAGTGGTGCCCTCTGCTCACTATCTCATGGAGGAGTTTCATTCTAGATCACTGGGCAGGAATCCCCCTTGTCCCAATTCTTACTCTTACCCACATCATAAATCGAAAATGAAGCAACTTTCTTAAACTCTCTGAGCCTCCTTTGTGAGTTCCTTATCTTTTCTGAACTCTTCAAGACCAAACTGGAATGGAATGGGAGCCACATCAGGCTTCATGACAAAGCTATCGATTGATTTCTCAAGTGTTTTCCTCTCCCAAATGACCAAAACATACGTTTTCATATTTCTCCAGAGATGCGCTACACAATTCCTATCACGAGCCTTAGTGGCGGATTCTGAAAGACTTTTCTCAGGAAGAACTTGTTTGTCTGCAATTAATATTTCCACTGAGGCCTGTGGAGAGGGTACAGTTGAGTGGATAGATAAGTGGTTAGAGACAACTGCTGGCATGCTCTGTCCTTGAGTGTCCTTGAGGTGTTGGTAGAAGAATAAAATCCCAAGGTTAGGTGATCTGGGGGTTATCTCCCCCCTTACACACATTTCTGTGTCAATAAAGCACATGATATATAGATACGGCCCACTCCAGATGCCTTAGATGTGCGCTAAGCTCTTGGTATGACATTTCCATTCCAAGAAGAATGTGTAAGATTGAACGCTGTGAAGAGAAGTAGAAGCAGGTGATGGTGTAGGTCAGAGGCGAGCAACTTCACTTACTGCACCACTTACAAACATGCATCTCTGCCCTGGTTGCCCCTAAGAAGCCAAGGACACTACGGCAAGGAATGATCAAGGCCATACTCTAGAAACCCTATTTATAAAAACAGATTCAGCCTGTGGGCTCTGGTTACATGGAACGTGGTGAGAGGGCTCACTTTAAATTTGACTCCCTGCATTCCTGGGCTTGGGCTTCCTAAGTGAAATCTAGGAGACGACCAAAGGATAATTAGTCAAGGAGGAAATTTGTTTTAGTTGGGCTTTCCAGAGAGACAAAACCAGTAAGAATATAGACATAGAAAGGGAGAGGAAAGTAATTCAGTAGGGGAATTGCCTAACTTGATCATGGAGGTAGAGGACAGTGACAGGAGGTTTGCAAGCTGGAGAACCAGGAAAACTAGATGGACTCAGTTCTCAGTCTGAAGATCTTAGAAGCAAGGAAGCCCATAGTAATTCTCGGTCTTCCTTGGCAAAAAGATCCAATGGCTTAGGGGACTATTGGTGTGCATCCCAGAGTCCAAGGGAAGGAAAAGAAAGTCATTTCAGGATTCTGGAAATGAAAATGAGTTTACTTTTCCTCTCCCTTTTTGCTCCAGCTGGCCTTCCAGAGATTGGATATCCACCATATTGAAGGCGGAGCTTCTGTGTTCAGTCCACTCAGAAACTCCTTCACACACACACACACACACACACACACACACACACACACACACACACCCGGGACAGCCTATCCCTTCTAATCTGAAGAAGAACCACCTGGGTTTCCTTTTGAGCAGGAAAGGGATGGGCTTGGTACCTACTGAAGCACTGAGAATAAATAATGCTTTAGTAACCATCTGGGCATCCCTTAATCCAATCAAGTGGACCACCAAACTTGACCCTCCCAGAATTTAGGAGGGGCATTTTGTTTTGAGTTAGGGAAGGTAAAAAGCATTTGTAGGAAGTTGGAAAGTAGCTTTTAATTTAAAAAGAGGTTGCAGATGCGACAAGCAGGTCGTGTGATGATTAAGGCGCTGGACTCTCACATGGCCAACTGTGGTTTGAGTCCTGAACCTGGTTGTTTGCTTTTTCACTTTCTCTTTCTCTCTGGTGTCTGCACAAGCCCTAAAGCAAATTTTAGAAAACAATAATAAATAAAATAAATAAGTCATTAAAAAAAAAAGTGTAGGAAAAAGAAAGCTTATCTCTAGCTGGCTAAGGGTCCAAGAAGAAAATGATCTGATAGTGTTATTTGGGAACTGCACGGCAAGTGGTTTTTAGAAAGACTCATTGAACATTTGCAGAGAGAGAAACCTGTAGAAGTCAGACCACATTTGGGCAAGGAGCGGAGTGAGAGACCGAGCTTGCTTTTCGGTTACGCCGCACAGCTCGATCTGACATCCATCTGACACAGCTCCCAGTCATCACCTTTCCTGCTCAGATCTGATTCCATTTTCTCAATGTGACCTCTGCCGAGAGCAAAATCAATAACGTGTTCGTCTCAAAACCTCTGGCCATGATATTTTTCAAGGCTTATCATGCCTTTTATAAAAATAGCAATGAATGTCCAGATAAAAGAGCCATTCTAAATAAAATGTGAGCATTTTCCTTGAACGAAGGCAATCCCCACATTGATCACTTACCTCAGTGGGTCACACACCCCTTGACTAATGTCAAGGTTTAGATGTGGCATGCCAAGACCCACTTCAGCAGACCAGCCAGCTGGCAATGGTGCTCAATGAAAATAAGAATTATAGGGCCAGCCAGGTGGCATGGTGGTTAAGGCAGCTAGATCTTGCATGGCCAAGTGTGTGGTTTGAGTCCCAAACCCAGCTGCTTGAAAAACACATCAGGTGCATGTGCACACATGCCCAAAATCCCTAGAGGAGAATGGAGGAGAAGGGATTGCACCATGGCCATCCTCCCTGGGAGGGTGATTTCTCACTTTCCTGCCTCTGTCTCTCTCTAGTGAGTGCATGTGCCCTATAGCAAACTAAAATAAATAAGAAGAATTAAAAAAAAAATAAGAATTACAATGTTCTGAGTTTCTTGTCTTACATGAATAAATTTGGTCAATCAAGCATTTTGGCCCTTGGTAATTTCAACATTATGGATCATCTCAAAATCCCTGAAGGCCCTATGGGAGAAAGGGACAGAGGGGAGAGGGGTACTAATGACTTTATTTGTACTCTGGGATTGAGATATTTCTGAAATCAGTGTATGCCTTGGAAATCTACTTATGTCAACTCATGCAAAGTATTGAGGTATCCTGAAAGCATGCATATATTAAGGGAAAAATTTAGTGTATTTTGGAGAACCCTATATGTTCTTTGGAACCCACCACCTACTTCAAGACATAAAACATTTATACCACCCTGCAAAGTTCTTCCACGGCTACTTTACAATCTCCCTGCCCCATCCCAGAAGCAACCACTGTTCTGGTTTCTATCTCTATTTAATAGTTTTGACTGTTGGGTCAGCAAGTGGCATTGTGGTTATGGCAGCTGGATTTCCACATGACTGACCATGGTTTGAGTCCTGGACCCAGTGGCTTGAAAATCACACCAGGCACATGCGCATGCATGCCAAAGATCCCAGGAAGAGAATGGAGGAGAAGGGATTGTGGTATGGCCATTCACCTTAGAGGGGTGATTTCTCACTCTCTCTTTCTCTTCTCTCTCTGGTTAAGTGCCTGCACCTTATAGCAAAAACCAAAACAAACAAAAAATAGTTTTGACTGTTTTTGAAATTTGTATAATAGAATCATTGAATTTTTTGTATCTGTATTTTTTCACTCAACATAGTTTGAAGTTCATACATGTCATTGTATGAAGCAGTAGTTAGTTTTTTTAAAAAGAATTATTTTTGTTAAACTTTATTTATTATTGTTATTTTTTAATATTTTGAGAGATCTGGGAATCAAACTACGGCTGGCTATGTGGGAGTCCAATGCCCTTTAACCACCCCGCTACCTGCTGGCCCCACAGTAGTTAATTTTTATTGTTGAATGTTCACATCTTGTACAAGTAAGTTTGTGGACATATATTTTCATTTGTGAAGAAGGTGAATACCAACTGGTGCCATGGTTGATTTACACCATAAATATTATGTAGTCAAGAAAGTTATGACGTATTTTTCTATGCAAAAGTGTGTCGTAACTTCCTAATGACCCAATGTATAGCTACATTTATTAGAAATGGCCAGTAGCAACATATACTTGTCAACATTTGGTATTGTCGGTCTTTTTCATTTTAGGTATCTGTCTATAAAAGCTCTTTGCCTATTTTAAAAACTAGGTTGGTTGTTTCTGCATTGGTTTGTAAGAGTTCTTACACATGCAACCTCGGAGCTCTTTGTCAGAAGCATGAATTTCAAATAGAAGTCTTCACAAAGGCCACAGAAAATGCATATTAGGAAAAAACTGTGCATGCATTTTAAAATACTCTAATAAACTGGTACGTTAATTCCGTGTTTCCAGAAACTTTCTGAAGTCTGCTAAAAATTTTTCCAGTATGTCACCTGTCTGTTTATTTTCTTAATGGTGTCTTTTAGTGGTTGGAACAGTTTAACTTTTATAAGAGTCAATGGCAATTGGGACCAGCAGTTGGCGTTATGGCTATGTCGCTGGACTCCCATGTAGCTGACCGCGGTTCGAGTCCCGGACCCGGTGGCTTAAACTCACGCCAGGTGTGTGTGCATGCGTGCCCAAGATCCCGAGAGTAGAATGGAGGAGAAGGGATTGCAGCATGGCCATCGCCCCTGGGGGGTGATTTCTCACTTTCTGTCTCTCTGTCTTTCTGTCTCTCTCTCTCTCTCTGTCTGGCAAGCGCATGCGCCCTATAGCTAAAACCTCTCAAAAAAATAAATAAATAAAAGAGTCAATGGCAATCACACTACGGGTGCCCAGTGTGAGTCTCCTTTCTTTCTTTTTATTTTAATCTAATTCTTTTTATTTTTAATTAATTAATTAATTTACATTCTTCCCCTGAGTATCTTCACAGCATACAAAATATGATTTCTCATTCAGAATATACCACACAGTGATTTAATCACACATGTTATCACTGATAATTTTCCATTTCTAGTAACATATATATATATATATATATATATATATATATATATATCTTTCCCCCTATTTCTTACCCTCTGCCATTTCCCACCCTCCTCTCGCTTCATCTCAGGTGTCTATAGCTGTTTTCCATTCCTTTTCCCTCCCACATGTCACCCAATCTGAATGTTAGTTACTAAAGTCCTTCTTTTTTTTTTGAGAGACTTTTGCTATAGGGCGTGTGTGCTCGCCAGAAAGACAGAGAGAGAGACAGAGAGACAGAAAGCGAGAAATCACCCCCCAGGGGCGATGGCCATGTCCCAATCCCTTCTTCTCCATTCTCCTCTTGGGATCTTGGGCACGCACGCACATGCCTCCAGCGTGAGCTTAAGCCATCAGGTCAGGGACTCGAACCGCAGTTGACTACATGGGAGTCCAACGACATAGCCATTACACTAACTGCTGGTCCCCTAAAGCCCTTCCCATGGGCATTTTCTTTAGCCAACAGGAGTCATTTCACCTAGGCATAGCTGGTAGGCTATGCTTGCTTCCAGAGTAGCTTAGACAAACGGCTGACTGATATAGGGGTACAAAAAGCCTGTCCCTAACCTCCATGTGGGACAACTCTGAGATGTTATTTGTGTATGTGGTATGTTTTAGGGTATGTGCACTCTCACCAGAGAGATAGAGAGAGTCAAAGAGACAAAAAGTGAGAAATCACCCCCCTGTGGCGGGGGATGGGTATGCCACAGTCCCTTCTCCATTCTCCTCTTGGGATCTTGGGCACGCACGCACATGTTGCCAAGGTGCGTTTTAAGCAGCCAGGTCTGGGACTTGAACTGCAGTTGACCATGTGGGAGTCCAGCGACATAACCATTATGTCATGTGCTGGTCCCCCTTTCCTTTTTACGGATGGCCCTTGCAAACACTCAATAAATGTCTGACACAAGAATCATTCTCTCAGGATCTGCCTCAAGGGAATTCAATCAAGAACACCAATTCATCATTTTTTTTTTTTTAATGCATAGTTCCTTTTTTTTTTTTTTTTTTTTTGATATCCTAAGAATCTCTGTCTTCGTATCATGAAGATATTTTTCTATGTTTAGTGTTAGGGGCTTTACATTTTTGGCATTTACATTTCGGTCTATAATCTAGTTCAAATTAGTTTTGGTGTATGATATAAGATAAGGGTCAAGTTTTCTTTTTCACCATAAAATATCTAGGTGCTATAGGATTTTTTTTTTAAAGCAAATCGTGATAGTATCATTATTTAAAAAAAATCAGTTGACCATATAGTTGTACAACTTTTTTATTTTAACCTGCTTGGTATGGTTTTTTAAATGATGCTGAGTCATTCAGGGTCTTTCTTTTATTTATTTATTTTTTTTCACCCAGAAATCTGTTGCCAAATTTAGCACATCAGATATATAGGACACTGGGGCCAGAAGGTGGTGTGGTGGTTAAGACATGGGACTTCCACATGGCTGGTCATAGTTCAAGTCCCAGACCTGGTGGCTTAAAAATCACACTGGGCATGTGTGCATGCATACTCAAAATCCTAGGAGGATGATGGCGGAAAGGGGATTGTGGCATGGACATCCTTGCTGGGGGGTGATTTCTCACTTTTCTTCTCACTATTTCTCTCTCTCTCTCTCCCTCCCTCTGGTGAGAGCACACACCCTTAAAAAAATAGGGACCAGCAGTTGGCGTAATGGCTATGTCACTGAACTCCCATGTAGTTGACCGTGGTTCAAGTCCTGGACCCGGTGGCTTAAAACTCAGGCCAGGTGTGTGTGCGTGCGTGACCAAGATCCCAAGAGGAGAATAGAGAAGAAGGGATTGCGCCGTGGCCATCCCCCCACGGGGGTGATTTCTCGCTTTCTGTCTCTCTCTCTATCTTTCTGGTGAGCGCACGCGCCCTGTAGCAGAAAACCTCTCAAATATATATATATATATATATATATATATATATATATATATATATATTTATAAATATATATATATATATACATATACATACACACACACATAATATATATGACACTGAGTTAAATTTGAATTTCAAATATACAACAAAAATTATTTTAGTATAAATTTGAGAGATTTCAAAAATATATTGAAACAATGGAATTAAAATATGATTTATTTTGCTGCAAAAACACCCCCTGGAGGGTCAGCCATGTTGTAATCCTGTCTCCCTTTTGAAAGAGATTTTTACTATAGGGCACATGCTAGAAAGACACTCACTAGAGAGACAGAAGGTGAGAAATCACCCCCCTAGGGGAAATAGCCACTCCACAATCCATTTTTCTCCACTCTCTTCTCGGGATTTAGGGCATGCACGTACATGAGCCCAGCGTGAGTTTCAAGCTGCCAGGTCTGGGACTTGAACTGCAGTTGACCATGTGGGAGTCCAGTGACCTAGCCATTGTGACATCTGCTGGTCTCACTGCAAAATCTTTTTGAAATCCACGCAAAACTTTTTCAGAATAGGTCTTTTTCCATGAAGATTTTGGAAGATCCCTTTTATGTCCCATGAAGTATTTGGGACACACTTACACTTAAAAAAAAAAGAAAAGAGAAACTAAGATTAACAAACATGTACTTGTATGTATGTGTGTGTGTATATATATATACACACATATATATATACATACATACACATATACACACACACATATATATGTGTGTATGTATATATATATATATATATATATATATATATATATATAATTTTTTTTGAGAGAGATTTTTGCTATAGGGTGCATACACTTGCCACAGACACAGAGAGGGACAGAGAGACAGAAAGCAAGAAATTTCCACCCTTAAGGGGGATGGCCACACCACAATCCCTTGTCCTTCAATCTCCTCTTGGGATCTTGGGCATGCACACACAGACACACATGCGCTCAGCGTGAGTTTTTAAACCACCGGGTCTGGGACTCGAACCATGGTCCATTGTATCACAGCCATACTCCTCCCTGACTCTTGGGGTCTGCTGTGCTGCATCTCATCAGTGTCTCCTGCATGGTTTTCTCCTACCTTCCTTCCCCACCCACCTGCAAGATAAGGCTTTTCGAAACGATCTACTCTGATGTTCTCAGCGCTCTTATCCGGAGGCTAGAATGGACAATTGCCACTCATCACAATCTGATTCTTTTCTTTGTTAGCTACTGAAGCAACTTGATTCTTTTAAATAATATTTCACTTCTGAGGTGCAAATTCAACGTTATTGACCCGTCGGAACAAACAGAGAGGTGTTATAACTTCCTCCCCAGCCGTGGAGTAGGTTTAGGTCAATCAGTTCGTATCCTCACACCCGAAACTCTGTGACTGGGCCTAGAGTTGTCACCTATGACTGGAGGACAGTGCCAGACTATCAGACTTTGGGCAAATTGAATCTGTGATCCTCACACCGCATGGAGCAATTTGTGAGCTGGCGGGAATGCATTTTCTCTAAGCTGCCCATGGGCATGACAGTCACTCAGCCATGGAGTGGCAGAGTGAGGGATTCTTTGCACAGGGACCGTGAGGGCTGGAACGTGAACGCGGGCAGGCACTGAGGAAGGATCGCAAGCCCACAGCCCGTTCATGTTAACATTGTTTTCCTCGTGGAAGGTGGAGAATTTTAAATTTTATGTATTTATTTATTTATTAGGTTTTTGCCATAGAGTAGGTACACTCACCAGAGAGACAGAGACAGTGAGAGGGAAAGTGAGAAATCACTCCCCAGGGGGATGGCCATGTTGTAATCCCTTCTCTTCCATTCTCCTCCTGGGTTTTTGGGCATGCACACACATGTGCCCACCGTGAGTTTGAAGCCATTGGACTTGGGACTTGAACCTTGGTCAGCCACGTGGAAGTCCAGCAACGTAACCGGTATGCCATAGTATTTTATTTTTATTTAAAAAATAAGCCATTGACTTATTTTTTAACTTAAACTATTTTTAAAATGGTTTAAACCATTTACTTCCTTTTTAAATTTTTTCTTTCTATTTCACAATTCCTGTAAGATTTTTTTTTTCCCCAAAAAATGTTACTCCCTAAAACATGTCTTTGTAGGCCATTAAAATATATTTTTCAGGGGCTGGCTCCATGGTCCAATGGAGGGAATAACTTATCAGATACAAGATGGCAAAGTTCTCCATTAAAAGTGATGTTGATGGGGGACTGGCAGGTGCCATGGTGGATAAAGACTCTGGATTCTCACATGGCCAACTGCGGTTCGAGTCCTGGACCAGGCGGCTTGCTTTCTCGCTTTCCCTTTCTCTCTTTCTCCCTGTCTCTGTCTGGTCCAATTAAGGAAATAATAATAATGAACGGAAATAAATAAATAAATCATTCTTTTAAAAAAAGTGCTGTTTATGGTAATATCCTTGATTTGGTTATTGCACGCTGCAGGCCGACCTTCAAAGGCAGATCATACGCTATAGATATGTACAAGGATGGTAAATAATAAATCATGGAATAAATAAAATAAAGAGAAGCTAGACCGTACATGGCAACTGTGGTTGGAGTCAGTTAATCTGAAACATGCCAGCCATGCCTGGGAGTGTCCAGGATCATGGGTTGGAAGGCTGGAGGAGAGGGATCGTTGGGCAACCAGACCTCCAGGGAGTCACGAGGGCCAGCAGGTGGCGCAGTGGTTAAGGTGCTGGCCCCCATATGGCTCATCTCGCTTGCTCTCCTCTCTACCCCTCTCTCTCTCCTGTTCACGTGCACATACTCTGTCAGGAATAAACAAAACAATATTTATAAAAGATAGTTTGAGCTAAGGACCAACATAGGGAGAACATTATTAAAACAAGAGTCTTCTCTTGGCAGAGTGAGCCATATGCATTGAAGAAAAAGGCAAAGAACTGATTTCATCAGAAATACAGATGAATGGGACCAGCAGATGGCGCAATGGTTACGTCACTGGACTCCCATGTAGTCAACTGTGGTTTGAGTCCCGGACTCGGTGGCTTAAACTCATGCTGGGCACGTGTGTGTGTCTGTGTATGTGTGCCCAAAATTCCAAGTGGAGAATGGAGGAGAAGGGATTGTGGCATGGACATCCCTCCTGAGGAGTGATTTCTTGCTTTCTGTCTCTCCTATCCCTGTCTGTCTGTCTGGCAAGTGCATGTGCCCTATAGCAACTATCTCTCTTATAAAACAGAAAAAAGTATAGATGAATACAGATTTTTAAAAAATTAAGTTTATGGGGACCAGCAGCTGGCGTAATGGCTATGTTGCTGGACTCCCATGTAGTTGACTGCAATTTGAGTCCCGGACCTGGTGGCTTAAACTCACGCCGGGCGCGTGTGTGTGAGTGCCCAAGATCCCAGGAGGAGAATGGAGAAGGGATTGCGGTGTGGCCATCCCCCCTGGGGGGGGGGGTGATTTCTCGCTTTCCGTCTCTGTTGCTCTCTGTCTTTCTGGCGAGCGCATGTACCCTGTAGCAAAAACCTCTTAAAAAAACCCAAAAAACAAAAAACTTAAGTTTATGTATTTCTTTCTTTCTTAAGAGAGAGAGAGAAAGACAGAATAGGAAGGGGCACCCTCATGGGGACTTCAGACTGCGGTACACCCTCAGCCTCAGTCAGCTCAAGTCATGGGCCCACACATGCCTTGTGCATACGGGGAGACCTCAGGATGTGAACCTGGGATCTTCCCATGTGGCTTTGGCATTGCAGAGAGATTGTGTTACCACTGCACCACTGAGGCACACCCTTATTATTACTATTATCATTAATGCACCAGAGATGGACAGAGAGAAAGAGTGAGAAATCAAGCCATCAGGTCTAGGACTCAAACCATGGTCAGTCATGTGGGAGTCCAGTGCCTTAACCTCCACACCACCTGCTGTCCTGGGCCCTTATTATTATTTTTAAAGGTCCAATAAAACACACATTTACTTTATTATTAGTAGTAGTATTAGTTTTGATGTAAGGTACATGCACTCACCAGAAAGAGAGGAAGAGTGAGAAATCACCCCCGAGGGAGGATGGCCATGCCATGATTTTCAAGCTACCCAGTCCAGGACTTGAACTGCACAGTTAGCCATACGGGTTCCAGCTGCCTTAACCTCCATGCCACCAGCTGACCCCACACTCACCATCGTAACACCTCTCTTTGGCTCTAACAGAGGGCTCTGTTTAAAACACAATCACTTTTGCTCAGCCTCCACCCTGGTCTTCAGTGGGGAAGTTGAGTTTTCAAGACGTTGACAGTGCCACAAATTCAGTATTTTCAAATCCTGTGAAAAAGGGAACATCTTCCCTGAAGATGTTCTAAAAATAAAATGCCTACCTTTAAAAAACGGAATGTTCTTCTGCAGTTTATTGTAGCCAGTGAAAGTTCCAGAAGAGTAGGGCCACCTTTGCCTTCTGAAGAAAATGCCACTGACATTCACATTCTTGCCTTGAGAACTCCACAGACGTGGCATGGTCTTCCCCAGAAGAGAAGCTCTCGCTTACATTTCTGTGTCCAAAAATAAACAAACAAACAAACAAATCCCCATTGGACAATCATCTACAAAGTCCAAGTCTATAGAAAATACATACTCTGACTTTTAAATGTCGACCAGCCTTGGAAATCTATATGACATCAACTTTTGCCAAAAAAAAAAAAAAAAAAAAAAAAAAAACACAAAAATCAATCTTGAGTTATGATTTGATTAGCAGAAAATTGTTATCGCATTGGTTTCTCCGTGTGTCTACATCCTGTCCTTTTCATTCATAGGCTGCTCGAGTCCAACCTTCTTTAAAAACTCCCCGAGAAAGTCTGTGACATTAAAATGTCCTTTGATGCTCTTTCACTAAGGAGTGAATATTAACAGTTATGGTGACCCCGTTCCCTAATGTGTCTCTGCACGATCAATAGCAGTTAAGTGCCACTGTTTTACAATTAAAAAGGGGATCATTTTAAATGTAAAAGCTCATAGCTAATTTTCTTCTTGGCACTTAATGGCATAATTCATTTTTGAAAAAACCTCATTGGGAAAACATAAGGTTTTTTTTCTTTTTTTTTGGAGGTAGCATGCGTAATAAGGGTGGCTTAACACCCCTGATGCCTCTGGCATGATTGTCTCATTCCTTTATAATGTTGTCAGCAGACGGCTGTCAATTTTCCTCCAAAATTGAAGCTCTTGGTGAAGGGTGTGGACGACTGTTGCAATTCTCTGTAGCGTTCGCAGTTTGGCAGCCGCTTCGACTGGAACTTTCTTCCTGAGTATCGCTGTATTCAGCGAGTCTTGACTTCATATTCATATTTTCCCTGATTTTTTTTTTTTTTTTTTTTTTTTTTTGCTTTTCTCTTTTGGGTGACCTCCTGCTGTTCCCCATGAGGAACCCAGACGCATGACAGGGGGTGCAGAGAAAAGCGTACCTATTTCCAACACCTAATTGGCTACCATTATGCTGGAAATGTCATTGCCATCCTACCTCATTGACACTGCAGAGGCCTCCGCTCGCTTTCTGCACGTGGAACGTTTTCGTTGTGGCCAATTACACCAGTAACAGACGCATCTGCCTCGAGTTACGTGTTCACTGTGTCCCTGGGGATAAGCACTCAATATAGATCCACTTTGGGGTGAGTCTCATGTCTGCTTACGGAATTTACATGATGCAGAGGGAAATGAGGGAGGCTGTCATTTCTATTTGTTGCTTGAAGCGTAGATGAATCTATGAATGCATTCAGTCCTTTTGGGGGGTGTTTTTGAATATGTCTATTTAAAAAGCCAAAGCTAGTCACTCCTTTTCTCATCGATACTAATACTAGTTCTGCTCATTAACAAGGAGACAATGGAACGTTGTCTATATGCAAGGCTGCGTGCTCAACCATATGTGTAGATTTTTTCCCCCTAGTCTTCCTTCTAACTTTGCAAAATGGAGATTATTGTACCTAATCTACAGATGAACACACTAAATCTCAGAGAGGTTAAGTTATATACTTCAGGTCACACAGCTTATCAGTATTGCAAATGGAATGGAAAGAAGGTTTGAACTATATCACAATATATATATATATTTTTTTTTTTGAGAGTTTTTTTTGCTATAGGGCACATGCTCTCACCAGAAAGTCAGAGAGAGACAGAGAGACAGAAAGTGAGAAATCATCCCCCGGGGGGGGGGATGAATGACCATGCTGCAATCCCAACTCCATTCTCCTCTCAGGATCTTGGGCACGCACGCACACACACCTGGCGTGAGTTTAAGCCACCTGGTCCAGGACTTGAACTGTGTTTGACTACATGGGATTCCAGTGACATATCCATTACGCCAACTGCTGGTCCCATTTTTTTCTTTTTAAATATCTTTTAAGGGTTTTGCCATAGGGTGTGTGTGCTTGCCAGAGAGAGACAGAGAGAGAGAGAGAGAAAGGAAAAAGCCATGCCTCTTCTCACACCCCAAACCCAGGGTGGATGGCCACACCACAATCCCTTCTCCTCCATTATCCTCTTGGGATTTGGGACAGGCACTCTCATGCACACAGCATGGTTTTCAAGCTGCTGGGTCTGGGGCTCGAACCACAGTTGACCATCTGGGAGTCCAGTGCCTTAACCACCATGCCACCTACTAGTCCTATATCTCTTGGTTTTTAATACACTAACACATCCATTGAAACTGCTTCATGTTTAGCCATATATCTTAGACTTAACTCCCAAACTAAACCTGGCAGAATTTACAGACTTTTCCAAAACATTCTAGGAACTAAAACATGTTTATCATAAAATTAGGGCCAGCCAAAATATATTGCACAATTCATCCTGAATTTTGATCTTGTAAAAAAATTTTTTTTGACTTTTGTTAGTTTGTCAATCACAGATTGTGGTGAGTATTAATTATATTTTTAAAAAGAATTAATTTAATTTATTATTATTATTATTATTTTAAAATTTGCTATAGGGCATGTGCACTCACCAAAGAGAGGCAGAAAGAGAGGGGAGAGAGAAAGAGAAAGAGAGAGAGGGAAAGTGAGAAAGCAAGCTGCCAGGTTCGGGACTCAAACCACAGTCAGCCATGTGGGAGTCCAGTCCTTCAACTGCCACGTCACCTGCTGGCCCCAGAGTCGTTACTTATTAAAGACTAGCTATTTCATTCATTTTCCCTCTGAACCTAATCATTGCCTCTGTAAATACGAATGCTAATTTTTCAGCAAATAACCCTGGATAAACAGACACGTATATATTATATTAACGTTTGGAATAAATGCAATATTAGGACACCCGGGGGGGCTAGTATTCCCTGAAAATGTAATTCATTTCTACCGAGGAAGTTCGTCTTTATTTCTCATGCCCATGAGTAAAAATACTGACAGTGGGGAGGGGGACATTTATGGGTATTAGCATGTCTCATAGAAAATAGGACTGATTCTAAATAGAAAAAAAAAAAAAAAAAATCTTTCCCTACGCAAAACCCATTCTTTGTCTTCTCTTGCTTACTTTCTTCTTTCTTTTGGTCCTTTTCTCTTTTTCTTTTTTCCTTCCTTTCAAAATTCTTGTTCTCTTTTCTTTCTTTTTTTTTAAAAAAATTGATTTATAGCTCGTTTGTAAGCTAGGATAAAAGAGAAATACTTTTTTGTGTGTGTTTCTAACAGTACTAAAATCCGAGATTGTCCTCGAATCTGTTTTTCCTCTTTTAGCCCGAGATTGCAGTGTAAGTGGCAAAAAAAACCTCGACCCAGCCCTGCAAAGGTGAACCATCAAGTTATAGCATCTGCGCATGCGCCTGGGTTCATTTGCCTGAGCCCGGAGTCCTGGGGGATGGATGAGGTTCCTGGACTGGTCCATCCCATAAGCCCCGCGCAGAATCCCAGGGCCAGGTGCCTGCAAAGCAAACGGAGCTGCTTGCGTTCCCTGAAAGCGCGTTGGTCTAACACGCCGCTGTACAATACAATTAGCCGTTGACACCAGATGCTGCCTGGTTCCTGCCACGTTACACTTCTCACATTTCATGTAATGGTGTTTGTAAAGTGCTTCCTCTTTTCAATTAGCCAGCCTGCTCCCTGCACTCCCTGCTTCATCTGTTCAGTTCCAGGGGACTCAGGGAGCTTGCTGCTGGCCTACCCAACTCTGCTAAGCGCAGCATCTGAGCTGGGGGGTGACTCACAGCTCCAAGCTTGTTGTTAGGCGTAATTTATTCGCTATGTTGTTGATGGAGCCAATCATGCATTGACTTCCCTTTTATTTACGTTGAAAGCAGAGACAGACGGGGGAAAGTTTCTGCAAAGAAGCTCCCCAACTTCACTGTGGCCAGAAAGAGAGAAAGAGACAGAAAGCGAGAAATCACCCCCCCAGGGGGGATGGCCACGCCGCAATCCCTTCTCCTCCATTCTCCTCTCTGGATCTTGGGCACGCATGCACACGCGCCCGGAATGAGTTTAAGGTCTGGGTCTCGAACCACCGTTGACTACATGGGAGTCCAGCAACATAGCCATTACGCTAACTGTTGGTCCCTTGTCCATTTGCTACTGATGTGTCTTGGGCTTGGAAGGGTTTAGAGTGTCTGGGCCTTGAGATTCCCCCTTGTCCTTTGAAATACCTGCAAGCTGCCGGGCTGCTTCGCGTGTTCAGATCCCCACTCTTCCATATCGCTGCAATAACACTACCTGCTCTTTTTCTTTTTTTCTGTAGTAATTATCCTTTTACATTTAAATAAAAGAGGTTGCCATCCAAGTGGGCATTAGTGGTGACGGAAGACCATAGAGTTATACCGTGTGCCTGCTTGAATTGCATCAGCCGCTAATTACTCCGAGGTCTTCCCAGTGCGCTGGACTTCCCAGCTAAAGCACACTGTGTAATTTACATGTACATCGTGGCATGTGACACGAGGGTTAGGACACAGCCAGGTGCATTTTGACATTATGCTATAAGTGTCTTTTCCCTCGATAGTGCTGGTAGGGATAACGGCGGTGGCAAGCATGCCCAGACCCCTAGGCGGGAGGGATGTGGATTCTTATCCCTGGAGAAGTTGTACCCACTATTTGACTTCCTGAGTCATTACCAGCCTCTTCTCCATAACCCTCCACCATAGTAATGTAAGTGTTAGCCTTCTTCTAGTTACAGTGGAAGGTAACTCGTATTTATTAAATGCTAGTGAGGTGACTTAAATTTATTTCGACAGCCACCCAGTGAATCTGCATTGCTATTCTATTTTCTTTTTTATTGTGATAGGGTGTGTGCACTTGCTGGAGAGAGACAGAGATGAGAGAGAGAGAGGGAAAATGAGAAATCATCCATCATGGGGGATGGCCACGCTGCAATCCCTTCTCCTCATTCTCCTCTCGGGATCTTGGGCACACATGCACCCATGACTGGCATGAGTTTCAAGCTACCAGCTCTGAGACTCAATCCACTGTCGACTACATGTGAGTCCAGTGACATAACCATTATGCCATCTGCTGGTCCCTCGCAGCATCATTTTTAAGTCTCCTGGTCCAGGGCTTGAACCGTGCAGCCTGAAGACACTATTGGGGGTACCTGTCTCTGTCTGTCTCTGCTTCTCTCTCATGGAAATAAATAAATAAAGGTAAAACTGAAAAAAGAAATATTAATAATAGGGAGACATTTAGGCAAAACTTTTTTTATTTTTTATTTTTAAAATTTTTTTAAAGCTTCTTTTTTTCTTATAATTATTTATCTTATTTTATTTATTCACTCATTTATTTTTTAATTTGACCAGAGAGAAACAGAGGATGAGAGTGAGAGAGAGAGGAAGTGAGAAAGCAAGCCACCAGATTCAGGACTCGAACCCTGGTCAGCCATGTGGGAGAGTCCAGCGCCTTAACCACCACGCCACCTGCTGGTCCCAAGGCAAAACTTTAAGAAAGACTATTTTCCTAACCATCTTCCTCTCTCTATACGCTTGTGTCTCCAGCCATGTTGTGAATAAAATCAATTGTTTTCAGCGCGATCTGAGATCCAGCTAAGAGCTAAAACGTCTACGCTGGTTCTATTAGTAAGGCACTCCTCTTTTTAAATAATCGATCTCCTTTAATGTAACAACAGGTGGTTGGGTTTGTAACACTGTAGTTGGAGAAAAGAAAAAAAAAAAAAAGGCGGAACCACACAGTCAGCGGGTTGGGGATAGAGGCCACGCACCTATGCTGGTGTGTGTGTGGAAGACGGAGTGTGGGGTCGTGCACACACGCCCTGTGTGTTTGTCAGCTGTCCTTGTTAGAACAGGTGCACCCCAGCGCTCAGCACTGAGGGAGGGCACCCCTGGCAGGACACAGGACTGGTCACCGCGAGGAGGATGCTCGTCCATGCTTCTCTTGGGCCTATCGGAAAGTCCTGAGTTATATGACTTCAGGCAACCTGTTGTTCTGGGTTTTTGTGCGTCTGATCTAGGTAATGACCCACCCCAGTGACCTAGACTATTTTGCTCCATCTCAGACACTCAGAGTCATCTTGCCCTGGAGTCTGGGCTAACGCTGTTCCTTCTCTTCATCTCACTTTTCCCTCAGACACGTGGCCTCCCCTCCATCAAACACTGGGGGAGTCTTACCTTGCCCAGGACACCGACCCTGACCGCTACAACGCCAAACACCTGTCTTCCTCATCTGACCCTTCCTAAGGGCTACATCTCCCATCCCACTCTATTTTTGATTTATTCCAAAGCATTTATTATGGTTTAGCCTACAC
This sequence comes from Tupaia tana, assembly GCA_026018925.1. Taxonomy (NCBI): domain Eukaryota; kingdom Metazoa; phylum Chordata; class Mammalia; order Scandentia; family Tupaiidae; genus Tupaia; species Tupaia tana. Next base: position 19,131,545 of record JAKSZU010000028.1, on the reverse strand, counting down.
ATGGACAAATAAAATAAAATATTACCTTGTAGAGTATTTTTATATTTATAGAAAAAGTGGAGTTCTAGAAGCTCTTCCTGACCCATTTTCACTCTTGCATTGGGGGGGGGGGTGGTATATTTGTTAGAACTTGGGGCCCCGCAGATGGCATAGTGGTTATGTCGCTGGACTCCCACATGGCTGACTGGGGCTTAAGGCCTGGACCCCATGGCTTGAAAATCACACTGGGTGAGTGTGCATACATGCCCAAGATCCCAGGAGGAGACTGGAGAAGAGATTGTGGTGTGGTCACCCCCCACTGGGGGTGAGTTCTCGCTTTCCTTCTCACTGTCTATGTCTCTCTGTCTATGTGAGTGCACATGTCCTAAGGCAAAAACCTCTTAAAAAGAAAAAAGAAAGAAATGATGAACTGAGGCCAGCAGTTGTCATTGTGGTTAAGGTGCTGGACTTCCACATGGCCAACTGCAGTTCAAATCCTGGACTCAGCTGCTTGAAAATCATTCTGGGCGTATGTGCGTGCGTGCCCCAAATTGTGAGAAGAGAATTTAGGAGAAGGGATTGTGATGTGGCTGTCACTACCTCTCTGGCGGGGAGGTGATTTCTCACTTTCCCTGTCTCTTCCAAAATGTGCCCACTCTTCTCATTCTCCCAAATCTCCTGGTCATTGGCTTTTTTTTGGTGTTTTTATCTGTGTTTCTAGTTTATCTGTGGGAGGGTTGGCCTTCTGGGAATTTATTTTGACATAATAGAAGAACTCTCAGGGGACCAACAGTTGGCATAATGGCTATGTCACTGGACTCCCATGTAGTCAACCATGGTTCGAATCCCGGACCTGGTGGCTTAAACTCACGCTGGTGCGTGTGTGTGTGTGTGTGTGTGTGTGTGTGTGTGTGTGTATGCCCGAGATCAGAGAAGAGAATGGAGGAGAAGGGACTGTGGCATGGTTATCCCCCCTGGGGGGGTGATTTCTTGCTTTCTTTCTCCCTGTCTCTCTGTTTTTCTGGCAAGTGCAGGAACCCTGTAGCAAAAACCACTTTAGAAACAAAAACAAAAACAAAAAAACCTCAAAGGATTTATTAAAACGCTTTAAAATTTAAAAAAAAGTTTTAAATGTATGTTCAGTACACATGAAAAAAGAAGACACAGTAAAATAAAAATAATAAAATTAATTTGTGATTGATACCTCAAAATAACAACTAAATTTAAAAATCTATTTTACTACAGTTTAAAACTATATGCATGTATATATGTATATACATGTGTGTGTATGTGTATTTTTTAAACAAATATGGGACTTTGTTATACTTTTTTAATGTTTGAAAAATGTTTTGAATATCTTCCATGGTTAATAAACACAGATATAATATTATAATACACATACAAACTCATTTTTCAATTTTTTCAGTTATAAATTCCATAATAGTAAGCATCTTAACATGGGCAAACTAAAAAATAAATATGGGCAAACTAAAAATGTTTAAAAGCAGTTGAATACATATTTTTCTTCACACGTAAAATATAATTATGTCTTAGTAGGTAAGCAAAAGAATTGAGGAAAATAAAACTTGCCAATTTCACAAAGAACTTACGTATTTAGTCTTCAAATAATTTAATCAGTATGCACCTTTAAAAAAAAACAAAACAAAAAACCTTTTATTTATTTTTATTTTGACCAGAGAGGGACAGAGTGAGAGTGAGAGAGAGAGGGAAAGTGAGAAAGCAAGCCTCCAGGTCCGGGACTCAAACTACAGTCAGCCATGTGGGAGTCCAGCGCCCTTAGCCACCACGCCACCTGCCGGCCCCTTAGTATGCACCTTTTTAAAGCCTAGTAACTAGCTAAGAATATGAACATATATTAGCAAATGATTGTTGGTAACAAACAACAATAGTTCAGTATTCAATCTCAGGGTAAAAAAATAAATGAATAAAAATAGAATTATTGTGCCTATTAAGTTCACAATCAAAATGAAAATCCTCAATTTGGAAACCGTACAATGGGACAGGCCCTCTTTTGTATCACTGACGGGTATGCAGAATCCCTTTTGTGAGAACTTTGGCAAAATACCTTACAAGCCTTATAATATTTATTCCCTTTGATCTATTAATTCCACTTCCTGGAACCAAGCTTAAGACAATAATCTTGAATCAGGATTTTTAGGAAAAACAATAGTCTTTTATTTCTGTGAAATCTGAAAACAATCTCCACATAGTATTGCAAGGATGTTGAGCTAATTGATATGAAATAGAAGAAAGCCATTAATAAAAAGATAGACAAAATCTCTTCAGCAAAATTTAAAAGTGCTTAAAAACATCCTAATGTGGGCAAACTAAGAATGTTTCAGAAAAGAGTGAGTAAAGTCAAATGCAAGTTGTATGTAAAGAGTGTAGATGCACTTTTATTTTTGTTTTTTTTTTTTGAGAGATTTTTGCTATAGGGTGCATGAGCTCGCCAGAGAGACAGAAAGTGAGAAATCATCTCCCAGGGGCATGGCCACACAAAAACAAAAACAAAAAACCTCTCCCCCCGAAAAATATTCATGCCTATATTCTATATTAAGCTTGACCATTTGGTCAAACTCTTCCATAGGTGAATACTCTGAAAAGTACCATGTTAAACTTTCTTTGTCCACTGAAAACCCTCGGCTCCATGTCCTAGATTTCTGCCTCCACTCAGCTGAGCAAATCTTTGTAGTTAATCAGAAAATAATGTTAACTAAAAGCAATGGGGATGCAGTTACATTTATTACAGTTGCAACTTTGTATTTCCCTTGTGTAACTTTCTAATAAGAAGAGCGATTTTGCAGAGCGCCCTAACCTCTTGATTCTGAAAGTGTGTCCCTTTGATTTCTTATCTCCAGAAAGATGATACAAATGTTTCATTTGGCATGGTGATTAAGGCAATGGACTGCTACATTAGGCTGACTGTGGTTTCAGTCCCAGATCTGGCTGCTTGAAAAAAATCACACCATGCGTGTGCACATACACGCCCAAACTTCCCAGGAGGAGAATGGAGGGCAGGGGATTGCAGCATGGCCATCCCCCCCCCCCCCAAGAGGTGATTTCTCATTTTCCCTCTCTCTATCTCTGTCTCTCTCCAGTGAGCATATAGGCCCTGTGGGAGAAAAACAAACAAACAAGTCTTTCACGGATGAATTCAGAAATGGTGGGATATTGCAGACACCCAAACTGGTGGGCAGGTGACTTCTAGCTCAGTAATCCAGTATGCATGAGCTGTACCCTGGAGGCTAGACCGAATTTCTTCTTGTTCTGTTTCCCACCAAGTTAAGAATACAGTTAGGGTAGAAAGTTTTCTCCACTTATTCTTCAATCTTTAAAATCAATTATTTAGGGAGCCAGCAGGGGGCGTAGTGGTTAAGACATCAGACTCCCACTTGGCCGACCGTGGTTCACATCCTGGACCCGGCAGCTTGAAACTCACGTTAGCTGCATGTGCATGCATGTCCAAAATGCTGAGAGGAGAATGGAGGAGAAGGGATTGCAGTCTGGCCATCGCCCCTGAAGGGGAGGTGATTTCTCACTTTCTCTCTCTCTCTCTTTGGTGAGCACATGCACCCTATGGCAAAATTCTGTTTCTCTAAACTAAATAAATAATTTAGTACGTGTGACCTAGGATCATCCACTTTGACACTCGATGGGATTTACCAAGACCTGAAGTGGAGGAATTACAGATAGCCACATTTTCAGAAGAAATCACTGAGACAATACAGGTGAAATGTGCAGCCCATAGTAAGTAATCTTTGCGTGTAGTAATATCAGTTTACCACTTGTAGTCACAGCGTGTGTTAACCATCTTCATAGATGATAGTCTGTCCTAAACTGTTAGCTCTCCTGTAGGTCTTTTCCAAAGAAGCCAAAATCACTAAAGAAAATCTATTGCCAAGGGCCAACAGGTGACGTGGAAGTTAAAGCCACTGGCTCCCACATGGCCAACTCCAGAGTTTGAGTCCTAGACCAGGCAGTTTGAAAACCACACTAGGTGCATGTGTGCCCAAACTTCTGAGAGGAGAAGAGAAGGGATTGTGACATGGCCGTTCCCCTGGGTGTTGGGGGGTGGTGTCTCACTTTCTCTCTGTCTGTCTGTCTTTCCAATGACTTCAAGTGCCCTATGGCAAAAATCTGAGATCCACACGCACAAACACACACATACATAGAGTCGTCAGGAAAGTCATGATGCATTTTTGCATAGAAAAAGACGTCATGACTCTACAGAAGACCTGTATATCCCACACCCTTATCCCCACAACCAATGATACAAATACCTGTATTTTTTATTTCACGAAGAGAGCTCCACTCTCATTGTCACTCTGAGAAAGGCCACCCCTTAGACTTGAAACAGAATGGCGTATCAATTTGGAGGAAGCCAGGTGGGTGTAGAAGAGAGCGAGCCATAATGCAGAGAGTTAAGGAAGCTCCCTCTGCCTCACACGTGGAAGGACAGTGCCACCCCCTGGGATCATTCAATGGCTAGGGGTCCTTTCTCCCTTTGTTTATTGAGGAGCTTATGGGCATCTGCATAACGGAGGCCAGCAGTTGTGGGTTTCCAGCGGGAGGAGACCCCTGGTATGTCTTCTGTTTTATACCCACAGCCAGCGCATCTTTCCAACTCACTTTCCATGAGAAATAGCCTAGTTGGGTGGCCCCACCTCCCTGCAGGGCAGGCTGGGATATGTGAGTAAAGGGAGCAGCTGTGTGCACGGATGGAACTGGATTTCCATGGGAGAGGGGGGAATAAAATGTGTGGACATCTCTTTCTCCGAAATGGATGGCCTCGACCTCTTGTTGACAAACTGAGATGAGAGAAGATTATAGACAGGATTCCAGCCTCAGCGGTAGGTTGAAGACAGTGACTCTCCAACCTTAAGATTTTTTTTTTTTTTTTTTGGAGAGGTTTTCGCTATAGGGCGCGTGCGCTCGCCAGACAGACAGAGACAGAGAGACAGAAAGCGAGAAATCACCCCCCAGGGGGGATGGCCACGCCGCAATCCCTTCTCCTCCATTCTCCTCTCGGGATCTTGGGCACGCACGCACACGCGCCCGGCGTGAGTTCTTAGCCACCGGGTCCAGGATGCGAACCGCGGTCGACTACGTGGGAGTCCAGCGACATAGCCATTACGCTAACTACTGGTTCCCTCCAACCTTAAGATTCTTGTACTTCTGGGAACCAGCAGTTAGCGTAATGGCTATGTCGCTGGACTCCCACGTAGTCGACCGCGGTTCGCGTCCCGGACCCGGCGGCTTAAAACTCACGCCGGGCGCGTGTGCGTGCGTGCCCAAGATCCCGAGAGGAGAATGGAGGAGAAGGGATTGCGGCGTGGCCATCCCCCCTGGGGGGTGATTTCTCGCTTTCTGTCTCTATGTCTCTCTCTGTCTGTCTGGCGAACGCACGCGCCCTATAGCGAAAACCTCTCCAAAAAAAAAAAAAAAAAGATTCTTGCACTTCTTTCATTTTTCTTTTTTTTTCTTTCTTTTTCTCCTTCCTTCCTTCTTTCCTTCCTTCCTTCCTTCCTTCCTTCCTTCCTTCCTTCCTTCCTTCCTTTTCTTCTTCTTCTTCTTCTTCTTCTTCTTCTTCTTCTTCTTCTCCTCCTCCTCCTCCTCCTCCTCCTCCTCCTCCTCCTCCTCCTTCTTCTTCTTCTTCTTCTTCTTCTTCTTTTCAGGAAGAAATTTTGCCAGAGGGCGCATGTGCTCAACTAGAGAGACAGAGAGAGCCAGAAAGTGAGAAATCACCCCCCCCCCCCCCCCCCGGGGGAATGGCCACACTGCAATTCCTTCTTTTCTATTTCCCACTTGGGGTTTTGGGCACTCACACACATGCACCTGGTGTGAGTTTTAAGCCACCGAGTCCAGAACTCGAACCACGGTCGAGTACGTGGAAGTCCGGTGACATAACCATTACACCATCTGCTGGTCTCCACTTCTTTAGATAAACATCAGCATCTCATATATATCATGTCTGGTATCTGATCTCCGGAGAGCATCCTCCCAGAGTTGTGATTTGAGGCATTTTTGTTTGTTTATTTGTTGGCTTTTCATGTCTCCTTCTTCCGCTCCAGATTTTTTGAAACTACTGTCCATTTTCCTTTCTATTGGGTCATCAGAAAAGTCATGATAAATTTTTGTATAGAAAAACCTTTTGTAAACAAACAGACAAACAAAAAACTCTCCAAAAAAATAAAAAGAATGAAAGAAAAACTTTTGTATAGAAAAACCATATCATGACTTTTTGGATGACCCAGATTTCTTCTGCTGCCCAGTTAATTCTTGGGTATGGACTTTTCCAACATCTAGTGTCCTGAACACCACTTTGAAATATTTTCTGCCCATCCCTAATGAGGGAAGTGATGTGTATCATCATTGTGAAGACTTATTTTTATCAAGTCTGTATCTTTTACAAAATGTCCCCAGTGGGCCAGTGGCGAGGTTGATCTGACACATGCTAGGTGTGTGCGTGCGTGCTCAGGATCCTGGCGGGCTAGACAACTGGGAGGATAATCTTATGATATGATCAAGTCCTTTGGAGGGCGCTGTGTTTTCTTTTTGCTGGAGGCAATGGAAATAATAAACACTGTCCAGCTTCTAACATTTCAGTCCTTATAAAACAGCCCAGGTCTTCTTTTCTTCTCTTTTTCTTTTTTTTCTTTTCTTTCTTTCTTTCTTTTTTTTTTTTTTTTTTAAGAGATTTTTGATATAGAGCATGTATGCTCGCTGGAGATGCAGAAAGTGAGAAATCACCCTCCACGGGGGATAGCCATGCTGCAATCCTTCCTCCTCCATTTTCCTCTTGGGAGTTTGAGCAAGCACGCACACGTGCCCGGTGTGAGTTTTAAGCCACCAGATCTGGGACTCCAACTGTGGTCGGCTACATGGGAGTCCAGTGACGTAGCCATGTCACCATTTGCTGGACCTTGAGCAGCATAGGTCTTCTTGAAGCATTAGCCTTACCTGGGGACCCCCCCTGGGATCTCCTGAACCAGAAACTCGAGGGAAAGGTCTGTGTTGTAAGGAGGCTGTCGGATAAAGGATGTTCAAGTCTGAGCCCGGCTGTTGCCTGCTGTTTAATGGGCGAGCGGTGAAGATTTGATACCCACTGCAATGTAGTGATTTTGCTTACCCAAATGACTGAACTAGTGTGTTTTCTGTGGTCAACGCTCAAATACGCAAGAAGACACACTGTAATAAAAACGAGTGAAATAAACACAGTGTAAATGATATAAGGGACCCATCTGATGGTAAACAAAACTGATTCCTGAGCTTTGAGTTGGATGAAAAAGAGAATGTGAGGAGTGATAGAGCTTTCAAAATATTTTGCCCACATCAATAAACTGTCCCTGGCTACACTTAGCCCTCAACATGAGATGCAATTTTTCTTTCTCTTATTTCCAATGAATCTTCCTTGCGGAGGGGAGAGGAAGAAGGTGTGAAAGTAGCATTTATTTATTTGTTTGTTTCTTTTTTAGAGTTTTTTGCTATAGGGCACATGTGCTTGCCAGAAAGACAGAGAGAGACAGGGAGACAGAAAGTGAGAAATCACCCCCCAGGGGGGATGGCCACGTCGCAATCCCTTCTCCTCCATTCTCCTCTCGAGATCTTGGGCACACACGCGTATGTGCCTGGTGTGAGTTTAAGCCACCAGGTCTGGGACTTGAACCTCAGTCGACTACATGGAAGTCCAGCAACATAGCCATGATGCTAACTGCTCGTCCCGAAAGTAGCATTTATTTAATGTCTAATATGTATCCAACATTATCCTGAGCCTTTTCACTTCAGTTTCTTTAATGTGCACCAACAACTACATGAAATGTTCAGCTTCATTCTTATTTAAAAAGTCACCTGGGGCCTCGCAGGTGGTGTGGTGACTAAGTCTCACATGGCTGACCATGGTTTGAGCCTCGGATCTGGTGGCTTGAAACTCATGCTGGTCACATGTATGTACATGTCAAAATCCCAGGAGGAGAGTGGAGGAGAAGGGATTGTGGTGTGGCCATCCCCCCTGGGGGTTGATTTACTTTCTTTCTTTCTTTTTTTTTTTTTTTATTTCTTTCTCTCTCACTGTCTCTCTCTGGCAAGCACATGCACCCTGTGGCAAAAACCTAAAATACACACACACACACACACACAAATTAATCTCCTTTCTGTAAAGTCCTGTATCTTTCTAGTGTCTATTCTGTCAGCCTGCTTGATAGAAACACTACAGAAAATTTCCCCTTGGTTTTTTTTTTTGGAGAGGTTTTTGCCATAGGGTGTGTGTGCTCACCAGACAGACAGAGAGAGACAGAGAGACAGAAAGTGAGAAATCACCCCCCAGGGGGGATGGCCACACCGCAATCCCTTCTCCTCCATTCTCCTCTGGGGATCTTGGGCACGCACGCACACGCGCCCGGTGTGAGTTCCAAGCCACCGGGTCCAGGACGTGAACCGCGGTCGACTACATGGGAGTCCAGCGACATAGCCATTACGCTAACTGCTGGTCTCCCCTTGGTATTTATTTTAGCGTGTGTTCAGGCCAGTGTCTACCATTTCATCTCGTGGGGGAAGAAATACAGACTTCTACGTCTAACAAAATTCAGTGCACCAGGAATTACGGGGCAGCGGTCACAGGGAAGGGCTTCTGGCCTGATTCGTTCTTCAGTCCCTTTGGATCCATAGGATGTCTGTACCAGGATGAAGGTCCCCTGGCAGGACACACAGCCTGTGTCACTGTCAACAGCAGGACCAGCAATCAATATTTCCGTAATTGCTCCGCTCGCTCATTGGCATAGCTAAGAAGGTACCCCACGCGCATGCGCGTTCTGCAAACAGAACTTTCTACATTCTCCCTCGTATCCTCCTTTACATATTTATCAGGGCGTTTTGGACAGATCCATGCAGACTGACTAAGAGTAACCAGCAAAATGAGCCCCACGCTTGGCTGTTCTCCCCAGATGATCAGGCCATCCGTGGAGATTGGACAGGTCCTGATGAAATACGTGTTGGCTGCTGACTCGTCCAATTTTGCCGTGTCACCGGTGCAGGCTTGTGCAAGATGGAGATATTTGCAAACTGTCATCTTTCATAAATATCCACCGTGAGTGACGTTGTCTCCCCACCACGCTTCTCTTTGACATGCACCTGGCGGGCTCCGGGCCTGAGCAATTTCATGGCTTGTGATAGGTGATTAGCGAAGGGATGCTTCCTTCTCGCCTCTCCCCTTGAGAACTCTGAATTTCCTTCCCTCCTCCCCGCCGCCTTGGGAAAGGCCTGAGTCATACCTCTGAAATGATGAAGATAGCACGTTGGTCAGAAGTGTTTGGATGTTATTCCAAAAACAAAAAAAAACAAAAAAACAAAAAAACAATCTTTGAGTGGGGCTGACAGGTGGCATGGTGGTTAAGGACACTGGATTTCTCACATGGCCCACTGAGGTTCGAGTCCCAGACCTGGTGGCTTGCTTTCTCACTTTCTCTCTCTCTGTCTGTCCCTCTCTGGTCAAATTAAAATAAATAAATAAATAAAATAAATAAATAAATAAATGGGGGACCAGCAGTTGGCGTAATGGCTGTGTCGCTGAACTCCCATCTAGTCGACCTCGGTTCGAGTCCCAGACCTGGCGGCTTCAACTCACACCAGGCGCACGTGTGTGTGTGTGTGTGTGTGTGTGTGTCCAAGATCCCGAGAGGAGAATGGAGGAGAAGGGATTGCGGCGTGGCCATCCCCCCAGGGGTGATTTCTTGCTTTCTGTCTCTCTGTCTCTCTCTGTCTTCCTGGCGAGCGCATGTGCCCTATAGCAAAAACCTCTCCAATAAACAAATAAATAAATAAATAAATGGATAAATAAAGTTAAATAAAATAATTCTTTAAAGAAAATCCTTTGATTCAACTTGCTAAAATGATAGAGCATGAACAACAACCAGAAGTCTGTCAAAGCTTTCCAAATAAATGTAACCTCCTCTTCACGTAGAGTTCTCTACAGTCTCTGCATTAACGTGCTAACAGGAATGGGTATTGTTTGTTTTAAATACCCTTTCATCTCTCACCTCTCACCGACATGGAAATAACGTGTTCTAATGATAAAGTAATGATATTCATTGTCTTTCCGTGGTCTGGTTTTTTTGTTTTTCTTTTTAAGGATTGTTGTAAGGACCCCCACCCCCCCGCCCCCAAGCAGCCTCGACTGCTACCACACAAATGAATCAATATGCTTACTCATAAATGTGGAGATTAATATAAGCACTGCGGTATCAAACTCAAATCACCAACTGGAAAAGGATCACTACATTAAACGGAATTACCCCTTATTAGAAAGGAATATGTAGAGATTATAGGATAATCAAACATTCTCAGTTCCTAATGTATCTGATCATATTTCCATGCATAATTTATCTGAAAGAGGTTGAATAGCAGAATGTGGGATTGATAGATGTGTATTTCGATTGGAGACACTTTAATCAGTAGGATTAAGGGCAATTCTAATATTCAAGAAAAGCCTGGTATATTTTTAAGACTCATAAACAATATTGTTTACCATGTAAAACTTTTAAGAACCTTGTTTTTATTTGGCTGTAACATTTTGCAATTTTTCAATCTGTTTCTTAGTGAAAATTATTTGAAATCTAGTGTTCAGTGAATAAATGATCTCTTTAATTGATATGAAAGTCACAAGGTTGCATTCTAAAATAAAAAATACAGGTGTAGCCTATAGTTCAGCGGTTAAAGGATTTGGGTCCTGCATGCCTGACCAGGGTTCGATTCCCAGACCTGGAAGCTTAAGAAGCTCACCATTCATGCGTGCATGCCCCAAATCCTGAGAGAATGGAGAGATGGAGGAAAGAGGATTGCAGCGTGACCATGCCCACTGGGGATATTGTATCTCGCTGTCTCTTTCTCTTTCTGGAGAACCCACATGCCTTCTGGCAATAGGAGAACAAAATTTTTTAAGTACAGTTTGGGGGCCAGTAGATGGTGTAATGGTTATGTTGCAGGACTCCCATATAATCAACCACAGTTCGAGTCCTGGACCTGGCATCTTAAACTCATGCTGGGTGCATGTGCATGTGTGCCCAAGATCTCAAGAGAATAATGGAAGAGAAGGGATTGCCGCTTGGTCATCCCCCTGTGGGGGTTGATTTCTTGCTTTCTGTTTCTCTGTCTCTCCAATGAGTGCACGTGCCCTATAGCAAAATCTTTCTCTCTAAAAAAAGTATAGTTTTGCTCAGTGTACTAAATGGTAATATCTTCCCATTTCTTTCTTTCTTTTTTTGTTTTAGAATTATTTATTTATTTGTATCCATCATCATCATTATTAATTTGCTGTAGAGTAAATGCATTCGCCAGAGAGAGTCAAGAGAGAAAGAGAGAGCGAGACAAAGTAGGAAGGAAACTCACCAGGTCCAGGACTCGAACTGCCCTCAGTCATAACCACCATGTCACCTCTTAGCCCCAATGTCTTACCATTTCTGATTTTTGTTGCGAAGTTGTGCCAAAAACAATATGATTCATGTAATGTAATGTAATGTAATAGCATACTATACTACACTAATTTGATACAGTAATAAGATATATGCGGCTGGCTTGATTTCCACTAGAATTTTTCCATTCCATGTGCTGCATAAGAATTTTAATAGTTATACAGAAGGATTTGCATATGACTTATATATGCTTATATGTCTTGCAATAGGCATTTTAACATGTATTCTTTTTTAAGCTTTCCCATATTAATTCTATATGATTTTATATATTATGAGAGATATTATATTTTTATATGTTATGAGATATATTATATTTTAATTATACTTTTGGACACGTAGTAGACAGTGATGAATTTAGAGTGAGTGATAGAAATGAAAGAAGTCTTTCATTTAATCTCAGAAATATAATTTAACATGCTATTCAGATAAAACTCTGAACATATCACTGAAGGAAAAAAAATCACAAATTTAATTAATGATGGCATATTTCATTGGTTATAGAGATATTTTATCATACGCAATTAAAATTTCCATATTAAAAGTTAACTTCTTTTCCATTAATTCTATCCATACTGGTTAGAACAAAAATGAGAGCCCGACTATTCAGTTATATTCACTGATAGATTTTAGAGTTTCAATCATGTAATAATCACTGAATAATTCTGAGCATTTTCACAAATTTTATCTCACGTGTTTTTTTTTCCTCTTGAGATTTTTTTTTTCTATATGGCCTATGTGCTCACTGGAGAGAGAAGACAGAGACAGTGAGAAGAAAAGTGAGAAATCACCCCCCAGGGGGGATGGCCATGCTGTAATCCCTTCTCTTCCATTCTCCTCCTGGGATCTTGGGCACGCACGCACATGTGCCCGGCATGATTTTCAAACCAGCGGGTCCAGGACTTGAACCGTGGTTGACCATGTGGGAATCCAGCAACATCACTGCTACGCCACCTGCTGGCCCCCTCATGTATTCTTCACAATCACTCTGTGTGGAAAATAAGTGCTATAATTACCATTTCAAATATGTTGCAACTTGACTCAGAGAATTTAAAAACTTTTTCTCCAAAGGCAAACTCGTACTGGTCGGGCTCGTGGTGGAGACAGGTGCCTGACCTGGTTCTCCAGCCCTCACCTCTGAGTTCACACTTTTCAACAGAGTTGGCTTCTTATTTTTCTGTCAGGTAATAGGCCATCATTACTGTGAGGACTCAGAACAGTACAAAAATCCAGAGACTCAGTAATTGTAAGTCTTATGTTTCTTTGCAATAAATCAAATGGAGGCTTTCAAAGTCTGTCAAATTTTCTTTCTTCAGGATTTTGTGCTTGAGACTTCTCTTTTTCTTTCTTTTCTTTTTTTGTTTTTTGAGAGAAAGATTTTTGCTATAGGGCATGTGCACTTGTGGGAGAGATAGAGATGGAGAAACAGAAAGGAAGATGTCGCCCCCAAGGGGGATAGCCATGCCTCAATCCTTCTCCTCCATTCTCCTCTTGGGGTCTCAGGCATACACACACACACACACACACACACACACACACACAGGACTCGAACCGTGGTTGACTACATGGGAGTCCAGTGACATAGCCATTATGCCAACTGCTGGTCCCAAGGCTTGAGACTTTTGTTGGCTCTTGAATGCACTCTCTTGCTAACCCCAGAAGGTAATATATAAACAGCCACTGTTTACAATGTACCATAGCTGAGCTATTGATAGTTATTATTTGTTCTTGGATATACATGATCAAAAGATGTAATATGACTGAGGCCAGCAGGTGGCGTGGTAGTTAAGGTTCCTTGGCTCCCATATGGCCAACCGCAGTTCAAGTCTCAGCTCCAGTGGCTTGAAAATCATGCTGTATGTGTGTGTGTGCATGACCAAAGTCCCCATGAGAATTCAGGAGAAGGGATGGTGGTGTGGCCATCCCTCTAGGGAGTGATTTCTCACATTCCCTCTCACCGTGTCTCTCTGTCTCTCTGACAAGTGCGTGTACCTTATGGCATACACATAAAAAAAAAAAAATGGATGATGACTTATCAGAAATATCAGAAAAGAAATTCCCATCTGTATTTGAGACTTGAAATTCTTTCAACTTGAACATTAGAAATCTATTTTTTTAAGTTTATTTGTTTATTTCGAGAGACAGATGCAGAGAGAGAGAGAAAGAGAGAGAGAGAGAGACAAAGAGAGGCAGAGGTGCCACTTCATAGGAGCTATACAGAACTTTCCCCAGTCCTCCCAGCCAGCCAAGATTACAAACACAGGTTGATCCAGGAACTGAACTCAGTCCCCCATATGGATCCAGTATTAAGCAGTGTGTTACAGCTATAGCACGGCTGCTGGCCCTAAGGTTGCAAATCGATAAAAAGTTACACTTAGAGGCCAGCAGGTGGCTTGGTGGTTGAGGGTACTGGATGCCCACCTGGCTGACTGTGGTTCGAGTCCCGGACCTTGCGGCTAGTTTTCCCACTTTCCCTCTCCCTCCCTCTCTCTCTCTCTCTCACTGGTCAAAATAAAATAAATAAGGTTCCATGGAATAATTCCTTTTTTTAAAAAAAGTTACACTTACAATTTTCCTTAAGTGATCCTATAGTAGGACTTGCATCAATGTATTTCTTAAAGCATTTTCCAAGGATTCGATTGAGTTTTTATACTATTGATTTGGATTTTCAATGGAAGTTTATATACTTAAAATATTTCATTTCAATGCATTTTCCTGACTTGGAGTCACTACAATCAGGCTGTCAGGAAAGTAACAATGTATTTTTTCTGTATTTTTCTATACAAAAATGGGTCATGACTTTTCCGACAACCCAATAGATCTTTCAATAGGGTGGAACAAACTTTGTCTTCTATAGTGAAACATCATAAACTCATTAAAGAGGTTATTTGTTCAAACATCTTTCTATTTCTGAGGTGTGTGCTATTTGATGCTTTCTTTGTATCATAAAAGAGCCATATACTAACTCTTTTAAGCCAAATATTAATTATTTCTGGGGACCCGCCGATGTGTAAGGATTCCATTGCAGGACTCTCACTATCACTGCTGTTCGAGTCCCAGACCCAGTTGCTTAAACTTACGCCGGGCGTGTGTGCATGAGTGCCCAAGATCCTGAGAGGAGAATGGAAGAGAAGGGATTGTGGCGTGGCCAACCCCCTGGGGAGGGTGATTTTTCTCTCTCTGTCTCTCTGTCTCTCTCTGACTTTCTGGTAAGTGAGTGTACCCTATAGCAAAAATCTCTCTTAAAAAAAAACTTCCTGAATGGGATCAGTTTTATAGCCTAGTGGGAAAGCAAGCTGGATTCTACATGACCAGGTGTGGTTCCAATCCTGCCTCTGTTGACATGAAACACAGATTGGTGAATGTGGGTGTGTGCCCCAAATCCTGATGGGATGGAGAATTGGAGGAGAAAGGATTTCAGTGTGGCCATGCCCTGCTGGGGGGGTTGCTTTCCCCCTTCTCTGTCTCTTTCTCTCACTAGAGAGTGTACCTATTCTCTGGCAATTAAAAAAAGAAAAGAAAGATGGGGACCAGCAGGTGGCATGGTGGTTAAGGCGCTGGACACTCCCACATGGCTGACCATGGTTCAAGTCCCAGACCTGGTGGCTTTCTTTCTCACTTTCTCTTTGTGTGTGTGTGTGTCTCTCTCTGCCACTCTTTGGTCGAGTTAAAATAAATGAATGAATAAATCAAATTAAATAAACGATTCTTAAAAAAAAAAGAAAAGAAAGAAATACTACTTGAAAATACCCTTAAGTTTTCATCAAGCTAATATCTAAAACATAATATCAGCAGCCTTCATGAGTACCCACTTAAATAGTCATTTCGTAATTCTGTTGTTTAGTTTTCTTTTCTTGTTTTATTTTTCTTTTATTTATATTTATTTACTTACTTATTTATTTGGAGAGGTTTTTGCTATAGGGCACGTGTGCTCTCCAGACAGACAGAGAGAGACAGAGAGACAGAAAGTGAGAAAACACCCCCCGGGGGGATGGCCACGCCACAATCCCTTCTCCTCCATTCTCCTCTTGGGATCTTGGGCACGCACGCACACGTGCCCGGCGTGAGTTGAAGCCACCAGATCCAGACTCAAACTGCAGTTGACTACATGGATGTCCAGCGACATAGCCATTACGCTAACTGCTGGTCCCAATTCTTTTACATTTAATCACTGTACATTTCTGTAGCATACGAAATAAATCTTCCCAGCACGAATGCACTGCCTAACAGGCTGGTCATAGATATTACTGTGCACATCATCATCACCCGGTAATTTCCCACATTTGTGTTTGTTAAGTATTTTGACCCCCCCCCCCCCACCTGTTGTTCAGGTTTCTTGGGAGTTATTTAATCCATGTTTTAAAACTTGGGCAACTCTACTTCAATTTAAAAAGTTACATGAGGAAGTCAAACATCTCTTTCAAATCAAAAGAAGATGTTTTTATTTAAAAAAAAAAAACCTCGTAAAGATACATATGACATATTAATGATCAGAGAATGGACTCCAGACTCATTAGCTAGTTATTCGCACATCTATTCTATTGACACTGTCACCAAACTGATGGCCCCCCAATGATTTAATAGGGCGAGACCACTAGGATCATTTCTGCAGGCTGCTAATAAACATTGAGAAAGGTCTTTGTGTCTTCACTGTCTTCACAGTTGCAAGGAGAAGTGATAATATTAAGTTAGGAAAAAAAAAATGCAAAATCCAACAAAATAAAACAACCTTAAGTATATTACAAGTGCATCTTTTCTTTTCTTTTTTTTTTTTCCTTTCTTTTCTTTTTTTTTTTTTTTTTTGGGAGATTTTTGTGATAGGGCACATGTGCTCACCAGAAACACAGAGAGGGAAAAAGAGAGAGAAAATGAGAAATTACCCCCCAGGGTGATGACCACACTGCAATTCCTTCTCTTCCATTCTCTTCTCAGGATTTTGGGCACACACACACATATGCTTGGCGTGATTTTCAAGCCACCGGGTCCTGGACTCGAGCCATTGTCAGCTATGTGGGGGCCGAGAGTCTTAACCACTACGCCATCTGCTAGCTCCACACCTTTCCTTTCAAATGCTGTTGGTCATGTGATTACTCAGATTTCCCTAAAACATTTGGCATAACTAACTTGTCATTGACAAGGAAGTTCAGCAGCTGGAGTGACTGAGACAGAAAGAATGTGTTTCCAACTCCTGTCAATCAAGAGAACCAAGTAAGAGGGGTGAGAATTTCAGTGGGCCATGTACCACTCTGGTTGACCCAGAGCTGGTGCTTCTTGTGAATTAGTTGGGTTAAGAAATAGGGGCTGGCAGGTGGCATGGTGGTTGAGGCACTGGATTCCCACATGGCCAACTGTGGTTTGAGTCCTGGACCTGGCAGCATGCTTTCTCACTCTTCCTTCCCCTCATTGTCAAAATTTAAGCATAATGATAATAAATAAAACTAAAACTAAAAATTAATAATTCTTTTTAAAAAAAAGAGAAAGAAAGTTATCAGGGAAGTTAATCAGGGTCCGAAGGTGATGTGGTGACTAAGGTGGTGAATTTCACATAGCTGACTCCAAGTCCTGGACCCAGCAGCTTGAAAAACACACTGGGGTGTGTGTGAGTGTGTCTAAAACCTCAAGAAGAGAATGGAGAAGGGATTACAGCATTGTGGAGTGGCCATCCCTCTTGAGGGGGTGATTTCTCCCTTTCCTTCTCACTATGTCTCTCTCTAGTGAGCACAGACACCCTATAGCAAAAACCTAGGGGAAAAAAAAAAGAAAAAAAAATAATCAATGAAGAAATGTCTTGAAATTCTTGACAAATTGGAAAATGTCTTAGCTACCATCCCATTTTACCTTTCAATAGAGTATCAATGTCACTTCTGACTCACGGCCTTGTTTATTTATAGAGTGTCTAATATACAAAGACTTTTCACTGCGTGTCAGAATGGACATGGGAGTAAATAAGTTTTTGACCTGAAGGTGCTCACAGAATAGTATTTTTTTTTCTTTCATAGGATGTAATTCATCCTAAAAAGAACTCACATTCTATGACATATATATATATATATATATATATATATATATAGCGGCTGTAATGTCAGGAAAGAGTTTCTGGACCTATCCATGAATTGGTAGTGATTTTTTTTTGTTTTGTTTTGTTTTTTGTTTTTGCGTTTACTGCGATCAAATAGAACATTCAATATGTACTTTGCAATGAGAGCCTTCACCATATTGCCTGCATTTGAAAGGTTCATTTGCATATGGGGCTGCCTGGTTTCCAGTGGCCAGATGGCTACTGACTGTGTGCCAAGTAATGTCTACAGGGCCAATGAAATTCAGCAGGACTGCTACCTTCAGCATGATAGGAAAAAATACAAAAAAAAAAGAAAAACAAAAAGAAAAGAACCACAACAACAAAAAACTCAACCTTTGCTTAGGAATAAACCTCATCTCCAGCCTTTATCTGGTCTTCTAAGTCACCAGTGCAAAGCGTGGCGTGTCCGATCTGAACCAATAGGGAGACTGAATTAGCTCCACGGTGCCTACCTATGAACACGGCCATTCTCCTTCATTGTTTAATTTATTCTGCTTGCATAAAACCATGGGTATACTCCTTTTGTCTGACTAACCCTCTTCTTTTTTTTTTTTTAATAGAGAGATTTTTGTCATAGGGCACGTGTGCTTGCTGGAGAGACAGAGAGAGATAGAGAGACAGAGAGTAAGAAATCACCCCCTGGGGGGGATGCCCATATCATGATCCTTTCTCCTCCGTTCTCCTCTTGGGATTTTGGGCGTGTGTACACATACACCCGGTGTGAGTTTTAAGCCGCCGGGTCTGGTACTCGAACTGCGGTCGACTATATGGGAGTCCAGCGACATCACCATGACGCCATGTCTTGGTTCCTACTAATCCTCTTTAATTGTGTGTTCTGAATAATGGTGCTTGCTTTGGTGTGAATGGGCCACTTTACTGGGTCTAGACTCAAGTGATGGTTTCAAAACGTACGTCCCATAGCGTGACTATGGGTTTCAAATCTAAGTTTGCATATGTAGAAGCATTTAAAAGTCGAAACACTAGGGCCAGCAGGTGGCCTAGTGGCTTGACCACGGTTGGAGTCCCAGACCTAGTGGCTTGAAACTCGTGCCGGGCACATGTATGTGTGTGCCCAAAATCCTGAGAGGAGAATGGATGAGAAGGGATTGCATTGTGACCATCCTTTTCTAGGGTGAGAGTTCTCATTTTCTATCTCTCTCTGACTGTCCAGTGATTACATGTGCATATAGCAAAAATCTCTTTCCAAAAAAAATTGAAATACCGTTTTTCCCCACGAACACTCACAGACCTACACAAAGACGTACGTATGCCATTTCTTCTTTAAGTTAATCAAATTGAAAGGATTGACTAAGAACTAAATTCAATACCATGGGAGGAATTCCTGGCCCTTGAAACACACAAAAAAGACTGCCCATTCACAAAAAAAAAGTGCAATGAGTCTCTAGAAAGTTGAATTTCAAGCAACGATTCACTCTTACTATTGTTAGTCTTGTACCTTTGTTTCACGTCTCTTTTGTATTTTTCCTGGGTTATTTTCTCGCTTGTGATGAAAATAAACATAAAAACAGGGAACACAGATATAATGTAATATTTTTCTAATGTTTTCAATTAAGCAGCAGCTGCTGTTACCAAGCTGTCATCGTTGTTGCTATGGGGGTTTTGTGTATGTGCCAGTGCAGGGCTGGGGACTTTCACATACTCATCCTATCCCTAGAAGTGTTCTCTGGAATCTGTTAGTACTGTTAACCTAATAAGGCTTGGAAAATGGTGCCATCTTCTCTCTTAAATCTCCGTGTCATTGGTAGCTCAAGGTCTCTTTACCTGAAATCAGTCGAGAGTCCCACAAGTGAAGTGAGACTTAGAGGACAAAGAGAACCCAAGAATTAAGAATCACGTTGGTGGGCCAGCCAGGGCATGGAGGTTCAGGTGATTGGATCCCACATGGCCGACTACACCGTTTGAGTCCTGGCCTTGGCAGCTTGAAAAACACACCAGGCACGTGTGTGTATGTGTCTGCATGCCCCAAATCCCAAGAGGTGGCCAGCTGTTGGTCCCAATGCTTAGTGTGAGTTTCAAGTAGTCAGGTCCAGGACTCGAACTGCGTTTGACCATGTAGGAGTCCAGTGCCCCAACCACTATGCCCCCTGCTGGCCCCTTATTATTATTATTAATTTAATTTGCTATAGAGCATGCATACTCATGAGAGAGAGAGAGAGAGAGAGAGAGAGAGAGAGAGAGAGAGAGAGAGAAAGTGAGAAATCAAGTCTCCAGGTCCAGGACTTGAACAGTGGCCGACCATGTGGGAGTCCAGTGCCCCAAACATCACACCATCTGCTGGCCCCGAGGATTTCCTTTTTTTTAAAAAAAATGCAGCGTTCAGCCTATGATGCTTTGGAAATGTTGGCTACGAGGGCCAGATAGTCACGGGGCAATGCCCTTGGTGCACCTGACTATGACTTAAACCCTCCCTGTTTTTGGCTGTCTTTCCCTCCGTCACAATTCCAGGCATGGAGCTATAATGGCAATGCTATCTGCTAAGGGCCATATTTCATGCTGATATGCTACTATAGGAATAGAGAAAATGATGAAATGGTTGCTTATCGAGCACCTTCTACATGCCAGAGACTTTAATAATGAAGCGCTTGGCAGCTCCAGGTGGTGTCATTTCTCCTTTCCAGATACTGAAATGAAAGGTCAGCATGCTAGTCATTTGGCCATCCAAAACCTCTACTCCATCCTGCCTCTTCAGAGCTACCAATTTGCAGTGTGTCCTTATAATGATCATTCTCAGGAGTGGAGCCCTGATTGTGCACACAGACGAGTGGCGTATTCGCGAAAGAGCAAAGCTCCGGGCTTAAATAAAACAACTTCCTCTTGTATGGTCTCTTACCATTGACTACAGCATTGGAGGGTATCATTTAAAAAGTTTGTTCCTGGGGCCAGCAGTTAGCATAATGGTTATGTCACTGGACTCCCATGTAGTCGACTGTGGTTTGAGTCCTGGACCCGGTGGCTTAAACTCACGCCGAGCGCGTGTGCGTGCATGCCCAAGATCCCGAGAGGAGAATGGAGGAGAAGGGATTGTGGTGTGGCCATCCCCCCTGGGGGGTGATTTCTCGCTTTCTGTCTCTCTGTCTCTCTCTGTCCTTCTGGTGAGCGCACACGCCCTATAGCAAAAACCTCTCCAAAATAATAATAATACTACTACTACTAATAATAAATTAATTAATTAAAAAAAAGAGTTCATTTCTGGGGCCGGCAAGTGGCATGATGGTTAAGGTGCTGGACTCTCACATGATTGACTGTGGTTCGAGTCCCAGACCTGGTGGTGGCTTGCTTTCTCACTTTCCCCTTCTCTTGCTTCCTCTCTCTGTCTCTTTGGTCAAATAAAAAAATAAATGCTAATAACAAATAAAATTAAATCAAGAAATAATTAAAAAGGAAAAAAAAGTTTGTTTCTGACCAGTCTCAAGATGACATTGAACATGACGAGTTAAGCATTGCTCTTGTCAATCAGATCAACTTAACAGGAATTTTCTTCCTAATCTATAGGCACAAAGCTAACACCTGAGGGGTCCTACAGAAGAACATTTGCACAATTTGTGTTTTTTTCTGTCGCTTTCCATTTTCTGAATGATGGCTTGATTTGGGGGGTTCAATCCTCATATATATATCTTTAATTTTAGAAGCTATTGAAATGAGATCATCTTAGGCTTCTGTGTTCAGATTTCTCAGCCCTGGATCATGCTTTGTGAACATGGTAGATTCTTAGTGGTTTTGTTTTAAAGTTGAAATCTGCCTCTTGACACGTGGATGAGCAAAGGCTATTTTGTGGCCAATCGATGTGTTTCAGGCATTTCAGAGAAGCCAGAAGCAGGTTAAGAACGAGCACTCGACATTCTCCGAGAAGATGATCTTACATTTTTGCCGATGTCGGTGAGACAGAAGTGCCAGGAGGTCAGGTTGAATTTCTTAGCAGCAGAAAAGACATTAAAAGAGGTTTGAGAAGTTACCTCACCTTTAATAAAATGAAGTCATCTTATATATTAATAGATTAATATTACAGCTGGGTTGAAACCCTGTAGACCATGCTTTACTTAATAGTTAAGTCAAATTGAATCTCAGATTTTATGAGTGATACAATGACAATAAAACAGGTCTGGTCAGTAAAGATAATAACTTGATTCAGTACTTTGGATGTAAGTGTTTAAAGTTTCCCTGATAAAACTGTAATTTTATACCCCAAAGTGTGTTAATAACATTAAGTGAGGTAATAAGCAAAGTGCACCAGACAATGCAATGCCCACAGGACCACAGTAATAGAAATAATTTATAATGTATCAGCAATAAAATCTTTAATGCTATCTCAATTCAGGCCAAGCACCATAGCTGGGAGTTCAGATTACACGTGTCCCCCTCTCTCCCCCCTGCTATGGGCACAAGTGTTAACCTAAAAGAATTAAGAAAATGGTTTTCAGAGTGCAGAAACCTTTCACAATGATGGACCTAATGACGATCCTATTAACTATTTCTATGCCGGTCCACTTCACGTTTGATTGATCGGACATATTTAGTAAAGTTCATAAGGAAACTTTACTAAAAATAATCCTGAGAATCCTTCGAATTCACCCTTGGTTTTCTGCATTGCCACTAAAACCAATTCCTACTTTTTAAAATATAAAAAGGAAGATTGTTTGGAAGCAGAAGAGCCAGTTATTTGGATGACTGCAGAAGGATCTTAATTTGTAAAATTCTGACTCAAGAGTTTCATAGTTTAGAAATGAACACCACACATCTTTTTCAAATCCTCCTAAACAGAATGCTTTTCCAATGATCAAAAAAATTAAGGGATTTTAGGAGCAGCAAGTGGCATGGGTCGTTGGGACACTGGACTCCCACATGACCATCCATGGTTTGAGTCTTGGACTTGGCAGTTTACTTTCTTACTTTCTCTCTGTCTTGTAAGTGCACGTGTCCTATAGCAAATTTAATAATAATAATAATAATAATAACAACTAAAAGGAAATGAAGCGGGTTAGAATTAGCACTCGACATTCTCTGAGAAGATGATCTTACATTTTTGTCGATGTTTCATTCTTTAAAAATAAAATTAATTAATTTTATCGCCCAATGAAATTGTAAATAAAGTATTGGGTTTTCAAAAGAGTCATGATGCATTATTGCATAGAAAAACATAGAAAAATATGTCATGACTTTTCCAACCTCCCAAGAAGTATTTTACTTACAGTATTTGACAGCATTAAGTTCAGGTGTATTTCACCCACTGACAACCTACACAGCAGCCCACAGAAGGAAGGGTTGCATTTAAAGAGCCAATCTGTAACACACATAACATTTTATAGGAAACAGTTCTCTGCATGGTTTACAAGTTGATTTGTACATAATAGGGGAACACTTGAGGTTCATTCCTTACAACTTCTTTGTGGATTTGTTAGTCTACTCAACTCACTGACTAAAATCCTTGGGAATAGCTAGTTATCTCAATACTTGGGTATTCCAAGTAATTGTAATAATGACGGTGATCTATATAACCTGAGTTTACTATAACGCTGACTTTAAGGGCCAGTGGGTGGCAAAGTGGTTAAGGCGCTAGACTCCCACATGGCCAACCATGGTTCGAGTCCTGAACCCAGTGGCTTGAAACTCACTCTGGTCATGTGTGCATGTGTGCTCAAAATCCCAGAAGAAGAACGAGGAGAAGGGATTATGGTGTG
The DNA here is from genome assembly GCA_026018925.1 of Tupaia tana. Lineage (NCBI taxonomy): Eukaryota > Metazoa > Chordata > Mammalia > Scandentia > Tupaiidae > Tupaia > Tupaia tana. The sequence continues at coordinate 19,108,311 of JAKSZU010000028.1, read as the reverse complement.
GCCATCCCTCCTGGGGGGTGATTTCTCGCTTTCTCTGTCTCTCCAGTGAGCACATGCACTCTATAGCAAAAATCTCTCTCTAAAAAACAAATGAATAAAAAATTTTAGTCTGGCTTTAAGTGATATTTACAATTAAATTTAGTTTCATAAGCACTCCATCCTTATCCATCCCCATTTTATATAAGAAACCAAGAAAAGGAAGTTGATTACCGCACCAAGTTCCCTGGGCAGTAGGTGGAAAACTACAGGTGGAGTAAGACTGTCAGGTTCTAGGACAGATGAACTTGAACTCCTCGGCACACTGTCAGGCTGTCTTGACATTCTTGTGTCAGCGTGCCTTTTGGTTGTTCGCATAAGGTTAGTGTACAAACACAAAACGCTTTCATAGATGCTATTTTTAGTAGGAAATTCATGGCACCATTTGGCCATTGGTTTGCCCATTGGTTTGCCCATTCACAAGGGCTAAAACACACAGAAGAATATGAAATGATGGAGATTTCCAGAAAGCAATTCTATTAGCTTTCTTGACTCCTCTTTACTATAAAATCTTTGATTTTCAAGAACCTTCAGGTACAAATTCAGAGCTGGGGTTGATGACGTTGTGTGTGTGTGTGTGTGTGTGTGTGTGTGTGTGTTTGTGTGTGTGTGATGGGGGACGGGGTATCAGAGATACAAATGCCACTGCTTAGAGAGTTTAGCTTTGAGTTAAACTTCTCTCGAACCTTCGTAGGTCCCATTCTTAGCTCATCAGTCCAGAGGAGAAAAGTCTTGCCATATTTCTCACTGATGCTGAGTTTCTGCCTGGGGAACTTTCCCGGAACTTTGTTTAGACGAAACTGAAGTTCTGCACTCTTTCTTCTCCAGAGACTTGGCTCTCGAATCTGAGGACCAAGAACTTGCTGCCCGTGGTCCAATGTGTCCAATCGTTGCATGAATGTTTGCGTATTGTCTGAAGAGGTGATGATCGTGGTTAACTTCTATTTCTGATTTTATTCTATTTCCTATCCAATATTGGAATGGAATTTTCTTCTTAGTCTATGGTTGGGCCTTTCTTTGGAAGATGGAGGGATTAAAGGGAAGAAACTGATGGGTTCTGCTTCTTATACCAAGAGTTAACCGGGAAAAGTCCAACTTGATTTTGGTCAGAATCCATGAATCTGCCACTTCCATGCTGAGGGATATTGGCGAACTCTGAATCTTAAGTCATTTCAACCTTAAAACAAGGATAACAATACTCACGTCTGAGGGCTGTTTTGAATTTGTCAGTTTGGGTAGTTGGCATACGGTGAGGATTCCATCATGGCGGTCCTCATCCATTTTTTTCCAACATTTTCTGTTTTCCTGACTTGACCCTGTCCATTGGGAGCTGAGTTCCCAGAACTGCTCTGGAATAAAACTGCGCCACGGTAGAAACGCTGATTGTGAGCTAATCTCAGCTTGGCCCTGGGATCTGCAACCTAGACTCAGAGAAACTAAAAGCACATGTCATATGACTTGTTAAATAAGGTTCGTCTAAATCAAACTATCAACATGGAAAACTAAAATGAAGGGAACAATTCCCAAATATTTATTGCCTTTTTTCTTTTTTAAAAATAATTATTTTATATAACTTTATTTATTTACTCTTTTTTTGTTTTGTTTTGTTTGTTTGTTTTTAATTTAACCAGCGAGGGACAGAGTGAGAGAGAAAGAAAGAGAAAGCAAGCCGTCAGGTCTGGGACTCAAACTATGGTCAGCCACGTGGGAGTCCAGCGCCCCTAGCTACACGCTACCTGCCAGTCCAGTATTACCGTTTTTTCAAAGCTTTGTGGCATGAACTGAAACTCGAAGTGGTAGGAACCCTGTGTTGACCATCGAGAGGCTGATCTGTCCTTGATCCAGTCTTCTAGGAAACATAAGCAAGTTTAGAGAGAGAGGATGCTATGTGGTTTCAAAGCTAAAAACCTCCCACCACACATCAATTGGATATGATCGTTGTCAGTCTCTGTCCTACTTATTCATTTATGTGAGAGATTTCCGCTGTAGGGCGCGTGCACTCGCTAGAGAGACAGAGAGACAGAGAGACAGAGAGGGGGAGATGGCCGTGCTGCAATCCTTTCTCCTCTATTCTCCTCTTGAGATTTCACACATACACACACCCAGTGTTGAGTTTCAAGCCACTAGGTGCAGGACTTGAACTGTGGTTGGCCAATGTGGGAGTCCAGTGATTTAACCACTATGCTGCCTGCTGGCCCCCATTGTCTGATTTATTTTGCCAGCAGAGGTGTCTACTGAGAAAACATCACCTGTCTCTGGAAGTAGTTGCTCTAGCTTCTTGGCCATCCGGATATTGGCAGGAAGTTTATCAGTAAACTCAGCGTCATCCTTGTGTGGGTCTCAGATTGAGAACCGTAAACATGATGTCCAAGTTGAGCTGAACCATCCATGCTAGAGAATATTCCTACACTACCCTGAGGGCCACTTGTTCACTGCGCTTCAGCTGACAGGCTATGTGAATTCTCTGAGGAAAGCCCAAAAGAACGTGAGATGAAAACGCATGGATGTTGGCTTCGTGTCTATCTGGAGCTACTGATAGATACCATCATTGAGTGACCTGAGGACGTGTCTTTCACGTGGACTCTTGGGAATTGTGCTCTCTGGAGTTGGGTAGTACACGACCTCCTCCATATTGCCTTGTGACTAAATGGATTCTTTCATTCTTTTTTAATTTTCAGAGGTTTTTGCTTTTGGGTGTGTGCGCTCAACACAGAGAGAGATACAGAGACAGAGACAGTAGAGAGGGAAAGTGAGAAATTACCCCCTGGGGGGTTGCCACACTGCAATCCCGTCTCCTCCATTTTCCTTTCAGGATCTTGGATATACACACACACACACTCAGAGTGAGTTTCAAGTCTCTGTATCCAGGACTCAAACTGTGGTCGGCCGTGTGGGAGTCCAGCAATGTAACCGCTATGCCATCTGCTGGCCCCAGTGATCAAATGGATTCAAATCTAGTATCTGATACTCAGCAAAGGTAGTTATTTTCAAGGAATTTGTGAGTGACTCACTACTTCCTGATTAGACCTCACATACTGACCCCCAATACCAATAGTTGCTTAAATCCTGCCTGAATTTCCCCAACGTTCTGGGCATTATTCTTGCTCCAGCTCTCAGAGTTTTATCTGCCCCGTGAGAGTGGTTTCCTGCTTCTTCCAGGGCCACCTTCCTAGAAAGCTCACCTGCTTCATTCTGGAGCCCGATTCTATCCTACAAAACACATTCCTAAATGTATCTGACAGTTTGGATTACCAATAAACAGACAGTTTTATGACAATAGAAAGACAAATAAACCTATCCAGTGTACAGTTAGTGGTTCAAAGACAAGTTAACCTAGGATTACGTGGATCTGAGAAAACATTATGTGCTCAAAACTGCAAAAAGTCAGTGTGTGTGTGGGGACAATATTATTTAAGACAGAGCCTGGTACAGACATTTGTTTAATTTCGGACACTGCTAAAACTCCTGCAGGAAAAGAATAATCCCTAGCTGAAGTTTTCTTTTCCCTTTCTTATTTTTATTCCTTGTTATAATTTTTAAAATTGTATTTATTTAGTTTAAAATTTGTTTATTATTTATTTTATTTTATTTGTTATTATTAGTAGTAGTATTTAATTTGACCAGAGACAGAGAAAGGGAAAATGAGGAAACAGCTGCCAGGTCCAGGACTCGAACTGCGGTCCACCATGTGAGCACCTTAACCCCTGTGCCACTTGTCAGCCCCTTTATTATCATTATTATTATTATTATTATTATTATTATTTCATTTGACTAGAGAAAGAGAGAGAGAAAGCAAACTGCCAGGTCCAAGACTCGAACCCCAGTCAGCCATGTGGGAGTCCGGCGTCTTTAACCACTGCACTACCTGCCAGCCCCCCTTGTTCTAATTTTTATACCCCAAATTCTGATATAGGAAACGTATCTCCTACAGATTTGGAAACAAAATCTCTTACAGCCCTATATGCTCCATTTGCATTTCAATTTGGTTAGTGATTTCACCTTCGTGGAGCTCTGTCGATACTGACAGCCCACACAGAGCTTGATCTGTCTGCTCAGACGGCTCGCCAGGCTAAGAAAAATAATAATCTTATCTTCTCAGAGCCCCTAAATGTAAAAATAGCCTGGCTGTTTATTGCACGAGCCTCTTAGACCCAGGTATATCACAAGAGTGGGGAGAGCGGGTTGTCACTTCTCCGCTGGGGATGGTTGCTTCAAAAGCAAAACGGAGTGTGGCCACAGGGTACTCCATCTTCCCTGGGAAGGTATAAAACTTCCTCACTTATGGTCTTATCAGGCTGGAAGATAAACTTTAAAAATAAATACCCCCTAAAATTTTTTTTTCCCGATGATCTCTGGCTGGTCCACCACGTGTTAAGTGAATTGAAACTAGATCGCAGAGAGACAGTCACAACTTGGTTATCAGTGGCAGTAAATGGAAGATAATAGCCCCACTGGAGAGTTATGAAGTGGCTTGTCTTGGAGCTGCCGGAGTGTTTAGTCTTTTATTATATTCACAGCAGTAATCCGATATGTCCTGACTTCTGTCATCTGGATGTAATGCTTATCAACTCTCTGTCAGTGATTGTCCCTCTTGTCAGGGACAATTATTCCTCAAAGTGCCGAGGTTACGACTGAAGCAATATTATGACTGGAAAGAAGATAGGAGAGGTGTGGGGACATCAGGACCAGCAATCTGGAACTGACGCCAGAGGGAAGGCAGACATCACTGATAAAAGGAGAACGGAGGGGCCAAGTTTGGTTCTCCGTGCCCTGGGCATGGCTGGCATGGCTGAGGTCAAATGGGCAGCCGACCTGCCTCCTGATGACGCTTGACTAAATTAATGATGGTGGCATCAGCATACCTCTGCCCTGTGCTGAGTCACCACTTCTATTTTACATCTCCGTGGACAGGGACTTCACGTGAGGTTGTCTGAAAGAGTTGGAAGAAGTTGAATGGAAACAGGCTGGCTCCGAAGCTCTGTTTAATCTTGGAGAATGGGCTCCTGCTGCTGTGGGTAGAACCCCCATGCTAGGAGATCTTTGCTTACACTTGAGATGAGTTTTTTTGTTTCTTACTTTAGAGAGATTTCTGTAATAGAGTGTCTATGTTTGTTGGAGACACAGAGAAAGACAGAGAGAAAGTGAGAAATCACCCTCCAACATCCCTTCGCCTCTACTCTCCTCTTGGGATCCTGGGAATGCATGAACACACACCTGGTGTAAATTTCAAGCTGCTGGGTTCAGGACTCGAACCACTGTTGACCATGTAGGAGTCCAGCGCCTTAACCACTGTGCCACCTGATGGCCCTGGGACCTGTTTTAAAGAATCCCACATTATCCTTGAAAAGGCAGCAAGGGTGTGAAGGAAGAGCTGGGGTCATTAGAAGGAAATGGATCTGGACCAGCAGATGGCGTAATGGCTATGTCGCTGGACTCCCATGTAGTCGAACGCAGTTCGAGACCTGGACCCAGTGGCTTAAACTCACACCAGGTGCATGTATGTGCATGCCCAAGATCCCGAGAGGATAATGGAGGAGAAGCGAAGGGATTGCGGTGTGGCCATCCCCCCGAGGGGTGATTTCTCGCTTTTTGTCTCTCTGTCTCTCTCTGTCTTTCTGGCAAGCGCATGCGCCCTATAACAAAAAGCTCTCAAAAAAAAAAAAAAAAAAAAAAAAAAAAAGATTAAACAGAGCTTCTTTTAAGGGACCCGTCTTCCTTAACCACTATGCTACAGGGTCAGCCCCAGAATTTGTTTTGAGTGTTTTTTTTTTTTTTTTTTTTTTGATAATTGTAGTTGTCTGACCATGCATAAATAACAGGGATCAAACTGTTCCTGGTCATATCTGTCTCATACTGTGGTTGGACAATCAAGAATTGAGAAGTGGTTGGGCAAATGCTCAAAAGATACTATGTATATGATAAATATGAACAGTAGCATGTGAGCAGAGTGAGAGAGAAAGAGAGAGAGAGAGAAAATGAGAAAGCAAGCCGCCAGGTCCAGACTCATACTGAGGTCGGCCATGTGGGAGTCCAGTGCCCTTAACCACCACGCCACCTGCCGGCCCCATTCACAGAACCTATTTCAAGGTCTCCTGACATAAACCAGAACACCAAGATGGGAGTCCGATAATAAAGACTTGTGCTTTGGTTTAGTGCACAGCAGGGTGCTGTCAGGAGCAGTTCCGTGGTGACTCTTCACGAACGCAGAGCAGGGATATTGTTGAGGACCTTGCTGATTATATTACCAGACCCCTCTGCATGAGGAGCCCTGGTGGTGGGGGTCAAAGCAGAAGAACATTTTATTGATGTTTTTAAATTTGTCTCGAGACTATCGTTTCTGCTGAACAATAGGCTTGTTATTGTTGTTGTTGTTAGTGTTGAAAAATCTGGACGATTGCTTAACAGCTCAAGTCGTGCAATTGCATGGTTGCTGCAGGGCTGACAGCCAAAGATGAGCATGCGTATAGAAATAGCGAACAGCCAGTGAACTCATTTGACTGTCAGCCATTCCAAGTGGGTGTTGGCTGTAAGATCGGACCAGGGTCTTCTAGGCTTGCTGCTAGACTAATTAATAATGCCAAGCTGCTGATGAAGACTAGGGGTTTAGAAAAGGGACCCAGCAACTTTAGTACTGGTTGAGGCCATGTTGGGGATTGGGACACAGGCATTTCCCCTAATACAGAAATATTTTGCTGACTGTGTGATGGTCACTAGCCCTGTCCATAGAAAGAGCATAAAACTCCGTGATTCACTTTTTTTTTTTTTTTTTAGTTTTTCTTTTTTTTCACCATAGAACACATGCACTTGTTGGAAGAGATGGAGAGACACAGAGAGACAGAGAGAGGGAAAGTGAGAAATCATTCCCCAACGGGGATAGCCATGCTGCATTTTCCTCCATTCTCCTCTTGGGATTTTGGGAATGCATACACACGCACCTGGCATGATTTTCAAGCCAGGTCTGGGGCTCGAACCACTGTTGACCAACAATGTGGGAGTCTGGGACTTTAACCACCACGTCCCTGCTGGTCCCCCATGATACACATTTTTATAATCTTCTCTGTTTTGTTTCTAATCTTGTTTTTACCTCTTTCAAAATTTTATTTACATTATTATTAAAGATTGTGATTTTACTATATCATATATAGAAAATAGATACTCTTCAAAGAAAAAAAAACTAAAAAAAAAAAAATCTTCAAAGAGCTCTTATTTAGGGCCAGCACGTGGTGTGGTGGTTAAGATGCTGGATTCCCACTTGGTTGACCACAGTTTGGGACCTGGACCCAGCGGCATGAAAATCACATTTGGTTCATGTGCATGTGTACCCCAAATGGAGGAGAATGGAGGAGAAGGGATGATAGCAAGGCCCTCCCCATGGGGGATGATTTCTCTGTCTCTGTCTCTCTCTCTGGTGAGTGCATGTGTCCTATGGCAAAAAACCTAAAAGAACAAAAACAAAATCAAAGTAAGAACAGTGTCATTACTCTGAGATAACCGTAATCAGTTTTGGCTGCTTTATTTTTGGTCCCCCTTAATGTATATAAATCTTTGACAAGAATGGATTTCCAATTAGGCCCAAAGATTACAGTTGGTTTTAGAACGAAACTCTGCAGGATATTTTGGGATTTCAGTATTTAATGTCACTAATTAATGTAATCGTTTTCCTTTTTTAAATTAAGAAAAAAAATGGGGAATTTTACAAAATAATTTTTTGGCATTCTGTCAAAATGGACACATGGGATTTCTTTTTTGAAATTGTGAGTTATTTAACTTGAATCCCTAATTCTGAACCATTTTTACTTTATCTAATAAGTCCTAATTAATCATGATATACTAATTAAAATGACTGATCTATTTTAAAATTTTCATATAGAGAACTCAGCTGTCTTTGATATCAACGTTGTTCTAGCTTTGGAAAAAAATGTGGAAGGCTTTCTTTTCCTTATGGTCTAGATAAGGTTTTGGGACTTGAGTATGATTTAAAAGTCTAAGAACCTAGAGATTTGATGGTTTAAAAAAAAATCTAAATCTAAGATTGAGCTTTACAGATAGAGTTGTGGCTTTTAATTTTGCACAGATATTGGGTTATTTGTATTTCTTTTAAAATTTCTAGTAAAATTTTGACATTTAATCTTTTTTTTTTTGAGAGGTTTTTGCTGTAAGGTGTGTGTGCTCGCCAGAAAGACAGAGAGAGACAGAGAGATAAAAAGTGAGAAATCACCCCCCAGGGGGGATGGCCACGCCACAATCCCTTCTCCTCTCAGGATCTTGGGCATGCACGCACACGCGCCTGACATGAGTTTAAGCCACCGGGTCTGGGACTCGAACCACGGTCGACTACATGGCAGTTCAGCGACATAGCCATTACGCTACTGCTGGTCCCCGACATTTAATCTTTTTCTACAAAACTTTTCATCATATCCATATTTCTTTCTTTCTTTTTTTTTTTTTTTGGAGAGGTTTTCGCTATAGGGCGCGTGCGCTCGCCAGACAGACAGAGAGAGACAGAGAGACAGAAAGCGAGAAATCATCCCCCAGGGGGGATGGTCACGCCACAATCCCTTCTCCTCCATTCTCCTCTCGGGATCTTGGGCACGCACGCACACGCGCCCGGCGTGAGTTTTAAGCCACCGGGTCCAGGACGCGAACCACGGTTGACTACATGGGAGTCCAGCGACATAGCCATTACGCTAACTGCTGGTTCCCCATATCCATATTTCTGTACTCATTAGGATTTAGTGTGATAGAATTTCTCAGTACCTGGGATTATTTTCAATTTCTTATTATTGTAAGAGCGCTCCCTTTTTTTTTTTTGATTTTACTGGCTAAATAGTTTTTTCTTTCTCTTTTGCCAAAGGGAGTGAGCACTTGCCAGAGAGACAGAGACAGAGAGCGAGGAAAAACGAGAAATCACTCCCCGGGGGGAATGGCCATGCCACAATCCCTTCTCTTCTCCTCTTGGAATTTTGGGTGCATATATACCTGGCATGCATGTTGATCCAGGACTCAAACCGTGGAGTAGGGCATATGGGATCTAGTGCCTTAACCTCCATGCCATCTGCTGGCCATGATATTAAAAGCTTTCTAACTGTCAAATAACTGAACGTGTATATACATGTATGCATATGATGTTGATACATATGCTTTACATACAGTGTGGCCTATGCACACAGATATATCTCTATCTATCTATATATAGATATCTGTGTAATAATTTTACATATCTTTATATCTGTCATGCCTTTATTATGCAAAGGCATGGGAGGTATGCAGTTTTCTTTTTGGGAGGTGGAGATCAATTTGAGTAATCACTTGTGAAAAGTCAAAAATGGACAAAGGGACTGACTCTGACCTTTTTTTTTAAGAGAGATTTTTTTTTTTTTGCCATGGGGCACATGCGCTCACCAGAGACACAGGGAGAGACAGAAAGTGAGAAATCATCCTCCAGGGGGGCTGGCCATGCTGCAACCCCTCCTCCTCCATTCTCCTCTTGGGATCTTGGGCATGCATGCACACACACCGGGCATGAGTTTTAAGCCACTGGGTTCAGGACTTGAACCGCAGTCGACTATGTGGGAGTCCAGTAATGTAACCATTATGCCATCTGCTGGTCCCCTGACTCTAACCACTAATAAAACATTTCTGTTCAGGCTTTCTTAACAGTTGTTTTCAAGTCTGATTAGACATTTGAAATATTGCTGTGCGTGCAGAAAGACATGGTGGGGGATACTCTTGAAGAGATATGAACACTTGGGAAGATATCAAGTAGGTAGCTGATAGTGGACCATGCCAGTGGTTACCTTGTCACTATGCCATTTGTCTTTTGGTCCACTCTGAATTCCAAAAATAGCATTAAAACAAGGATAACAAATATGATGTCCTCCGTTCCTTTTTCCCCGGCCACCTAACTTCTTCAAGCAGCCTCATTTTATAGTTTCCCCCAGCTCTGAAACTCTGCATCTACAGGAACACTAACAATGCAGACTCCCTTCTTCCTGCCTGTTGTGACAGAGTCAGCGTGGGGACCCACAGCTGCAGGCTATGGGGGAATCTACAGCAGGTTTCTATGGCAACTGACTAATTGACAAGTGGAAGGTGATGGGGTGCTTTTGGTTTTTATTTTGCCAGATCTTTATCACTCTCCTGTTCTAGAGCATAAATTTTGCAAGATTGTTCATGCTGGGTGGAAAATCATTATGGACTTAGACAAGTCTGTGCCGTTGGCCAAAGAATGTTTGATAGCTATGGTCACTGACTATACCCATCAGGGTCAGGGTTCTACCAGAGAAACAAAGCAAGGACTGTGCATGGAGGAAGGTGCACATGGGTATAGAGGAAGACAGAAAGAGAAAGGGAGAGATTTGAGTGCAAGGAATTGACCATACCATAGGATTGGGGGTGGGAGGCTATGCAAATTTGAAATTAGTTGGTCTGGAAGCTTTCAGGCAATGCTTATACTATAGCTCTTCTTCCTCAGGGCAATCTTGATTTTGCTTTTCAAGGTCTTTCTATTTTTTGGATGAGGCCCACCCAGATTATGGAGGATAATCACCTTTACTTAAGTCAACTGATGGAGATATTAACCACATCTACAAAATATCCCCAAAGCAAACACCTAGTTTAGCGCTTGATTGAATAAATGAATATTATAGTCAAGGTGACATGTAAAACTAATCATTATACCAGCCATAAATATGAGGGGATTATCAGAAAGTTTGTGCAAAATATGCATTATGAAAATATTGGGCCAACTAGTGATGTGGTGGTTAAGACAGCTGGATACCACATGACACTGTGAGGTTTGAGTCCCAGACATAGCAGCTTGAAAAACATGCTGGGTGCTTTTGTGTGCATGTCCATCCTGAGAGAAGAATGGAGGAGAATGGCTTGCAGTATGGTCATCCCTCCCGGGGAGTGCTTTCTCATTTTACCTCTCTCTCTCTGTCTCTCTCTAGTGAGAACACATGCACTATAGAAAAATAAAAAAAAAACCAACTATGCATGTGTATTTCAGAATCTGTTGCATCAAAATAAATTCATGCTTTAATTTCATTTTTCCTTTAAGTTCGCTCATATTCTGAGGTCTATTCCTTAAAATATTCGGTATCATCATCAAAATGAGTGACTGTCATCAACTCAAGCTGATTATGAATAGTGACTAAACTGGAATGTTGGTTTCTAGAGGTAGGTTACAGGGCTCTATCCTCAGATGTCTCTATGTTATTCATCATTGCAGAGAATTATCAAAAGCCTTGGGGAAATCAAAACTGCAGAGTCTACAAATCTGGGAAAATTAGAAAACATTTCGTAATTGGTCCAGAGCCCTAAAAGATCTTGATGAACTCATTAGTGTGTTGGACATAATTAGATAAAATTTAAGATGATACTTTCAGGGATCTTTTCTATAGTTTGATAGTAGAAGGGTTTCTCGGACCCCACAAGAAGAGGATAGCATTTTCTTCTAAGGGAGATGCCTGCCACTCTTGATAATATATCACTGAAGATCATTCTCTGAACATTGAGAGAGTAAGAAGGGAAGAACGTGGTCAGAGTGGTTTTTATTTTTATTTATTTATTTTTCAAATTAGACAACATTTAAAACGGATCAATATAATAATGAAAATTTGGACCAAAAAAGTTAATAGCAGAATCCCAGGAAGGAGGTAGCATGAACCCTATTTAGCTGACCCTAAATTCATGTATAAGAAGATAAGAGATGACATGAATGCAAAGCTTCTGATTTCAAGTTCAGCTCTTTTGAACTATAGAATTCTATAGAATCTATCAAAGGTAGTGAGGAAACCACTTGGAACTATGGAATAATTCTATTTGTATCTGGATTTGAAATTTATTTGTATATCCAACTCCTTTTTTTAATTTCAGGTTTTTGCGATAGGGTACATGGGCTTGCTGGAGAGAGACAGAGAGGAAAAGTGAGAAATCACCCCCTGGTAGGATGGCTCCTGCAATCTCTTCTTCACTTGCCTCTCTGGATTTTGGACATGCATGCACAGGTGTCATTTTTTAAGCCACTGGGTCTGGGATTCAAACCACAGTCAGAAAAATAAACCTTATTTATTAATTACTAGTAGTTCTCAGTTATTAACATTTGATAATTTTGTTTCAAATACCACTTTCCTTTTGTGTTTTTGAATTGTAGAGGTTACCTATATATGAGAAGAGTTCAAAAAGTCTGTGAAAACAAATGAAATTAAAGTATGAATTTATTGTGGTGCCAAATAAGTGAAATCCATGCATAGTTTTCTTCATAATATGCATTTTTAATGAACATTTGAAAGACCCCTCATATGTGACCATTAATTCCTTATCAGATATGGCTTGCAAATGTTAATATTTCCTCCCATTTCATAGGTTGCCTTTTGGCTCTGATTGTTTCCTTTGCTGTGTAGAAGATTTTTAGTTAGATGTAGTTCAATTTGTCAATTTTTTAAACTTGTGTTTCCTATGCTTTTGGTGTTATATCTATGAAATCATTGCCATGACCAATATCATAAAGATTTTCCTCTACATTTTCTTTTATTTTTTGAGAGATTTTTGCCATAGGGTGCGTGGGCTCACTGGAGAGACAGAGAGAGACAGAGAGACAGAAAGTAAAAAAATACACCCCTTCTAGGGGAGATGGCCATGCTGCAATCCCTTCTCCTTCATTCTCCTCTTGGGACTTTAGACATACATGCATACACGTCCAGTGGGAGTTTTTAGCCACTGGGTCCAGGATTTGAACTGTGGTCAATTACATGAGAGTCCAGCGACATTACCATTATGCATGTGCTGGTCCAACCTATGTTTTCTTTTAGGGACTTTATAATTCATGTTTTATGTTTCAAATTTGATCCAGTTTGAGATGATTTTTGTATATGATACAAGGGTCTAATTTTATTCTTCTGGTTGTAGATATCTACTTTTACTAATATCATTTGCTGAAGAGAGAATCCTTTCCCCATTATCTATTTTTGAAGAACAATTGACCATATGTATGTGAACTTATTTCCATCCTGTACTCTCTTATATTGCCAGGTGTAATATCTCCTTTTTCTGAATACCATAAGCTTTTCGCTATCACCTTCTGTTTATTTGGGAGATTTCTACTTAAACTACAAGCTTCTATTTAGACATTACTTCCTCCTAGAACACTTCCTCACCTCCAATTCTGAGTAGACAACCTTATGACACTATCTACTTCATGTACTATGGTGTTATGCTTAGTCCAGACGGCTTGTCTAATTTCCACAAGTGCCACAAGGATAATGATTATATCTGTGTCATTTGTTTCAGTGTTCAGTACATGTCCAGTCCATGCATGATAAATGTTTCAACATGGGCAGAATAAATATTTTTATGATAGTGTTTGCAGTAGTGAAATATTGAAAAGAATGTAAATGTTCAAAGATAGGAACAGGATTATAGGAGCAGAATGTGGCCCAGTGGTGAGGCAGTGATGATGCAACTGGACCAGCATGGGACCAGCATGAGCATGTTGGTTGCAGACATGTGACCTGCATGCCTGTGATCCAGGTTAGCAGAGAACTGGGCATTGAACATGGCCTGAGGACTCGGTTGAGGATCTCTGTTCTCTTTCTCTCTCCTCCCTGTCTCTCGCTCATGGAAGAAATGAACAGTGAGAGGATGGGAATCAAGGGGAAAAAGAAAGAAGCAAAACATTTAAAGGACACAAAATTAAAAATTATCTGTTGATGAGAATGTGTATGGTAATATCTTCGACTGAAACAATATACCGTATATTCATGATGGGAAAATTCATTTGGTATGCTGTAATGAAAGACAGCAATTGAATGTAATAAAATAAAAAGATGAATAAACTTAAAAGAATGATTGTACATATTATAGTGCATTCATAGAATGAAATCCTGCACACTGATTAAAAAAACATTATTTTGGGGGACTAGCAGATAGTGCAATGTTTATGTTGCTGGACTCCCACATAGTCAACTGTGGTTCAAGTCCCAGACCTGGCAACTTAAAATTCATGCCAGATGTGTGTGTGTGTGTGTGTGTGTGTGTGTGTGCATGTCCAAGATCCCAAGAGGGGAATGGAGAAGAAGGAATTCTGGTGTGGCCATCCTTCTGGAGGATGATTTTTCTCTTTCTCTCTCTGTCTCTTTCGCGAGTGCATGTGCCCTATAGCAAAAATCTCACTGAAACAAACAAAAAAAAAACTCTGTTATTAATCCTCCAATCCATGAAGCTTCTCTATCCCATTTGTAGAGACTTACTAAGGAGTCCCTTGGGATACAAGGGTGAGACTCTCATTTCCTCTTACATATCATTTGTTTATAGACATATCCATTCTCTGAACTTGAGTATGTGAGTTACTGTTACCCAAATCTTCTGCACAACACAGATTGTTTAAGAGACAGCTGCAGTAGAGCCATGCATCTAATCTTGGCCTCACCAGTTCTCTACCAACTGTATTGGATCTCATTCAAACAGCCAGAGTCAAATACCTGATTCTAATAACAGGAACTGAAACTTTTCCCATTTGATATTTTCAATCGCTTATGATCATTTGACAAAATATCATTTGAATACTTTCTCCCTCCCCCCAAGTTTATTTATTTATTTCTTCCACAAGCAAGAGAATGGGGATGAGAGTGAGAGGAGAGAGAGAGAAATGATCTCAACAGGGTCTAGACACTGCAGTCCACCCCCAGCTCTCAGACAGCCTGGATCATGAGCACATGTATGTTTGGCCTACTCAAGGAAGTTTCCAGACTTACATCAGGAACCTTTCCATGGGAGATCACCTTATGGAGCATTGCATTTTATCACTGCACCCCTGTCTGGCCTCTTGAATCCTTTGCATATGCCAAAAGCCACATACAAATCTGAGGAACATGGAAAGGAAAGACGACTTTCTGCTCTGAGAAGAGAAAACTAGCAATAGGGATAAGAAGAAACTCATCCAAGCAGAGATGAAAAGTGTAATGATTAGTGTAGTGATGAGCAGGACAGGGGAGTGGATAGGGGATGCCCAACTCAGATTTTGGCATAAGCTTTGGTGGTCGTGGTAGTGACAGAAGTCCCCCTCTGCTATGTAGCACCAGCCCCTTCTGACTGCCTTCAGTGAGGTTCATATTTTATTCCAAGTACTCTTAACATGTGGCTCAGCGACTATTGGTGTGGCTGGCCGCTTTCTCCTCTTCTGGAAATATGCAAATTGACAACACATTCTTTGGCCTCACTGGTTTGTGTCAGAGTTGGCTTGCAGGGCAGTTTTTACCTGTTGCTTTTTCTTACCCCTGGCCTTCTGGACCTTTTGCAGACTTAATTGTGTCCAGCTGGCTCAACTTTGCCCTTTCCTCAAGCAGGACAAAAGAATACTTACCCTCGCCCATTTTCAAAGGCTTTCCCTTTTCCCTTTGGATTTGTGGTTCAGCAAACCACCTCTTCCTCGACTCAGCTCCCAAATTACCTTAATAGCCTATAGCATCCAAAGGGTGACCTCCACCCTGTCCTGGCTTCTCCGGTGCCTTTTAATCGCACCTGCAGTCATTTAAAATGGTGTCACCAAGCTGTGGTCAATTCCTGGCACCAGCTGCTGAGCAGTATTCAAACCTTTCATTTCTTACTAGAAAGGGCTGTGATTTATCATTAATGGAGTTCTTTGTCCTCCTTTCGCAAACATTACACATAAGTTGCCCCACACTCTCCCTCTCCTCCCTACCTGCAGCGGGATAGTTTCATAGTCCAATATGTAGGAGATCCACCCTTGGGTTTCAGCCTCACACCAAATAGTATAATCACCTCAAAAACTTCAGTTTCTCCATCTATAACACAAGTAAAATCTTGTATTCGAGGGAAGAAATACAGGCAGTAATGGAGTCTTAATAATAATAGACACTAAACATAAAAGTAAAGTTAAAAGGATAGAGAGAATGAGTGGTGAGTGTTAGACCTAGGGATAAGAAAGGACTGTTTTTAAAAAAATTTAGTTAGTTAGTTATTTTAATTTGACCAGAGAGGGACACAGTGAGAGAGAGAGAGACAGAGAGAGAGAGAGAGAGAGAGAAAGGGAAAGTGAGAAAGCAAGCTGCCAGGTCCAGGACTCAACCCATTCTTGGCCATGCAGGAGTCCAGCGCCCTTAACCACCACGCCTGCCGGTCCCTAGGAAGGACTCTTGAAGGATGTAAGATTGAAAAGAGTGAGGAAGTCTGTAATGAAAGTGTCTAGGAAAAAGTGCATTCCAGACACAGGCGACAATGCAATTTTGTGGCTTGACTATGGCGGGAGCTTGCTCGCTGGCCTCAAGGGACAGCCAGCTAACAAGTGTGGCTCTAAGGATGTGGGTGATGGGGAAAAGTAATCAAAGGTCAACACAAAGGCTTATGGCCAAGAGTGGGGTGTTATATTTGGGGACTCACAGCCATTAGAGTATTTTCAGCAGAAGTTGGGGGGATAACTAGTAACATTTTCATATTAAAAAGGGGATCTGTGTTGCATGAAAAATAAGCTTGCAAGGAGATAGAAATGGAAGTTGAAGGAAAGGTTGGAACTTTTGCATATTTTAGGTGATGACAGGGGCGTGGATGGTGCTTGTTGTGGTATCCTGGGACAATTTGACTCAGGACAGAAGTACAGAAAGAGAAGTAATAAAAATTATAAGGCTTTTATCTTGAGAAACTGGATGACTGACGTTACCCTTTACTGAGATAGGTAAAACTACAGGAGAGAATCAGGTTTATGGGCAGCAGGAATCCTAAGGCTGGCTTGAAGAATTTTAAGTTTGATATAATTAGCGGATGCTTAATTGGAAAATCTGAGGGCGGAAGCTATCTGTGTAAGTTCAGTCTAGGAAAGGAGCCAGAGATCAAAGTTTTGGCATCCTTGGTGTATATGCCAAATGCTGCACTGCCATCTGGTAGAAGGAAACCAGAGCTTGACATCGACCATGGAGAGTTATTGTAACCGAGACATGCATTAGGACTGAAGTGGAGAGGAAAAGCCCACTATTTGTGTTCTATTCCGGAGAAAATATGGAGCAGAAGCAGCAACTAGATTGAGGGGCTTTTGCAATAAAAGGAGAGTCAGAAGTTGGTGCGTATTTGTAAGATAAAAATTTGCTATATTAAAAATAGGTGGTGTATGAGCAAAAAAAAAAAAAAAAATCAATCCAATTTTAAAACTGGCAAATGAATGAACGAACATCTCTCCAAGGAAGACATATGAACAGTCAAAAAAACATATTAACAATACTTAACATCTCTTATCCTAAAAGAAATACAAGTAAAACTACAATGGGGTACCTCTTAACGCCTATCACAGTGAGTAAGATTAAAAAAATAAAGAATGATAAGGGCTGGTGAGGCTGTGGTGAAAAGGGAACCCACCTACACTGTTGGTGGAAATGTTAATTAGTACAACCACTGTGGAGAACAACATGGATGTTCCTCAGAGACCTACAAAAAGAACTACCATACAACCCAGTAATTCTATTTTTAGGTATCTACCCAAAGAATAGGAAAGCAGTTGGAAAAACACTTGCCCGTCCATGTATGTTGCAGCATTATTCATAATTGCTAGGACATGGCATCAACCCAAATGCCCAAGAACAGAAGAGTGGATTGAAAAAATGTGGCAAATGTACCTTATGGAATCTTATTCAGCCATAAAAAACAATGAGACCCTGACATTTGATACAAACTGGGTGAATATAGAAGATTTAATGCTAAGCAAAGCAAGCCAAGCAATGAAAGACAGGCATTGTATATCCCTGCTTAATATATACCCAGTGTCTGCACTCTACAGCAGAAACTGAAAGATTGGAAGGTATAATAGCATGGAGGGCAACTGTAGATACTAAAGACAGTATAGGAGAGGGTGGGTAATAGGGAGTGGGTAATTGGGGGTGGGAGGATAGGGAACAGGGAGAAGACAATTAAACAAAACAAAATATTTAATAGACACAAAAATGAAAAAGATTATCTGTTGATAATGTATATGGTAGTATCTTTGACTTGACTAACATGCACTGTATTCATGCTGGGAAAACCCATGTTGTACATTGCAAAATATTTTTTTGAACTTCAAAATGTATATACTATGTAAATAAAAATAGTGTAAAGAAAAAAATAGATGGTATAAAAATACAACTCAATATTATGAGGATAAGCAGAAAAGTCTGACAGCATTTTCCAGTCATTGTGATCACAATTAGATGACGATATGCAAAGAAAAGACCCTAAGATAAAATATTTCCTAAGTGTCAATGGTGGTTTTGAAAGTTTTATTTATTTATTTATTTGTACATATGGATGCATGCCCCAAATCCTAATGGAAAGAGGAAAATGGAGGATAGATGATTACAGTGTGACCA
The DNA here is from genome assembly GCA_026018925.1 of Tupaia tana. Classification (NCBI taxonomy): domain Eukaryota; kingdom Metazoa; phylum Chordata; class Mammalia; order Scandentia; family Tupaiidae; genus Tupaia; species Tupaia tana. The sequence goes on along the minus strand of JAKSZU010000028.1, from coordinate 19,089,922 downwards.
TGTCAGATATCATGGGGTATTATCCCTCTTTCTCTTTCTCTTTCTCTTTCTCTTTCTCTTTCTCTTTCTCTTTCTCTTTCTCTTTCTTCTCTTTCTCTTTCTCTCTCTGCAGAGTCGACATACATCCTCTGGAATTTTTTATTTTTTTCTAGAGGCTGTGCAAGCTCTCCAGAGAGAGCAGGAGAGAAGAAAGCACCCCCATGGGGAATGATCATTCACAATCTCCTCTTCCATCTCTCTCTCCTTTTGGGATTTTGGGCATACACATACATGCACCCAGCGTGTTTCTCGAGCCCTGAACTACATGGTTGGCCATGTGGGATATGGCTACCTTTATCACCAGGCCATAGAACTGGCTGCCCTCTAGCAATTAAAAAAGTGGGGCTAGCAGGTGGCATAGTGGTTAAGGTGTTGGACTCCCTCATGACTGACTGCAATTTGAGTCGTAGACCTGGTGGCTTGAAAATCACTTGGTACATGTGCATGCATGCCCAAAATCCTGAGAGGAGAATGAAGGAGAAGGGACTGTGGCATGGTCATCCCCCCTGCGGGGTAATTTCTCATTTTCTCTCTCACTGTCTCTCTGTCTCTCTCCCTCCAGTGAGTACACACACCCTTTGGCTAAAAATGAATGAATGAATAAATAAATAAATAAATAAATAAATAAATAAAGACTCTTGAATCTATCAACTATGACTCTAAATTTCTTAACTTCCTATAATGATAATTTTTTTTTTTTTTGAGTTTCTTTCTTTTGTAAGAGTGAGAGACAGAAACAGAAAGATAAGTGGCAAGTGCTTTCAGCATAGTCTCAAGCCACAATGCAACTTGAGTCTTATCAGCCAGGTGAGATCGTGAACAAATGCACTCAATATGTACAACTGACGGAGGAACTTAGCCCACCATCTTCCATATAAATTTAGTATTACTTGAGAAGTGGACCGCCCCACATACAATAATAATTCTTATTATGTAGAGTTAAAAGGGAAAAAAATCTTTGGTTGCTTGGTGAGTGTTTGAGATAATAAGGATATCATATATGAAGAAATTCAATGCTAAACATAAGAACTTCCTCCCTTTTTAACCAGCAGGTATTTGCTTCTAAAACTCTCCAGGGAAGAAGAAATACCTTATTTGTGTTCTGGTCAACCACGATCTAATTTATGTGTCTGGCATATATAGTAGGTCTTTGAATGAGTATCTGCTGATGGAATGAAGTTAGGGAGAATTGTATGTGTAGATAATGCAAGCTTTATCTCAGCTCCAAGCAACAGCAATCATCTTGTGTTTCTCTTATTTGTTTTCTTTTTTTTTTTTAATGCTATCATCTTAATATAATTCTTTCACAACTATTTTCAGATTAATTTCACATTTTACATAAAGCTCTCATCAGGATGTATACTATACATTGTTTTCAACAGAGGACTTCACATTTTTTTTTTTTCTTGTCTGTTAAATGTTTCTTCCCTTTGTACCTCACACCCACCCTCAACCGCCAACTCTCTGCCATCCACTCTTCTCCCTTACAGTCTCTGGTGTCTATACTTATCCTCTTTACGACCATATCTTTGGATCTTTCCATTTCTGCCATGGAGTGTGGATATTCAATACTTATTGAGTGAGGATATACAGTGTGTCTCTCTCAAAATCTGGGTCACTTCACTCAACATTAAGTTTTCTATATTCATCCCCTTTGAATTAAACAATCGGGTCTCGTTGTTTTTTTAGAGTTGAGCAATATTTCATAGTGTATATGAACCACAGTTTTTCATAGTATATATGAACCACAGTTTTTCAACCTGGTGATTGATATATATATATATATATATATATATATATATATACTTAAAAGATTAAAACTAACTAGAAGAAAATATTTTGCCCAAATATTTAAAAGTTAATGATCTTAAATTTGAAACTATAAAGAAAAGTATTAATAAATAAATAGGAAAGAAACTAGGCAAAGGAGAAAAATATTAATAGTTAAAATAAAGTTCAGCTTCACAAGTTAGTAAAGAAATTACAAGGATTTTTTGGAGAAGTTTTTTCGCTATAGGGCGCGTGTGCTCGCCAGACAGACAGAGAGAGACAGAGAGACAGAAAGCGAGAAATCACCCCCCAGGGGGGATGGTCATGCCGCAATCCCTTCTCTTCCATTCTCCTCTCGGGATCTTGGGCACGCACGCACACACACCTGGCGTGAGTTTTAAGCCACCGGGTCCAGGATGCGAACTGCAGTCAACTACGTGGGAGTCAAGTGACATAGCCATTACGCTAACTGCTGGTTCCCAAGAAATTATAAGTTTTTAAAGACAGAATTTATTTTTATACATTGGCATATACAGTATTGAAACAGATATATTCACAAATGGATGAGATTATTAATTAATGAATATTTTAAGAAATCAGCTTTGAATTATCAATCAAAAGCTTCAATGATGCCTATGTGTTTTGATCCAATGGTGTTTTTCTTTGGAATTTATGGTTAGTACATTTGAAATCCAGATAGAATTTTATGCATGCACATAAAATTACACACAAAAAGCGTCTGCAAATCAAGTTAATATATCATCTTTAAATTATACTTACAAAAAATTCTAAATCATAGGTCCCTTTTGATAACATATTTTGTAAAGCCTCACCTAATTATCTCAAAGATAATTTGGACAGGTCTGACAGGTGGCATGGAGGCTGAAGTGGCTGGATCCAGCATGGCTGATTTCATGATTTGAGTCCCAGACCCTTCAGCTTATAAATCATGCCAGGCATGTGTGCGTGTGTACCCAAGTTCCCATGAGGAGAATAGAGGAAAAAAGAATCGCATTATGACCATCTCCTCTAGGGGGTAATTTTTCACTTTTTCTCTCTCTCTCTGGAGAGTGTATGCATCCTATAGTAAACTGGAAAATAAGAAAGATAACTTGGAGGAACTTCATCCAATATGTTATATTACTTCTCTCTAGGATCTCCTATTTGCTTACCTGTTGCTGGTTACAACGTCTCTGCTGTGAGAAGAGCTTGCTTTGACAAACTAAAATCCAAACAGAACAATAGTAATGTAATGTCCGTGGTTGTCTTTTAGGAACTGTATTACTGGCTGTAAAATCCTTCGATGCTGATTTGGTTCTCCTAACCCTGTTAGTTCAAGAGAGCAAACATTCCTTTCTCCATCTCCAGTTAAGAACTGGAGTGACTTCTAAGTCAATTCTAAGTCATCTAAGTTCTTTAAGTGGTAGAACTTCAAAGCCTCTTTCTTTGTTTTCTCATTCGGTGTTCACTCCACTCATCAAGTTGTTTCTTTCCTTTGTAGGATATGCTTCAAGACCTCATTACAGGTGTTTGGGGTTTGGTAAAAGATCTGGGGACCAGCAGTTAGCATAATGGCTATGTTGCTGGACTCCCACGTAGTCGACCGTGGTTCGAATCCCGGACCCGGTGGCTTAAAACTCACGCCGGGTGCGTGTGCGTGCGTGTCCAAGATCCCGAGAGGAGAATGGAGGAGAAGGGATTGCGGCGTGACCATCCCCCCGGGGGGTGATTTCTCACTTTCTATCTCTCTGTCTCTGTCTGTCTGGCGAGCGCACGCGCCCTATAGCAAAAAAAACAAAAACAAAAAACAAAAAAAAAAAAAAAAAAAAAAAAAACACCTCTCCAAAAGATCTGAACTTAACTTCCCACCCCCAAGTAAACAATCTTGATTAATTCCAGTGGACTTTCCAGTAACATCCTTGAGTGGAAAAGGATTTTCTATGACAAAAGCACACAGGGAATTTATAGAGTCCATCTCCGGACCAGTCTGCACACACAGGCAGAGGGGACACCCTGGGTTGCTGCCCACCTTAGAATGCATTGAGAAGCCATGTTGGCAATATGGAGAAAAGTAATCTAGTACAGGCAAGGATCACGTTCTTTCTGTTCCTGTGACCCAAACATCTGTGTGCTCCATGCTCTCCAAAATCAGGCGAACATTCTCTTCATCTGGCGTTCTGCGATGGCATGAAAATTATTCATACTTCTTACATAAAATTTCCTCTTCAAAACAAAAACACCTGTGTGTGCAATCAAATATAAGGCTATGAAAGCAATCGTTTCCACTTGGCCTTTATGGTCCTCTGGGATGGCTAGCCTTTGCATAATATATTAATTCAAGAAAATGTAGCTGTAATGACTATTGTTATGTGGTTATACCATTATAGAAAAATGCCCCAAAGAACCATGATTAGAAAAAGCTTTTACAATATTTTATAAACTTGGGGAAAGATATAAATACTAATAATCAACAATCATTTTTTAAAACAATTTATTTAACTCTATTTATTACTATTATCTTTTTTTTTTTGAGCGAGAGATTTTTGCTATAGGACATGTGCACTCGCTGGAGAGACGGAGAGACAGAAAGTGAGAAATCACCCCCCAGGGAGAATAGCCACACCACAATCCCTTCTCCTCCATTCTCCTCTCAGGATCTTGGACATGCATGCACATGTACCTAGCATGAGTTTTTTAAGCCTCTGGGTCTGGGACTTGAACTGTAGTCATCTACATGGGAGTCAAGCGACATAACCATTACACCATCTGCTGGTCCCTCATTATCATTATTTTTTATTTGCTACAGGTCACATGTGCTCACTAGAGAGAGATAGAGAGAGAGGGAAAATGTTTAGAAAGCTAGCCACCAGGTAGATCTGGGACTTGAACTGTGGTTGGACACGTGGAAGTCCAGCACCTTAACAACCATGCCACCTGCTGGCTCCCCCAACAGTCGTTATAAATTTGGTTATTTGCTACTACTTCACTGGAATTTTTTTTTTTTAATTTTAAGAATTTTTCCTTCTTTCTTCTTTTGAGCCACTGAAAGGGTCAGTCTCTTTTATAGTAGGGCTAGGGGTACTAAACCTCAGGATTCCAGCTTTTTCAGTCTGCTTCTCAATCCCAAAGCAAATATAATTGCATTTATCTGGAAATTTGCTCTTGCCCTTTTTCAGAATGTGCATCTCCCTCTTACCCACCACCTCCATTCACCAACAGAAAGGTTGATTTCTCCTTGAAACCTTCCCTGATCACACCTCATAGATCTTAAGAAAGAACTAGTTTACGATTATGCCATAGATTATAATTATTTATACAACCGGTTGTCCTACTGATAGTGAATTCTTTGGTGGCATGGATACTAATTTGGGTGCCCTAATTACCATATGGGTACTTGAATAGGAAAAAGGAAAAAGCGCCCCCAATACGTCTATTGCCCTAAAATAAAGAGAATTAAAAAACTCAGTTCTCAAAGCGTTTTCTCTCTTGTATGAGACTTTATTTCAAAATATGAGTATGAATATGATCAGAGGCTTTGTGTTTTTTTTTTTTGTCCTGAAATCAAAGGAGACTTGAAATGGAAATTTATTCTGATTGTATTGTTTAGAATGAACCTTTATATCTTTGATAGCAAGTGAGACAATATAATTTTTGTTTTTCAGAATGTCTAAAGGTAATAATAAAACACATCAATAATGCATAGCATATACACAGTGTTAGTCTATGCATCTAAAGGATTAGTGGTTCTTGCGTTGGTCATACTGAGGTCTCTTAGGAATTGTATTCTCATGCCTGGATACCTCCCAATGGTCTGGAGTGTGGTGGGGGTTTTTAAAATCCTCCCAGGTGAGAAGCCAACCAGTGGTGTGGTGGGGTAAAAGGCAGCTGGATCTCAAATGGCCAGCTGTGTGGTTCAAGTCCCAGACCTGGCAACTTGAAAAACACACTAGGTGCATTGCATATAAGCCCAAAATCTTAAAGGGAGAATGGAAGAGAAGGTATTGTGGCATGGCTTCCTTTCTGGGGGAAAGGTGCTTTCTCTCTCTCTCTCTCTCTCTCTCTCTCTGTCTCTGTCTCTCTCCAATGAACTCATGCAGCCTAGAGCAAAGGGAAAAAGAAAGAAAGAAGAAAGCTTCCCTGGTGAATTTTTTGTTTTGTTTTGTTTTGTTTTTTGTTTTTTTAGGTTTTTGTCATAGGGCACATGTGCTTGCCAGAGAGGAGAGATACAGAGAGAGAAGGAAAGTGAGAATGCACCCACCAAAAATGATGGCCATGCCACAATTTTGGACACACACATACACACACACACACACACACACACACTGCCCAGCATGATTTTCAAGCGGCTGGATCCAGGTCTTGAACTATGGTCGGCCATGTGGCAGTCTGACACCTTAACCACCATGCCACCTACTGGTTCCTCCTAGGTGAGTTTTCATGTGCAGTAGAGCTTGGCAACCTCTGCCTTACACCTAAATAGCTTCCCGATGTCATAGGTATTATGCTTGGGAACAAAATGGACCCTGCGATAACTCTTCAGTTCTTGTGAATCCTTAAATCTTTTCAAGCATCATAGACTTTAAGCTGAGGAGGATCTCACGTGTGTCCAAATAAGACATCCTACGTAAGATAAACCCTTTTCTCCTCCCTGGGAGTTACATCATTGGAAGAGTAGACCCAAACGGTAGACTCAGAAACTCACATGGAATGTTTTCTCTCGTTATTACAGAAGAGAGGCTGTCACAGATTATTGAAATACTATTTCTGTATTCTTCATATGGTACACACTTACTTAGAGGCTCAACAATTAACAATCTCCTTTATGGCGATCGAAAAAGAAATCCATTTTATAAACAACTTTCCCTCTGCCTGGAGTCAAAATATTTAAGATACTGGAATGAAGAGAAAATGAAGACACTTCCAAAGGCAATTTTAACCAGCAGCAAGTGGCCTGAATTTTCTCATGCTATACAGATGTTTTATCACACCCTCTCTCTCTCTTTCACCATCTCTCTCTCTCACACACACACACACACCCATCATAAATTGTAATCCAACAACTTAGAGAACAAAGAATTCGAATTAGAACGCAGTGAACTTTTCCCACAAAACCCAGAGAGGCATTTTGCTTGTTTTTCCAACAAGTGATGCTTCCCATGTGAAAGGTATCAACCTGTTTTCTCTCCTGTCAATCACTGTGCCACATAGGGTCCTGGTATTTTGGGTTACACCATGACCTTTCATCCTGGAAAAGAGCCAAAAGCCACCAGTAATTTGACTGGCGTAATTATTGAGACTGTTTCTAATAAACCTGAAAAGGTGACGTGAACATTTTTCACATGTTTGTGGAATTCTGACTTTCACATTTTCCTCAACATGCTAATGTATACTTTTGTTTCTTTACAGTGGAATAAAATATAATTTTTTCACTGTGGTTCCTTTTTTGGAGAGGTTTTTTTATTTTATTTTTTTTTTCGCTATAGGGCGCGTGCACTCGCCAGACAGAGAGAGACATAAAGACAGAAAGCGAGAAATCACCCCCCAGGGGGGATGGTCACGCCGCAATCCCTTCTCCTCCATTCTCCTCTCGGGATCTTGGGCACGCACGCACACGCGCCGGCGTGAGTTGTAAGCCACTGGGTCCGAGACGCGAACTGCGGTCGACTACGTGGGAGTCCAGCGACATAGCCATTACGCTAACTGCTGGTTCCCCTCTGTGGTTTCTTTGTGTAAGATTTTTGCTATAAGAAGCTTGCGCTTGTTGGAGACAGAAAGAGACAGACAGAGAGAGAGAGAGAGAGAGAGAAAGAGAAAAAATCACCCCCCCAGGGGGATGACTACCCCACAACCCTTTCTCCACCTGTCTCCTCTCAGGATTTTGGACACGTGTACACTCATGCCAGACCTGGGACTTGAACTATGGTCACGTATATGAGAGTCTAGGGCTTTAACCACTATGGCACCTGCTGGCCCCCAGTCACTACATTTTGACCATTGCTTTCTGCTTGAACATACCTTGCCTATAGAATAATTCTTTATGATATCTTCCCCATGGGAAATCACACTTCGGGAAATAATATCTGTTCACTATAAATTTACTGAGCACCTACTGTTTGCTAGACACTATACCAGGTGCTGGGAATCAAAAGAAAAATAAGACCAGGGACCAGCAGTTAGTGTAATGGCTATGTCGCTGAACTCCCATGTAGTCGACCATGGTTCGAGCCCTGGACCTGGTGGCTTAAACTCACACTAGGCGCGTATGCGTGCGTGCCCAAGATCCTTAGAGGAGAATGGAGGAGAAGGGATTGCAGGGTGGCCATCCTCCCTTGGGGGTGATTTCTCGCTTTCTGTCTCTCTGTCTCTATCTTTCTGGCGAGTGCGTGCGCCCTATAGCAAAAACCTCTCCAAAAAAATAGAAAAAAGAAAAAGAAGACCAAGTTCAGGTCCTTAAGTAGATAAACTAGTAAAATAAATAGTGAATACTTTGTGTGATGATTTAAATCCCGGCTCTCTGTATTGTAAACGTGTGACTTTTGGATAGGTTCTGATTGTACAGACTGGGAAACTAAGGCCAAAGTTTATACTGGTAGACGTAGAAAATGTATGTGATCCTGGTCCTGAGGTCTGAGTTGATTGCTTGGTTTAAACAGAGAAGGCTGTCGGCCAGCAGATGGTGTAGTGGTTATACTGCTAGACTCCCACATGGCTAACTGTGGTTCGAGTCCCAGAGCTGATAATTTGAAAATTACCCTGGGTGAGTGTGCGTGCATGCCCAAGATCCCTGGTGAAGAATGGAGGAGAAGGGATTGCAGTGTGGCCGTCCTCCCCGGGGTGATTTCTCACTTTCCTTCTCATTGTCTCTGTCTCTCTCTCCAGAGAATACATATACACCCTAAGGTAAAAATCTCTTTTAAAAAATTAAGAAGACTGTCAGATGCTACAAAAATCATTGTGTGTGTGTGTGTGTGTGTACTACATATGTGTACTACATACACACACATACACACACATATACTCTAAAACAAGCAGCACAGAATGAAGTCAATAGCAACCATTTTTGCTACCTTTCTTGGAGAGTTGAAGGAGCTGGTTATTTCTCAAAACATTTTTTTTCGAGAGGTTTTTGCTATAGGGCACGTGTGCTCGCCAGAAAGACAAAAAGAGACAGAGAGACAGAGAGCAAGAAATCACCCCCCAGGGGGGATGGCCATGCTACAATCCCTTCTCCTCCATTCTCCTCTTGGGATCTTGGGCACACATGCACACGCACTCAGAGTGAGTTTAAGCCACCAGGTCCAGGACTCAAACCACGTTCGATTACATGGGAGTTCAGCGACATAGCCATTACGCCAACTGCTGGTCCCTCAAAACATTTATTGATTGAAACTGGAAAAATGCCGATCTGGGTATACAAAAGCATATAAAAAGGACTTCTGCCCCTTATCTGCCTCCTCCAGTGCAAGGGCTGAAAGCAGAGACAGGAAATGGCAGAGAGGCTGGATGAGAATTGCAAAGGGAGTCTGAGGGGCTCAGTAAGGGCTCTGGTAGGGAGGTGATGCCAAAAGTCATTCTCATTTAGTTCAGTAAGCACAAGCAGGAAAAAGCTGGTGACATCACCCGCTCCTCTATTTACTTTTGTAAAATCCCTTAAAAGAGCAAAATGTCCAATTAAGAGCATATGTATACAGTTGTTCCTCAAGGCCAATGGGAGATTGATCCCAGGACTCCCACAGATACCAAATCCATGGATGCTTAAATACCTTATAAAAAATGGCATATATTTGCATATAACCTCTGCACATCCTCCTGTAAACTTTAAATCATCTCTAGAATACTTATAAGACCTAATGCAATGCAAATGCTATGTAAATAGTGTCTTGGATTTTAGGGTGTGTTGGGAATAGAACCTGGGTTTCCCCTGTGGGCTCAGACTACAGTGTAGCAGCATCAACGAGAACATACTCTTGTTTTTGTTTTGTTTTGTTTTTGTTTTTAAAATTGTTTTGTCTTTTGTTGTTTTTGAATTTTCTTTTAATTCATTTTACTTTCTGTTACATCATTTTTCATTTTTTTCCCCTGAATATTTTAAATTTTTTATTGTAATTTCTGACATGTATCATTATTATGGGCTACAGTATGATATTTCTATTTTTTTTTTTTTTGTCATAGGGCACATGTGCTAGGTAGAGAGAGACAAAGACAGTGAGAGGGAAAGTGAGAAATCACCCTACCCTCCTGGGGGGACTGCCATGTGACAATCTCTTCTGCTCCAACCTTCACTCAGAATTTCGAGCACACATGCACATAAGCTTAGTGTGATTCTCAAGCTGATGGTTCTGGGATTCGAACTTTAGTCAGCCATGTGAGAGTCCAGCACCTTAACCTCCCCACCACCTGCTGGCCCCAGTGTGATTTTTCAAAGCATGTGTATGGTGTGCTCTAATGAAATCAAGAATAAAACATATTCATCATCTCTAACATGTATTGTTACTTTGTGTTGTTCACATTCAAAGCTCATTCTACTGGGGATTTGGAAATGTAGATTCAACTGTCACCAACATTCTTGGTAAATCTTTGCTCTATAGCTGATTCTGCTGTTGACATATACTCTTGTATCTGTTAACCAAGATCTCTGTATTCTCCCTTTCTCCTCCCCCTCTTTCCAGAAGTTGGCATCTGCTATTACAGTCTCTAATACTTTTTTCTTTTCTTTTCTATTTTTTTGAGAGATTTTGTTGTAGAGCATGTATACTCTCCAGAGAGATAGAGATATAGAGAGATAGAAAGTGAGAAATTACTCCCCCCCCGGGGGGGGGGGGGCACGATGGCATGCCACAATCCCTTCTTCTCTATTCTCCTTTAGGGATTTTGGGCACACACTCACATGTGCCTGGCCTGAATTTCAAGCCACAGGGTCCAGGACTCGAACTGCAGTGAACTATGTGGGAGTCCAGTGGCATAACCATTACATCATCTGTTGGTCCCATGCACTTTCTAATTCTGTGCTATTAAGTCTTTTTAGCTTCTCCTAAGGAGTGAGAGCCCATGGTATTTGTTAAATGAGGACATACAATATTTGTCTTTTAGAGTCTGGATTATTTCGTTTAGCATTATTTCTTCCATGTTTATCCATTTTGCCTCAAATGACAGAAATCAATTCTGTTTGGGGCTGAATAGGCTTTCATTGCATGTGTAAAGCAGTGGTTGGCTGAGTTTACAGATGTGGAACTCACAGAGGGCTGACTATATGTAGTTCATGGACAAGTGCTTTTCTTTGTTTAGATCCTGCCTGTCCACCTTCTAGCCATGTTATTTTGAGCATGTAAGTTACTTAACACATCTGGCATGCAGTTTTTCCTTCCCTAAAACAGAACTAACAATTGATGTCTAACTCACAGGGATATTATAAAATACAAATAGAAAAAAAGAAAGCTTTTAAGTATAGCTAACATCAAAACATGGAAAGCTCCGTCATTTTGATTTATTGCTTTATTATTATTATTATTATTATTATTGCCATTGGAAATGACTTTTGAAGACATAAACACAAAAAACAGAAAGTCTACCAGCTATTGGTATTTTCTCTGGGGAGGCTGAGAGAGGCTAAAAGATTTCTGAAAGGTGATTCTAAATGTTTGGGAAAGAAAGAAGGGGCATTCTCGTGCACAAAAATGACTGTCTCATTAGGAACCATTCTAGTCATCCTTGGCCTGTGACCTAGGCCCTGGCACTCTTTCTTATTTCTCCTGTTGAAATCCTACAGATGTTGGGACCAGTGGATGGCGTCATGGTTACATCTCTTGGACTCCCACGTAGTCAGCTGTGGTTGGAGTCCTGGACCCAGAGGCTTAAAACTCATGTTGTGTGTGTGTGTGTGTGTGTGTGTGTGTGTGTGTGTGTGTATGTCTAAAATCCCAAGAGGAGATTGGAGGAGAAGGGATTGTGGTGTGGCCATCCTCCCTAGGGGATGATTTCTCACTTTCTTTCTCTCTCTGTGTCTCTGGCAAGAGCATGACCCATATAGCAAAAATCTCTCTTGAAAAAAAAAAAAAAGAAATTCTGCAGATGTGATGTCTGTATGGGTGTCTAAGTTCAAAAATAATCTTAGGACCTGAAACAAAAATGCAAGATAGCAAAAGGCTGAGACTACTATTTTTGCGAACTAGTAAAGGAAGTAAAAACACAATTGGTGGGCCAGGAGGTGGTGTGGTGGTTAAGGTGCTGGATTCCCACATGGCCAACAGTGATTCAAATCCCGGACCTGGTGGCTTGCTTTTTCAGTTTTTTTTTTTTTTTTCCTTCTCTCTCTCTCTCTCTCTGTTGAGCACACATGCTCTATAGCAAATTAAATAATACTAATTTAAAAATTAAATAAAAATTCTTTAATAAAAAACACAATTGGCTTCATATTTCAAAGTAAACTTAAAGCTGGTAGCACAGGGTTTTAAGTTTCCTTGTCTCTCGTTTGAATATTTCTGCAGAAGTGGACGAGGTGACCTAATTTTTCCTCTGCTCCTCACTTGAATTTATCTTTTTGAGTGACAAGATGTTGCTTTTTTTTTTTTTTCTTTTTTAGGCAGAGGCCTGCCGTTTAATAATTCAGTAATTAGATGCACCGCTGTCAGCTGTGAAATTCTTAACAGCTTTTCAATGACAACATATTGGAGGTGTTTGTGGTTCTCCAAGGTCTGTCTTGGATGTCTTTTACGGGAAGGACAGAGGTATACAAGAGCATTTTCACTCAAGAGTTTTGCAAAACTAGGTGTGGAGGAGGCTGGGGGTTTACATTCAATGCCTTCATTTCCTCTATTTTAGATCTCCTTAGCCAGGAAGGTCCAGGCATGGGCTGCGAAAGATGGGCAAGAATCAAAATAATGGGACCAGCAGTTGGCATAATGGCTATGTCGCTGAACTCCCATGTAGTCGACCATGGTTCAAGTCCCAGACCTGGTGGCTTAAACTCACGCCGGGCGCGTGTGCATGCGTGCCCAAGATCCTGAGAGGAGAATGCAGAAGGGAGGGGGGTGATTTCTCACTTTCTGTCTCTCTGTCTCTGTCTGTCTGTCTGGCGAGCGCACGCGCCCTATAACGAAAACCTTTCCAAAAAAAAAAAAAAAAAAAAAAAAAAAAGAATAAAAATAAAAGACCTTCTCATTTGTGCACTCTGGTTCTTCTGCCAGAGATACGAGCCCAGGGTTCATGCAATGACCATCACCTTGCCAGAGACGAGGAGGAGAACTCGGTGAGCCATTGTGTGCATTCTGCCTACCCAGAGCTACGCGCTTTGTTTTGAGCCTCTGCATTGTTTTGCAAGTCATTTATTACATTTTTTTTTTCCCTCCAAGAAGAAACCTCCAAAAGAAACAAACAAACAAACAAACAAAAAAAGGTGAAGGGTGCTCACTGCAGTATACTAATTAGCAAATACACCCCAGCCTTTTGGCATCAGCAGATCTGGGCACATGATGTGTTACGTCTTTGTTCATGGGCCAGAGCTCCCAGTTGTCTCCTAATTCACTCTCAGACCTGTTTTATCCAGAAGACACTGTGTTTTAGAAACTATACAAGATCGTTTTGAACAGTAACACATGACTGCTTTTAATAAAATGTTTTTTTTTTTTTCCCCACTCAATAGGAGGATACTCTTAAAAAGAAAAAAAAAATAGTCTATAGAGTCAGAGTCTGTAGAAAAGGAACATTTTTAGCTTTGAGAAAATAATACGGGAAAATGATACTGTGGTTGTGAGTCACGGTACAAAGGGAGGATAAAGAGGCTCCTCCCCTGACATCACTCTCTCTGGCTGCCCCATCAAGATGTCTGATCATTCCCTGGGAGTCTTAGCTAGCTCTTTCTCCAGGCCTGCGTCTTACTGTTGGGTGTCATGAAGACAGGTGCCTTCTGTTTGCTCCTTACTACACACTATTCCAAAGTCAGTCCAATCTGTTGATTTATCAAATTGGACACATCAGAATTCCTTAGGGGACTCTTTTTCTTTTAGAGAGAGGTTTTTTGTTTTTTTTTTTTCTTTTTTTTTCTACAGGGTGTGTGTGTTCGCTGGAGAGACAGAGAGACAGAATGCAAGAAATCACCTCCCCCAGGTGTATGGCCATGCCTCAGTCCCTTTTCTTCCATTCTCCTCTCAGGATCTTGGGCATGCACGCACATGCACCTGGTGTGAGTTTAAGCCAGCGGGTCTGGGACTCGAACCATGGTCGACTACATGGGAGTCCAGCGATGTAACAATCTGCTGCTCCCCCTTGGAGTGCTTTTTAACTGTGTGGATTCGTGGCCACCTCACCAGACCTGTTGAATAAGTATCCCTATGGGAACAGGGCCAGAAATCTGTGTTGTATTGCAAGTGGTTTAGGTAGTGCCAGATCTGAGAATCTAGGTGGAAATCCACTTAACATCGTTTAAGCTGCCGGTGGCTGAAGAGATCTGTGTTTTTAGCTCTTGTCTCCCTCTTTGACCTTGGCATGGCTATCTAACTGCTGGTGAATGTTTCCATCTGGATGTCACTCAGGCTCTTCAGAGGCAATGTGGCCAGGAGCAGCTTCTTCCCTGGCGATCACCATATAGCTTTTGGATTCACCCTGGCAACTAAAGCTTTAGACTGGTGGTTCTCCTTCAGCCTCTACATATAGTCATCAATGCCTAAAACAAGACTTCTTGCTAGCTGCAGGTCTCCTTCAGTTTTTTTGTTTGTTTGTTTGTTTGTTTGTTTGTTTTTGGAGAGGTTTTTGCTATAGGGCGTGTGCGCTCGCCAGACAGACAGAGAGAGACAGAGAGACAGAAAGCAAGAAATCACCCCCCAGGGGGGATGGCCACACCACAATCCCTTCTCCTCCATTCTCCTCTCGGGATCTTGGGCACACACGCACACGCGCCCAGCGTGAGTTTTAAGCCACCGGGTCTGGGATGTGAACCGCGGTCGACTACGTGGGAGTCCAGCGACATAGCCATTATGCTAACTGCTGGTCCCCAGTTTTTTTTTTTTTTTTTGAAGCGATTTTTGCTATAGGGCATGTATGTTCATTAGAGAGACAGACAGAATGTGAGAAAATCACCCTCTAGGGCCATGCTGCAATCCCTTCTCCTCCATTCTCCTTTTGGGATTTTGGGCATGCACACACATGCACCCGGTGTGTTAAGCTGCTGGGTCTGGGACTTGAACCATGGTCGCCTATATGGAAGTCCAGCGATATAACCATTACGCCATCTGCTGGTCTCCGTCTCGTTCAGTTTTTTGCTTGGAGTAAAGTAACAGTGATCCAGTGTAAAAGTGCTGCTGGGTTGTACATGAGGAGATAGTGAAGGGGATTCTGGCTTAAGCAACTGAAAGTATTGGCACCCTTTATGCAGATGGCTAAGCCTGGACAGAGGAGTATCATACAGGGAAATAGAAATTCACTTTTGGATATAGTAACTTAGAGATGCCAATGGCATATATCAGTTGAGATGGCATGCAGGCAAGTATGTATGTGAGTTTGGATCTCACAGGAGGAGTCCAACGTTGAGAAATGACTTTGGGTGGCCTCTCACACTAGATAACCCTTAAAGCAGTGAGATGAGAAAACATATCTAAGCAAAGAGACTGACGGGCTAAACTTTTGAGAATGGCAAACTCTTCCAGGTTCATTCTGGCCTACCTCACTTCTTCTCCCATGTGTCCCAGTCACGGAAAATAATTCTCCACAGGAGAATCTTCAAAAAAATTCGTGGAAAGTTCCCACCATGAAAAAAAAATGCATGTGTTTCAAACTTTTTTGGTACCAAAAAAGAAAAGGACTGTCATTTTATTTTCCATGAATTTTGGATGTCCTTTGATTTTTCCCAGTGGCACTCTTCCAGACTCATTGTTCCAGAATGCTCTCTTTGCCATTTTGCCCTAGTGCGAAGAGTCCTGAGCTGCAAATAGGAGAAGCATTACTTGACCCTTCTGTGTTTCACTGCCTCATTGTCATATCTGGAATCTCTATTTCCTTACCTCCCCAGATTCTGGACTTAACATTGTAGACATGGGATTCTTGTTCCCTGAAAGGACTTAGAAATATTTTAGCCTTAGCCTTGAACCTTTAAATGACTACAAGTTCCTCCCAGCCCCAGGAGGTTTTCCTTTTCTTCTTATTGGGACTTTCCTTGGGGAGGGAGGGGGGTTCAATAGCTTACAGTAAACCTCTGTGATCAGGCCTCAAGCTTTGCTAGGGATATATAGAAGGAAGTTTTTGGAATTTAGAAATCTTTTATTAGTTCAACAAAGCTAGGCTTTTTAAGACCATAGAGTTAAAAAAGAAGTTAGTTTGAAATTCAAGCTGAGCAATGACTTCTTTGTCTAGATGGTATTTGCCATTCCCCTGAAACAATTAACACCATTGATCCAGTGGGTGAGAAACGTCAGGGCCAAATGATTGACAGGGAAGGAAAAATACATTGTTTTCAATATCAGCCCTCCTCCCCCTCACTTTCTTCCCCTGCCAGACCTCTGCACCTTTGAAAAGCACATTTGTTCTCATAGAAGTGTATTCCACCCTCTTCCCAGGAAGGGGGTGGTGGTGGTGGTGGTAGGGGGGTGTCAGTTTTATACGGGTAGCTTCCCAGTGAAGAAAAGCTTACTCAATTCTCTGAGATTGTGTTGAGCCTCATCTAGGTTGAGCAGATCCCCATCTTTAATGGAGGACAGAAATAAACTCCCTGAAGTGACCAGTGGGTCTTTGCCACCCAATAGAGCTAGAAGTAGCAGGGCATAGAGTCTCTACTGTGTTAGAGGGAGATTGGGCATTAGTAACCCATCACACATAGATTTGTATTTGCATTTTTTGCTTTGTTTTGTTTTTAAAATTTAATTTGTTCCTTCCATGAATGAGAAAGACAGAAGGAGAAAGAACATCTTTTATAGGGTCTAGGTGCCATGATCCAACCTCTCACCCCAGCCAGCCCAGATCATGTGCACATACATGCCTGGTGTGCTCAGGGCAGTCTCCAGACATAAACTGGAAACCTCATGTGGATATGCCTCATAGAATACTGTTAGGTTGGAGGCCTGGGCAGCTTGGATGTAGGGGTTGGATGCTACGCCATAGTCAGCTGATGCAAGCCTGGATGTAGTCTGTCATCAGAACTACGCTGCACTCAGATCTAACCTGGATGTAGCACATGCACTCTACTCTGCACACGGTACCAGACCCTATGTGGCACAGTAGTCTGTTCTACTCCTAAACCATTACCATGCATAGACTGTTTCTACCTCAAAGACACTTCCCCCTCCCTCTACCCGTACAAAAATTGCTAAACCCCTCCCTAGGGCACAACTTCTCTGGCCCTCTCTCTCTCTGTTGGACCAGCGAACCTTGTCTGGGAGCATTCCCAATAAAGGCTCTACATTTCTGTTTTCTTGCATGGATGGCCCATTTCTCACAAATACCAAGCTTTACTACCATGGGACAGTCCAGCCCCTGGCATGTATCACCTTTCCTTGTAAGACTTTCAGCTCCTATCTCTATTCTTCTTGGCTCTAACTAGGAAAAGGAAGAGAAAATTGGGGATAGAAACTGGGAGGTGAAAGAGAGAAGCAGATGGGTGTTGGTGAGGCCCAATGTTTTGGCTTTTGCTTAAAATTTTCAAGGAAGCCTTAGAAATATATGGTGAGGAGAGTAACTTGTATTTTTATTTTTTTTTAATTAAAAAAATTATTTTTGCCATAGGGCATGTGCATTCACCAGAGAGGGGTAGAGAGCAGAAAAGTGAGAAATTGACCCCCCAGGAGGGTGACCACAACATAGTCCCTTCTCCTCCAATCTTCTCTTGAGATTTTGGGCAAACATGCACACGCACACACACACACACACACACACACACACACACAGTGTGTTCTTCAAGCCGCCAGGTCATAAAAGGGTCCATACAGGGAAAAATGTAGGAGATCAGTAATTTAGGGAGGAAGCAGAATGTTCAGTTTTTGTTTGTTAGCTTCTCCATCATTATTCAAGAAAGTTATTAATGTTTAAAGAAGACAATACTGTGACTCTACAAAGAGAAATTCTATACAACAAAAATAATGCCAGGACCTTTTTCTTCCATTGAAGAGTATGCCTAAGTTTAGGAAGCTGTGTACTTTGTTTCTTCAAGTTATAATAAAGATGATTTTGGGGGTTTTTTTTGGTGCAGATGTTTAAAGACATGATACCAAAGACACATTTTTCAGCTAGAACCCTCAAGAAATGTCACTTCTGTGTCTTGCCAAGAGAGATCCAGCATGTTCTCTACATAAACATCTGCTGGGAACATCTCAAAGGGAAGCATTTTAAATAATGACGTTTGTAGCTTCTTGTCTTTAATAAGTTTGAAAAAGGAGGGAAAGGAATTAATGATCTGTTCTCTCCCAAAGCAACATTTCTTCACTGACATGCATCTCACATTAGATCATCTAAACATGAAAACATTAACATGGTGTTGGAAGAAATGATTAAGAATGTTTCTCTGAACTGTTTGTATCAATCATACCTGAGAAATGCTCATAAATCCCAGATTCTTTAGCTCCAGAAACTCTACCGGTTCATGGTAATGCTGACTTGTTTGTGGCAATTATAGTATGTTGATATTTACACAATAATTGGATTTTCTATTAAACAAAACTAAACGAAACAAAACAAAAACCCTCCAAAATGAGAGTCAGAGAACCATAAGTTAGCTATACAACCTGAACAATGCAAACCCATTTGGAGTTAGGATGACAACTTCATCTTGTATCAACTAACAGGAATGTTTGGGGATAATTCTCTGTAGGAGATTCAAGATAAATAGCTAGGCTCTTTCAGGTGCCAAGAAAGAGACACACACAGATTGCCTTTGGTGATAGGTGTTTATTGCAAGAGACACTAGGATGTAATTTAGCAAGAAATGTTATCTTCTAGCTACTCAGGGTTTCACAACTTTAAAGAATCAGGGGGTACTGCAGATATCATGAAGTAGGAAAATGGCTTAGCATCTTTCTGATGACAAATTAAGCTCAAAGGACCTTCCTTTTCTCCCATTATCAAGTATTTTAACTTCTCCCAAATAATGGCTTTGATTAATTACTTTGTCACGATCCAAAAATGAATACCACTGCTACAAAGAATTTTATGCTAAACCAGCTCAGAATATTCATGCCTAGTAGAAGGTTGGTTTATTTGATACCTGGAGTTGAAGCAATTAGGAACCAATTCAGTGAAGTACTGATCTGAGCCCTTAGAACTTATCAAGGCCATGGCTGAAACAGTTGTCCTGGAGTCTTCCTGTACCATATTTAATAAATTAGATAAAATTGAAAGGGTACATAAAATAAGGATTTAGTATGCATGCTTTCAAATGACCCCATGGGTGTTACCTGAAACTAGCTTTGGAGACCCATGCTATACTAAAAAACACTCTTTGTAATTACGACTTCCATAGTGCTAGAATGAGAAGCTCATTGGATGCTCTCTCCAGCAAAACTACAATTTAATTAATAAGAATAAGAAACAATTATATTTGTTTATGGAGTGTCCTAAGGGCATCCAGCCAAAGGTAAATTATCATTTAAGAAAATCTACTGAATCTCATATAGTGAACAGGAGTGTCTGTAGTATTAGAATCCCTAACTACTCCTTGAATCCCCTTTCCTAGCCTCTTTATTAGAAAAATCTATATCTAGGGGGCTGGCAGGTGGCGTGGTGGTTAAGGGCACTGGACTCCCACATAGCCGACTATGGTTTGAGTCCCAGACCTGGTGGCTTGCTTTCTCACTTTCTCTCTTGTGCTCTCGCTCTCTCTCTCTCTCTCTCCCTCACTCTATCCCTCTCTGGTTAATTAAATTTAAATAAATAAATAAATGGATAAATAAAGTTAAATGAAATAACTCAAAAACAACATTTAATTAAAAAAAAATGTTCCTTGAAAAAAAAATAAAGAAAAATCTATACCTAGTACTAGTACTCTACTCTGGTTCAATGTGACCAAGAGACAAGAGAATGCCTTGAAAATGTTTTCTAAATCACACGCAGAATCATTAACATGGGTCTTCCTAGCACAGAAAGCTTAAATACAACTTTTGACCAAAAAACTGACTGAATAATTTATTCTGACCTGAGGGAAACTCCTAAAAACACAGCTGTAAAAATAATATCACAGTCAACCCTGACAATTTAGAAGATGTTCAATGCTGTGCCCTCTTATGACAATCAGAAAACATAGCTCTCAAGCTACTTGTCCCTGGCTGAATATAAGCTAGAAAACAAATGAAAAACGAAACCATAAACTCCTTCAATTGTGACATAAGCCTATAAACTGCACACAAATACAATGGCACAAGGTAAAAATCTATCTGGCTAAATGGGTTTAAATATAATCGTTGATTAGTAAAAATGTTATGCAAAAGCAAAGGCTATACCTTGATTGTGAGATAAGAAGTAAAGATAAGGGCTAAAATCTGAGGAAGGATATCAGAAACTTCCTGCTCTAAAACAGACGTGTTAAAATTATTGGGTTATTGGGGGACCAGCAGTTAGCGTAATGGCTATGTCGCTGGACTCCCACGTAGTCGACCGCGGTTCGAGTCCCGGACCCGGCGGCTTAAACTCACGCCGGGCGCGTGTGCGTGCGTGCCCAAGATCCCGAGAGGAGAATGGAGGAGAAGGGATTGCGGCGTGGCCATCCCCCCTGGGGGGTGATTTCCTGCTTTCTATCTCTCTGTCTCTCTCTGTCTGTCTGGCGAGCGCACGCGCCCTATAGCAAAAACCTCTCCAAAAAAAGAAAAAAGAAAAAAAAAATTATTGGGTTATTGGAAAAGTCATGACACATTTTTTGCACAGAAAATCATAGAAAACTATGTCATGACTTTTTCAAAGACCTAATAGTTCAGCAAAGTCATTAAACAAAAATAAACAAGAAAATGACAATGTTTGGTGTATATGAGGAAAGAGAATCAGTATATGTAGGTTATGAGAATACATTATTTAAATTCTTTTTAGCCTTCAACAATAACAGCAACAAAAAATAAGATCTATAAAGAAAAGGAAAATGATATTCTCACAGAAGAAAGAAACTGAGTGATGAAAATTGCTCTTGAAGAGGCCCAGAGAATGAACTTAGCAGACAAACAGTTCAAAGCAATTATTATAAATATGTTCAAAGACTTAAGAAACCTATGCTTCAGTAATTTAAAAAAGGTGTGATGGGGCCAACAGGTGGTGTGGTGGTTAAGGCCCTGGACTCTCACATGGCTGACTACAGTTCAAGTCCCGGACCTGGTGGCTTGCTTTTTCACTTTCCCTCTCTTTCTCTCTTTCTTGCTCTGGTGAGTGCACATACCCTATAGCAAATTAAAAATAAATAATAATAAGTAACATTAAATAAATAATTCTTTAAAATAGTCTAAAAAGTGTGATAACAGTGTCTCATCTTACAGTGGATCTTGATCATAAAATTTATATAAAAGAATTAAATGGAAATTTTGGCATTACAAGCATAGTAATAAAAATTAAATTAACTAGCAAGGCTCAACAGTAGTTACTAGAAGGAAGAAAAGAGAGTCAGCAAACTTGAAGATAGATTTGCTAGACATCATGCAGTCTGAAAAATAGAGAAAAAAAGAATTAAAAAATTCACAGAGCCTCAGAAAAGTGTGGGATAATAACAAATGCACCAACCTACACAAAATGGAGGTAATAGAAATATAGAAGAGAGAAAATGGCCAATAAAACATTAGAAGAAATAATGACCGAAAGCTTCTAAAGTTTGAGAAAAAACTTACCTACACATCCAAGAAGGTCAATCTATAAATTCTAGGTAGGATAAATGCTAAGAGACTAATCAATACCCATACACAACATGATCAAAATGGTATGGATTCAGCATGGTTGTTTAGTCAGTAGCAAACTAAACTGTAGTGCTGGGAGCCATATGGCTGATTGTGGGTTCAGATCTCCAGGTTGGACTGAAAACACATTGGACATGTGTACACATGGCCAGGATCCTGACAAGCTGGAGGAACAGGGAAAGAGGATTGCAGCATGGCAAGAACTTTACAGAGTTCAATTCCTTCCTCCAGTTTTTGTGCTATTATTATTACACAGATGCAAGAATACTTCTGTCCTTTTTGTGTACATACTCTTTATCATAATGGAGAGAAATAAAAGATTATTTAAAAATGTTGCAAACCAAAGATGAATATAATACTTTAAGAACAGTTGGAGAAAAATGACTCCTATATAAAGAGATCCCATTGAGATTAACAGCTGACTTCCCATTAGAAACAATGGAAATCAGAAGGGACTGGATTGACAGATTCAAAGTGCAGAAATAAAAATAATGGTCAAGTAAGCATCATGCATCCAGTAAGTGATAAATTTAATAAATAAGGCAAAATAAATGTCTTCTAAACGAAACCAAACCCAAGGTAATTATTTTTCCAGAACTGCTTTATAAGATATGCTAAAGAAAGTTTAATTTATTTAATTAATTAATTCATTAATTAATTAATAATTTGACCAGAATGGGACAGAGAGAGAGAGAGAGGGAGGGAGAAAGAGAGAGAGAGTTAGAAAGGAAGCCACCAGGTCTGGGACTCAAACTGTGGTCGGCTATGTGGGAGTCCAGCCCCCTTAACCACCATGCTACCTGCCGGCCCCTAAAGGAAGTTTATCAGACTTTAAGCAAGCCATACCAAGCCATACCAGTGAGTAAATCAAATCCACACAGAAAAAAAAAAAAAAAAAAGAACATCCTCTCCAAATAAGGGGAAAGGTTAGAAATGATTTGTCCTGCATTGATCAATTTATCCAAGTTGCCTTTCGACAGATTGTATTAATGGAACTTCATTTTCTTTTATTCAGTGGACAGCCCATGTTTTGTTGTCTCTTAAAAAGATGGAAAGCAAGAAAGCAAGCCACCGGGGCCAGGCCTTGAACCATGGTCAGACATGTGGGAGTCCAGTGCCCTTAACCACCCCGCCACCTACTGGTTTCAAGAGGGACATTTTATAATAATAAAGTATCAATTCATTAGAAATATGTAACAAGTATAAACATATATGTACCTTATAACAGAGCTCCCCAAATGCCGGAAGCAATGACTTACAGAATTGAAGAGCAATACAGACAATTCAATTGAATATACATATGTTGTAGATTCTAGTACATCACTGTCAATAAGATTAAAACAACTAAGCAGAAGATCAATAAGAAACAAAGGTCTTAAAGAACACTATTCATCAACCCTACACTCAATCAGAGTAGTATACATATTTTCTTCAAGTGGACTTAAAATATTTTCTAGGATGGGCCATATGTTAGGCCATAAAACGAGCCTTAATAATTTTTAAAAAACTGACAGTAATACAAGAAATATATCATCATCCCACAACAGCATGGAAGTAGAAATAAATAATAGAAAGATATTTGAAAAATTCACAAAAAATATGGAAATTTAAGAACACACTGCTACATAACCAATAAGTCAGAGGAAAAAACAATACCATGGAATTTAGAAAAAACTTTGATATACATCAAACTGACACCAACAGATATCAAAACGAATGGGATACAGCCAAAATGTGTTAATGGGAAAATTTACATCTTTAAATACTCTAACAGAGAAAGATCTCAAAGATATAGCCTAACCTTTCACCAAAAGAAAACAGAAAAGAGGAACGAACTACACACACCACGCGGAGGAAGCTGGATTCCACGTGGATGACCAGGGTTTGGATGGCGAACAGAGCTCAATCCTTTCTCTCTGTCTCTGGAATGAATCTGTGTCATGCCACCAAGTAAGCTGCTGAAACCAGTCATCTATAAGGAATAGAAGAGCAATGAAAGGGACGGGCAGGTAGCGTGGTGGTTAAGGCGCCGAATTCCCACGTGGCTGATCATGGTTTAAGTCCCAGACCCGGCAGCTTGAAAATCATTCTGTGTGTGTGTGTGTGTGCATGTGTCCCCCAAACCCCAAGAGGAGAATGGAGGAGAAGGAATTACAGTGTGGCGATCCCTGCTAGGAGGTAGTATCTCACTTTCCCTCTCTCTGTCTTTCCAGCGAGCACATGCACCCTATGGCAAAAACCTAACAAACAAACAGCCAAACAAACAAACAAAAACTACACAGTTATTGAATCTGAATCTTCCACTCTTCTATTCACAATCCCACAATTCTCTCATAAGCACTACAAAATTATCTGAGATGTGACAGATCGAGAAACAGGGTAACTTAGCTAAATTTGGTAACAGCGCTCCCAAGAAAAATAAATGCTTAAAGGGAAATGGAATACATTACAGAAATCCTCACGCACCTATTTGCAGTTAAAACTGTTTTATTAGATTTTATAAAATCTCCAAACAATATCAAGTCGGAGTGTGTGTGCTTCCCAGGTTGATCACTGGATGAGTGAATGTGAACAATGCATTGAGTTTTGTCTGCACAGGAATGCCTTACGGGAGCTGTCATAATGCAGTCTCCAGGTGGACAGAGAAGCTGAGGCAGGTCTGACTGGGGGAGCATGAATTGTAATCTGCTAACCAGGATCCAGATGCTGGCCAGGAGAGAACACCACTCCACCATCTAAAGTGAAATAAAAAAAAATTAGGAAAATTTTTAAAATGGAATATTGTATCATACTCTCATTCTGATTCACTTACTAAGAGTCACAGATGTGTCTACTATAAAACTCTCAATACTACGTACAAAGTTAAAATGACTGGGGTCAGCAGGTAGAGTAATGGTTAAGGCACTGAACTCCGTACAGTTTGAGTCCTGGACCTGGCAACTTGAAAATCACGTTGTGTGTGCATGCATGCCCAAAATCCTGAGAGGAGAGTGGAGGAGGAGGGATTGCAGCGTGGCCACTCTCATGGGGATGATTTCTCCCTTTCTCTCTCTCTCTTTCTGGGAAGTGCACACAACCTATAGCAAAAAATCTCTATTTAAAAAATTAAAATAACTTGTCATTTTCACATTTTGAATCCAAGGGGCATGGAAGAATTCTCAGCCTTTTCCTAGGTGTAAAACAGCTCTGCAAAAGAAAGAGAAAACAGTAATTAATCTAGGGCTTCTATATGGTAGGGATCTGAAGGACTAGTTCTAAAAGTCTCTTGATGGGACCAGCAGATGGCATAATGGCTGTGTCGTTGGACTCCCATGTAGTCGACTGCGGTTCAAATCCTGGACCCAGTGGCCTAAACTCACACCGGGCACATGTGCGTGTGTGCCCAAGATACTGAGAGAATGGAGGAGAAAGGATTGTGGCATGGCCATCCCCCCTGGGGGGTGATTTGTTGCTTTCTGTCTCACTGTCTCTCTGTCTTTCTGGTGAGTGCACGCGCCCTATGGCAAAAACCTCTCCCCCCCCCCATAAAAAGAGAGAAGTAACATAAGACAAAATTAAAAAATAATTATTTATTATTATTATTAATTTGACCAGAGAGAAGCAGACAGAGAGAGAAAGAGAGAGAAAAGGAAAATGAGAAAGCAAGCCAC
Organism: Tupaia tana; assembly: GCA_026018925.1. Taxonomy (NCBI): domain Eukaryota; kingdom Metazoa; phylum Chordata; class Mammalia; order Scandentia; family Tupaiidae; genus Tupaia; species Tupaia tana. The sequence continues at coordinate 19,064,625 of JAKSZU010000028.1, read as the reverse complement.
CAGTTCCAGGACTCAAACCATGGTCGGCCTTGTGGGAGTCCAGAGCCTTAACCACCATGCCACCTGCCAGTCTGCCATAAGATACATTTTATTAAGGCCTGAAAATCAGCATTTTAGTTGATATCACCTGCTAGAATTCCAAGGTTCTGTCCTTGCTTCTTTCCTGTGTGTGTTTATGGATAAACTTACTGATTTTGATGGTTTTCTGGGGTTTCAGTTGTAAAAATGCTTTCTTGAGGAAAAGTTTTCTATGCAATATGAATCTGAATGAATCTTTCATGAGTAACCCAGTAAACATTTAGAAAATACAATCCTTAAAGCTCTGTTTCACTGGTTCTATAGGTCTATCTCAAGCCTAATATCCAGAAACAACTTCAGTATTGTTATTTTAGTTCAGAAACATGGTAAGTACTTTAAGTATCTGCTTATCTGAAAGCATGCCAGTAAACAACACAATTTAAAAAAATGAGTTAGCATTTTGTAAATACAGTTTTAATATTAGTCTTTGTTCTCTGAAACTCCATTTCTTAAAGAAGTAGGCGCTCATTAAGATACATTGTACAAAACAGATTTCCGTGTAATCATTAAGCTACCTGAATTTTCTGGTTTACAATCAGCTATATACATTTCACAGCTCTGTATGAAAAGGAAACAGACAGTTTTACTACAAGACACTAGAAAATTATCTTAAAAACTCTGTAACATGTATTTTGTAAAGGGTATTTATTTATTTATTTTTTATTGAGAGGTTTTTGCTATAGGATGTGTGCACTCGCCAGAAAGACAGAGACAGAGAGACAGAAAGTGAGAAATCACCCCCCAAGGGGGACGGCCACGCTGCAATCCCTTCTCCTCCATTCTCCTCTTGGGATCTTGGGTACGCACGCACACGCGCCCAACGTGAGTTTAAGCCACCGGGTCCAGGACTCGAACCGCGGTGGACTACATGGGAGTCCAGCGACGTAGCCATTATGCTAACTGCTGGTCCCCAAGGATATTTTAAATAGGAGGTTATATGTAAGTTATCTTGTTATTTGATGGGGGAGAGGAAAGAAAAAATAATTCAAATATTTCATCTTGCTTTTCCTTCAAACTGAGAAACAAAAATGCTGATATTTTTAAAAAGTTCTAGTACAGAGACCTATCAACAATGTAATTTTTTTTTTTCAAATGGATTGTCTGTGTCATGGTGGTTCCTGAACACAATTACAAAGGTACTTTGGCTTATGCATGAATTTCTACATAAGAAGTCTAAAAAACAAATCAGAAGACAAACTACAACATGCAAGTTGCCAAAATGAAAAAGAAATACAAACCACATCTAAATCTTTCCACATGTATTGATATTCTTCAGGCCTATTTAAAAAAAAAAAAAAAAAAAAGCATTACATGCTTAGTTCCAGAAATTCTTCATTTCCATTGTTGCTGGAAAAGCTATCTAAAAAGCACTTGAAGTTGATGATGTATATTGTTTATCTTCTTGAAAAAACATCCTCTCCAAATAAGGGGAAAGGTTAGAAATGATTTGTCCTGCATTGATCAATTTATCCAAGTTGCCTTTCGACAGATTGTATTAATGGAACTTCATTTTCTTTTATTCAGTGGACGGCCCATGTTTTGTTGTCTCTTAAAAAGATCAATGAACGTGTCTCGCCATCTTTTCAAAAACAAGATGATTTTCCTCTTAAACTTTCAAAAAGACTTTCTTTTCTGTTGTTGTTGTAATAGATGTTCCTTTCCCTCTTTCTTGCTTTCAGCCCCCTGTGGTGAGCTTTCTAATTCCTGCCTATTCTTTTATATCTCTTTGTAGTTTCGACTTCAATACCTTGAATTTCACTTTTTTCCTCCATTATTCTGGGTGCTACAGATACCTTTAGGGACAGTCTTTTTATTTATTTATTTATTTTCATTTTCATTTTTTTTTTCCTCTGGACTACACTTGGCAAATAGGTTGCCAGTATTCCTTAACGTGATGAATAAACAAACCAAGCACCCACAACAAGAACGCATTTTGATTGGGGTATTATACACGACATCTTTCAAATTCCCTTAAAAGGAAAGCTTGCTGCTTTTTACCAAGGCTAGGTAGAAATAGTTTCTTTTCCTTCTGTGGCAGGAGGGTAGAAGGGGATTAGAAGCCCTCATGTGCCATTTCTTGATATTTAGAGTACGTCTTTGTGAATGCTACTGCTGATGGAGGGATTCTTTCTTCTCTGTTTTTTTTTTTTTTTTTTTTTTTTTTGGTGCTATAGGGTGCGTGCGCTCGCCAGACAGACAGAGAGAGACATAGAAACAGAAAGCGAGAAATCACCGCCCAGGGGGGATGGTCACGCCGCAATCCCTTCTCCTCCATTCTCCTCTTGGGATCTTGGGCACGCACGCACACGCGCCCGGCGTGAGTTTTAAGCCACCGGGTCCAGGACATGAACCGCGGTCGACTACGTGGGAGTCCAGCGACATAGCCATTACGCTAACTGCTGGTTCCCTTCTCTGTTTTTTTTTTTTCATGGCAGCAGAGAATCGGAAAAGCGAAGAGATGGTAAAACTCAGTGTATCTCCTTATCTCTTCTTTGTACATGGCGATGCCTGGTTTCTTCTTCTTCTCCTTTGTCTCCTCCTTATTATACCCACACTCCCTTCTGGGTTGACCACATGCCCTAACTACTAACATTTGTTAGGGCTAGCTACTCCTGAAAACAACTGGTATACCTGTTAAGGGTTTTGTTTTGTTTGTTTGTTTGTTTGTTTTTCAGATAGTGAATAGCAGTGGAAACCAAGTGTTTTATACTAATGTCTCCAAATCACTTTACAAAAAAAAAAAAAAAAAATCATGCAATAGGGGCCAGCAACTGGCCTGGAGGTTAAGATGGCTGGATCCCACATGGTTGAGTGTTTGGTTGGAGTCCTGGACCTGGTCGCTTGACAAATATTTTGGGCACTTGTGCATGCATGCCCAAAATCTTGAGAGGAGAGTGGAGGAGAAAGGATTGTGGCATGGTCATTTCCTCTGGGGCGGGGGCGTGCAGAGGGGACTAGTTCTCACTTTCTCTCTTCTTCTGTCTCTCTGTCTCTCTCCAGTGAGTGCACATGCCCTCTAGGAGAAACAAATGAACAAACAAACAAAAAACACAGCATGAATGACTTTGAACCTTGATCGAGATGTGTCTTAAGTGCATGAGGTATCTAGCATCTCGTATCTAGCATCTTGAATACAGCATTGCATTTCTTCGTTGCAGATTCGAGAGCCTCCTTGAAACATATTCTAGTAAGGAGCAAAAAGAAGGAATGCGATATAGCACATTCGTGTACTTATTTCTTTGCAAAGTCATACTACAAACACAGTGTTAAACTTTGCTTCCCTGAATTAAAGGGTCATTCCTAAATGATTACTTACTTGGAAATGGGCTACCCATTGATCCCAAGAACCCCATAGTATGTAGACAAGGACAAATGCAATCTGACAAGTGGGGTTCTGACAGGGAGGAGAAAGAACAAAACTCTTTCTTTTTGATTTTTAAGAATTATGTTATTTACTTTTATTTGTCATTGTTACCACTTTTAAAAAATGTATCACAGGGCATGTGTGCTCACTAGAAAGAAGGGAGAGCGAGAAAGTGAGAAAGCAAGCTGCCATGTTTGGGACTCCAACCACAGTTGGTCATGTGGGAGTCTAACGCCTTAACCACCTCGCCACCTACTGGTCCCCCTAGCTATTTCTTTTATCTTGGGTATCATCATCACTATCACCTAAGTGGGCCATCCAGGTATTATTCAATAATCCTCCTCCTTACTTAACTCACGCCTAGAATCAGTCAGCAAGTCTTATAAGTTCTCTTCCCTGTATGTCTCAGATCCATCACATTTTCTATTCCTTCTGCCATTTTCTTATTTAGGCTCACATTATTCCTCACCTGGATGACTAGGTCAGTCTCTCGACTTGTCTCATTTCCTCCAGCATGGCCCTTGAAATGACCCCCCCATTCTCTGCCAAAATAAACTTCCTACGTGGCAGATCTGATCCTGTCCCTGGACTCCTCACACTACTGGAAAACTCCTCTTTGTTACAGGAGGGAGTTGACATATTGCCACATGTCCTCTGTGGCTTCCCTTCCAGCTGCCCTCCACCCTGCACAGAGGGATACTTGCAGTTCCTTTCTTCATCCTGACATTTTTCCTTAGAGCTTCCATTTTGCCAAAAATGCTCCCCCCCCTTTATTTTTTTCATTGAGCAATTTCTTATTTTCAAAAGTAGAATAGTATAACAACAAAAACAATGTATCTATCAGGCACAAAACATGATATCAAATAAAATATTGCTTTTTTTGGAGAGAATTTTGCTATAGGATGTATGCACTCGCTGGAGAGACAGAGGGAGACAGAAAACAAGAAATCATCCCCTCCCCGCCCCCCCAGAAGGGATGGCCACATTGCAATCCCTTCTCCTCAGGATTTTGGGATGCACACATATGTGCTTGGCATGAGTTTCAAGCCTCCGGGTCTGGGACTTGAACCATGGTCAACCATGTGGGAGTCCAATGCCTTAACCACTAAGCCACCTGCTGGCTCCCAGATATTGCTTTTGTAGAAGTCTCACCCCAGCTCCTGAGTGCAATGAAATGTTCCTTTTCTATGTCATCATAACTGCCTCTACTATGTCTTCATAGAATTGATCCCAGCTCTGTGACCATTTATTTTGTTGGTTCTGGAAGCTTCCAGTGCTCCTTTAGCTTTGATCTCCTAGTGCAGAGAGTTTGGCACATAACAAACCCTCAGCCCTGCATGTAAACTCCAATGGAAACTAGAATAAGTGAGTTTAGCAAGATTGTCGAATGCTGAGAAACCAATGATATTTCTGTATCCTACCAAGAAACCAGCAAAATAGCTGGACATCCATACATATCAGACCCAAACAGGACATGGAATAGATGTAAACCAGAAATCACAATAACAAAAGGGGGAAAACTGTATGGTCACTGGAAGATTGTATATGGGATTTAGATAAATGGAAACTACTCAAATATCTTTTTTTTGGAGAGGTTTTTTGCTATAGGGTGTGTGCACTCGCCAGACAGACAGAGAGAGACAGAGAGACAAAAAGTGAGAAATCACCCCCCAGAGGGGATGGCCATGCCGCAATCCCTTCTCCTCCATTCTCCTCTCGGGATCTTGGGCACGCACGCACATGCGCCCGGTGTGAGTTTTAAGCCACCAGGTCCAGGACGCGAACTGTGGTCGACTCCATGGGAGTCCAGCGACATAGCCATTATGCTAACTGCTGGTCCCCTCAAATATCTTTTTTACACGTGAATGGATAAAGAGATCATGACATATCCACCCAGTGAACTATTACACAGCAGAAAGAAAAAAGAAAGAAGGAAACTATTATTCCCAACGTGAGTGCATCTCAGCATAATTTTGCTGAGTGAATGCAGACAGGCAAGAGGGTACACATACTATCATTACATGTATACAAGAATTTTAGAAAATTCTATTTATAGTGGTAGCATACAAGTCAATGGTTGCCCAGTAACAATGAGAGAGAAGACAGGATAGGGGGCTACCACGGGGAAAAGAGGGAACCTTTGACTGATGAATATGTTCCTCATTTTGTTGTGGTGATCATTTTACAGGTGTGTACACACATTGGGACATAGACAATGATACACTTTCACTATTTGTGGTCTGTTGCATATCAATGATCCCTCTCTATAAAGTGGTTAACACACCAAATACAGTAACAATACCAGCAATTAAAAAAAATACACAGACACACAAACACAAACACACTTGGAATTAAAGGAAGCCAGACATACTGCAATGCATTCTCCATGATTCCTTTTACATAATATTCTTTATTTATTTATTTTTTTTTGAGAGAGATTTTTGCTACAGGGCACATGCACTCACCAGAGAGACAGAGAGAGAAAGAGAGAGAGAGAGAGAAAGTAAGAAATCACCTCCCAGAGGGAAAGCAATGCCATGATCCATTCTCCTCTTAGGATTTCGGGTACTCATGCTCACTCGTCCAGAGCATGCATTTTAAGCCACTGGGTCTGGGACTCGAACTGCAGTTGGCTACATGGGAGTCAAGTGCCTTGACCACTACACTGCCTGCTGGACTGTACATAACATTCTTAAGTAGACAACACTAGTAGAAAGGGATAACAGTCAGAATAGTGGCTACTGGGGCAAGCAGGGGGTGTGGTGGTGAAGATGCTGGACTCCCCCATGACCAACCATTGTCTGAGTCCTGGACCTGGCAGCTTGCTTTTTGACTTTCTCTTTCTCGGGATCAGCAGATGGTGTAATGGTTATGTCACTAGACTTCTATATAGTCAACCACAGTTTGAGCCCTGGACCCGGAGGCTTAAAATTCACACTGGGTGTATGTGCATGCATGCCCAAAATCCCAACAGGAGAATGGATTGCGGTGTGGCCATCCCCCCTAGGGTGGGTAATTTCTCACTTTCTGTCTCTCTGTCTTTCTCTGTCTCTCTGGCTAGTACACATGCTTGATAGCAAAAATTTCTCTTAGAAACGAAAGCATAGTCCTGACTTTTTCTTTCTCTTTCTCTGTCGCTTACTGGTAAATTAAAATAATAATAGTAAATAAAATTAAATAAATAATTAATTCTTTTTAAAAAAAGTAAACAAACAAACAAAACCATAAAAAGTGGCTTCTTTCTGGAAGGAGAACGGTGAAAGAGAAAGTAGGGAACTCCTTAAGGCAGAATGTCCTGTGTCTTGATCTGTGACACGATTATAGTTGTTTAAAAGACAAAAACAAAACATCTTTAGAAATGAAGATACAACACAATGGAGTGGGACAGAAAGGACAAGACTTTCTAAATTATTTCTCTATGAAACCTCGACATTTCCTCTCTGCTCTCTGCTCCCTTGGAGATTGGGATGCAATTAGCATCATAGAGGCTCTGAGGATTTTGCATTCCAAGAAGCTGCTTAACTTTGCTTTCAACTAGGGTTTGTGAGACTTAACCAGACCCCTGAAACCATTTTTTAAAACATTTTTTTATTTAACACTTTTAAATATCTGATGGAACAAGTGTTCCAAAGGGATGTATTTTTAGGAAAACGCTAAACAAGCCAATTAAAAATATACCGTTTAGAATCTTTGGAGAGTTGGAGAGGTTAATTGTTTTTGTCGGAGTGTACCTTGCCTGCAAAGGGCAGAGGCAGGATTGAAAACGCAGGCCTGACTGCCGGGAAGCCTGTTTCTTACCCCTCTGCTCTTTACTGACCTGCTCAAGGCCGAGGTTTCCTCATCCATAGGATGAGAAGAAGAGAACACACAGAGTGTGAGATAACAATCAGCCGCCCCCTTCCCCAGCTGTACTTTGGGGCAGCTTGATGAAATGTTCTGAGCTCCAGTTTCCTCCTCTGTCAAGTGAGAATCATCATATTCAAAGGAAATGCTTGGGACCAGCAGTTAGCATAATGGCTATGTTGCTGAACTCCCATGTAGTTGACCACGGTTCAAGTCGTGGACCTGGTGGCTTAAACTCACGCCGGGCGCGTGTGTATGTGTGCCCAAGATCCTGAGAGGAGAATAGAGGAGAAGGGATTGCGGCGTGGCCATCCTGCCTTGGGGGGGGGGGTGATTTCTCACTTTCTGTCTCTCTATCTCTCTCTGTCTTTCTGGCGAGCATGCACGCCCTATAGTAAAAACCTAAAAAAAAAAAAAGATGTTAAACATTGCAATGTACAGAAATTCAAAAAAAAAAAAAAAAAAAAAAAAAAGGAAATGCTTTTCTCTTTTCTTTTTTAATTAAAAAAAAAAAAAGAAAGCCAGGTAAGGGGCCACCAAGTGGCGTGGTGGTTAAGGTGCTAGATGCCCGCGTGGCTGACTGTGGTTTGAATTCTGGACTCAGTGGCTTGAAAATCATGCCAGGCGCATGTGTGTGCCCATGCAAATGCCTGAAAGCAGGGAGAGAGAGAAGAGTAGGGATGGTGGCCATCCCCCTGGGGGGTGATTTCTCATTTTCCCTCTTACTGTTTCTCCCTGTCCCTCTCTGGCGAGTGCAGGCACCCTATGGCAAAAGCCTAAAATGAAGATAAGATAAAATGAACTATAATAATAAAATCTCAATATAGTCAGGCAGTCTTGATGCAAAGCTCTGCACCATCTGGTCCTTATGGACATAACTTATCCCATCTATGGGACCAGCAGTTGGCGTAATGGCTATGTCGCTGTACTCCCATATAGTCGACCATGGTTCGAGTCCTGGACCCGGTGGCTTAAACTCATGCCAGGCGCATGTACATGCGTGACCAAGATTCCGAGAGGAGAATGGAGGAGAAGGGATTGTGGTGTGGCCATCCTGGGGGGTGATTTCTCTCTTTCTGTCTCTCTGTCTGTCTCTGTCTGTCTGGCAAGCGCATGCACCCTATAGCGAAAACCTCTCCAAAAAAATTTAAATAAATAAAAAATAAAAAAAAGAACTTATCCCATCTAGTGCTATTTATTAGTTTATTATAGTTTTATTATTTATTTTAATTGATGATTAAATCATAATTTAAATAATTATTTTTATTATATTGAAATGATACAGAGCATGTGCACTCATCAGAGAGAGCAAGCACCTCTTCAACAGGTGAAGTCACCTTTCAACTCCTTACCTCCCATTTCTCCATCCTGTTGGGATTTGGGCCACATGCACACACATATGCCCAATGTGTTTTTCTAGCCCCTGGAGGGGTGGGGTTTGAACCACTGTTAGCCATGTGGAATCCAGTTTCCTTAACAACTAGACAATGATGCCAGCCCTATTTCCTTTAAATGATTCATGTATTATATACTTTTTTTTCCCTTAGTTTTTTTTTTTTTTTTTCCCCATAGGATGTGTATGTTTGCTGGAGAGAGACCAGAGAGAGATAGAAAGTGGGAAAACATACCCGGAGGAAAGCCCCGTGACAATCCCTTATTCTCCATTTTCCTCTCAGGAGTTAGGGCATACATGCACACCCACGCCACTTGTATTTTTCAGACCACCGGGTTTGGGACTTGAACCATGGAGTGGGTCATGTGGCATCTAGCACCTTAACCACCACACCACCTGCTGGCTCTATATTATATAATTTTAATATTTCTAATTTTTTATTTCTGTACGTGTGTGTGTATGTGTGTGTGTCTTGTATTAAAAAAAATAGTCATCAGAAAGTTTAGACTTACTAAGGGCAACTGTAAGAATCCCTTGACATAAGCATTTGGTCTCCTGATTGTCACTAAGAACCTACTCAATGTAGGCACGAGGGTAGGTGCTATATTTGCATTAAGCTGATGACCTTTCTAATTGGGTTGACAGGAGGCTACTTGGTGAAGATCAGTCCTGTTCATCAGCTTCTTTCAAGAATAACTGAACGAATAATAAAAAAAATCAGTTGTTTTTCCTAAAACAATTATGTATTTAACTTTATTATTATTATTTTTAATTTGCTATGGGGCACATACACTCACCAGGGAGAGACAGAGAAAGCAAGTGAGAGAAAGTGAGAAAGCAAATCTCTAGGCCTGGGACTTGAACCACCACGATCAGCCATGTGGGAGTCCAGTGCCTTACCCAACATGCCACCTGCTGGTACAATACTGGTCGTTAAAAAAAGTTTATTCATTTCTTTCTTTTTTGAGCAAGACACAGAGAGACGAGAGAAAGATAAGGATTTTTGTTTTTTAGAGAGATTTTTGCTATAGGGAACATATGCTCACCAGAGAGAAGAGAGACAGAAAGTGAGAAATCACCCCCAAGGAGGATTGGCCACGCCACAATCCCTTCTCCTCCATTCTCCTCTCAGGATTTTGGGCATGCATGCACATGCACCCAGCATGAATTTAAGCCACCACGTCTAGGACTTGAACTGTAGTTGACTACATGAGAGTCTAGTGACGTCATCATTGCACCATTTACTGGTCCTCCCCAATAGGGTGTTGATACTGTGACCCAGTCCCAGCTTCAGGCAGCCCTAGATTATGGGTACACACATGCCTGTAGTCCTCCGGGAAGTCGCTGAATTTACACCTGGAAACTTCCCAGGTGGGTTAGCTCATAGAGTGTCACATTTTATTATTGCACCACCCTCTAGTCCTGAAATACAGTATTTTTATGTATCACAAAACATCCAGTCTCCTAAGTTATGCCTAGAGTCCGTTAAACCATTGCATTTAGCACAGACTGCATAATGTATTTTTTGAGAGGTTTTTGCTATAGGGTGTGTGCACTCGCTAGAAACACAGAGAGAGACAGAAAGCAAGAAATCATCCTCAGAGGGCATGGTCATGCGGCAATCCCTTCTCCTCCATTCTCCTCTCAGGATCTTGGGCACGCACGCACATACACCCGGCATGAGTTTAAGCTACCCGGTCCGGGACTCAAACCACAGTCAACTACATGGGAGTCCAGTGACATAGCCATGACGCCAACTGCTGATCCCCAGACTGCATAATATTAATAGCTTGCATGTCGGATGATTGATTTGTACCTTCAAATGTCTAATTATCTTATTTTATTTTATTCAGATTCTAACTTTCCACAGTATCCTGTCTCAAAAGTCTCTCCTCCCTTTTATTTTCTCTCACCTTCGTCTTCTCTTTCTTTCTTCATTTCTCCTTCCTTCCTTCATTATTGTCTAGGGTATTCTAGATATGTAAGTAGCTTATGATTTAGACAGTAACAACCCTAATGAGATTAATCCTTTTATTTTAGAATTAGTCATTATTCCAGGGAATTATGAAAATCTGAGATAAGGGTGACGGGTCAGAGAATGTCACCCTAAGTTTCGTTCATGAGATTTGAAAGGCTTGTTTTTCTAAGAGCACTATAGCTAATACTTGCGTGGCTACCGTATCTTTCTACTCAGTGGTCTGTGGGTTTCAATGAGAAGCCACGTTTTCAAGAGGGCGGTGGCTTTCAGTAGCAGAATGGCTATGAACGACTATGTAACACTTGTTACAGAACTGACAGGTTGGTGGACTGGATTATGCTAAGTAACCTATTGATTTGAAGTTCGGACTCCTCAAGCCTCTCAAGAAGAGTGTGACCAGGATATGATAAGGTGCTAATGGTGCAAGAAGACTTGCTGATGAGAAACAAATGATTCTGCCATTAGCATTGATTGGTAATTGATTAAAAAGAGAGTAAATGCAAACCTACATGCTCCATCCAGAGAAGAAACAGATGGATTCATCGCTGAAAAAATGTCCGATGTCATCTTGCTCCATGAGGTATTTCTCAGGCAACAATATTGCACAGAGAAGAAGTGGGACCTCTAGGATAAAAGATGTTCACGCAGAGTCTAGACATGACAGATGCAGAATAGCATTTTTTTTTTCCAGAGATTTTTGCTATTGGGTGTGTGCACTTGCCAGAGAGACAGAGACAGAGAAATAGAAAGTGAGAAATCATCCCCCAGGGGAGATAGCTATGCTACAACCCCTTCTCCTCTTGGAATTTCGGGCATGCACATACATGCTCCCAGCCTAAGTTTTAAGCTGCTAGGTCTAGGATTCGAACCACAGTTAACTACATGGGAGTCCAGTGATGTAACCATTATGCCATCTGCTGGTCCCCAGAATAGCCTTTCTTACAGACATAAGGAGAGCAAAGCACTCTTTTTTGTGAGACTATATTAATTATTATGTCTACATCAAGCCTTGACCTAATGTGCTCTTTCTGAAAACCTCATCATGGCCATGAACCCATCCTTAATATATCTTTGGACCCAGGGAATCTGTTTTGACAATGCTCCACAGAGCTGAGAAAAGAAACCCTTGGTTTCTTTAGGCTTGGTGGGTTCAACCAAGGGTCTAGATTTGGTGCAGGCACTCATGTTTGCCATTTCAGCTTGAGCCAAGTGAGGAGAAAGAAACAAACTAAACATCCGCATGTGAGGGAAGGCAGATGAATGAATGCCCTCCTTGGTCTTGAGGTGGGTCAAAGGATACAGCTTCTTACTCATGCTCTGGAACCTATGAGCTGTGAAATGCATATGTGGTGAAAGACCAAATAAGGAAGAAGAACTGCTGTAGTACCATAGTATTCAGGAGAGAAATATTATTATTATTATTATTATTATTATTATTATTATTATTTTGTTGCATTAAATCACATATATCTCTACAGTGTATGACATTTCTTTTTCCAGCATGATTACCATGCATACCAGTCAAGACAAAGACATTACTATCCATATCATCATAAGCAAATAACTTTATTTATTTTTCAGATTATTATTGATATTTATTCTCATTATTATTATTATTATTATTTGAGAGGTTTTTGCTATAGGGCGCATGCACTCGCCAGACAGACAGAGAGAGACAGAGAGCTAGAAAGCGAGAAATCACCCCCCAGGGGGGATGGCCACACCGCAATCCCTTCTCCTCCATTCTCCTCTCAGGATCTTGGGCACGCACACGCTCCCGGTGTGAGTTTTAAGCCACCGGGTCCGGGACTCAAACCATGGTTGACTACATGGGAGTCCAGCGACATAGCCATTACGCTAACTACTGCTCCCAATTCTCATTATTTTTTAAACTTTCAATCACTATACATCATTTGGCTTGTAAATGGAATTTACCTAACATGAAATATTCTCAGACCAATCCAGTTGAAAGAAATATTACTATTTTCAGGTTTTATACTATAGGATGCATGCATTCACTGGAGAGAGATTATGAGAGGGAAAGTGAGAAATCACTCCCCCCAGGAGGAATGGTCATATGAGAATCTCTTCTCCTCCATTATCCTCCTGGGATTTTTTAGTCACACATCTGGTGTGATTTTTCAAGTTGCCAGCTCCAGGACTTGAACTGCCATCAGCCATGTGGATGTCCAGTGCTTTAACCACCATACCACCTGCTGGCCCCAAGAAATATTATTTTTTTAATAGTGGAGTAGGGGAGTTACCAAATTCTTACCTATAAAGGAATGATTAAATAGAGCATGGTAAAGAAACAAAGTGGAATGCGTGTAATGGAATTTTTTCTATTATTATCGATATGAGAAAATGTTCAATACAATTGCAAGGAAATAAATGTGTCATAATTCCCTGTTGCAAAGAAAAAAATATGGGACTGTCCTCATAGCCTGGTGTCTAAGGGAGCTGAATCCCACATGGCCAACTGTGGTTAGAAACCTGGTCCTGGTGGCTTGAAAAACATGCTGGGTGCATGTGCATGCATGCCCCAAATACTGACAGGATGCAGAAATGGAAAAGAAAGGATTGCTGTGTGACCACTCCGTGTTGATGCTTCCTTCCTCTATCTGTTTCTCTGTCTCTCTTTGGCTAGTGCACACTCTCTGGCAATTAAAATAAGAAAAAGAAGGGACCAACAATTAGCGTAATGGCTCTCTTGCTGGACTCCCATGTAGTCGACCGCGGTTTGAGTCCCAGACCTGGTGGCTTAAACTCATGCCGGGCGCATGTGCATGTGTGCCCAAGATCCCAAGAGGAGAATGGAGGAGAAGGGATTGCAGTGTGGCCACTCTCCCTGGGAGGTGATTTCTTGCTTTCTGTTTCTCTGTCTCTCTCTGTCTTTCTGGCGAGTGTACGCACCCTATAGCAAAAACCTCTCCAGAAAAAGAAAAAAGAAATAAGAAAAAGAAGAAGTGCAGATATATATGTGTATACATATACAGCAGTTTACTTTCCAACCATGCTTGTAACTCCAGCCTGTGCTATAATTTAACCATTAAACATACACATATATATGTATATCTATATAGAGTATATGTGTGTATACACACACACACATACATATATATAGATATATCTATATATCTATATAGATACATCTATATATATGTATGTGTATTTGTGTATCTATACATATAGAGAGATATTGGTACATGAATAAAAATAATTCAGAAGCAACAAACTTACTGGGGGCGAAAATGGACGGTAGAACTGGCTCTGGCAGACAGGAATTATATTGTGTAATTTCCCGGTGTGGATGTATATGTGTGTACCTATGTATGTTTGGGTGTGCATTTGTGTGAGTGTGTTTCCAGAAAGCTATTAAGCTCAGTAACACTTTGGTTATTTGTATAACTAAATCATTTTTTTTTTTTGAGAGGTTTTTGCTATAGGGCGCGTGTGCTCGCCAGCCAGACAGAGAGAGACAGAGAGACAGAAAGCGAGAAATCACCCCCCAGGGAGATGATCACGCCGCAATCCCTTCTCCTCCATTCTCCTCTCGGGATCTTGGGCATGCACGACACGCGTCAGGCCTGAGTTTAAGCCACCAGGTCCAGGATGCGAACCGCGGTCGACTACATGGGAGTCCAGCGACATAGCCATTACGCTAACTGCTGGTCCCACAACTAAATCATTTTAAATTGGGGTATTTCAATCCAAAATTATAAGTGAGAATTAACTGCAATAAACTCTAGACGTATATTAGATTTTTAGAAAAGCTATTGGCATTTCTTGATAATGAGTAATGCTATAAGACCTGCACGTGTTTTGAATGAATGCTGATGACAGTTTAGGATGTCTTCTGACTTAGGCTCTTGTTAAATCCCGTCTCAGGTCTCCTCTACATGAAGACACTCTCAAACAGTTGCAATTTTATTTTGTCTTCTGTTTAGCTACAGTGCATGTCTCTCACCAGAGACAGAGAGAGAGAGAGAGAGAGAGAGAGAGAGAGAGAGAGAGAGGGAGAGAGAAAGCGAGCGAGAGATAGAGGAAACAAGAAAGCACCCCCATGGGGAATGGTCATGCCAGCATCCCTTCTCCTCTATCTCTCCCTCCTTTCAGAATTTTAGACACACACATATGTTCCTGACATGTTTTGGAAGCTGCTGGGCCTACTCAAATTACGTAGTCAGCCATGTGGAATCTAGTCGTCTTAACCATTATGCCACCTACTGGCCCAAACATTTCAACTTTGAATCAACTCGGACATGCCAGTGTGAAATCAGCTTAGCAATGGAGTCTGAATTCATTTCTTTATAGACTGCAGGAAAATAGAGTTCTAGATAGTACATGTTAACAGGTATCATTGAGATCATAATATTTTCTTTTTCTCTTTTCCTTTGTACTGGTGCCGAAGCTGGCCCTGAGAGTGTAGCCCATAATGTAGGACTCCTAACAATATTTGAATGAAATCAATATGCACTGTTGATCTGCTACCTGATCCCTGAATGGCCATACATTTTCTAACCATGCTTCACTCCAGCCCATGCTGTAATTTAACCATTTGACGTCAGCCCTGAGTCTCTCTTCTTGTTCTCTTCCTCGATCCTCAGGGTGACCCATGGGGTATTAACACTGATGTATAGAATTTGTATGAAACTACTACAACACCTTGGATTCTCAAGGCAGAGGGAAACTGGGTGTGCATATGGGCATGTTGCTATTTCTTTTTCTTCTTTTTTTTTTTTTTTTTTTGGAGAGGTTTTTGCTATAGGGCGCGTGCGCTCGCCAGACAGACAGAGAGAGACAAAGAGACAGAAAGCGAGAAATCACCCCCCAGGGGGGATGGTCACGCCGCAATCCCTTCTCCTCCATTCTCCTCTCGGGATCTTGGGCACGCACGCACACGCGCCCGGTGTGAGTTGTAAGCCACCGGGTCCTGGATGCGAACCGCAGTCGACTACGTGGGAGTCCAGCGACATAGCCATTACTCTAACTGCTGGTTCCCTGTGGTGCTATTTCAAGACTCAACTAGAAACAGAATTCTCAGAATTGCTTTCCTGGGATGGTTTGCGTTAGGGTCTGACACAGAGACATTCATGCAGGACTGGGAAGGTGGAGTGAAACAGCAATCTTCATACTCAGAAATTTGTAATAGGGCTCCTGGCCCCGCGGCAGCTCCTACATGTTGTCACTGACCTCTGACAACTGACCTCTGTCACTCCCCTTGCTGGTAGGGGAGCTGGGTCCCCTCTGCTTCAGCTTCTACTGCCTCTATTCCTTCAGGGAATTGAAGTCTGAGGCCAAGTTCTTGCACATATGGGTAGCCCAGGGTGTCAGCCCTTTCTGCAGACCACCTGCACCGTCCAAGTTGCAGATAGCGAGAGGCAGATACAGACCAGCTTGTGGTCAGGGGTCACCATTTGTCCTTGTGGATTTCAGCTTGCCCATCCTACCCACCACATCCATCTTTCCTCTCCAACCAACTTGTCCTACTGTCCACAGTGTTGTGGCCTCACTCCTGGATCCCCTGTGACTATGACATAAGATCCACTCTCTGTCATAATTTCTATACTCCATGTCACTCATTGTGGCACTGTTAGGTCATCGGGAAAATCATGACATAGTTTTCTATGATTTCCTGTGCAAAAATGCTTCCATGACTTTCCCGACAACCCAATCTTTTCATGGTTGAATCCTAAACAATACAATGGCAAAAATCATTTCTTCAGTATTTAGTGTAGTATTTAATATGTTTAGAAAGGTCTCAGGGAACAGGTCAGGAACTCTTCCATTCTATTCCTTTTTTTTGAAAAGAGAATTTTATGAGAAGGTGTGTGCACTTGCCAGAGAGACAAAGAGAGAGAGAGAAATTGAGAGATCACCCCTCCTAGGGGGGTGTCCATGCTGCAATTCCTTCTCCTCTATTCTCCTCTTGAGACTTTGGACACTCACATACATATGCCTGGCATGAGTTTAAGCCACCAGGTCTGGGACTCGAACCATATTCAACTATGTGGGAGTCTAGGGACATAATCATTTTGATACCTGCTGGTTTCTTTATATTTATTTATTTATTTATTTATTTATTTATTTATTTATTTATACTTTCTATTACAGGGTGCATGTGCTCGCTGAGAGAGAGAGAGAGAGAGAGAGAGAGAGAGAGAGAGAGAGAGAAAGTGAGAAAGCATTCTCCCCCGCCCCCACTGCCTCCCATGCACAGGAGGGATAGCCATGCTGCAATCCCTTCTCCTCCATTCTCATCTTGAGGTTTTGAGCATTCAGGCATACATGCCTGTCATGATTTTTAAGCCATTAGGTCCAAGACAAACTGTGCTGTTAGTGGTCTGTGATTCAGCCATCTTAACCTCTGCACCACCTGCTGGTCCACATGTTCAGTTCTTTTTTTATTGTTGTTGTTCTTCATTTTCTTTCTTTCTTTCTTTTTTTCTTTTTCTTTATTTTTCTTCTAATTTTTTTTCTTTTTCTTTCTTTTTTTTTTTTTTTGCCATAGGGTGTGTGCTCTTGTCACAGAGAGTCAGAGGGACAGAGAGAGGGAAAGTGAGAAATCACCACCCCCCCATGGGGAGCAGCCATGTTGCCATTCTTTCTCCTCCACTTTCTTCTTGGAATTTTACACACACACACACACACACACACACACACACGTGCCTGCTGTGATTTTCAAGTCACTGGGTCCAGGACTCGAACCATAGCCAGCCATGTGGGAGTCCAGTCCCTTAACCACCACCTTACCTGCTGGCCCCCAACATGTTCCCTTAATTTAATTCATTCACAGTGTATGTCTGAACATTCAGCTCAGTTAATGGAGCAACCCAGAATTCCTTGTAGGAAATAAATTCAGAACACATCCCACCAGACTTTGGAACCCAAGCGGGATTTTCTCCAGTGCATCCTTATGGGAAACAAAAGTCCAGTTTTGCCATTCCCCACTCTTTTGGACAGGGACATATTTGCAAAACGGAAAGGTCTCTACGACGAGACGTGTGCTACGGAAGTTCTCACAGTGTTTCCCTGAAATGTTCGCATCGTGCCCAAACTTTCCAGTTTCTGTTGGTGAGTGGAAAGGGACAGATTGCGCTTTCCTGAACTGAAATCTAATGAATGCCACAAAGTGAAAAGAAACTGGAGACACTTAAAAAAAAAAGAAAGAAAAAGAAAAGAAAAAAGAAAACTCACTTCAAGAAATCTAAGCTTTCCACCCACCCCCCCACCCCTTCACTTGCAGCCAACTGAGAGCTCCCCACACATTCTGATCGTCTCCCCGCACGGTGTCTGTGGTGCTGACAACTGATTCATGTGTGCATTTGCATATCCCCCTGGTGCCAGCAGCGGAATACAGAACAGAACCCTCCTGCTCTGGCAGCCGACGCCGCACTGGCAAATCAGGGAACTGTCAGAAACAGCTGTCCATTAACGGAGTTTGTGGAAACAACCAGGAGCTGTTTGAAAATGCTAGGTGGGAGAATTTAATTGGAGTAGCAACTGTTCAAAATTAAGATGAAAAGGACCAGTCAGTCAATGTAGATTTTGTGACACCTTAAAAAATAACGTTTCGGGTTTGATTAATGCTGCAGGAAGTTTGCGCGACTCCCTCCTCCGCCAATAGGGCCCGTGTGCTGGTAGTGAATGCGGAGAACATATCTAGCAATGCGAGAGAAGAGGGTTCCGAAGGGCAGATGGCTCCTCCTGCATGCTGAACCCCTGTTGCTTTAAGAAAACGAGGGTTTTTGGGGAGGGACGGGAACCAGGGGGGAAAAAAAAGCACAATACATTTAATTGACATAAGAATGAGAAGTTATTTGCTGCGGATAATATATAGGATACAGATCATCGGTCTTTGTCTTGACTGATAGGCACTGTATTCCTGCTGGGGAAGAAAACATGTTTCATACACTGGAAAGATGTATGGTGAGTCAATGTAAATCATAAATAGGTAGAGGAGAGAGTTTTTAATAGGAATTAGATGCAAATCGAATACATGAGCTCCCTGGTCATGAGAGAAGTGAAGTTGAGAGGTTTGAGAGGGATACCTACTGACCCGGACTGCCAGGAGGATTTGGCTATAAACAGCCCCACCCCTTTCTCCCACTTCACCTCCAGACTCAGAAATCTCAGAGCACAGCCTCTTCTGGGCAGTGAGTCAGGCAAGAAAAAGAGTCTGGTCTCCATGGCCCATTTAATCTTTGGCTCCTCTCCTGTATGAGATGTTGCCAGCAGGGATGTGGAAGGGGGAGGGTGTTCTTAGGGGGTGTTGAGATATGCAGATCAGTAATGGTTCTCCAAAAAGATTTTTCTTTCTGAAAAAAAATAAAATAAAATAACTCAACCTAAACATGTCATTCAGATGAGAAAATAATTCGAACATGCCTGACACGGCTACTTACAATTTGGAACAGATCCATATAACCCTAGATCCTGAATGTGAACAGCTGAAAATTCATGATCAAACTCTTCAGTGCTCAAGTCAACGTTTCCCCGCTCCAGGTTCTTTCTGTGGTTGACTAACCTGCAAATGTGGGCCAGTCATTTAGTTTAATTCTTTGACTCTCATTATGAGATAGATGGACTGTTAATGCCTTGCAAAAATATCCATTTTAAAGTAGATTTGAAAGGGAGCATATGGAATCTAATAAAGAATGATGGGGGAGCGGCAGGTGGCATAGAGGTTAAGGTGCTGGACTCCCACATGGGTGACCCTTGTACAAGTTCTAGACCCAATGGCTTGAAAATCATGCCAAGCCTGTGTGTGTGTGTGTGTGTGTGTGTGTGTGTGTGTGCCCAAAATCTCAGGAGGAGAATCAAAGAGAAAGGATTGTGGCATGGCCATCTCCCCTGTGGGGTGATTTCTCACTTTCTCTCTCACTGTCTCTCTCTGTCTCTCTCCAGGGAGTGCACACACCCTATGGCAAAAAACGTAAAATGAAAGAAAGAAAGAAAGAAAGAAAGAGAGAAAGAGAGAGAGAGAAAGAAAGAGAGAAAGAAAGAAAAGGAAGGAAGGAAGGAAGGAAAGAAAGAAAGAAAGAAAGAAAGAAAGAAAGAAAGAAAGAAAGAGAGAAAGAGAGAGAGAGAAAGAAAGAGAGAAAGAAAGAAAAGGAAGGAAGGAAGGAAGGAAAGAAAGAAAGAAAGAAAGAAAGAAAGAAAGAAAGAAAGCAAGCAAGCAAGCATGCGCAGTGGATATTTAGATGAATTTTTTTTGTTGTCTTTTTGGGTAGACTTAAAAAAAAAATCGGAGCCTCAGAACAAATAAACCATCGAGTAAGGATTATGAGTGCAAAGTGGCAGTGCCGGATAGGTAGCTAATGGCAGGGAGGAGAAAAAGTGACAACTGAAGGCTTTAGTAACCAGATTTCAGTTTAGGAGTTTCTGAACATTTTAATATGCTTCTCCAATGGATCTTTTGTTCCCAATTCAATAACAAAGCCATTTTCTGTTTGTTGCCTTTGAATATCCAATTTGTTAGAAAACAGATATAGAAAAATGAAAATCATTGGGCATTGAAAAAAAACATTTCTAAATATTTGGTGCAATATTATAATATAGAGGAGGTGAGAGGAAGGGAAATTCTCAAAAAAAAAAAAAAAAAAAGAGCATGAGAATGTTTGCAAAAGGAAATAGATGACATTTCATTCCTCTGAGTGTGTGTGTGTGTGTGTGTGTGTGTGTGTGTGTTTGAAATTATGCTCTCTTCTCCCAAATGTGGTATATCCCCCCCAACTTCTACCAAACTGATCAAGAGGTCTACTTGACTGGTGGTGTCTTGAAAGAAAAAAATAAAAGCTGTGACAAGTGATACTGGCTGAATGACACTGAAGGCATTACTCTTCTTAACAGCCTAGCTCATTTCAAAGACGTGAGACATTGAAGGGGACAGTTACAGTCGCGTCCCACGGTATGTGTGGCATGCATTGCCTCTCTGGATGAAAAGCGCCAATTTGTGTTGTTATAAAGATCTGTAAATACTGTCTTACAGCAGCTCGTTTTTAATTGTTGCCAGCCTCGGGGGAAAATGTGATTGAATCCTTTATGCCGCTCCCATGCTACGTGTGAGCTGCAATGAGGCGAGTGGGGCTGTGCTTTGAGTGGAAATGTGACCCTCCTGCTTGAGGGAAGGAGAGAAGACGCTTTAGGATTCAGCCTTCTCTTGCTATTTTTAGTTAAATGAGGCTCATGTTCAAGAGATACTGCTGCTACCTTGGCCTGCTGATCTGACCAAAGGAACTGCTAATAACGTTTCTGGAATGAGCAGAGATTATGTGTGAGTGGTTGCTGAGAAATTACTGTTGGAATTTTTTTAAAAAGAATTATTTCTTTAATTTTATTAATTATGATCATTTTTAATTTGCTAGAGGGTATGTGCATTCATCAGAGAGAGACACACACACACACACACAGAGAGAGAGAGAGAGAGAGAGAGAGAGAGAGAGCAAGCAAGCTCCAGGTCTGGGATTCGAACTGTGGTTGGCCATGTGGGAGTCCAGTATCTCCATTACCATGATACCTGCTGGCCCCAGGAAATTCTACTTTTGAGTAAAAAGGTCATTAGAATCAGAATTACACATAACTTGGAAGCGATCCCTGGATTTCACTTCATTCTGCTGAGATCAGAGGAGGAATTTGTGTTTTGATTGCATCCTGGTCTCAGTTTACACAATTCTGAGATGAACCTACAGGAAGCACGTAGATTACATGAATAGATTTAGAAAAGGTGTAAAAACCTGCTCATGTTGGTTTGAATGAAAAGTAGTACATGGGAAGGCCATACTAAGAATATTGTAAGGATTTTAGAAAAAGAATAATTAAAGATGTAGCATCCAGGTCGTTTCATAATCTCTCTCTTAAGAGTTTTCTTTTCTCTTTTCTTTTTCTTTAAGCAATCCAGCCATCTCTATGTCCCTTTATAGCTCTGGCTTGCATATAACTTTTGGTTCGAGTCAACAGCGGGTCACCGAAATTTTGTTTTCTACTCTTCCAATGCAAGCAGCTCCATCTATTTCCCAGCATCCCTTGCAGTTAGGGTGGTCACATGACTCATTCTCACCAATGGAAGTGACAACTTCAAGGCCTAGTCGTTTTTAAAAATTATTTAATTTATTTTTTTCTTTATTCATTTATTTCTTTATTTATTTTAATTTGACCAGAAAGGGATAGAATGAGAGAGAGAGAGAGAGAGAGAGAGAGAGAGAGAGAGAATCAAGCCACCAAGTCCAGGACTCGAAACATGGTCAGCCATGTGGGAGTTCAGCACCCTTAACCACCACACCACTTGCCGGCCCCAACCTTCTTTTTGGAAAGGGGGAGGAGTGGCTAGGTATAAATTCATTTCAGTATTTCTATCTTGCCCTAACTACTCCATTTTAGCAACTGTCTAATTTTATGTTTTTGCCAATAACAGGTCCAGTCTTTTAAGAAGCTTACTTTTTTTTATCTCTAGTGGAAGGTCAAACCACAATGGCCCTAGGGATGGTAGAACCACAGCGTGGAAGCCACCTACTGACTAGAGCATCTGATGCAGACTATCTCATAAGTGAAAACAAACTCCTTTGGTGTTTGAGGGATTAAAAGTCTTATTGGTCCAACTGAGTTAATTTACATGATCCTGAACTTCACAACAGTCTCTCTTTCTGCCCTCTGTGTGATTCCTTTAGCTCATCCATTTCCCACTCCCATCAATCTAACTGCCCAATCACTAGTTTTATTTTCCGGTTGGCAGGCAAATGATTTCTGACCAGATAATGCATCAGCTACAGTGGCTTGTCAACACTTTTTGAGAGGTTTTTGCTATAGGGCACAAGTGCTCGCCAGAAAGATAGAGAGAAACAGAGAGACAGAAAGCGAGAAATCACTCCCCCCCGTGGGGATGGCAACACCACAATTCCTTCTCCTCCATTCTCCTCTTGAGATCTTGGGCATGCACGCACACGCGCCCAGCGTGAGTTTAAGCCACCGGGTCCAGGAATTGAACCACGGTCGACTACATGGGAGTCCAGCGACATAGCCATTATGCTAACTGCTGGTCCCCACTTCAACATTTTGATAACCTGTTTGTCATTACACATGGCCATGAAGACACATGTCATTTGGTCTAGGACAGTTGTAGCAATGCACTATACACAACTTTCATTTTATGAGCCACGCAAAGGCACACTTAACAAACTTTCGGAAAGTTCTTGTAACTAGGAAAAACCTCTGGATTTTAAAAATTAATAAATAGGGGCCGGTAGGTGGCATAGTGGTTAAGGGTGTTGGACTCGCACGCGGTCGACTATGGTTCGAATCCTGGACCTAGTGGTTTGCTTTTTCTCTCTCTCTTGCTCTCAATCTCACTCTTGCTCTGTCTCTCTCTGGTCAAATTAAAATAAATAACTGAATACATAAATAAATAAAGTTGAATACAATGGTTCTAAAAAAATTAATAAATAAATGAAAATGCCATCCATCCATGTAACTGCATGGAGTGCATTGCCTGTCCGAGCAACTGAAATTTTTGCTAGCCCTAGGATGACGATAAACAGAAATGCAAATTTTAAAAGGAACGGGGTGGGGAGGGAAGCCTTAGGAGGAGGGAGAGGCTGCAGAGAAAGAGGCTGTCGCTTAAACAGGAGACTGCTGCAGGTCACACCGACTACTCATCTGTGTGTGTGCTCCGTTGATTCTCATTCAGTTCAGCCGGATTCTCAAACAAAGTCCAGTGTCCTAAAAATATTTGGAACTATTACAAAGCATAAATTATAAATGTGTCAGGAAAATGGAAAAAGGTGTCTTGGGCCTACTTAAAGCACAAAATGATCTCCACCATTATTCAACAATGATATGAACATCTTTTATTTCATTTCTCCTTAACAGTTCCTCTGTTTGCTATCATTTCCTGCTCAGCACCATGTCAATAATTACTAAATTAGCAGGACGCCTGTACAATTTCAGCTCAAGTGTTATTACTGACAAGTCAAACAATGGGGCTGATCGAAAAGATGGGATTCCATCTCCTTATTTAAATGGACCGTGTCCAGAAGGAAAGATTGAAGCCCCCTTTTTTTCTTCAAAAGAAAGAGGGAAGGAAAGGTTTACATTTTGTGTGGCTCAAGGACGTGAAGTCAGAGGAAATGCCTTTTTAATGTAAACGCCTTTTCATTTCCAGGGGACAAAAATGAAGGTTATTGAAAAGAATCATGCTTGGTAGAAGAAGTAATTACATTTTTTTTTTTCAAATCTCAGAGGAATAATGCTTTTATATTTTCTGGGATGACCCAATTTGCACTACGATCTGCCCCTTTAAATGTAAGTGTGTGGACGTCTACTTCCTACATTGTTTTTCTCTAGTAAAGAGGCCCTGTCGCCCTTCTGATGGGTTTTGAGTACAGATTTCTCAAGGTACAAAAGCAACTTTCTTCCAATGATGAATTAAAAATGAAAGACTCCTTGGCCAGTTCTCTAAAAAACAAAAACAAAAACAAAAAAAGTTGGAGAGTCAACTAGCTTCAGCTATGAAGCATTTCGTACTGCACAAGTTGGGCCTGTATCTGCCTTGGGGCAGCAGAGGCAGTGACCTGTCACCTAGTGCATGGAAAACAGGGCTGGAGCTCTGAGTCCAGCAGCCAGTGGACAGAACGGAGGGATTCCTTGTTTCTGGAACAGCGTTCTCTAGACCTATGTGTTTATGGGCACGTCTCAAGGTCACTGCCATCTGCAACTCCACAGAACCAAACACTTCAGACTTACCTTCTCCCTACAATCAAAAGTATTGTTTTAGAAATGTCACTGAATGTTTGTTACAATGTATATACCTTGGGACCAGCAGGTGGCATGGTGGTTAAAGCATTTGACTCCCACATGCCTGACTACGGTTCAAGTCCTGAACCTGGTGATTTGCGTTCTCACTTTCCCTCTTTCTGTCTTTCTAGGGAGCGCACATACCCTATAGAAAATTTAAAATGAATAATAATAATAAGTAAAAATTAAATAAGCAATTCTTTGGGAAAAAAGGTTTTTAAATAAAATCATGTACCTAACAATATCATTGCTCAGGAAGACTCTAGAAAAACGTCTACAAATCTTTAAAACATTCTTCGATGATTTCAATTAAAATGTTTCAAGCACTTTTGGGAAACTCATACATATTTGATACAAGTGGGAACTCATTGGGGATGAAACTAATTTTTGGAATGCCAAATATTCTGTGACCTCTGACTCGTAATGAGGTAAATATTTATTTAGGGAATATATATAGCCTGTTCTAGTTTACTCATCAATAGACTTTTGATTTCTGGCAAAACGATTGTTCTTTGTTTCATCTACCATGTTGAATGGCCCTAATTGTAATTTTTTCAGTATCCAGAAAAATAGATGATCCCTTGATAAAGTTCACAAATGAAATACAAGAACGAATTAGAGTTACTTTTTTTTTTTTTTTTTAAGGTTTTTACCATAGGCTGCAAGTGCAGGGGCCCAAGGGTTTACTTGTTTAATAGTAATTTTTTTTCCCCAAGGAGTTTCTGAATTTTGAGATGCTACTGAGCAATTTTGGTAGGTTTTTAGATGGTACCTTAATAGGAAAATTATACATGGTTGACTGTAATAGGTAGTTCATGTTGTATTAAAAGGAATTGATGATGTGGTAAAAATGCCTCTTAGCAAACTCTTCAGTCATGGTTTTGCAGGGACTGTAGATGAAGAGGCTGTTGACGTGACGCTAAGGGTCGGGTGATCTTCCTTAGTCTGGTTTAACATCATTCTCATGAGTGACCCTCCTTGTTGGCTGGCTTTCTGTAGATTGCAATCCTTTGGGTCATAGCATTACCTTTTCAAAGAATGGTTTCTTAAAGAACATTAGTTAAAGATTTTTGCCATAGGGCATGTGCACTCACAGTGAGAGGGAAAGTGAGAAATCACCCCTGACCCCATTTGGGGGGTATAGCCATACCCCAATCCCTTCTCCTCCATTCTTCTCCTGGGATTTGGGGCACACATGTACACATGCCCACCATGATTTTCAAGCTGCCGGGCCTAGGACTTGAGCCACAATCACCCATGTGGGAGTCCAGCGCTTTAACCACTATGCCACCTGCTGGCCCCTGTTCAAGTTGATTAATCTGGAGATTCCTAACAGTCCACACACCTCAAATGAAGCATGGTCTCTGCCTAGTGAAGGAGTGACTTCCCCAGCATCATTTTGCACGAAGGCTGTTTTTTCATGCAGTGTGGGCAGATGGGAGGGCAGTGTACGACTGTGTGATAACTGAGCTGGGTGAGTTTAAGCAACTTACTTAACATTTTCTCCTTCTGTGATGTGAGGATGACAAATCGGTAATATTGTCCACCACTTGGGGTGATTATGCACATTGAATGGATCATCCACAGAGTTGAATAAAAGACCTCACACCTAGCGCAGAGTATAGACTTACTAAAAGTGAGCTAAGCGTGTTACCATCATTATTGTTATTATCATCAGCATAGCAGAATGTTTCAAAGGGCTGTCCTAGTTACGATTTTCTCAAATGTGTAAGCGTGCGCTTTCTAAATCAAGATGAAACTGGCCTTTGCCTGTGATAGTCTACGTTAGGCAAATGAATGATCTCTACTAACAGAAGCCACAGAAAAGGGTCCACTGTCATGTGTGGAATAAACCAATTAATTCTTCCTTAATCCAACAGGTATTTGCCAAGCACTCATTCTATTTAAGTCAGTATATGAAAATAAGAATGTCCAAAATAGAGGGTTTATATTAATAGTATAGAGAGGTTCATTGAAGAGCTGGGATTACATACACACATGTGTATGTAATGGCCACACCACAATCCCTTTTCTTCCATCCCCCTCTTGGGGTCTTGTTTACACACACCTGGTGTTAGTTTTAAGCTACCAGGTCTGGGACTCGAACCATAGCTGACAACATGGGAGTCCAGTGATGTAACCATTATGCCATCGGCTGGTCCTGCTACTTTCATTCTTAAATGAGCTTGCACTCACTTATGGAGAACCAGCGATGGAAGCTGGAAGTCAAAGTAGAGGAAGATTTTGTTTTCACATATGTTGACATTCAAGAGGGTTGCAACTTCATTGATGGGCAGATATTTCAAATGCTGGGGTCGGTCATGCCCAAACCAGCTGGGAGCATGATGTACCAACATCTCTGAGTCACTCTGTCACTTCCCATCCAGATCACAAGGCCATGATTCACCAGTGCTGCAATATCTTCTCTCTAGAATTTATTTCTTCTGTAATTGGATTTTATATCTGTCGGGCCTGTTTCTGATAAGAACATCTTTCCCATACTGCTTAGGGATAGTGTTTGCTTTGGCAGAGAACAGAATTTGGTCATTAAGGCCTTTTTTTGGTTGTCGTTGACTTTGACGAACGTGTAATTTCAGCAACTTGTACTATTCGTAATGGAAAGAGAAAACATGGGCATTATTTTTTTAAGTCCATAACCTAACCTGTTTGTTGCCTTGAGGTCAAATAATTTCATTCAACAAGTAAAAGGGAATACACTTTAGCCTGTCAGACATACAAACTTTGAAATGAGTTTCCAGCACCCTGCTCAGAACAATGGATGCTAACAGAACGTTAGAAGGACCATGCCCTGGAATGGACAAGGGCTGACTTTCAATTTATGTTCACATTTCTTCATGTTTTAGTCTGATTCGGACTTAAATGTCAAGGGAGACAAAGAATTTAGTTGTAAGCCTTGACTTAACTGGCTTAAGAACGGAGCACTCGGAAGGGCCCGAAGGGCTCTCTGGGATCTAGAATTATGGACGGCTATTTGCCTCTGCCATTTCCTAATTAGCATTTTAGTCAATTAAATTCTCATGCTCCATTCATGTATCCTTTCTGTGTCTGGTATTACCTGATAGAGAATACAGAAAATAAAACTATCCTTAAAATGTTCGCCGAAAAGTTCAATGGATGAATGAATGTAAACGTGAATGTGTGTTATAAACAAAACAGTGTATAGGAATAAATAAAATACTTGCTGTTTTTAAGAATCAGTATTTTTATCCACAAGAAGAATTTCAGAATTTATAAATTAGATCTTGTTTCTAAGAACTTGTAACTCCTGGGACCAGCAGTTAGCATAATGGCTATGTCACTGGACTCCCATGTAGTTGACCGCGATTTGTGTCCCGGACCCAGTGGCTTAAAACTCACGCCGGGTGCGTGTGCGTGTGTGCCCAAGATCCCGAGAGGAGAAGGGAGGAGAGGGCATTGCAGCATGGCCATACCCCCTGGAGGGTGATTTCTCGCTTTCTGTCTCTGTCTCTCTCTGTCTGTCTGTCTGTCTGGCGAGTGCACACGCCCTATAGCATAAACTTCTCCCCAAAAAAAAAAAAAAAAAAAAAGGAACTCGTAACTCCTGGGCCAGCAAGTGGTGCGGTTGTTAAGGTGTTGGGTCCCACATGTCTGACTCCATAGTTTGAGTCCTGGACCTGTGGTCTGAAAGACACACTGAGCATGGGTGTGTGTGCCCAAAATCCCAAGAGGAGAATGGAAGGAGAAGAGATTGCGGCGTGGCTATCTCCCCTGGGGTGGGGATAATTTCTCACTTTTCCTCTCTTTCTCAGCCTTTGTGTCTCTCTCTAACGACACATGCACCTAGTGGCAAAAATATTAAACAAACCATAAATCCTTAATTTAAGAAAGTATAACTGTCAATAGTACTGAGATCATGGAATATTTTTACTTATATATCCTAAAGGGGAAATGAAATGACCTAATAAATAGTATCTTTAACAACATTGTCTTAGCCAATAAGCAACAAGGTTGATCTTAAAACATTTTTATAGGGACCAGCAGTTGGTCTAATGGCTATGTCGTTGGACTTCCATGTAGTCAACCGTGGTTCGAGTCCCAGACCCAGTGGCTTAAACTCATGCTGAGCGCATGTGTGTGCATGCCCAAGATCCCAAGAGTAAAATGGAGGAGAAGGGGTTGTGGCGTGGCCATCTCCCTTGGGGGGGGGGGGGGGTGATGTCTCACTTTCTGTCTCTCTATTTCTCTCTGTCTTTCTGGTGAGCGCATGTGCCCTATAGCAAAAACCTCTCAAAAAGGATTTTATAATATGAATATCTTATAAAGAAAAACTTTCAGTAGAAATCCAATCAATGGCATTGTATAGACCAGAAGTACTACTTCATTTCAACCATTTAGACTCCTTTTTAAAAGAAATAATTATTTTATTTATTTATTTATTTATTTATTTATTTATTTTTTGAAGTTGCTATAGGGCACGTGTGCTCACCAGTGAGAGAGAGAGAGAGAGAGAGAGAGAGAGAGAGAGTGAGAGAAAGCCACTAAGTCTGAGACTCAAACAGTGGTTTGCCATGTGGGAGTCCAGTGCCTTAACTACTATGCCACCTGCTGGCCCCCAACTCTTACCTTTTAGGTAAATGCATTAACAGAATGATGGTACTTTGGAGAAATATCTCATGTTTTTGAAAAACATTTCTTACAAACTTCAAAAGAACAAATGAGAAAGAATAATTTTTATGCCTTCTAATATTTGAGTTATATCTTGTGTCCCAGGAGCTCATTCTGATTAAAAATTTTTAAAAATCAGCTCCATAGATTCGATCCCAAAAGATCTTGTTTTGTAAGTCCTTCCTGTCCCACAGTCTATATTATCATTGACATGCTCAGTCAGCAATTCATAAAGAAACAGCTCTTTGACTTGTTATCAGTTAGTTAAGAAATGGTCTTCTGGGACCAGCAGATGGCGTAGTGATTATGTCGCTGGACTCCCACATGGCTGACCATGGTTTGAGTCCCAGACCTGGTGACTTAAAACTCATGCCAGATGCTTGTGAGTGCATGCCCAAGATCCTAGGAAGAGAAGGGATTATGGTGTGGTCACCCCCACAGGGAGCGGTTTCTCATTTTCTGTCTCTCTCTGTCACATCCTGTAGCAAAAATCTCTCTCTCTAATAAAAAGTCTTCTAGCCTATAATACATATTTCTTAGGTGGAAGATGCCTTTTCCTGAATGAAACCATGAGTTGATGAGTGGACATTCTTTTTTCAGTTATGGAACCAGACTGCCTGGCACCTGCTGGCTTCTTAGCTCCAACTTTTCACTCATGCCAGTACTTTCAGCAAATTTGCTAGTGACCCTATGATCTTGGATTCTTTCTTCTAGACCTTCATCTTTTCGCTTCTCCCACATTTGGATAAGGTGTGGTTTCTACAAGAAACCTCTTATTCTGGGAACCAGCAGTTAGCGTAATGGCTATGTCGCTGGACTCCCACGTAGTCGACCGTGGTTCGCGTCCTGGACCTGGTGGCTTAAAACTCACGCCAGGCGCGTGTGCGTGCGTGCCCAAGATCCCGAGAGGAGAATGGAGGAGAAGGGATTGCGGCATGGCCATCCCCCCTGGGGGGTGATTTCTCGCTTTCTGTCTCTATGTCTCTCTCTGTCTGTCTGGCGAGCGCATGCGCCCTATAGCGAAAACCTCTCCAAAAAAAAAAAAAAAAAAAAAAAAAAAAAGAATTCTCTTATTCCCATATTCCCCCTTGCAGTGGCTCTACTTGTCTGAGCGAACTCGTAGAAGTGGTTCCATGATAACAGAACCTTGAAGATGGAATTGGTTCTCTGAGCTGACTGGATATTAAAGCATTAAAGACTTTGATGTCACTGATAAATGGGAACCCATTGCCCATGGCCAACATGGCAGAACATTACTGAGATGATCTATAATTGGCCTGAGTTGAATGTTCATAATAAGCAAGGCTTTGGGCATGTCATTGATAACAAAGGCTATTGTAATGAAAAGGAAGATGATAAAGGTTTTTGAGCTTGCTGGTTCCAACGCATAATTTGAATAAAGAAATAATCTCAAAGTTTTAAATCTGTAGCTTAAGATCAAAAAATGGATGTGCAACAGTGAAACAAAACACTCAGTAAGACTGACCTCCAGGTCCATGACTGGAGCCCCTTCTGAGTATGGGGGATACACGTGTATCCAGAGCTGGTGGAATCTGGGATGAACCCTCCAACATTGAGCCTTGTCGGGAGTGCTGTCTCTGTATCCATCTCTCTCTCTCTTGTTTATGAAAAAGAAATAAACTGGGACCAGCAGTTAGCGTAATGGCTATGTCGCTGGACTCCCATGTAGTCGACCGCTGTTCGCGTCCCGGACCCGGTGACTTAAAACTCACGCCAGGTGCATGTGCGTGTGTGCCCAAGATCCCGAGAGGAGAATGGAGGAGAAGGGATTGCGGCGTGACCATCCCCCCTGGGAGATGATTTCTCGCTTTCTGTCTCTCTGTCTCTCTCTGTCTGTCTGGCGAGCGCACGCGCCCTATAGCAAAAACCTCTCAAAAAAAAAAAAAAAAAAAAGAAAGAAAAAGAAAAAAAGAAATAAACTGAAAAAAAGAAAAGAAAAAATCTAGATAAGGAAACAAAAAACTTTTCTGAGGGCCAGGAGGTGGCATGTTGGTAAGAGCACTGGACTCCCACATGGCCAACCACCGTACCAGTCCCAGACCCTGTGGTTTGAAAATCATACCAGGCACATGTGCATGCATGCCCCAAATCCTGAGAGGAGAATAGAGAAGAAGGGACTGCAGTATTTTGCTGTATAACCAAATAGATAGTGCCATCAGATGTTAAGAAATATGCATCAAAACATCATGATTTTGGCCAACATTCTATAGAGAACAGAACATAGGCAAACGAGCGGATTTAAAGCTTTCTAGTGTCTAAAGAGTGTCTTGCAAACCCTCAGGTATAATATTTATTCCCCTTCTCCTTCATGATTTACTCTACAATTTATAATCGCACTTGAACTGCCAGTTCTAAATCAAAGCACATTTCTGAGATGGTAACACAATTCTTTAGAGGACTACTAAATCTCTCCCTTAAGCATACTTGAACTTTCCAATACTCCTCAGGAAAGACTCGTAAGATGCAAGACCGAGGTATGCAACCTACTTATGTGAGAATATTATGATTTTTCCTTAATTGGACCATTAAAATACAGATTTCAATAAAACCTGAACTATTCCTTGAATAAGCTCAAGTAGGTTAACCAGAATTGTACACTTTTTCATACCATACCCTGAAGAACTGAATTATCAGCTCATTCAGCCAAGCAATAAGCAGATGTTGGCTGGAAGGACATTGCTGTTGAAGCCAATCATATTAATTATCTACATACCAACTAACTGGACCCACAACCAAAGCTGAATGTTTTTTTATAATTGAAATTTCTAGACTAAGACTGCAGCATTGGAAATTAAAAGGGGAATGAAAGGGGCAAGCAGGTGGCATAGTGGGTAAGGCACTGGACTCCCAGATGGTTGACTATGGTTTGAGTCCTGGACCTGGTGACCTGCTTTCTCATATTTCCATTCTCTCTCTCTCTCTCTCTCTCTCTCTCTCTCTCTCTCCGTCATTCTCTGGGGAGCACATGTGTCCTATAGCAAGATAAAAAAATTGATAATAATAAATAAAATTAAATATGAAATAATGGTTAAACAAAGGAAATTAGAACTCCACTTCTGAGATGAATTCTTGGTTTTGATGGTAGATAGGTGTGGAAAATCAGGAAGAGAAAGGGACTGGGGGTGGCATTGTTCTCTGTCTCATTC
Organism: Tupaia tana; assembly: GCA_026018925.1. Taxonomy (NCBI): domain Eukaryota; kingdom Metazoa; phylum Chordata; class Mammalia; order Scandentia; family Tupaiidae; genus Tupaia; species Tupaia tana. The sequence goes on along the minus strand of JAKSZU010000028.1, from coordinate 19,032,367 downwards.
TCCACGAGCCTATTGTACCTTGGCTCTGCTTCTCTGGTGATCTTTCAATCTACTCAACCTTCCTGGTCAGCACTGCCGCTACTCTAATTTGACGAAGAAGGAAAAGAAGTCAAATCTCTCCGAATCTCTCCTTGTTCTTTTCAACATTACTTTCTTTTTGAAACTTAGGAAACCCATGCTTAGGGTTGAAAAGCAAAGGGGCTGACAACCACATCTAAATGGAAAATAATTGGATGCTTGTGTGTCAAAGCACCAAGACACAGAAAAGCCACGTATCTGAACATCAATGGGAAGGCAAGTGGGTCAGAAAGTCACCTGTGGATCCTCTGTCCTTCGCTATCTCTGTCTTCTGAAGGCTCGTTTTGGAATTCATGGTGCTCGCTTGTAACCCAATGAGGTCTCAGCCTCTTATTATAGTATGCTAATGGTACTGGACAATTCAACCGAGACCCCTAGAATAGAAAAGAGTGTCTTTAAAGGGTTGAGAGAATATAAGAAACCTAAAATAAACCTTGGCAAATTCCCTACACTATGAAAGAAAATATTTGAAACGTTCCTGAACCATGTCTCTGAGCCTAAGAAACTTTTCTAAGCTAATAAGTTGACGGTGAGGACTAGACAGGCACAAATCAGTCATTTTGACGTGCTCCTTATAGGACAAATGTGTGCATGCCCTTCTCACAGAAGTAAAACAAAAGACTACAAAATTTTACCCAAAGTTTATTCCCCGAAAGATACTGAAATAAGAGAGATGTTCGTTTCTTGGTACAGAATGTCGTATTTTCAAATGAACAGGCTATGTATTTTGACTGGAGTGTAATCTTGTTCTGACTTAAGAGATTCCTCAGAGGATAAAAGGATTTTTATATTAAGAGGCTTTTCTTCCATTTCAGACTGGTGGTGACACTCTGGCATGCTACATTACACGTTCTGGGCACTGGAAAATTATTTCACACTCTCACTTGGTAAAAAACAAAATTCTTCTTTTTTTATTTTTTGGAGAGGTTTTTGCTACAGGGCGCATACACTCACCAGAGAGATAGAGAGACAGAAAGTGAGAAATGACCCCCAGGGAGGATGGCCACGCCACAATCCCTTCTCCTCCATTCTCCTCTCGGGATCTTGGGCACGCACGCACACACACCCGACGTGAGTTTAAGCCACCGGGTCCGGGACTTGAACAGTGGTCGACTACATGGAAGTTCAGCGACATAGCCATTACGCTACTGCTGGTCCCCACAATGAACATCTAATAGAGTTCTGAGAGGGGGTGCTGTTCTATACAGGGGAAAGAGAGCATGGTTTGGTATCAGTGAGCACACTCAAACTAAGCTTGGTTGCATCCTAGTTAGATAAATTCAGAAGTTGCTTAACCTTTCTGAGTGTGTCTTTTCCTTTGTAAAATAGGAATCAGAAAAACTATCCTGTTGCTTCTTATGGTTAATTACAACAACCAATTTAAAACAATATTGGGCACAGTGCGTGGTATAGTGGTTAAGATGCTGAACTCTCATATAGTCTGCTGCAGTTCAAGTCCCAGATCCAGTGACTTAAAACTCACGCTGGGTGTGTGTGCATGTGTGCCCAAAATCCCGAGAGGAGAATGGAGGAGAAGGGATTGTGGTGTGGGCCATCCCTGGGGGGTGATTTCTTGCTTTATGTCTCTCTCTCTCTGTTTCTCTGTATGTACATGCCCTATAGTAAAAATCTCTTAAAAAAGAAAAAAGAAAGAAAGAAAGAAAGAAAGAAAGAAAGAAAGAAAGAAAAAGAAAGAAAGAAAGAAAGAAAAAGAAAGAAAGAAAGAAAGAAAGAAAGAAAGAAAGAAAGAAAGAAAGAAAGAAAGAGAAAAAGAGAAAAAGGTGCTAGACTCCTACATGGCTTACCACAGTTCAAGTCCCAGACTGGGAGACTTGAAACTCTGGGTATGTGTGTGGGTGCATGCCCAAAATCTCAAGAGGAGAATGGAGGAAGAAGGATTGCAGCATGACCATTCCTTCTGGGGAGTGATTTCTCACTTTCCCTCTCTCTTTCTATCTGTCTTCAGTAAGCACACACGCTCTGTGGCAAAATTAATTAACCTGAAAAAAAGAAACCAATGTTAAGTGTTAAATGTATATTAATGTACTTTTATCACCTGCCATTCTCTTTTTCTTTCGAGCAAGATTTTAGATTAGACTACACTGCAAGAGACTGAAAACTCCAAATAACAGTAGCTTAGATCACAGAGCTGTTTAGTTTCCTATTCTGAATCAGAGCTATGATGATGATTCTGTGAGCTCCAAGTCATAGAGCTTGTCAGCTTTGTCAGTCACGGTCATCTTGTGGGGAACAGGGTGTGCGACCACATGCCTTCACCTCAGACACGCTCCTGAGAATGGAGACTCTGGGTTTCCATTCGCATCTCATGGGACAGGACTTTAATAGGGTTGCTCTGGTGGCTAACTTTATGTTACCTTGACTGGATCATGGAGTGCCCAGATATTTGGTTACACATTCTCTCCAGGTGTTTGAGTGTGAGAGGGTATTTCAGGAAGAAATGGATATTTCAGTTGGAGGACTGAGTAAAGCAGATGGTCCTCTCCAATGTGAGTGTCATGAAGTAGAAATGAAAGAGGAATCCATCTCTCTCTTTCTCTCATTTTCTCTTTCCTACCTTCCTTCCTTCCTCTCTCTTTATCTCTCTCTCTCTTTCTTTCTTTCTCTCTCTCTCTCTCTCTCTCTCTTTCTTTTCTTTCTTTCTTTCTTTCTTTCTTTCTTTCTTTCTTTCTTTCTTTCTTTTATTTTCCTTCCTTCTTTCTTCCTTTCTTTCTTTTCTTTTCTTTCTTTGTTTCTTTCTTTCTTTCTCTCTCTTTCTCTTTCTCTTTGCCTTATTCAGCTTAAATTTAATTTAGGAAATGTAGTCCTTATCCAGGGATCATATGCCCATATAAAAACAAATTTTGAAATAATAATTTAAAAAATATATAATTATAAGCAATTTAAAAAATTATTTTAGGGGTCGGCAGGTGGTGTGGCATTGGACTCTCACTTGGCTGACCAAGGTTCAAATTACGGACCTTGCGGCTTGCTTGCTCTCTCTCTCTCTCTCTCTCTCTCCCTCTCCCTCTCCTCCCTCGCTTCATCCCTCTCTGGTCAAATTAAAAATGAATAAATAAAGTTAAATAAAATAACTCTTCTAAAAAATGTAAAAAAAATAAGAAAATAAAAATTATTTTAAATTAGTACAGGAAAATGGGGAACAGATAAAGTAGAAGATTCTCAGTCTCTAATATATATCCTTGTCTATTATTATCATTTATTTAAATGATTTTTTCCCATAGAATATGTGTGCTCACCAGAGAGAGACACATATTGTGCCCCCAAATCTTCCATTCTCTTCTCAGGATTTTGGGCACACGCACACGTGTCCACCATTGGTTTTCAGTCCACCAAGTCCAGGACTCAAACCACTGAGCTGGCCATATGGGATTCAGCACCTTAAGTACCACACTACTCTCTGGCCCCAAATACTGTTTATTTTCTACCACACCACTCAAATGGAGTCAATTATTTCAATGGAATTATACCAAGTAGTCATTTCAAAGATTTTGGTTGAATCTCTGTAAATTCACCTAACTCTTTTATTCGAGGATTAAATTGAGTGAAAAATTAAGTGGATCAGTTGATTTGGTACTCTACATAATGAGTCCAAAATGAAATTTTATATCTATCTATCTATCTATCTATCTATCTATCTATCTATCTATCTATATCTTTAACAATCTAAGTCATAGATGAGTTACTTGCATTTATATTAGTACCGTCTGCTGAGAAGTTTAAAAAAATAATAAAGAGAATGGTTATAAACTTGTATTTGGAGACATCAACTCTACATTAAACTTATAAGGCATTATTTTTAAGAGAATAAGTTGAGGGAACCAGCAGTTAGCGTAATGGCTATGTCGCTGGACTCCCACGTAGTCGACCGCGGTTCACGTCCTGGACCCGGTGGCTTAAAACTCACGCTGGGCGCGTGTGCGTGCGTGCCCAAGATCCCGAGAGGAGAATGGAGGAGAAGGGATTGCGTCGTGACCATCCCCCCCTGGGGGGTGATTTCTCGCTTTATGTCTCTATGTCTCTGTCTGTCTGGCGAGCACACGCGCCCTATAGCAAAAACCTCTCCAAAAAAAAAAAAAAAAAAAAAAAGAGAATAAGTTGATATTTTTAATAAAATAATCACATCATCTTTTTACATAACTACCCAGTGAAAAATAAAAAGAAAAAAATAAGAAAGAAAAAGATGCATCTTTGCACTAAGAATTCGATTAATGGATGAAAACCAGCAGCTAAATCAGATTTCCACTTTCGTGCAGAAGAGAATTGGCTGAATAATCAATTGAACTGTACACAAGTGGGCCTGTTGGGGATTAAAAGTAAATATGGCAAAAAAAAAAAATTATCTGCAGGGGTTTCGAGTATGTGGATTAGAGAAACAACATTAATTGAAAATGAAATTACACATACATAAGTCTATGCATGTAAGAGGTTCCCAACACTTTGAGTTTAAACATTTTATACCACACATTATACACTTTCAGCAGGAAACCGAAATTTCACTTTCTGTGCCCATATAACACTGAACTTTTGACTCTCTGGTTTGGGCCTCGGGAAGTTTTAAGTTAGAGTGGGGTTCTAGGCTGGATATTCCGTCAAGGAGCTTGGCTATGAAGGCTCCTTTAAAATGATGCAAGACTTGATGATTCCAAGATGGCCGACTCTAGGCCTCTTTCTTGCTCTAAGATTCTTTGCCCCTGTGACTTCATGTCTTGAATTTCCTGACAATTTACCCAACGCTGGGTGCAGGATAGAAGTGTTTTGTCCAAGGTGACACAGAGGGCTCTTGCATTTCTGCTTGGTGAGATCCCTTCACACGTTTGAAAATCTTTACCTGTCGCCTCTATGGTGTCCCTTTGAATGCGAGTGATTTCCCACTGCTGCCGTTTAAATGAGAATGGCAGGTTCAAGTGCTTTGCAAGCTGTCAGAAAAATGACCTAAGACACTCTCATCCTTTTCAGTGACTAGATACACACCCTTAGGCAAAAGGCACAGCAGAATTTTAAAGAAAGCGGGATAAATCCACACTGAGTAACTTCCCCACATCTGACAGCACCAATGGTTAAGGCTCTAATTTCACTCAGTTCCTGATTGGTTAGCAACACCTCCTTACCTGGGTGTCCAGTTCTGGACACCCAAGAACTGACATGTTCTAAGGAAGGAGAAAATAAAATGTTTGCTTTTCAGTTTTGATGATCAGTCTTCTAACTATCTGAAAGGCTTCTCCTCTCCCCCACCCCATTATACTTGGGATGTTTTTAACACATTTAGTACCATTCAGAATTATTTTCTTTTTCTTCTTCTTTTTTTATTTTTTAATGGAAAATCTAACTCCACTAACAGAATTTCATTTTTTTAAAGACAGAGATCAAACCTATCTTATTCCACATTGTTTCTCCTGATGCCAAAAACAGCGTCTGGCCCATAGTGGGGGTTCTAGAAATATAAGCTGAGTTGATGAATCAATAAATGCATGAATCCACATTCAGAGAGGAAACCTGATGTGACGATAAAGCCACCAGCCTGGTTGGGGGTCAGTAAGGAATCTATTTCATCAGTGCTACTGCATTATTCTGACGTAGCCATGACCTTACACCAACCTGGGAAAAATTCTGCCCTCCCATTAAGTTCTCTTGTTTAATTTGGTTCCAAAGCACATCATTTTTCTCTCCGTGGTAATGTACTTTTTACTGCGTTATAGATTTTTCTCCGTGGATGCAAATGCACCCAACATGGCCCATTTTCTTATCAATTCCCAAACTGCTGGCTCCCTAATCATTAACTAATTGTCTCTATGCTCTATTGACAATTTGGCCACCTTCTTGCTAATTTTTGCTGACACAACGGAGGTCCCTGAGAACTGTGCTAACCTTCGGCGGGCCACGTAGGAGCCACAGGTGGGTAAACAATCGACCAGGTTAACCTTTGTGCCCGGGACAACCTCATCAGTGTTCCAAGCGATTTGTCTAATGAGGCATCATTAATTGACAAGGAGCAGGTGAATGAAGAAGTCCCTTGAATGAGAGATTACAATATTGTAAAATGTACCGGCACCTTGGAAAAACAGAAGCCTGAGTAAGAGGGGCATACTACAAAGCAACTACCACTAGTATCTTGGCTATAACGTGTAAGAGGGTGGCACAGGAGTAGGCAGGTTGTATTTATTCATTTGCTTGAAACAAATGATTAGCTGGGGCGTGATAGGTCGAGAGCTGAGAAAAACATGACAAAGGCTGGTATTGAACTTATGATGCAGCCGTCTGGCCCGTGCAGCCCATTATACTTCTTTTTAAAAAAAATTTTAGAATTTTTAATTTAATTTTATGCATTATGATTATTTTTTAAAGGATTACTTATTTACTTTTATTATTATGTTAATTTGCATTAGGGTGTATACACTCACGGGTGGAGGGAGAGGGAAAGTGAGAAAACAAGCCACTAGATCCAGGATTCAAACTGCAGTCAGCCATATAGGAATCCAGTGCCTCAACCACCACCATGCCACCTGGTGGCCCCCTATTATTTTTAATTTTTAATTCACCAGAAAAAGAGAAAGTGAGAAAGCAAGCCACCAGTTCTGGGACTTGAACCACGTTTGATCATGTAGGAGTCCAGCTCCTCAACCACCATGCGACCTGCTGGGCCTATTATACTGCTATACATCAGCCAGTGCTAACATCTATCCGTCCATCCAACTGATGTGTATTGAGTCCCTTTTAAAAGGCAGGGGTTGTTCTGGCACACACAGAGAGCAGGAATGTTGATGTAGACGCCAGCAAACATTAGTTCACAATGGAGGCTTAAAAAAAAATGTCTGCCCACTAGAAGCTCAGATCCTAAAGTCAGGAGAGAGACAGTGAACAGGACAAATGAGCAAACAAGAAGAGCATGTCTGGCAGTAGAAACAGGAAGATGAGGACTTAATGTGGGAGCAGATTTGGCCTGTTGGAGGATTCTGGTGGAGGCAGGACGGCTGGGGTGAAGTGAGCAACGAGGACTGGGGGGTAGGCAATGAGCTTGGAGACGTAGGGATGACTGGAGGGACAGAGGATGGCAGAGCAAAGTGTCTTGGACCGTGGCAATGACTGGCTTTTGTTGGTAGAGAAAACCACAATCATGATACAGATTTTTTTTTTAAAGAATAATTTATTCAACTTTATTTATTTATTTATTTATTTTTAAAATTTGACCAGAGAAGGGGAGAGACAGAGAGAGAGGGAAAGAAAGAGAAAGAGCCACCAGGTCCAGGACCTGAACCACAGGTGGCCACATGGAAGTCCAATACCCTTAACTACCACGCCACCTGCTGGCCGCCAGAATTTTTTAAAGAGGTTTTTGATTTAGGGCATGTGTGCTTGCTGGCGAGAGAGAGAGAGAGAGAGAAAGAGAGAGAGAGAGACAGAGACAGACAGTGAGAGGGAAGGTGAGAAATCACCCATCAGGAGGGTTGGCCATGCTGCAGTTCTTTCTCCTTCATTTTCTTCTTGGGGTTTTAGGCACGTACGCACATGCACCTGGAGTGAATTTAAACCACTGGGCCCAGGACTCGAACTGTGGTCGACTACATGGGAGTCCACTGATGTAACCATTATGCCATCTTCTGGCCCCACTAACAAGTTCTTGATGCTGTGATTTACCCCTAGCTCTAGCCAGCTCTGGATCATGGGCACTTATGTGTCTGGTGTACTCAGGGAGGTCTCTAGTCACAATCTTGGAACCTTCCCATGTGGGCTGACCTCCCAGAACACCCTGTTTTGCTCCTGTACTACTGTCCAGCCCCATTAAGATACTTTTGAAAAGACTATTTCAAGAGATAAAATTTATATTGAAAGTATTTTATGGCAGACAGTTTTACTTTCCACAATAGTTAGATGAAGGTGAATTACTTTTTCTTCTGTCTTTGGAGACTTCACTTGTTAAAGGAGTTTTAAAGGTTAGCTCTCAACACGGTCTGTTAAATTATATTTATTATATCTTACATTGATATAATTAATATAGATATAAAATTATACACCAGGTCTAAGTGCCACTAATAGTCAGTGTTGCTAATAGAGCACCTCACGTACTATAGCACAATCTCAGGGTGACAAAAAATAAGCAGAGAAAGGAATTTTAATCTATGTACAGCTTGGCCGTGTGGTGAAAGTGTAAGAGAGGAGGACCTCTTAACACCTCCATGTTCTTGAAACATATCATTTCTTTCCTGAGGCATTCTGTATTATTTATCCAATTCAAAAATTTAAACAATGACACTGCAGCTAAATTTAAATGAAATAATTAAAACTATTTTGATCATATGGGACTTAGTAAATGTTGCATGCTATTGAGAGGAAAAAAGGAAGAGACAAGATTTAATGCATGGATTTTTTTTTTTTCCGTCCCAGCGATCCCTCTTTTAATTGAGTGTGTACAGGTGCTATGACATGGTCATTTGGTTCACTATCATTTGTAGCAATACATAAGCATTTTGTCTTCCTTTTTTTTTATAAATTGGATTTTTTGCCATAGGATGTATTTGCTCACCAAAGAGACAGAGGCAGAGGGAAAGTAAGAAATAACACTCCGGAGGGAATGACCCCCATCACAACCCCTCCTCCTCCATTTTCCTCTTGGGATTTTGGGCACACACACGTGCCTGGCATGATTTTCAAGCTGCTTTGTCTGGGATTTGAACATAAGGTGGCCATGTGGGAGTTCAGCATCTTAACCACCTCACCAAATGCTGCTCTATCTTCCCCTTTAAATAACTGGAATCCAGATGAATAATTTGGCTATTGTCCAATCAAAGCTAGACATCTTAGTCTGTGTTGTATTGCTATAACAGACTATCACAGACTGGGTAATTTATAAAAAAGAGAGATACATTTGACTGACAGTTCTGAAGGCTGGGCAGTCCTAGAGCATGACACCGCATCTGGTAAGGGTATTTGTGCTAGGTCATCTCATGGCATAATGTAGAGATGTAAGTGAGAGATAAAGAGAGAGGCAGGGGCTCAACTTACCTTTTACGAGGAGCCCACTCCTGCAATGACCATGAGTTATCAGAACTTTCAGTGCTACCTTGGATGGAAAAGTCAGCCTGATTAGTATTTCTCCTGTGGTATCATATGGGGGCAGTGCTCTGACGAGGATATACTTGGCTCATCAGTAGTCCTGACTGTGGGGAAAGTAGTCAAGCTGGGATGCTCTTGCTCATTAACAACTGGGATCCAAATAACTCACAAAAAAATCAATTAGTTCTATTGTTCGTGTTTGAATCATTGCTTTTATAGTGGGAAAGTTATTTGGTATTCCTACTTGTAAAAGAGAGGATGGGGCCAGGAGATAGTGTGGTGGTTAAGGTGCTGCACTCTCACATGGCTGACAGTGGTTCAAGGCTCAAACCAACTGGCCTGAAAAAAAAAAAATCACACCAGGCATATGTGCATGCATGCTCAAGATCCCAGGTAGAGAATGTAGGAGATGGGATTGCGGCATGACCATCTTCCCCGGGGGATGATTTCTCACTTTTTTTCTCACTGTCTCTCTCTGTTTTTCTCCAGTGAGCACTGCACCACATGGCAAAACCTTAAAAAAAAGGATAATGATTGCTTTCGAATGGTCTTGAAAATGTTAAATGAGATGATATATGCAAACCATTATGAAGAGTGTATGATAAGCATGCAGTGTTGCTGTCATTGTGTTATTTTTGTTTGTCATTATTATCTCAACTGTGAGTTTGTGAAAATGTAACTTCATTTTCTCTCACTGACCTATTATTCCCAGTTACTCAAAGATTTGTGTTCAACTAATTTAAATAATCAATCAATAAGACATAAATGAATAACTCTGTGAATATTCTTTACATAAATTTGGCTGTCTTTTTGGTGGTCTCAGCATAAACTTAACAATGGTTACAATCCTTTTGGAATTTAATATTTATTTAATTTTTTTACTATTGAATTAAATACCTAAACTTGAAATACGGATTTAGTTTATGTATGAGAAAGTGTCTGTTATTACAACAGTACAGATAATATCACTGAAACCATAGCTACTATAGATGTTGTGTTATTAAAAAAAAAAAAAAAAAACTTTGTTGAGGGTAAACAGTTTAAATAACTGGAATTCAGATGAATAATTTGACTGTTGTCCAGTCAAGATGAGGCGTCTTAGTCTATGTTATGTTTCTATTACAGACTATCACAGACTGGGTAATTTATAAGGAGAAGAGATTCATTCAGGCTCACAGTTCTGGAGTCTAGGTAGTCCCAAAGCATGACACCATCATCTGGTGAGGGCCATGCTATGTCATCTCATGGCATAATATAAAGATGTAAGTGATTGTTAGAGACAGAGAGAGGAAGGGGATCAAAATTACCTCTTGTTAGGAACTCAGTCCCACAATAATGACATTAATCCTTTCATAAAGACAGAACCCTCATGAACTAATTGTTTCTTCTTCTTTTTTTTTTTTTTTTTAAGGATTTTGCCTTATAGTGTGTGTGCCTGCCAGAAAGAGAGAGATAAAGACAGTAAGAGGAAAAGTGAGAAATCACTCCCTAAGGGGATAGCCACATCACAATCCCTTCTCCCCCGTTCTCCTCTCAGGATCTTGGGCATGCATGCACATACATCCGATGTGAGTTTCAAGCCCCTGGGTTCAGGACTTGAACCACAGTTGGCTGTGTGGGAGTCCAGCAATGTAAACACTATGCCATCTGGTGGCCCCCCCAGTTGCTTCTTAAAAGTCCCACCTCTCAACACTGTGGCATTGAGGATTAAGGTTTCAAAGTATGACTTTTGGGGAACACATACAAACCATAGCTTTACGCATACCTAACTGAAGAGAGAAAACAAACAGCAATTTAATGGCTAAGTAATGAAATATTCTGAAACTCGAGGCTAACATAATTATCACAAAGAATGACAGAACAATGGTTGACATGAATGTTACTGCTGATTGCTTTAAATGGAAATTGAATCAGTACATCTTAGTAATGTCTTGTCCACAGGCTCTTCATCAGGTTTGGACATTTTGAACATGAAATACATTCGTTTTTTATGATTAATTTCCTCTTAAGCAAAATTGCATTGGTGTTTTTCTACACAAACACCATGTGATACTGTCTTTCCCTTCCTTTATATTTCTCATTTTACCAAAGAAAGAGAATTTCCTTCTTTTCTGACAATTCATTTTCTAATAGCCTGATAACCCTCAGTCACGGCCATGATAATTTAGTTTTTTTTTTTTTTTTTTTTTTGAGAGGTTTTTGCTATAGGGCGCGTGCACTCGCCAGACAGACAGAGAGATAGAAAGTGAGAAATCACCCCCCAGGGGGGATGGTCACGCCGCAATCCCTTCTCCTCCATTCTCCTCTCGGGATCTTGGGCACCTATGCACACGCGCCCGGCGTGAGTTTTAAGCCACCGGGTCTGGGACGCGAACCGCGGTCGACTACTTGGGAGTCTAGCGACATAGCCATTACGCTAACTGCTAGTCCCTTTTTTTTTTTTTTTTTTTGGAGACATAATAATTTAGTTTTAAAATGTTTATAACACAGGGACCAGCAGTTAGTGTAATGGCTATGTCGCTGGACTCCCACGTAGTCGACCACAGTTCAAATCCCGGACCTGGTGGCTTAAACTCACACCCAAGATCCCGAGAGGAGAATGGAGGAGAAGGGATTGTGGCGTGGCCATCCCCCCTGGGGGGTGATTTCTTGCTTTCTGTCTCTCTCTGTCTGTCTGGCGAGTGCACATGCCCTATAGCAAAAACCTCTCCAAAAAAGAAAAAAAAAATGTTTAGAATGTAATATCTCAGCCAAAATACTGATAGGAAACTTCTTCTGTAGCCCTCTTCATTGTTAGACTGTGGTGAGATAACTTTGGCTCTATCCTTGGGTTACCATGGAAATAATTTATTGTTGTCAAAGATAGATAGTCCACATATATTGCAAATAAACATAATGTAGAAACTTTTCATTAAAAAAGAGACTAGTTCTATCATTGTCTCTGAGGACTTAGTTCTAAGAAGTAAGGAATAACATTGCAGTTCAATTACGGGCACCATTAGCTTTTAACTTCCTCAAATGTTTTTGAGCATATTTTAAAATGTAATCCATCTTTTTGAAACCCTCTGGTTTTTCTATTACTTCTCTAACAGATTTAAAGCTGCAGAAAACTAAGAAAAGATTACACGTATTTGTATTTTATTTTCATTCTACTCTGCTAATCATACACACATTCATATTTAAGTTGGGTAACCCATTGATTTCTCCTTTAAGTAATACTAGCTTAGTAAAATATTACTGGACAAAATACAATGAGTTATCTTCAAACAGACCAACAAATGTTTACATTCAAAATTGTGTAAGTTCTTTTCAACAATGTATATAAATATCTATCTATCTGTATGTATGTGTGATCACAAATTTTCTTTTTTTTTTTTGAGAGGTTTTTGCTGCAGGGTGCATGCGCTCGCCAGAGAGACAGAGAGAGACAGAGAGATAGAAAGCGAGAAATCACCCCCCAGGGGGGGATGGCCATGCCGCAATCACTTCTCCTCCATTCTCCTCTTGGGATCTTGGGCACGCATGTATGCGTGCCCAGCATGGTTTAAGCCACCAGGTCCAGGACTTGAACTGCGGTCAACTACATGGGAGTCCAGCGACATAGCCATTACGCTAACTGCTGGTCCCCACAAATTTTCTTTTTATTTTATTTATCATCATCATTATTATTTTAAATTTGATCAGAGAGAGACAGAGAGAAAAGAAAACTGAGAAAGCAAGGTCCAGGACTCGAACCACGGGTCAGCCATGAGGGAATCCAATGCCTTAACCACCATGCCACTTGCCAGTCTCGTGAGTACAGGTACATTTGGTAATTTAAATTTCCTTTTATGTAACATTTTGTGAGATCTGTTAGTTTCAGTGATTCTTATATTTAGAGCTATCACTGTAATTGTCTTACAACTACATAGAATCTCAATAAATGGGTGAACGTGGCAAAATAAAAACATATAAGAATGATGCATTTTTTGGTTCAGCATTTTCCTTCAGTAACTGATGAAAGCAAAATTCTATCCATAGACTTAACAAGAAAACTTGGAATTTACTGGGGAAATTTTCCTCTTCTGCAATAAAAAATAGACAAATGGTTGGTCTGGCAGGTGGCCTGGAGATTAAGGTGGTTGGATCCCACGTGGGAGACTTAGTGGTTTGAATCTTGACCCAGTGTCTTGAAAATCACTCCAGTGCATGTGTGTGCATGCCCAAAATCCCGAAAGGAGAGTGGAGGAGAAGGGACTGTGGTGTGGCCGTCCCCTCACGTGTGAGAGGGTGATTTTCACTTTCTCATTGTTTCTGGTGAACGCACATGCTCTATAGCAAAAAACAAACAAACAAATACCAAAGAAACAAGATTAGACAAATGGGATTTCCTTAGCATTTGCTACTTATGATATTCCAGGCCCTTCCTCACATGTGACTACTATAATTAATGTAAGCTGAATTGTAATACATTTCTCTCTTGGGGGCCGATAACAGTAGGGTAACCGATCAGCCTGGTTTGCCTAGGACCATCCTATTTTTAAAAATGAGAATTTTGAGACCAGCGGGTGGTGTAATGGTTACGTTGCTGGATTCCCACGTAGCCCCAGCTTGAGTCCTGGACCTGGTAACTTAAAACTCATACCAGGCACGTGTGTGTGTGTATGCCCAAGATCCTGAGAGGAGAATGGAGGAGAAGGGATTATGGCATGGCCATCCCCCTGGGGGGTGATTTCTCATGTTCTATCTCTCTCTCTCTCTGTCTTTCTGGCTAGTGCACGTGTCCTATAGCAAAAATCTCTCTCTCTTTATCTCAAAAAAAAAAAAAAAAAAAGAATTTCAGATTTCAGAAACCTCTGAATTGAGGCAAATCAAGGAGATTGGTCATCTTATGGCATACTTAAGAGTTTTATTGTATTATCTATCTCCCACCTGTCTATCCATCAATCAATCAAATCAATCAATCATCTCTGCTATCTTTCTTTGTTTCTTTTTTAATTTTTTTTTTTTTTTTTTTTGCTATAGGGCGTGTGTGCTTGCCAGACACACAGAGAGACAGAGAGACAGAAAGCAAGAAATCACCCCCGAGGGGGGATGGCCACGCCGCAATCCCTTCTCCTCCATTCCCTTTTCGGGATCCTGGGCACGCACGCACACACACCCGGCATGAGTTTAAACCACCGGGTCCGGGATGTGAACCATGGTCGACTACGTGGGAGTCCAGCGACATAGCCATTACGCTAACTGCTGGTCCCTCTGCTATCTTTCGATCTATCTATTATCACTGATCTATCCATCACCCATTTACCCATTCTTTTCATAACATGAGGTATGGTTAATCCTTGTGTTCATTTTTACTTAAAACGAGTCAAGTCTGACTCCACCACAGTTTACATTGTGTTTCTATCAGAACTGCTTGTTTGAAAAGAGCCTATTGCAAAAGAGGCTGAATTCAGTTGAGCTCCTCTTAGAACTCTGGGTGGTCAGTGGGGGTGGCCAGCTGAGAAACCACATAGTTTAAAGCCAGACCTGGGGCTGGCCTGCCATTTTGCAGCCCTAGAAACCTGTAGGTGGCGTCCTTGGCTAATTCCTAAGGTCTCTCCAACAGATTGACTTCTCTGGGTTGACAATGATTGATTATGGTGGTTTCTTCATTACTTTAAACCTAATCAGTGCTTGGAGTCATTTGAGTAATGATTGCTCGTTATTGGCCATTGTGAAGTTTAAGTTTTTCTTTATGTGGCTTCACAAGGCAGCCAGTCAGGAAATACCGGGCAACATCCCAGTTCGCACACTTTTTTTTTTTTTTTCAAGAGAGAGTGGGAATAAATGATTTACAAAACTCAGTGACAGACAGGGAGTCACGGACGTTTTACAGAAGTAATATCACATCTTTTCTTGGCACGAAACAGGGACAGTTCCCACTAGATCAAACGTGATTCTCAAAGAGACAGTTCTTACTGGATTTGAAAGCTACTCAGCCTTTTCCTGAAATTCCCAAGTTCAATAAATCACGCTATTTCATATCATAGTGTTATGCCACTCTGTCTTATAAATGAAGATCTATGATTCTCCAACCAATTTGCTATTGTTAAAAAAAGATAATTAATGATACTAACATATAAACCAATGCTGTTTTACATGATAACTTATTAACTGGTGTTTTTTTTAAGGCATTTCCCATACTCTTCTTCTGTTAAATCTAGTTTAAAAGTAAGTTCCCTTATATTGGTTGATTGATTTACAGCCGTAAAAATAGCTACACCAGAGAGAAACATTTTAGGCTGCTCAGCAAATAAATAATTTACAAAGTCATTAGATACTGATGGTGATTATGTATTGGGGGTTTATTAAATTGTGTTCCAATAATGTTTGAAAACCTGTGCATTCACAAGAGAAAGAAAATTTTAAGAGACTACATTTATAATCTAAAATGGCAGATAATGTTGCTATTTCGCCTGTTTGCTTTCTTGTGCATTTATGAAGAGGCTAACATGCTAACAGTCATAAAGACTTTTAAATGACCATAAACAAAGCTACTATTTATTAGAAAAGTTTCCAGTTTGATCTTTACATTTAAAGTTTTTTATTTCTTTTTGGAGAGGTTTTTGCTATAAGGTGCGTGTGCTCTCCAGAAAGAGAGAGATAAAGAGACAGAAAGAGAGAAATCACCCCCCACGGGGGATGGCCACGCCGCAATCCCTTCTCCTCCATTCTCCTCTTGGGATCTTGGGCATGCACACACATGCACCCAACGTGAGTTTAAGCCACCGGGTCCGGGACTCAAACCACGGTCGACTACATGGGAGTTCAGCGACATAGCCATTATGCTAACTGCGGGTCCCTCCAACCCCTTTTTTTCTTTGCTTCCATAAAACATGGAAAATAGATCACAAGCCACACTCAGTGTATAGTTATTTATATTTCTTTTTTCTTTTTTTGGAGAGGTTTTTCGCTATAGGGCGTGTGCGCTTGCCAGACAGACAGAGAGAGACATAGAGACAGAAAGCAAGAAATCACCCCCTAGGGGGGATGGTCACACCGCAATCCCTTCTCCTCCATTCTCCTCTCGGGATCTTGGGCACGCATGCACACGCGCCTGGAGTGAGTTTTAAGCCACCGGGTCTGGGACGCGAACCGCGGTTGACTACGTGGGAGTCCAGTGACATAGCCATTACGCTAACTGCTGGTTCCCTAGTTATTTATATTTCTAAGACTATAAAAATGAATGAATGAATGAATGAATGCTTGATACATAAACATACTAAAACCTACCTGGCTGAGTTGTAAATTTCCATCCTAGCAGGTATATCCAGGGAATTTGAATATCATCTTCCTTTTTCTTCCCGTCCCCATCCTGCGCATAAATACAGAAACAAATAACCTGTTCAGAACATCATTTTGACTACTGAGTTAAGCAAATTAAACCTTCCAACCATTTGACATTTGTCTATCTCTCATCTTGATAAGCGTAAGCCACGGGAAGCAAAAGTTTTTACCTCGGGTGGATTTGAGGATGGTGATTCAAGCCATTTCTAGCACTATCTTTATCAGCTTTAGCCAAAATGAGCTATTTAGTGCTTGCTGTGAAGTCAAGGCGATCAGCCTCTGAGAATGACACAATATTACACAGTATGTCATAAAATTCTACTCTAACACTGGTGTGCTGGTGATATTAAGTGGGAACCAAACTCCGCAATGTTCAAAAATTGTTTGGGATTAGTAGCACGGCTATTTGGTTTCCTTTCTTGATTCCTAGTTGATTGACACAGAGTTCAATGTTAAGCCTTGAAGGACTCAGAAACCACATGACACACAGGAGACTTCCCCAAGAGAATCGAGGCATTTTGTTTTGCAAACGATTTCCAAATGGTGCACCTCAGTTCACCCTGCTCAAAATGCAACCCAGATTAGCAGGTGGAAGCAGTTCAGCAGGGCGTCCCTCCTCTGTCAAGTGTCAGAAAGATGATTTTGAACCGCAAGGGCCACAAAACAGTAAATGTCACCAATGAGGGATAACAATATCCCATGCAGCAGAGGCTTGAGCATTTTCCCAACAAGAGCCCCAAACTTTACCTGAGGTGAAACTACAATTTTTTCTCATCACGCTGACCAAATGAGACAAGGGTCTATCACTACCCAGAGTGAGAGTTTGGGTTCTGTGGATTTCTATCCCTGTTCTAGAGATATAGCTTGCCCCAGATTTGCCAGATCATAAGATTTACCTGGAGCATCTCTTAATAAATATGAACTCTCTAGACCACCCATCTAAGATTCTCCAGGAGAGGGGTCTGGAAATAGGTGTCTCTATCAAGAGTCTAGAACAGCAATCTCCAACCATTTTGGCACCAGGGACCAGTTTCATGGAAGACAATTTTTCTGTGGATGGGGTGGGGACATGGAGAAGAGGGATGACTTATTAGAGCTTGCAACCTAGATCCCTCATGTGTGCAGTTCACATTAGTGTTCACACTTCTATGAGAATCTAATGCCTCTGCTGATCTGACAGGTGGTAGAGCTCAAGCAGTGTTGTGGGCAATGGGGAGTGGTTGTAAATGCAGAGGAAGCATCGCCTGCTTGCTTAATGCTCACCTCCTGCTGTTCAGCCTGTCTCCTAACAGACCATGGACCAGTATCATGGTTTTGGTACCACTGCTCTACAAAACAAGTTTGAAAATGTTGGCCCCAAGAAATCTCCACACATTTGTCAAACATTTCTAATAAAAAAGAGAGGTAGTATCTATAATTCTTATCCAGACATAGTAAATAGAAAGGATTTTAAATCACAGCAAAGAAAGGAATGTTATGGGTGAGAAAGAACAAGAGGAAATGTTCTTAGATGGATAAGATAATTATTCAAATGCTAACATTTTACACCATAAACTTCAGCTCTTGAAACTCTAGGCTTATCAAGTACAATAACAGAGAGATTAAATAGTAGGAATCATGAATCTGACAGTAAAGAGTGCAGCATGTCCTTTCCCTCACTACTTACTTTCAAAACAGACAAGAATCAAAATAAAATACCCAAACATTGGCAACAATTTTGTTTTAAGTTACAAACACACAACAAAACCAAACAAAAATGAAGAACACAACGACTAGAAGAACTTGCGCTTAAGAAAGCTTCAGAAAGAAGGGGAAATAAGACAGAGTATGAATACATCGAAAGATGTCAAATGATGAGGCCAGCAGGTGTTGTGGTGGTTAAGGGCGCTGGACTCCCACATGGCCGACTGTGGTTCGAGTCCAGGACCTAGTGGCTTGCTTTCTCATTTTCTTTCTCTCTCTCTCTGTCCCTCTTTGGTAAATAAAAAATAAAAAAAATATACAGAAATGGATAAATAAAGTTAAATAAAATAATTCTTTTTTTTTCCAGTCAAATTTAGCAGTGGGGGTGCTATACCAACTTTAGTGACACTAATGTTAATAAGTTCTGATAACCTACTACCACTGGACGAGCCAATAAAATAATTCTTTTTTTTTTTTTTTTAAATGCTAGATGATTGGGACCAGCAGATAGCGTAATGGTTACATTGCTGGACTCCCATGTAGTCAACCATTATTCGAGTCCCAGATCTGGTGGCTTAAACTCATGCCAGGCGAGTGTGTGCATGTGCCCAAAATCTCAAGAGGAGACTGGAGGAGAAGAGATTGCAGCATGGCCATCTCCCCCCCCCCCCGCCCCCCGGGGGAAGGTTGATTTCTTGCTTTCTGTATTTCTCTTTCTCTCTGTGTCTCTGGCAAGGGCATACACCCTATAGCTAAATTCTCTCTCTCAAAAAAGAGATGTCAGAAGCTTTATACTTATGCATTCACAAAAGTATATCTCAGAAGTGAAAATTTGAACATTGAAAGAAACACAGCTCTCAATCACAGGATTAATCTGTAGTTACAATATAGAATTACACTAATTTCTTAAAAAGAAAAAGCCCAAAAGTTAATAGAAAATACAAAAGATAATTTAAGAGTTACAGAAGACAAGTCCCATATTTCTAACAACTGTCTTACAGAAATTGGAGAAAGAGAAATTATACAGAATTAAGACAGGACCAGCCAATGGTGTGGTGGCTAAGGCACCTGGATTCCACATAAGCAACTTCATGTTTGAATCTTGGATCCTATGGCTTGAGAAACACACTGGGCATGTGTGCGTGCCTACTCAAATTCCCTAAAGGAGAGAGAAATAGAGGAGACGGGATTATGGCATAAACATTCCCTATTTGGGGGGAGGGTGCTTTTTCACTTTTCCTCCCCCTCTCTCTGTCATTCTTCAGGGAGCATATGTACCCTCTGGTAAATTAAAAAAAAATTTTTTTTAAACTGATTTTAAAATAAAACAGACTACTACTTCATGTGAATCTGTCAAATGAGGCCAAAGTTGTATTCAGAGGAAAATTTATAGTCTTTTTGTAAGTTTTTGACAAAAATAGAAAGATCAAAATTAGAGAATATTATATAGCAGCAAAAAAGACATCAGTGATGGAAAAGTATATCCATCAACGTATCTGTACCTCATAAACAGCATGCTGAGCGAGAAAAGCCAAATACATAAGATTGCCTATGCTATGATTCTATGTATTGGGTTGTCAGAAAAGTCTTGATGCATTTTTTGCATAAAGAAATATGGCATGACTTCTCCAACAACCCAATAGGTAAAGTACAAAACCATCCAAAGCAATCTAAGCTGTTAGAAGTCAGAATACTGACTTTATTCTAATGAATACCCTTTATTCTATGGTCATTGGAAGAGGGCAACAGAGGGACTTGTGGCAATTCCAGTTTTCTATCTGCTGCTTGGTTACACAAGAGTATTCTGTTTGTAAAACATAACCAAGCTCTGTTCTTAAGTTATACATGTACTCTGGGGTCCTCTGGTGTGTGGTGGTTAAGGTGCTAGACTCCCACATGGCTGCCCATGGTTTGAGTTCTGGACCTGGAGGCTTGAAACTCATGCTGGGTTGGGGTCAGCAGGTGGTGTGGTAGTTAAGGTACTGGACACCCACATGGCTGGCCACTGCTTGAGTCCCAAGCCTAGTGGCTTGCTTTCTCACTCTCCCTCTCTCTCTCTCTCTCTCTGCTCAAATTGAAGAATAATAAATAACAAATAAAACTAAGTGAATAATGCTTTAAAAAAGAAAAAAGAAAGAAAAGAAAATCACTCTGGGTGCCTATACATACACTCCAAATCCCAGAAAGAGAGTAGAGGGGAAGGACTGTGGCATGGCCATCCCCCCAGGGAGTGATTTCTCACTTTCCCTCTCTCTGTCTCTTTTTGTCTCATTGGCAAGTGCACACATGCCATGTGGCAACAACCTTAAATAAACAAACAAACAAACAAAAAACTCACTGCTTTCTACAGAGCAATATTGATTCCTAAAAAATAAAACTATGACAGAATAATAACTTTTCCTAGTCTGTCACTGTTTGCACTTCACATTTTGAAGTGACAAAACTAGGTGACCTTGTACACTGATAAGGCTTTGAGATCAGCAGATGGTGTAATGGTTGTATCACTGGACTCACACATGGCCGACCGTGGTTCACGTCCCAGACCTAGAGCCTTGGAATTCACACCAGGCATGTGTGCCCAAAGTCCTGAGAGCAGAATAGAGGAGAAGGGATTATGGCATGGCCATCCCTTCAGCAGGGTGATTTCTCGCTTTCTGTCTCTGTCTTTCTCTGTTTCTCTGGAGAGTGCACTATGCCCTGCAACAAAAATCTCTTAAAAAAAAAAAAAAGAAAGTAGCAATCTTTTTTTTTTTTTTTTTGGAGAGGTTTTTGCTACAGGGCGCATGTGCTCGCCAGACAGACAGAGAGAGACAGAGAGATAGAAAGCGAGAAATCACCCCCCAGGGGGATGGTCATGCCGCAATCCCTTCTCCTCCATTCTCCTCTCGGGATCTTGGGCACGTACACATATGCGCCCGGTGTGAGTTTTAAGCCACCGGGTCCGTGATGCGAACCGTGGTCTCAGCTACGTGGGAGTCCAGCGACATAGCCATTATACTAACTGCTGGTTCCCGAAAGTAGCAATCGGGAAGTCAAAAGACTGTATTTAATCTGAAACAAGTAAATATGTAACAATTTAGTTCTCCAAACATTCCCTAAAACAGTGATTATCTAACTGGAAGGGTTATTGTGAAACCTGATATGCCAAATTACACTGAAACCTTTAAAGGACTATACAAATGCGTTACATTGTTTCAAATCTCTGACTTCTCTGACATTGTTTCAAATCTGTGAATTTTCTTCCAGTACCTGTTCTGCTTGGAATCTGATACTTTTAACTACTTTAGTTGTAGTGCACTTCAATGTAACCATTAGAGGAAAGATTTATAAAAGGAAGCAGATACTTAATTATTTTTTTAACTTACCAGTTATAGCAAGAACCCTCCTAAGATGCAGTATCATTTTAACTCCAGCTGTGCATTTATATTTAAAAGTAATCTGCCCTGAGGATTGTGGTTACACAAGACATCTCATGTTGAACGTTTATTTATGGGGTCTTGGCAAATTCTTACAGAACCATTTTAATGCCAACTGAAAATTGTTGCACTGAACATTCGTACACATTTTCACTTTGACAAATTGCATAATTCACTGGTTTAGACCAAAAAAAAAAAAAGTCTCCTTTTAAAGGAAGTTTTCTTAGCATAAAGTATATATTTTTAAATCTTCAAAACACTCAACTGGCTTTTTTTCAAGACCAGTAACCCTTCTTCACAAAAACATTACCACACACGTACTGATTAGGGTGCTAAATAAGTACTTAGACAAGCACTTAATAGTTGGCAGAGATATTTAACACCTACATTTTATCACTGGGAGCCCAGCCTTCCCCTTCTTCCTCCCCTCAGAAATGTATGTGGATTGTGACTTACAGGGGGTGTGTGTTTCTTCCAGGTGACAAAGCAGATGTCTCCCTACTGAACCAGGTGCCTTGCTACACGCAAGTTTTGTAATAGCAAGTCCAAAATGGCATTATCTCCCCCGCCCCCTTTTTTTTCTTTTGCAATGTACTGGTTACTCTTGAAAATTATTTTTTCCACAAGAAATTAAATTTGCCATGGGTGATTAAGATGAAAGACTGGGACCAGCAGTTACCGTAATGGCTATGTCGCTGAACTCCCATGTAGTCGACCGTGGTTCGAGTCTCGGACCTGGTGGCTTAAACTCACGCCGGGCACGTGTGCATGTTTGTCCAAGATCCCGAGAGGAGAATGGAGGAGAATGGATTGCGGCGTGGTCATCCCCCCCGGGGGGGTGATGTCTCTCTTTCTGTCTCTCTCTTTCTGGAGAGCGCATGCACCCTATACCAAAAACCTCTCAAAAAAAAAAAAAAAAAAAAAAAAAGATGAAAGACTGAAGGGACATTTGAAATGTGGCATTTACATACTTAATACAATCATGAAATGTAAGCTAGGTCCTTCTGGAATCCATGCCATGCCTTCTGCAGAAAAGGTACTAAATATTTACTGGGTCAAAAATGAAGTTAGGCCCTTGTTAGTTTAACCTTAAAACATTGCTCACACAGGCATAGCTTAGCATTGTGCTATGCTAAGAAAGGAGTAACTAAAAGCCAGAAGACTGTATCCAATCTGAAACAAGTATGTATCAATTGTCTTCTCTGGAATCTTATCTACAAACAGCAATTCTTCACTGTGAAACCTGATAGGCCAAATTGCATTGACACAGTATAAAGGAATATTATAAATACATTACAAATCTGTGAGTTTTCTTTAAAAATATTTTTGGGCCAGCAGATGATGTAGCAGTTATGTCACTGGACTCCCACATGACAGATCACGTTCGAGTCCCAGACTCGCTGGCTTGAAATTCATGCCAGGCATGTGTGTATGTGTGTGTGTGTCCGAGGTCCCAGGAGAAGAATGGAGGAGAAGGGATTGCGGTGTGTCCATCCCCCCGGGGGGTCATTTCTCACTTTTCTTCTCACTGTCTCTGTCTCTCTCCAGTGAGTGCATGCACCCTAAGGCAAAAACCTCTAAAATAAATAAATAAATAAATGAAAAATTAAAAAGAAAAATTGCTTTAACGTCTATTGAGTGCCTGCTGTGGGCTGTGGGGTAGATCTAGAAGGATTTAAAGATGAGTAGAGGGACTGGATGGTGGTTTTGTGGTGAAACATGATGCTCCGTGAGGCAGTCCCACACGGAAAGATCTGGGTTTGCTTTCAGAGACCTTCCTGAATAGGCTGGACGCATGCATGCCGGTGAGCTGAGGCTGGGTAAGTGGCTGAGGGTAAACCGTAATATCTGGGCCCTGTTAGAGGGGCTCTCTAGCTCTGTCACTCCTGCTTGTGAAATAAATAAATACATATATAGTTGAAAAATATAAACAGAAGGACCAGCAGGTGGCATGGAGGCAACTGGATCCCACATGGCTCACTCTGCAGTTCAAGTCCTGGACCCTGTAGCTTGAGAATCATGCCAGGTACATGATTATATTTATATTATTATATTATCTTACATTACATTTACATATACACACACATATACACATATGTACAAATATATATACAAATCTACAAACAAGTTTGATCCTAGCCCATGGTGTGGTGGTTAAGGCAGTTGGATCCTCCATGGCCAGTTACAGAGTTCAAGTCCCAGACTTAACGGCTTGATAAATGCACTCAGACCATCTGTTTCAAAAAAATCCCAGAAAAGGGGAGAAATGGGGCAGAAATTGCAGGACCATTCCCCACTGGGAGTTCTGTCTCACATTCTCTCTGTCTCTGTCTGTCTTTCTTTTTGTCTGCCCAGCAAGTGCATGTACCCTCCAGCAAAATTACAAATGATAATAATGATGAAAAACATGAAGTAGTATCTCTAAATTAGGGTCTCACTAGTAAAAAATGTAGCAATGACCTCTAATAAGCTCTCAATTTGATTTAATTGTGACATGGAATGATCTTCAAGATGGTGAGCGTGTGTGTGTGTGTGTGTGTGTGTGTGTGTGTGTGTGTCTAAGGTTATGTATGACTACCTGGGGAAGAAGCTTTAAGGGTTAGAGGAGCTTTTCAGGTCTGTGTGTGGGTGGACAGACTCAGAAAGGAGGAAGCATGATTTTTGTGCTAGGGATAGACACAGTAGTCTCCCCACCCCTTGTAAATAAATTCCTAAGACACAGTGTCATCTTTTTAGCATTATGTACAGAGGCAAAGCCTGGTTTGTTGGAAACCTGGAAACTTCAATTGGTATGTGTCTCGATGAGTATTTGATATACTATTACTTAAACTAATCCCCCCGCCAGGTTTTTGGGAGAGTTCTGCTCAGTGCCAAGCATCTGCTAGAGTCTTCTTCTCAAGTCTGCATATTCTAAGCTGGAGCGAGTCAACAGCTGCTTCTCTGAGCTGAGGAGAAGGAGCTGCCTCTGTGTCCTGGCTAGACTTGTGTACCCCGTGCAGGGACCCCAAAGACTTCCCACCAGACCCAGCTTCTAGAAACGTTTCTGACTTCTAACATATTCACCATAGAATGCTGTGTTTCCTAATCACTTTCTTTTCTTTTTTTTTTTGGGGGGGGGGAGAGGTTTTTACTATAGGGTGTGTGCACTTGCCAGAAAGACAGAGAGAGACAGAGAGACAGAAAGTGAGAAATCACCCCCCAGGGGGATGGCCACGCCGCAATCCTTTCTCCTCCATTTTCCTCTCAGGATCTTGGGCATGCACGCACACATGCCTGGCGTGAGTTTTAACCTGCCAGGTCTGGGACTCGAACTGTGGTCGATTACATGGGAATCCAGTGACATAACCATTATGCCATCTCTGGTCCCTATAGATTTCAATTTTATTGAGCTATTTAGATCCTCTTTGTCCCAGTCTGTTGCAGTGATGCCAATCTGTCTTGAATTTTGTATTTGTGAAAGAAAAAGAATGATTCTCTAAGGCGTGTCTGATCTTACATGTCTGTGACTTTTTTCAGGCCTGGCTCTACCACAGTATCCGATTATCCGATAGACTAACAAAGTGAATGTACATAGTCTAATATAATACACAAGGCATTAGCAATTCAGAATATCTTGTTTAAGAGACAATTTCAAGGGGCTGGCAGGTGGCATGGTGGATAAGGTGCTGGACTCCCACATGGCAGACTGTGGTTCTAATCCCGGACCTGGTGGCTTGCTTTCTCACTTTCCCACTCTCTCTCTGTGTCCCTCTCTGGTCGAATTAAAATAAATAAATAAATAAAGTTAAATAAAATAATCCTTTTTTTTAAAAAAAGAGGCATTATCAAACTTGTACGTGATAGAAAAATAAATGACTCTTTTTATGTTATCACAAGTAAGTTCTGAATAAATTCTAAAATGCACATATAACATAAAAATCTTAGATGTTTATACAGTCATTACCTTCTTATGCAATTTAGCTTGTGACAAGTTAACCAGCTGACTAACCCCTGATTATTAAAAAAAAAAATTGATTCAAGATTAGAAATTGCCTTTCTGTTCAAACATTTATGATATATAAATTTCATGTATAGACGCTATTCAATTATTCATATAGTTTACACTGTTCATAGATTTTTAAGAGTTTTTTATTTTAAATTTTTCTCTCTTGAGTCCTCTTCAGTTGACTTGGAGACTTTAAAACCTTCCATAGAATAAGTAATATGTATTAGTTATTTGTCTGCATCTTTCTGGATTGAGTCCTGTCTGATGGGAGAAACACTCTTTTTGCCATTTTACAAGGAATAAATCCTAAGGTATAAAATAATAAACTGTCTCTCATAACAAAGAATATTATAGTCTCAGCTTGACAATAAGCTAGCATAATCCAAACGTTGAGAACACAACAAAATTCATAGATAGGTAAGTATCAGTCCACAGAGTTCTTTGAGTTTTCGTTTTTATTTTGTAAATAAATTAGGATGCAGTCTGAAACGTAAGTTAAGAACAAATGGCCATCAAAACAACTTCCCATGGAATATTTAGGAAAGAGTTGTGATGAATATAGGAAAATGCCCATTAAAGATAAATTTCTCGTAAACGTGAGTCCTAAATATTGAAGTTACATGTTGGGGCCGGCAGGTGGCATGGTGGGTGAGGGTGCCAGACTCCCACGTGGCTTACCACGGTTCTAGTCCTGGACTTGGCAGCTTGCTTTCTCACTTTCGCCCCCTCTCCCTCTTTCTCTCTCTCACACTCTGTCCCTCTCTGGTCAATTAAAATAAATAAATAAAGGTAAATAAAACAATTTTTTTTCTTTTTTTGAGAGGTTTTTACTATAGGGCGCGTGCGTTCACCAGACAGACAGAGAGGACAGAGAGATAGAAAGCGAGAAATCACCCCCCACAGGGGATGGTCATGCCGCAATCCCTTCTCCTCCATTCTCCTCTCGGGATCTTGGGCACGCACGCACGCACACGCGCCTGTTGTGAGTTTAAGCCACCGGGTCCAGGACTCGAACCACTGTCGACTACGTGGAAGTCCAGTGACATAGCCATTACGCTAACTGCTGGTCCCAATAAAACAATTCTTTAAAAAAAATAATGAAGTTACTTGTGAAAGGAACTCTTCTAAATTGATCAGAGCTTAAAAAAAAATCAGGAAAATGTACTGCTTTGTTATGAAAAATAGTTATGGGGAACCAGCAGTTAGCGTAATGGCTATGTCACTGGACTCCCACGTAGTCGACCGCGATTCGTGTCCCGGACCCGGTGGCTTAAAACTCACGCCGGGCGCGTGTGCGTGCATGCCCAAGATCCCGAGAGGAGAATGGAGGAGAAGGGATTGCGGCGTGACCGTCCCCCCTGGGGGGTGATTTTTCACTTTCTGTCTCTATGTCTCTCTCTGTCTGTCTGGCGAGCGCACGCACCCTATAGCAAAAATCTCTCTCTCTCAAAAAAAAAAAAATAGTTATGCAAATATACCAAAATATGTGCCAAGAGGAGGTTTTCATTTCAAGGCTTATTGTACAATTTCCAGGTAAGTATTGTTTGCAACAATTGGGCCAGAGGTACTAACCAGCACTAGAAATGTGGAAAATGGCTTCCCCACAAAACTGCAAAGAATGATCTGAGTAATTCACATTGCCCTTTTTGGGCTGTAGAATTAAAAATATCTGATGTGTCGTATTTATATCATCAGGGGTTTCTCTTCATATTGTTATCAATTCAAGATAACATTTTGTCTCTGGTCGCCCACATTTATAAATGACAATACATTTTGGTGCCAGGTGCAAGGGAATTCCAACGCTAAGATCCAAGTTGGATTTTTTTTTTTCCTGGCCAGGCCAAGAAACTAAACAAACCTAGTCATCCAGAAAGGGGATCTTTTGGATCCGTTTCCTTTAAGAGTGCAGTATATATGATAATGACTTCATTGTCATCAAATAGAATACAATTAATTTTATTTTTTAGTATGTTATCAGCAAGCAAACCACCAGTATTAGCCTGATACCATCTGGGAGTGACAGTTTCCTTATTACAAAATATGTAAAAATATGGATTCCCTTAAGGAATCTGTTGCATTGCATCTGCTCAGATTTTTGTTATATGCTAATGATTTTAACCCAGCATATGAAGCATGCAAAAAAAAAAAAAAAAAAACACTGAAAATTTTCAGCTAAATTACTTGTTTCACATTTCAAGTGTCTTGAAGACGAAGAAAGCTGCATATGCAGTTTTAGCTACAGGGGAGTGGGAAAAAAAAAAAAAACAAAAAAAAACAAAGAAAGGATGGAACACCTCTCTTCTTACCTGATGTTTAGTCATCCTGTCTCTGTCTCCAGAGAGAGTCTGACCGTCCACATAATTAAGACCACTTGATAATGCGAGGGAGGGGTGCAGAGTGGGGTTGTCTAATGCTAACTCCCTCACGCGCACTGGTGATGGTAAAGAGATTCCGACAGATAAGACAATGATTATCCGTTTAGCTGTGTTCCTAAGATATTAGACAATCATGGTGATTAAAAGGAGCTATTATAATTATGAAACCATTCTCTAAGACGTGTTTCTTTCCTTTCCATCCCTGGACCTTGTGTCTTTTCTCACCTTTTCTTTACTCAGATGTGGAAAATTCATTGGAATGAATTCCGCCTCTTAATGCAAGAGAGTGCTTGGGTGTGAGCCAAGACCATGTGCTCAGATTTCAAATGCGGGCAACCGTGGAGGGGAAAGACCTGCTCCTGAAAGAGACCCGAGTCGTAAGCTGAATTAGGCTTGCAGAGTAATTCCGGGGCAGAGGTTGTATGTTGGGGTGTTGCATCTTCTGTTTGATGATGAAGAGCTATAGCTTTAGGCAAGCAGAATTTTCACACGTGCGAAAGAAACAATTTGGTATGAATTGCTTCCCCGTGTATGTAAGTCCCGAGGCTCTGGGACTGAAATATATTAGGCATTACTTTGTCATTAACATCATCTCGACATTTGTCTGTGTATTAAGTTTTAAAATCATTACGTTCATCATTTATATATGTTTATATATTATATATATACATATATACATATATATACATATATACATACATATATATATGTGTGTGTGTGTGTATATATATATATATATATATATATATATATATTCATGACAACTGATACTTTCTCATTCACATAATGTCACTGGCCCAATGTCACCTTGTAAAAAATGGAATAGATGTAATCTCTATAATGCTATAATGCATAATAATGCTGAAATTTCTTGATAATATAAACAGTATTGGCTTCCCATATACAAAATAGTCTTCAAAGAGGTGGAGTATTTGAAAAAACAGGCTGATACCATTAAACAAGATGATGATTCAGTAAGGTAATACCATATATATAATATATATGTGTATATGTATATATATATATATATATATATATATACATATACACACACACACATATATATATTACCATTTAAAAACTGTTGTGAATTTATTTATTTATTTATTTATTTTAGAATTTCGCCATAGGGTATATGTGTTCACCAGAGAGAGACAGAGAGATAGAGAGCAAGTGAGAAATCAAGTCTCTGGGTCTGTGACTCAAATCGCAGTCAGCCATGTGGGATCCAGCCACCCTAACCATTGTGCTACCTGCTGGCCCAGAAAATACCATACATATATTTTTTTCTTTTTTTTTTGGAGAGATTTTTCACTATAGGACACGTGCGCTCGCCAGACAGAGAGAGACATAGAGACAGAAAGCGAGAAATCATCCCCCAAGGGGGATGGTCACGCCGCAATCCCTTCTCCTCCATTCTCCTCTCGGGATCTTGGGCACGCACGCACACGCGCCCGGTGTGAGTTTTAAGCCACCGGGTTCGGGACGTGAACCGGGGTCGACTACATGGGAGTCCAGTGACATAGCCATTACGCTAACTGCTGGTTCCCCATACATATATTTTTTTAAGTGTACTTTTTTTTTTTTTTAAGAGAGATTTTTGCTATAGGGTGCGTGTGCAAGAAATCATCCCCCAGGAGGAATGACCATGCCACAGTCCCTTCTCCATTCTCCTTTTAGGATTTGGAGCATGCTTGCACACGCATCCAGCATGAGTTTTAAGCCACCGCACCCAGGATTCGAACTGAGGTCAACTATGTGGAAGTCCAGGGATGTAACCATTATGCCATCTGCTGGTCCCCCTTAAGTGCATCTTTTATAATCTTTTCAGGCTTCATGGAATGAGTGTCTTATGGGGATTGCACTAATATAAAAGTTTGGATCACATTGAGAAAATCAGTATCTACAGTCTAAGAAGACTTCTGCACATTCTATTGATTATACTTTTAAAAAAAAGTTAAAAATGCAATAAAACAGAAATGCATTTCTTCCTTAGCAGCCCAGCACAGAACTATTTTTTTTCTTTTTTCTTTTTTAAAGAACTATTCATTTATTTAATTTCATTTGTTATTAGAGAGAAAGGGAAAGTGAGAAAGCAAGTCGCCAGGTCCAGGATGCGAACTGTGGTCGGTCATGTGGAAATCCAGTGCCTTTATCCATGCCACCTGCCGGCCCCCAGGACTATTTTTTTTTCATCTGTTATGCACTATAGTTCCATGTCCAATTGGCTGCTGATTTTAGTCTTGTTTGTGTGGATGATTTAGATTCACCTGGATTCATCAATACATTTATACACCGAAGTGTCATAATAGAAAATGACGCTTTATGATATGATTTGAAGATTAGGCACTGCCTAAATGACCCTCCCAGTAAGAGGATAGCTTTGAATATCCTGTAGAGCAAAGAAGAGTTGGTAGGATATCGAGAGAAGCTATTTGGTGGAAATAAAAAATATATATTTTTGCAGCTCTTCAGATAAAATAGTACTTTGTTATTCAGAAGTAACTCAGGAAATTTTATAAATAATTTTAGAAAGGAACAGAGTATGGTGGTTAAGGTGTTTGACTTCTCCATGACTAACTGTGGTTCGAGTTCTGGACCCGGTAGCTTGAAAATCATGCTGTGTGTGTGTGTGTGTGTGTGTGTGTGTGGAGTGTGTGTGTGTGTGTGTGTATGTGTGTGTGCATTCCCAAAATCCCAGAAGGAGAAGGGGCTGGGGTGTGGCCATCTCCCCCAGGGGGTAATCCTCACTTTCCCTCTCACCTTCTCTGTCTCTCTCTGGTGAGAACACACGCTGTATGGGGGGAAAATAAGGAACAGGAACATAAAAAAAAGATAGTTTTGTTTGTGATTGCTTCAGACACACTAAGAGGTGAGAATCCTCTTCTCCTAAGTAGACACAGTGTAAGGTACACATCTCCTAAAGAAGACTGGTGGGAGGGAACCAGCAGTTAGCGTAATGGCTATGTCGCTGGACTCCCACGTAGTCGACCGCGGTTCGCGTCTCGGACCCGGTGGCTTACAACTCACGCCGGGCGCGTGTGCGTGCGTGCCCAAGATCCCGAGAGGAGAATGGAGGAGAAGGGATTGCGGCGTGACCATCCCCCCTGGGGGGTGATTTCTCGCTTTCTGTCTCTATGTCTCTCTCTGTCTGTCTGGCGAGCGCACGCGCCCTATAGCGAAAAACCTCTCAAAAAAAAAAAAAAAAAAAAAAAAAAGAAGAAGACTGGTGGGAACAGCAGATGGCGTAAGTTGCAGAACTCTCACATGGCTGACAGCAGTTCAACTCCTGGACACAGAGGCTTGAAACTCACACCGGGCACGTGTGTGTGCATGCCCAAACATCCCAAGAGGAGAATGCAAGAGAAGAGCCATCCCTCCTGAGGAGTAATTTCTCTATTTATGTCTCTCTGGTGAGCGCACATGCCCTACAGCAAAAAACAGAGTGGTTATCTGCAAACATCTCAGTATCTCATGTGTTAACGATCTTGGAACCTTATATCCAGTCATAAATCTCTTTTCGTTAATGCCAATTTATTTCTTGAGAACTTGAGCAAGACCAAGCTCCACACTGAATGCTTTAATCGCATTTTCTCGGTCAATGCTTGCAATGTTTTGGGATAGCCATCTTTTTCTTTTTTAAAAAATTCTTCCATGAGAAAGACAGAGAGAGCGAGACAGACATACAAAGACTAGTGCCTTTAATGGGAGTCTGAGGCCATGATTCCCTGCAGCCTTCCCGGTCAGACAGCATATAGGCCATTGGGTACAGATCAACTGAGGAACCAGCTTTGTAATCTTCAGATAGGTTTCACTTTAAACCCATTTTGCTGGCCAGCAAACCGAGAGTTGGAGAGTTGAAAAAATGCCCCATGGTTTAGTGGGTATCTACAAGAACGGAGCTCCGTTTCCATCTTCAGTTCCAGCTCCTAACCACTGCAGAGCACAGGGTACCTCCTGGAATCTTCAGTCACCATTTTTGTTGGGAAGAGTTGAAGGCTTTAGAATGTTTGCTATGGGGGAGGGGGTTCTACTTAAGATCTATTTGAAAACATAAACAATTCTATGTGAAGGCCCATAGATGGTGTCGTGGTTACGTCACTGGACTCTCAGATGGTTGACCATGGTTTGAGTCTTGGTCCCCATGACTTGAAAATCACGCCGGGTGCATGTGCATGTGTGCCCAAGAGCCCAGGAGGAGAATGGAGGAGAAGAGATTGCGGTGTGGCCATCTCCCTGGGGAGTAATTTCTCACTTTCTCTCTCACTGTCTCTCTTTCTCTCTCTTTCTCTCTGGCAAGCCCATGCACCCTATGGCAAAAATCTCTTTAAAAAAAATTCCATGCGGAGGAGTTTTCTCTGCAGTATTCACTTTGCACTATTTCTAAAGGAATTACCTCTTAGGTACTTAAATCTTTGCTTAAACTGACCTGGTATCAAATGTCAATCCCCTAGCATTAATATCATTTCAAGGTAGCATTCTGTTTTAGAAGTTCTCTGGGATTTCTTTGAGCCTTACCTTTAACTTTTATGCAAAAGCGTTAGGGAGAGTCCATTTCACACTGTGGGCCTTCCATGTTAATATTCTGTTCTGTTGATTTTAGATTTGAATGCTAATTGATAGGGACCAGGAAGAAGAATTATTGCTTATCATCTTAAAAGCTCAAGATTTTTCATGGTACAACTAGTCACCCGTGTGAACATGGGGCTGAAAGGGGAGTTTGTGATGGATCACAATAAGTCGGAATGTTCTCAGGTCTATCTAGGAACAGATTTAAATACTTCTTACTATTTCTTACCGCATGTTGTCAGTAGACTTTAAATAAAATGAACCTGGAGTGTAGCTTTGAACTTGGTTAGCCAGGGGAGCTTAGTAGAACTTAATTGATGAACTTGCAAAAGGGAGTTCAAGTGGGTGAAAATAAAATGAAAAAATATGGCCACATGGCACTTGATAAAGTCTGCCTTTTAAATAATTCAAAAGATGATGGGGCCAGCAGGTGGCATGGTGATTAAAGGCACTGAAATTCCTATATAGCCAACCGCAGTTTGAATCCCAGACCTGGCAGCTTGCTTTCTCGCTTTCCCTTTCTCTCTCTCTCTGTCTCTGTCTCTGCCTCTGTCTCTGTCTGGTTAAAATAATAATAATAATAATAATAATAATAATAATAATAATGATGATGAAGAATGGAATTAAATAAATAAATAATTCTTCAAAAAATAATTCAAAAGATGAAACATTACTTTTCCCTTTACTCCTTGATAGTATGTTCTTATAGATAAAAGGTTATTTGTATTTGAAATGAATATCTATTCAAATGCTATAATTTTATTTTATTTATTTCTAAAATTTGTTACAGGGTGCATACACTCACTGGAGAGAGACAGAGAGGGAGCAAGAGTGGGGGGAGTGAGAAAGCACCCCCCACCCCCCAGAGGCGATGGCCACACTGCAATCCTTTCTCCTCCATTCTCCTCTTGGGATTTGGGGCAAACTCGTCCAGAGGTCTGGAGTGTTTTTGAAGCTGCCAGGGCCAGGACTTAAACCGCATACCTGCTCATTTGAGATCCAGCCGCTTTAATCACCACACCACCTGGCTGGCCCTAATTTTGTTTTGTGAAAACCTGGGAGAGGAATGGATAGAAAGAGTTACCGAGAAAGTTACAAACTTCAAAAAGTCACTTGCTATGGCCATTTTTAAGTTCAGGAAGCTCATTCCTTTGGTCCAGTGGTTGATAAAGGCTCTCTATTTTGTTTGATCAACGACCACACCTTCTTTGTCCAATGGTTCAGGAGAGGAAGGGGTAGTTACTGACCTCTTCAGGGGTGTGTGCTAGTTTTTGTTATTATTTTGCTTTTATTTAGTCATTCTTTTTTTTTTCTTGCTTTGTTTTTCTTTTCTTCATCTTCTTTTTTAACTGCATTACACCTTTCTTTCTAGAATAATTTAGCAAGTAAAGTTGGAGGTGGCAAAGTGATTTCAAGCACACATTACTATCCCTATGTATTAGATTTCAAAGATGAGAGATTTGTGGGGCCAGCAGGTGGAATGGTGGTGAAGGCACTGGATTCTCACATGGCTAGCTGTGTTTCGAGGCCCAATCTCGGCGGCTTGAAAATCACTCTGGGTGTGTGTGTGTGTATACCCAAAATCCCAAGAGGAGAATGGAAGAGAAAGGACTGAGGTGTGGCAAACCCTCCTGAAGGGTGATTTCTCACTTTCCTTCTCTCCGTGTCTGTCTCTCTCTGAAGAGTACATGCGCCCTACAGCAAAAATCTAAATAAATAAATAAGATGAAAGATTTTGCAAACGCTACTATTACTGTATTAATTTCCTAATACCCAAAAGTAATCGTTCAGATTATTTAACAATATATTTATTTTAACTCCCTTTTGAGCTTTTTTTTTAAAAAAAAATTTGGAGTCTAATCTCTCATAAGTACCTGCTCCGTTATTCTCGAGAACGAACACGCTTACTCCATGTCAGCCTCCAAGTTCGGTCCATCACCCCCAGGAATCAATTCTATGAACCTTTTCAGCCTTGGTGATGACAGCCATGACACTCTTACTGTTTGGGGATTTGAACTAATAGGACAATCAGGATACATTCCTTTTCATCTTTGCCTCCCATAATTTTCTTTAGTAGAGGTCTTGTCAAAAAAAATGCTTGATTTTTCTTCTCCAATTAGAGGTCTTCAAAGGCGAGAAAATGAGATTTGGAGCCTGGGTTTCCTAGCAAATGCTTCTTGGACCACAGCGGCTCCAGCTTTTGAAGTCCACTCTGCCACCTCTTGTGGCTATAACCCTCTTAATAGCAGCATTAGCTATTTCAGCCCCATTTTCTGACAGTCTTGGTGGAGAGAGTGAGGGAAAGGCTTTCATGTAAGACTCAGCTCCCCTGTTACCCTGCTTGAAAGATAAAAATACTTTTTATGTGTCTGGTCTTGGTATATACATGGGACTTCAGGCTTGCTGCTTAGTAAGCAGAAATGGCCCTTCCTGAATCTTTCTGTGTTTCACGTTAATTAATAGAGATTAGAACACTAAACGACTCATTTAAAAGACCTTAGACCCAGATTGAAGTCCAAAGATTCCAAATAACAAATTCTTTCTATTTCTAGCCACAAACAGCTTGCAGATGAGGTGAAACTGTATTAAAGTCATATGTTCTTACAGCTTCAGAGGAAAAAGAAACATATTGTGTATTTATTTTAAACATGAAAAAAAAATGGGACCAGCAGTTGGCGTAATGACTATGTCACTGGACTCCCATGTAGTCGACTGCAGTTCGAGTCCCAGACCCGGTGGCTTAAAACTCACGCTGGGCGCGTGTGCGTGCGTGCCCAAGATCCCGAGAGGAGAATGGAGGAGAAGGGATTGCAGCGTGACCATCCTCCCTGGGGGGTGATTTCTCGCTTTCTGTCTCTCTGTCTCTCTCTGTCTTTCTGGTGAGCTCACGCGCCCTATAGCAAAAACTTCTCAAAAAAAAAAAAAAAAAAAAAAAAAAAAGAGCTATTGGTTCATAAGAGATATTAAAGATTAAGGAAATTCTAGCCAGCCCATGGCATGGTGGTTATGGAGAATGGATTTCATATGGCATGACCAACTGTGAGGTTTGAGTCCTGGACTTGGTGGCTGGAAAACCACCCTGGGCACCTTCTCATGCATGCCCCAAATACCGACAGAATGGAGAAATGGACGAGAAACGATTGCAGTGTGATCACATGTGGGGGGTGGTTGGGGTGGGGGTGCTTTCAGCCTCTCTCGTCTCTATGGCAATGAAAAAATATAAGAAAAGAGAAAGAAAGAAGAGTAAGACGTGATTGACAAACATACTTTGCAACTTCACTCCAGCTAGAAACAATCTGTAGTACCCTAGCTTTGTTAGAAAATACACCCAAGGGGCCAGCAGATGGCGTAATGGTTACGTTGCTGGTCTCCCATGTAGTTGACTGCCGTTGGAGTACCCGGACCTGGCAGCTTAAAACTCATGCCAGGCATGTGTGCATGCATGCTCAAAATCCCAAAAGGAGAATGGAGAAGGGATTGTGGTGTGGCCATCACCCCTGGGGAATAATTTCTCACTTTCTGTCTCTCTGTCTCTCTGGTGAGTGCACGAGCCCTGTAGCAAAAATCTCTTTCTCAAAAAAAAAAAAAAAAAAAAAAATGCACTCAGTTGGGGCCAACAGGTGGCATAATGATTAAGGTGCTAGACTCCCACGTGGTGGACTATAGTTTGAGTCCCAGACCTGGTGGCTTGAAACTCACACTGGGCACATGTGTGTGCATACCCAAAATCCTGAGGGGAGACTGGAGGAGAAGGAATTGCAGTGTGGCCATCCGCTCCTGGGGGGGGGGGGGGGGTGATTTCTTTCTTCCTGTCTCTCTCTCTCTCTGGTGAGTGCACACGCCCTATAGCAAAAATCTCTCTCGATAAAAAAATTAAAATGTACTCAGAGGTCATTTCTCACTTTTTCTCTCTCAGTCTCTCTCTGTGTCTCTCCAGCAAGTGCACGTGTCTTATGGCAAATCCTCCCTGGAGAAAAAAAAAGAAAAGGGGCAAAAAGGCCTTCAGTGAACTTGACAATACAAAAGGATTCACTTCCACTCCAAGCACAAGCATTGTAATTCCTCTGTAGAACTCAGCTTTCTTTTATGTGACATAAACAGCAAACACAAGAGTTTTTCTCCTGTGAACTTGGGGGAACAAAATAACTTTAAAACAAAACGTAGTAGACTTATGTGGCTTATGTAACATTATAGAACTGACAAAGTTCCCCTTTTCTGTATGCATCCTTCTTATTCTATTGAAATTTCTTTTTTTTTTTTTTTTCTTTTTGGAGAGGTTTTTGCTATAGGGTGTGTGTGCTCGCCAGAAAGACAGAGAGAGACAGAGAGACATCACTCCCCCCCAGAGGGGATGACCATGTCACAATCCCTTCTCCTCCATTCTCCTCTCGGGATCTTGGGCATACACGCACACGTTCCTGGCGTGAGTCTAAGCCACCGGGTCCAGGACTCGAACCACGAATGACTACATGGGAGTCCAGTGACATAGCCTTTATGCTAACTGCTGGTCCCCGGACCATTTTGTCTTTCATCGAGCCATAGTAGAGGTTTAACACCGCCTTAGAGCAGTTATATTTATTTATTTATATTAATTCATTTATTTTGAATTTTTTGAAAAGTTTTCTTTATTATTATTATTATTTATACATTCAATCGCTATACATCATTTAGATTTTTTTTTGAGAGGTTTTTGCTATAGTGCGCGTGCACTTGCCAGAAAGACAAAGAGACAGAGACAGAAAGCGAGAAATCACCCCGCAGAGGGGATGGCCACGCAGCAATCCCTTCTCCTCCATTCTCCTCTTGGGATCTTGGGCACGCACGCACACGCACACACACACACACACACACACACACACACACACGTGCCCGGCATGAGTTAAGCCACCGTGTCCGGGACTCGAACCGCGGTTGGCTACATGGGAGTCCAGCAACATAGCCATTACGCTAACTGCTGGTCCCCATCATTTAGATTTTAAAGAGACTTTACCCAGCATGAACATTCAAAATGCAATCGAGGAGAGTGGCTTATCTATTTCAAAAGAGATTTGGAAGAAATTGCCAAAGAGGTTTTTTTTTTAGAGAGATTTTCTGCTATAGGGCATTTTCTGCTATAGTGCTCGCTGGAGAGACAGAGAGAGAGAGAGAGAGAGAGAGAGAGAGAGAGAGAGAGAGAGAGAGAGAGAGAGAAGATGGTGAGAAATCACCCCTCAGAAGGCAGGGGGGCAGGGGAATGACCATGTTTCTGTCCCTTCTCCATTCTCCTCTTGGGATTTTGGGCACATACTCACATGCACCTGGCATGAGTTTCAAGCTGCTGAGTCTGGGATTCAAACTGATTGGCCCTGTGGCAGTCCAGCACCTTAATCATTACGATTTCGAACAGATGCAGAATCTGATTGCAGTTCCAGTAGAGACCACCAGAGGCAGCACTAGCCTCAGACCCGGCTGCATCATGGTTGGGAATCTGAGGTTCCTGACTTATGACCCAGACAGACACCTGTGACCCTAGACAGAAATGCACACCACCAAGCTGCTGGAGAAACCTCGATCCTTTACTCCTCTTCCATTTATCTGCTCCTCGATCCCCACCTCCAACCCTCCAAAAGCCACACGTGTGTAAAATGTATTCATGTACCCCATGCTGTGTATTCTGTTTAATAGACACCTATCATCCCCTCACCCTTTTTTATTTGATTTGACTTGATTTGAGGCTGTTTGGACAGGCACCAAGCAAAACGCTCTCAGTGAAGTGTCAGGTGGAATCAGGGTGATGAATGTTGCACTCTGGGGCTTTCTAACTCTCGGGGTGCCACGCTGACAGCATTGTCTCTCTCAATTACAACTTCCACTATGCGTTCTCTGAAGTCTGCGTGCAATGCCAAAGCCAATCTCATACCTCTGAGAGCTTCTGTTCTAATAAAGACATTCTGGGCTCCTTGGAAGGAAGAAATCAAGAGGTTTCAAAGCTGGAAGTTTTGTCAAATTTCAAACATTTTCCTTTCGGTTTACATTGATTTCTTTCCGAAGAGAAAGAGGACCCTCCACAGGGTCTCATAGCGTGCTAATTCCACCTGCCTCTCATCCCTTAGCCGTTGAAGCCAGCTCACTGGAACACATGGGTGGTGTGTACAGGTCAGCTGGGGAACAGAACTTACAATCTTTCAGGTGGAGCCAGTTTCATTTTAGCAACACAATTATCAC
Source organism: Tupaia tana (assembly GCA_026018925.1). Taxonomy (NCBI): domain Eukaryota; kingdom Metazoa; phylum Chordata; class Mammalia; order Scandentia; family Tupaiidae; genus Tupaia; species Tupaia tana. The sequence goes on along the minus strand of JAKSZU010000028.1, from coordinate 18,993,680 downwards.
TGTGCCACAAAACCAGCCCCAAATATATTAGGGCATTTGGGGACTTTGTTGGTTCTAACGACGATCTTGAAAGTTCTAAAATTGTGCCACCTACCGATACTAGAATGCAATTTTTAATGTGCAACTCATGGATGACTTCAGTTTAAAAATAGCCTCTGGGGCTGGCAAGTGGCATAGTGGTTGGGGTGCTGGACTCCCACATGGTTGACCAGGGTTCCAGTCCTAGACCTGACAGCTTGCTTTCTCGCTTTCCCTCTCTCTGGTCAAATTTTTAAAATTAATAAAAATAAATCAAATCAAATAAAAAAATTTTAACAAGCCTCTGGAACCATGAGCCTTTAATCTTCTTACACCAAATACTGATGTTTAGGCAGGATCCTTAGTATGCAAGAAAAAGACAATTACTATTACATATTGATAATGTTTGCACTTCTCAGTCCAGTTAATATACAAATAAGATTAGTTGGAACTTAGGTTTTCTTTTTCTTTTTTTTTTTTTAACTATTTATTTACTTTTATTCATTCACTCATTTTATTTTGATTTGACCAGAGAGAGACACAGAGAGAAAGAGAAGGAAAAGTGAGAAAGCAAGTCACTAGATCCAGGACTCGAACCGTGGTCAGCCATGTGGGAGTGTCCAGTCTTAACCACCACCCCACCTGCTAGTCCCAGAACTTAGGTTTTCAAGTCAGTCTGAATTCTCAATATTTTAAACCAGCCCTCTTTATCTCCCTCTCTCTTTTCTCTGTTTTTAAAATTTATTTTACTTATTTATTTTTTTAAGTTTTTGCTATAGGGTGCATGTACTTGCTAGAGAGAGGCAGAGAGGTACAGTAAGAAGGAAAGTGAGAAATCACCCCCCCCCCCCCCCCCCAGGGACAATGGCCACACCACAATCCCTTTTCTATTCTCCTCTTGTGATTTTGGGCACACACACATGCTCCTGACGTGACTTTCAAGTCTCTAGGTCAAGGGCTTCAAGTGAAGTATCAGGTTTAAATCTGTAATCATCTTTTATTCTCAATGAAATCTCTTACAAACAGTAGTCTGTCACCCAAGGTTTTAAGAATAGATAATTCAGTAAGATGGTGATTCCCTTTTCTTGTCATTGATTCGTGTTTTGTCTTTTTCCTTTTTTTTTTTAAAATTGAATTTTAAAACAGATGAAATGAATACATTGAAAATAAAGGTAATGGATTCTAAATTAGGATGCATTTAAACCGTAAAACACAGTAAGGTCAGGAAATATATTCAGTCAGACCTCTGCAGATCACTCCAAATGGAATGCCGGGGAAGTGGAAATGGGTTTCAAGGTATTGTTTTCATTTTCTCCATTTTTAGCTCATTATTCCATTTTATAATGTACCAGCATTTCCATGTTTAGAATAAGGTCACACCACAGCAAAAATTTTCAAAAATTTCAGAATCGGCCATTCTATAACCAGTTTAAATTGTATCCAAATAATCTTGCTACCCATTCTGATTCACAAACTGTAATGAATACTCTACCCTGTGAGTCGTATGAGTTTCGACAGTTTAGGTGATTCATGGCTTTAGATTTACTGGCCACTTGCTTGGTAGTCATATATTTGGGCACATACATCAAATCTTGTATAGGGAAGATGTTGTAAATCTGGGTTATATTCCTGAAAACCAGTCATTTAAAAAAAAGGTTTATTTTTTTTCCTATTGGAGAGAGAGAGACAGAGAGATAGAGAGATAGGTACCCCCCATAGGGTCTTCATAACACAGTCTACCTCCAGTCTCAGTCAGCCCAGATCAGGTACATGTACCTGGAGTGTTCTAGGAGGTTCTGGGATTCGAACCCAGGGACCTTTACTCATGTGCGTCCAGTTGTACTACCACTATGCCACCATCTGAGCCCTGAGACCGGTCCTGACATCATAAAAATAAATAAAACACATAGTTTGGACTTCTAATAAACGTGCCACCGTTCAGTTAATATAGTCAGGGTGCCTTAAAAGCTTTTTCGAGGGGATATTTTCAGCATAGTTGAGCTTGCTGATGACGTGCAAGGTTGCGGTCCAGGGAAACTGACTGGAAGTTGCAATTCTCCTTTTGCAGGAATTGTTCCCTCTTCCCTATCGGACATCATTTTGTTTTATTTTTTTCCTTAGAACGTTCTTGTGGCATTCAAGAATAGGGTCATCTCTTGCATTTAGACCCAGAACACAAAATTCTATGTCCAATGTCCATCTTTCATTCATGAGCATTTGCTCAGTTTCATCACCTTTTGTTTCATTTTTGCTTTTTGGTTTATTGCCATAGGGTGTGTGTGCTCCCTGGAGTGATAGGATGTCCCCGCTGCAATTCCTCCTCCTCCATTCTCCTCTCAGGATTTTAGTCACTCATGCATAAGCATGTGACATGAGTTTCAAGCCACCAAGCCTGGGCCTCAAACTGTGGTCAGCCATGTGAGATCCAGCCACCTTAACCACTATGCCACCTGCTGGCCCCTTTCATCACTTTTTCATGCCTATGAAGGAATGCCTATGGATTTCATTAAATATTCAGAACATAAATCAAAATAAATCATCCTATCAGTAGTTTAAAAGTTCCGAGGGCAAATAAAATAGAAATGGACATACATTAACATCCAAGGGACGTATTTGTCCTGCCTGCAAACAAATTCAGGACCTCATTTATTTTTCCCAATATTCAGGAAAAGCATATTTTAGTAAACAAAAAGAGCTAATCATCATTATTTCCCTTTTCGATTGATAGAACAAAATGTTTTCAAATCTTTTCAGCTGTTTTCATGAAGACATGTCTATATGAGCAGATAGAATACAATAATTAAAAAAAGACAATAGAGTAAAACACATGAACAGATTTGAGAAACTTCTATATGCTAAGTCATCTGTGTGCATTTTCTACTTAATATTTACAATATTTCCATGTGGGAAGGTAATTATTATAATACCCATTTACAAAAGCTCAGAAACATTATATAAAATTGCTTAAGTGCAAATATCTGGTAGGTAGAACAGCCAGAATTTGAACTCTGGTTAGTCTGATTCCAAAGCCTTGAGCTACTATTATTATTAAAATCATGTAATAGGAGGGGAAAATGAGATAATTAATGTGTGTGTGTGTGTGTGTGTGTGTGTGTGTATGTATGTGTGTTTGTACACAGCCAATCCTAGCCATGCAATTTCCTGGATAGATGTTGAGCATTGGTACTTCGTTTTCTCATTTGTAAAGGCCTTTTTGCCCTGTGGAATAAAATACATTATGCATAATGGAAAGTTATTAATATACAAAACAGCCTGACTTCATTATCCTCATCAGCTCATAAGTATGTTTTTGTTAGAGCATTCACTTTAGTCCAAAATAAAGTAAGAGTAATAAGCAACTGAAAAAAGGAAAAGTATTATTCTCCTCGAGTTCACCACAAAAGATGCCATACATTTTGATGATATTATAAACTGTAACAAAGTCGAATAAATTCTTACAAAGTCTATGCATAGGTGTTTATCATATCGTAAAATAAATTTGTCCCCGAAGTTTATATTTTTGTTGAGTAGAGGAGATAAACATAGAATAGACCCCCTAAAAGGTCTAGGTCTAATCTACAGAACCTATGAATATGTTTTACTATTTTACATGGCAAAAGACACTTTGCAGATATGATGACGTTAAGGATGTTGAGATTAATTGTTTTGGATTGCCTTGGTGGGCTTAAGTAATCACAAAGTCCTTAGAGGAATTAGAGAAGATGGGCGACAGCAGGTGTCATGGTGGTTAAGGCGTTGGACTCCCACTTGGCCAACCACCCTTCGAGTCCTGAATCTGGAAGCTAGAAACTCACACCAGGCATGTGTGCGTGTGTGCCCAAATCCCAGGAGGAGAATGGAGGAGAAGAGATGGTGGCATGGCCGTCTCCCCCGAGGGATTGATTTCTCTCTTTCCCTCTCACTGTCTCTCTCCTTTCCAGTGAGTGCACATGCCCTATGGTAATAAAACCTTTAAAAAAGCAAAAAAAAAAAAAAAAAAAAAGAATTAGAGAAGACATAATGATGGAAACAGAATCAACGACTGATTGGAAATTGCTGCAGGCTTTGCTGGTGAGAGTAATGACCACGTCAGGAGGAGCAGAAGAGGCTTCTTCGAGCTAAAACATGCAAGAACATGGATTGTCTCCTAACCCTTTAGATGGAACTCAGTCTTATAGACTGACATCTTGTTTTATAGACTGACATCTTTTTTTTTTTTTTTTTTTTTTCTTGAGAAGTTTTTGCTATAGGGCACATGTGCTCGCCAGAAAGACAGAGAGAGACAGAAAGACAGAATGCGAGAAATCACCCACCAGGGAACATGGCCACGCCACAATCCCTTCTCCTCCATTTTCCTCTCGGGATCTTGGGCATGCACGCACATGTACCCAGTTGAATTTAAGCCACCAGGTCCAGGACTTGAACCGCAGTTGACTACATGGGAGTCCAGCGACATAGTCATTATGCCAACTGCTGGTCCCCCAACATCCTGATTTTTGACCTGGAAAAATCCATTTCAGACTTCCGACTTCCAGGATCCTAAGACAACAGTGTGCACTGATCTACATCACGGTGTTTATGTAATTTGTTACAGCAATGATAGTCAAATGAGGCAACAGGTAAATGGCAAAGGCATGGTTTTCATTCCAGGTACACTCTCTGGCTCCATGGGAGAAAATGATGCAATACCCACAGTATAATAGTAAATTAGTTTGAAGGCTCTTAGGTAGGTGCATCGCGTGAGTCTGCATTCCTTTTTTATTATTTACATTTAATCACTATATGTCTACAGCATAGAAAATAGTTTATACCGATGAGTCTTAGTCAAGTCATAGATATTAACATGTACATTATCATCAACAGATAACTTCCCAATTTTCATTTCTGTTAAATGTTATATTTTCCCCAATTCCCTCCCTCTCACCTCTTATTACCCCCCCCCCCCCCCATACTGCCTCTTTTATCAATACTTCCCCTCCCTGCTGTTACACTTTTCTAGCTCTCTAATTTTTAGTATACCATTCCTTCTAAGTGTATTTGATGTAATTAGGTCTAAGTGAGGATGGGAAGGGAAGGTTTGGGGCTTCAGAATTAAAGGTGTTTGGAGGGGCCAGCAGGTGGTACAGTGGATAAGGGTGCTGGATTCCCACATGGCTGACCATGGTTTGAGTCCCGGACCTGGCGGCTTGCTTTCTTGCTTTCTTGCTTTTCCTTTCTCTTTCTTTCTCTGGTCAAATTAAAAAATAACAATAACAAATAAAATTAAATAAATACATAATTCTTTTTAAAAAATTAAAAAATAAAGGTGTTTGCGACCAGCAGATGGCATAATGGTTAAGTTGCTGGACTCCCACATGGTCAACTGTGGTTCAAGTCCTAGACTCGGCAACTTCAAAGTCAGACTGGGTGCATGTGCGTGTGTGCCCAAAATTCTGAAAGGAGACTGGAGAATTCTGAAAGGAGACTGGAGGAGAAGGGATTTTGGCATGGCCATCCCTCCTGGGAGGTGATTTCTCACTTTATGATTCTCTGTCTCTATCTCTCTGGTGAGTGTACGTGCCCCTATAGCAAAAATTTATCTCTCCAAAAAAAAAAAAAAAAAAAAAAAAAAGAAAAGAAAAGAAAAAAAAGTGAGAGAATGAAAGCTATTTAAAATTTCCAAGACTGTCAGCCAGGGGAGGTGGGAAAGACGGCTGGATCTCACATGACCAATTGTGCCTTTTGAGTCCCTGACCAGTGACTTGAAAAACGAACCAAGGGCATGTGCATGCATGCCCAAAATCCTGAGAAGAGAATGGAAAAAAGGATTGAGACATAGTCATTTCCCCCTCAAGGAGTGCTTTCTTACTCTGTCTCCTCTTTCTCTCTCCCCCCCCCCCTCTCTCTCTGGTGAGTGCATGTGCCCTGTGGCAAAAACATATAAATAAATGAATGAATGAATGAATGAATGAATGAATGAATGAATAAATAAATAAATAATAAACCGACCAAGGCTGAGGCCTGAAGGAATTAGATGAGAGATGAGAGCTGGAATTAGAACAGAGAGAAGAACATAGACATGTAGCGTGGGGAGCTCTGGAGCAGAACTCTGGATAGAGTTTACAGTAGTCTTGATCCAAGAGAGACTTGCTTATACTTGAGATATTCCTAGTCAAAGGCCTAGGGTTGGCTCCCTTCATGTTTCTGTGTGAAACAGAGACAGAGCTTTGGTCTTCAGGTAGCCTTTAGGAAGGCAGGGAGTGTTCTCCATCACTCACCATCTCAGGGCCCTGTCCTTTGGGAATGGTCTTAACTGTTGGGATATGCATGACGGTTTACAGAAAGGTCTCTCGTCCTCGCACTATGACATAACAAACATTCTTCAATACAAAGCAGGGATTCTTTTTTCAGAGTAAGACTACTATACATACTAGAGTTATATAAAATAAAATCTAGGACTGGGGGTCAGCCTCTGGCATAATGGTTACATTGCTGGATTCACACCTGGTCAACCACGGTTTGTGTCCCGGACCTGATGGCTTCAAACTCTCTCCGGTTGCATGTGCATTCTCCCAAGAGGAGAATGGAGAAGGGATTGCAGCGTGGCCATCCCCCATGAGGGTGATTTCTTGCTTTCTATCTCTCTGTCTCTCTGGTGAGTGCACGTACCTTATAGCAAAATCTCTCTTAGAAAAAAAAAAAAATCCAGGACTATATGCATTTCTAAGTGCAAAGTTATTGGTAAAACCTAATAAGAGCTAAATGTTCTTCTTTTTTCAAATAGGCAAAATAGGTCCTATTTCAAAGTTTTGTACAAACTTTTAGTGGTTCTCATTTTTTACGTACTCAAAGAATGCATTTTTGAGGTACATTTTCTCATTGTTGGGTTTTAAAAAAATTGTAATCAGATTCTTAGTATAAATTAGTTAAGGGCCCAATCGATGGTGAGATTAATACCTTGTGGGACAGGGGCCAGCATGTGACATGGTGGTTAAGACTCTGGACTCCCACATGGCTGACCATGATTCAAGTCCTGAACCTGGTTACTTGTTTTCTGACTTTCCCTCTTTCTCTCTCTGTCTCTATCTCTCTCTGGTGAGTGCACATGCCTTACAGCCAATTTTTAAACATAATAATAAATAAAATTGAAGAAATAATTCTTAAAAAAAGCACAAAACCCTGTAGTGTATTTGCACATCATGGAATTCCATCAAATTGTTTCATAGTCTTTCCTTCTTTTCCTGATAAAATAATTGTATAGATTGGAGAATATTCTCTGGGTTATTCCTAATAATTCAGTCACATCGAGTCCATTTTAAGCTGTCATGAAGAAAATATACAACTCACACTTGTGAAAACTGTGTTGGCATTAATCACTCTTTTACACATCACTAAATATGTAAGAACAAACTCAGATATTTTGTTCTGTTGTAAGGTAAAACTTGCATTCATTTAGCAACTTAGTTTCATCTTATTTGTCCCTTGTTGGGGGGGGGGGCATGTAGATTTTACTACTTACGACATTACTCACTCAATTTATGGCTTACATGCGGCTGGCAGGTGGCGTGGTGGTTAAGGCCACTGGACTCCCACATGGCTGACTGCAGTTTGAGTCCCAGACCTGGCAGCTTACTTTCTCACATTTCTTTTCTTTCTCTCTATGTCTCTCTCTGGTTAAATTGAAAAAAAAAAAAAATAACAACTAATTGAATTAAGTAAATACATTTTTTAAAAAAAGTATTAACTTAAAAATGGATGGCTTACATAATTTTTCTGCCTTTCTATGGTATTTCACAATCAATTTAAAGATCTCATTACCAGATGTGATTCATGTTTTCAGCTTGTTAAAAACACTGAATATGGACCAGCAGTTAGTGTAATGCCTATGTTGCTGGACTCCCACGTAGTCGACTGCGGTACATGTCCCGGACCCTGTGGCTTAAACTCACACCGGGCGTGTGTGCGTGCGTGCCCAAGATCCCGAGAGGAGAATGGAGGAGAAGGGATTGCAGTGTGAACATCCCCCCGGGGGGTGATTTCTCACTTTCTGTCTCTCTGTCTCTGTCTGTCTGGTGAGCACACGTGCCCTATAGCAAAAACCTCTTCAAAAACAAAACAAAACAAAACAAAACAAAACAAAACCTCTGAATAAACCACTAGTAGAAATAGAAGCCAGTGGATATGCATTGCTTAAAGAGTAAAATACAAACAAAATATTCTTTGTGAATGCCATTCCTTTCTGCTTTCTGTATTCTCTTTATCTTTCTGTCAATATGTTTTATTTTGATGTCTGTTAAAATTTGGATACTCCATCCTATTCAATAGCACTTAAGAGTTCAAAACAAATAGCTTTATGTTTTTCAAGATATAACTTTCTGGTCATTAAAAAAAAGGATTATGTTAAAAATCCTGTCTATGGCATAAAAAGAGAATTTTGCAAAGCATTCTAGTATTATTCTTCAAGGGAATGACATGGTGTGTTGTAGCAGGCCATAAGGGGACAAGAAAAGCATGGGCAGAGGGCCAGAGTTTTGTGTTAACTTCAAGTGCAAAGGTGATTTTTAATGCTTCCACATCATTCATGAAATATTATGTATATAATTTGTCCTCACAATAACAAGTGTGCTCTCCAAGGAAACATTAAAATAAATAGCTTCTTTAACTCTTTGCTACCTTGACCGTATCTTATTTTGATGAACCCATAAAAAAGGGAAGGTAAGATTGATGTTGGACAGATCAGGAGGGCAATCATGTCGTTTATTACATATTTATGGCTCTGAAAGATCAAAGGATGTTTTTATGCACATAACTTGGCAAATGCGTCTTGCCACGTTCAGATATGTTCCAAGTGACTTCAGTGGGGAAGTGATCTGGCGCTTTGCCTATAAAGCTATTTGGCAAGACATTGAATGATGGGGGGCTGTGAGCGCCCAGGAACATACTGTATTATATGTATATGTACACACACTCTTCTATGTATGCACACATTCACGGGTATATAGGGAACGTGTGACTATATACACACTCGATGTAAATATGCTTCACTATCACATAATCACCGCCATGATCAGGAATATGCTGTGTACTTCGGAAGGACGGCGTTAGTCTGCCTTATTGCACCGATTTCAAGAAAATTGAAAGAAAAAAGTTACCCTTAGTACATTATGAGTTTTTAAATAATTTTTAAATGTTTAATAACGTTTAGTTTTTTTTTTTTTGCTATCATGCACATGTGCTTTCCAGATAGAAAGAGAGGAAGAGAGAGAGAAAGTGAGACATCATCCCCCAGGGGATAATTATGCCTTAATCTCTTCTCCCTCCATTCTCCTCTGGATTTGGGGGCACACACGCATGTGTACCTGGTGTGGTTTTCAAGCCACAGGGGTCAGGACTCGAACCGTGCGGTTGGTCATGTGCAAGTCTGGCGTCTTAATCACCATGCCACCTGCTGGACCAAGACACAATGGATTTTTCAATGCTTAGGTATTAATAGACACCTGGGCACTTTCAGTCTGAGAGTGTAACATCTAGAGGGATAGGCAGGTTGAGTCTCGTCAAGGGGAAAAGATGCAAATAGGACATAGAGCTTCTGCTTCACAAACTAGGACCTCAAAGCCTCCCCCATTCCACTCATCTTTTCCCCCTGTCTTCACCCCAGACAATATGGCTGTATGAATCTAGGCGTGTGCCTGGAGTTGAGGGAGATGAACTCCAAATATTCTTTTGCCATTGTGAATTTCTTTTTATTTTAAGAATTATTTTATTATTATTACTACTATTATTATTTTTTTAAAGATTTATTTTATTTAACTTTTTATTTACTTATTTTTAATTTGACCAGAGGGGAACAGAGAGAGAGAGAGAGAGAGAGAGAGAGAGAGAGAGAGAGAGAGAGAGAGAGAGAGAGAGAGAGAGAGAGAGAGAGAGAGAGAGAGAGAGAGAGAGAGAGAAAGTGAGAAAGCAAGACACCAGGTCCGGGACTCGAACCACAGTTGGCCATATGGGAGTCCAGCACCCTTAACCACCATGCCACCTGTCAGCCCCACTATTATTATTTTAAAATTTGCTATAGGACACATGCACTCACTGGAGAGAGGCAAAGAGAGAGAGAAAGTGAGAAATCACTCCTGGGGGGATAGCCATGCCATAATCCCTTCTCTTCAGTCCCCTCTCAGGATGCTGAGCACACACACACATGTGCATGCCCAGCATGATTTTTAAGCTTCCTGGTCTGGGAATTGAACTGTGGTCAGCCACGTGGGAGTCTAGCACCTTACCCACTATACCACCTGCTGGCCCCCTAGATATATTGTTTTTAGAGTTGATACTCCAAGGCCAGACAGTGCGATGCTGGTTAAGGTGGCTGGGTCCCACGTAGCTGACTGTGTAGTTCAAATCCTGGATGCTCAAAAAACATGCTGGGCTCTTGTGCATGTGTGCCCCAAATCCTAAGAGGACAGTGGAGGAGAAGGGATTGCAGTATGGCCATCTCCCTTGAAGGGGGGTGCTTTCTCACTTTTCTCTCTCTCTCTCTCTCTCTGTGTCTCTCCCTGGTGAGTGTGTGCACCTTATAGCAGATGCAAAAGAAAAAATAAAAAATAAATGGTGCTCCACATGCTGATTTACATCCGCAAAACATCTCTGCCGGAATGATCAAGTAAAAGCATTGAATGCAGACCAAGAATAAAAAAGACACACCAGATGTTGCATAGAGAAGAACCAGAAAGCTTTGGCATTAGCACTTTCGAATGAGGCAACTAGTACCATTTCTTAGGGCTACTTTTGTTTATTTATTTATTTTTTTAAAGGTTTTTTTTTTTTTTTTTTTTTTTTTTGCTATAGGGCGTGTGTGCTCACCAGACAGAGAGAGACAGAGAGACTGAAAGCGAGAAATCACCCCCTAGGGGGGATGGCCACACCAGAGTCCCTTCTCCTCCATTCTCCTCTGGGGATCTTGGGCACTCATGCACACGCACCCGGCGTGAGTTTTAAGCCACTGGTCCGGGATGCGAACCGCAGTCGACTACATGGGAGTTCAGCAACATAGCCATTACGCTAACTGCTGGTCCCAGGGCTAATTTTATTAAAACAAGGTGACCGAAAAAAAAATTAATTAAAAAATAAACAAGGTGACTGTTTTGCCTGATTTTTATTCTTTTTAAATTTTATTTACTTGATTATTTATTTATTTTCGTAGAGAGATTTTTGCTATAGCGCACATACGCTCACCAAAAGACAGAGAGAGACAGAGAGACAGAAAGCAAGAGATCACCCCCCAGGGGGATGGCCACGCTGCAATCCATTGTCTTCTCAGGATTTTGGGCATGCACACACATGTCCTTGGTGTGACTTTAAGCCTCCAGTCCAGAACTGGAACTCTGGGTGATTACATGGGAGACCCGTGATGTAACCATTACACCATCTGCTGGTCCCTCTATTTATTTATTTATTTATTTATTTATTTATTTATTTATTTATTTATTAAGGGTTTTGCCATGGGGGATGTGAGCTGGCCAGAGAGAGAGAGAGAGACAGAGAAGGAAAGTGAGAAATCACCCTGAAAGGATGATGGCTATGCTGCAATTTCTTGTCCTCCATTCTCCTCTTGGCATTATGGGCATGCATGCACACACACCCAGCATGATATTAAAGCCGCTCATTCTGGGACTCCAACTATAGTCGGCCATGTAGGAGTCTAGCACCTTAACCACTGCACCACCTGCTGGCCCCTAATTTTTCTCTTTCTTCTTTTTTTTCTTTTTACTTCTTTTTTTCCCCTTTCTCTTCCTTTCTTCTTTCTTTCTCTCTTCTTTCTTCCTTTCTTTCTTCTTTTTCTTTCTTTTATTAAAGCTTGAAATTTAAGAGAAAAATTTAGCAGACAATGTGGATGGCACCCTGAAATTTGGTGTTTCTTGCCTTCTTTGCTATTCACCAATGTAAAAGCTACATACGTACCTGAGATTTTTATCCCATGCATACTGCCTATGTATAGATGAGGAGTCTTCCAGAGGCTCATGAAAAAATGCACAGTATGAAAAAAACTAGGCATGGGGACCAGCAGTTGGTGTAATGGCTATGTCGCTGAACTCCCATGTAGTCAACTGCAGTTGAAGTCCTGGACCCAGTGGCTTAAACTCACGCGGGGTGTGTGTGCGTGCGTGCCCAAGATCCCAAGAGGAGAATGGAGGAGAAGGGATTGTGGCATGGCCATCCCCCCTGGGGGGTGATTTCTCGCTTTCTGTCTCTCTGTCTCTGTCTGTCTTTCTGTTGAGCACACACACCCTATAGCAAAAACTTTTCATAAACAAAACAAAACAAAACAAGGCATGGATTTCAAAGATTTTTTTTCACTGAAATAAACTCATATTTTCATTCCATTTTTCCATGATCTTTTGACGATCCTTGTATATTTTTAGGACTAAGTCAACCCTTTCAGACAGCCATAAAGGTCAAAATTTGTTTTTGCAATTCATTTTGTGTCTAAAGGATAAATCCAAGTCCAGGTTTGAAAACAAAATCTGTTCTTCAGATAGGGTAAGTAATTATCAATACTCATACTCGAGGTTCATAAGCTTGAACAAAACAATCTTAATTCCTGATTAAGATTTAATACAACTTGATTGATGCATAAAGGTGAAAAAGAAAGATGTCAAAACATGGTAATGTATACAGAAAACTGCCAACACTTTGGAGGGAATATCCGTATTACCTGGAGCAAGGGCAATTCAGGGTTTATCACTGCATGAATGTTGCTATTTTATATAAAAATATGTTAAAATACAAGGTTTTTCCTTTGTGTGTGTTTGTGGTGGGGTTCGCATGTGAAATGTGCTTTATGATGGGATTCTTTGTAGAATTGAAAAAGGTTAAAAAACTCTAGCTGGGGGACCAGCAGGTGGCAGGGTGGTTAAGGTGCTGGACACTCCCACATGGCTGACCACGGTTTGGTCCTGGGCCTGGTGGCTTGCTTTCTCACTTTCTTTCTCTCTCTCTCTTGCTGTCTCTCTCCTAGTCAAATTAAAATAAAATGAACAAATAAATAAAATTAAAAAAAATAAAAAAAAACTCTCACTGTTACTATTGAGTCATCAGAAAGTCATGACCCATTTTCACATAGAAAAACATGTCATGACAGGGCCAGCAGGTGGCTTGGTGGTTAAGGTGCTGGACTCCCACATGGATGACAGTGGTTTGAGTCCCAGACCTGGTGGCTTGCTCTCTCTCTCTCTCTATCCTTCTCTGGTCAAATTGAAATAAATAAATGAATAAATAAATAAAGTTAAATAAAATAATTTTTAAAAAAGAAAGAACATATCATGACTTCACCAATGACCCAATATTTACTGATTGAGTTTGTTGTTCTGAAAAATGATCACTTACAGATATAACTTTGGGGGCAAAAGTGTAGCAAAATATGTGTATAAGAACGGTATGTGCCCAAAACATGAAGTTTAATTATGTGGCCCTAACAGAATTAACCAGACATCGTATAAGTGAAAGTTTGAATTAGAAAAGTGTGACTTTCTCTCATTTCGTGTGACTTGAAATCATAACCCTTAAATAATGTCTCTTTTTAAAAAACAATGTTTTTAAAGGTTTTTGCCATAGGGCCCATGAGCTTGTCAGAGAGAGACAGTGAGAAGGAAAGTGGGAAATCACCCCAAGGGGAATGGCCATGCTGCCCTCCCTTCCCCACCATTCTCCTCTTGGGATTTTGGACACACACACACACACACACACACACACACGTACACCTGGTATGATTTTCAAGCTACCAAGTCTGGGACTTGAACTGTGTCCAGCCATGTGGAAGTCCAGGACCTTAACCACCACATACATATGTGTCCCTATTCCACAACTGGCTGAAGCTGGGGATGGATTATGGCTGGAGAATTCTGATGGTGGTGCTCTCTCTCTCTCTCTCTCTCTCCCCTACTCCCTCTCTCTCTCATTCATGGAAGAAAGAAATAAACTTCAAAAGAAAAATTAACCCAATTCCTCACAAAAGTGTTTCAAATCAAGTAGGTTAAGTAACAGGACTGAATTTCTCTCTTTTTATCTCTCTTTTGCCTGTTTAAAAATACTGAATTCAAGATTCTGGGTAAGTAAAGGTGTTGGATCTAGAGTGAGATTTTAATCATAGGTACGGACACTGTTAAACCAACCAGGAGAAAGTTATCAATGTTGCCTTCTTCTTCCTCCTCTTCCTCTTCTCCTTCTTCTTCTTCTTCTTCTTCTTCTTCTTCTTCTTCTTCTTCTTCTTCTTCTTCTTCCTCTTCTTTTTTTTTTTTTTTTGAGAGGTTTTTGCTATAGGGTTGTGCTTGCCAGACAGACAGAGAGAGACAGAGAGACAGAAAGCAGGAAATCACCCCCCAGGGGTATGGCCACACGGCAATCCCTTCTCCTCCATTCTCCTCCTGGGATCTTGGGCACGCACGCACACGCGCCCAGCGTGAGTTTAAGCCACCGGGTCCGGGACGCGAACCGTGGTCAACTACATGGGAGTCCAGCGACATAGCCATTATGCTAACTGTTGGTCCCCTTTTTTCTTTTAAGGAATTATCTGTTCCACTTTATTATTATTATTATTATTATTATTATTATTAATTTGAACAGAGAGAGACAGAGAAAGAGAAAGAGAGATAAAGAGAGAGAGGAAAGTGAGAAAGCAAGCCACCAGGTCCAGGACTTGAACCACAGCCGATCATGGGAATCCAGCGCCCCAACCACCACGCCACTCGACAACCTCAATGTCCTCCCCTTAGTCTATCTGGGCTATTCTAAAATTGAATACCTGGTCAACTAGCCTAGAATCATGTTGCATAATTCTGGAACTGAGAACTGTTCAAGAGAAAAGGTTCTACAAAATCATGTGGCGGAAACATTTGAAGGCCGTTTGTCTGTAAGTGACTTTATGCTCACCTGAGTTAAGTATTCTCTGATCTCGAAATTTGCAGGGAGGTGGAAAACAATTCTGTTTACTGAAGAGAAGTTATGAACAAACATTGGCAAAGACTATTAAAGGGAAACGCATGCAATGTTTCACAGTCTCAAGGTGCCCAATACTATGAGGATTGAATTGAACCAGGAAAAATGATCACAATATGAGTGTTAGTCCCCTCCCCCCTTTTGGTCACCTGCTGACAAATGAAAACCCTTAGCTCAAAGGTCTGTCACTACCAACATTTTTGTAATTCCCAATCATTGATGCCTGAGAAAGAAACAAAGAAATGTATTGGATAGTAGGGAGGATAAATGCAGATACCAGAAACTATAAGGGAAGTGGGCAGCTGGTACAGAATGGATGGGAGGGGCAAAGGGAAGAAACAGTTAACAGAAAAAAGAAGGTAAAGTTCTCTGTTGAAAATGATGTATATGGGGACCAGCAGATGGCATAATGGTTGTTTCACTGGACTCTCATATAGTTGACCAAGGTTCGAGTCCTGGACCTAGTGGGTTGAAACTCATGCCAGATACATGTACATGCATGCCCAAAATCTAGAGAGGAGACTGAAGAAGGGGTTATGGCATGGCCATCCCCCCTGGGGGGGTTATTTCTTACTTTCTATCTCTCTGTCTCTCTGGTGAGCACATGGATTCTATAGCAAAAATCTCTCAAAAGAGAGATGATATGTATTTTTTTAGCTTTTGACTTTTACAGGAGATTGTAATTTTAACTCTTGTCTTCAAATACACATTATTGCCTTCCTGGATCTTCTCTCTTCCTTCCTATGGAATTCTTCTGAGGCCACCATATCTCCATAGGGAATCTGTGGGCCAGACCTTGCCTTGGTAGCTGAAGGTCCCTAATGAGGGTGGCACTGGCATTCCAGCCTCTCAGAGATGGCCTTGGCCACTCGGTCACCTCAGAGCATGTTTGTGGAGGGTATTTTCTCACCCCTGTCAAGTTCTCTTGTTGAGTTCAAAACCTTATTACAATTAGAGTAGAAAAGCTTTAGTGGGTTATTTAGGTGTTATCTCTGCCAGCAGAGAAATTCTCTACAACCTAGCCTACGAAATTTCTTCTAAACTAAAGTTAATTGGCAGAAAATCCACTAGTGTTCTAAGAAAATTGTGGGATACTGTTGAAAAGTTTTCTTTAGGCTTACAATAGAATAATGAGAATATGTTTTCCCTTTCAACTCTTTTTCTATTCAGTTTGATCCCATTTGCAGGAGACAAATTTCATTCATTTCAAATTTCATATTACATGTACTATGCGCTCAAGATGTCTGTCAAGCTCATTTTTTTCTTTTTATTTTAAAAGAATTATTTTTTATTTAACTTTATTTACTCATTCGTTTTTTAATTTGGGTAGAGAGGGACAGAGAATAAAAGAGAGAGATATGGAAAGTGAGAAAGCAAGCTGCCAGTCCGAGACTCAAACCATGGTCAGCCATGTGGGAGTCCAGCACCCTTAATCACCATACCACCTGCCATCCCCAAGCTCAGTTTTTTTCTTCTGGCTTAAATCTGAGCAGAGAATCTGTGGAGAATCTTCAGGAGATGGCCACTGATTGGATCTCCTATTATCAGCCAATTAATCAGCTGATAAAGGACCTACGACTTGCAGAGATATCCCCTAAAAGTGATGAGAGAGGTCAATCAGATTTTTTTTTTCTTGGAACTTTGAATTAAAGTTTCTTAAAAGGAAATAACTGGAAAAGTCATAATTTATTTTTCTATGCAACAATGACTCATGACTTGTACTATGTCCCAGTAGATAGATTTGGAAGTAGTTAAGAGGTCCCCATGTGGAATTATGGCTGCTGGCCACACATATGCCAGAGAAAGAAAAGAATGGATAACTGTGGAGAAAATTAGAAATGTAAGTAATCCTATAAGATCAAGGGATAGCAGCAGCTCATGCCTCTAATTATATTATAAATAATTATTTGATTTTATTTATAATAATAATTATTATTTTTAATTTGCTATCAGGCATATGTGCTGACCAGAGAGAAACAGAGAGAAAGAGAGAGAAAGTGAGAAAGCATGTCACCAGGTCCAGGACCTGAACTGCTGTTGGCCACATGGGAGTCCAGCACCTTAACCACCATGCCTGTGGGCCCCTTCAACTGTACTGTAAAACTTCCATTAGTTTTTTATTTTGTGTCTTCCCATTCATGATGATCTCTAACAATATGAAAGATGCTCATATTATACAAGGGACTTCAAAAACCTTATGGACAATAGGTATTATAAAAAACTATACAGGGATTTTAACTATTTTTGACAGCAAAATAAATGCATATAATTTTTCAACAAGCTTTTAGAAGTCCCATGTACTCTATATCTCTTGCCTGACCTCGTTCAACTCAACTTGTGCTTTTAAGCTTTTTGACTACTTAACAGGAGTTTTGAGAAATAAGATGGGAATGGAGGCCCTGTTCTTATTTCTTACTGAGAAATAAAGAAGGAAAGTAGAGACAAAGTATTGATTCATAATGGGACTATAATGCATGCCATATCATCATCAAATTTATTTCTTACACAACCTCAAAAGCAGGTGTAATCATGAAAGCAGGTGTAATCATGCCTGTAATATAGGTAGAGAAATTGAGATCAGAAATGTCAAATGATGTGCCCAAAGTAATTGGAGAACCAAGGTTTAAACCAACATTTTTCTAGCCGTAATCTCATAGTCTTTTTTTCTTTTTGGATTTTTGCCATAGGGCATATGTGATCATTAGAGGGACAGACAGAGAGAGAAAAAGTGAGAAACTATCCTCTGTGGGCTGATGGTTACACCACAATTCTTTCTCCCACACTCTCCTCTCAGGATTTTGGGCATGCATGCATGCACATTCGAACAGCATGATCTTCAAGAAAGTGGGTCTGAGACTCAAACTTTGGAGTTGGCCATGTGGGATCCAGTGCCTTAACCTCCATGCCATCTTCTGGCCCTTCCGCCATCTTTTTCTATACAATGTAATGTGTCCAATAATAAGAGTAATGCAAAAGATAGAGAGAGGGTGAGGGAGAAAGAGAAACTAGCACTTACTGAGTCCCTGCTATGCACTAGGTGCCTTTACATGTTATTTTATTCAGTCTTCATAACAACACTGCAAATCAGAATTGACTTTTGTATTTTTGTTTATAAGAAAATTGAAGCTTAGAAAAGTCATCAAAATCACATAGCAAAGGATGGAGCCAAGATTTAAGCTGAATCAAATAGACTCTAACAGATCAGCTTCCAGGAAACTTGGTTTGAGCCTGGAGGAAAATCAATGCCAAGACAATTCTCTCTCTCTCTCTCTCTCTCTCTCTCTCTCTCTCTCTCTGTGTGTGTGTGTGTGTGTGTGTTTGTGTGTGTTTATAGGGGAATGTTTATATATAGTTAAATAGATATAATTACAAAAAATGTGAGTTTAATGACGGGCCATCATTAGACAATTTCAACACCTTTATGGAGTTGGAAAGCAATGGAAGAGGGTTTTTCCAGAAGCCAATGGAGGAAGCTGTGCTCACTCAGAGAACTTTCCAGCAGACAAGAGATCAATGTACTTACTAGAACCCCAGGAAGCTTCTGAGAGAAGTGACAGCTGCAAAGAAATTAATGCAAAGTTTGTTTGTCACAATTGTACTTTGCAGCAGAGATCTTCAAACTCTGGGGCATGGACCTGTATTGGTCCATGGTGTGTTAGGAACCAAGTAGACAACAGAAAGTCAGCAGTGTGTGAGTAAGAAAAACTCCCTCTGTATTTACAGCCGCTTCCCATTGCTCACATTCCCACCTAAGCTCCACCTCCTATCAGATCCACAGTGGCGTTAGATTCCTGTAGGAGCTGGAACCCTATTGGGAACTGTGCATGAGAGGGATCTAGGTAGCATGCACGCTCTCATAAACCATTCTCTACCCCATCAGTCCGTGAAAAAATGATCTTTCATGAAGCCAGTCCCCACCCAGTGCCAAAAATGTTGGGGATTGCTGCTTTAGCGTATATGAGAGTACTTAAGAAAAGTTTGTGAACAAGTGAAATTAATAAAATTTGATGAATGAATGAATTTTATTAATGAATTAATGAAAGCTTATTTTGGTGCCAAACATTTTTTAAATCCCTGCATTGTTTTTCTTCATAATATGCATTTTCCACAAGCTTTTGAAGCCTCTGCATTTCTCTAAATTTTCTGTAAAATTGGCACCTTTGAGAGTAAATGTATAATCAATTGTTTCTTTTAGTATAGGCCTGTTTTCACTCACTAACAAAATTTATGACCAAACTGACATGTGTCAAATGTCTTCCATGTACTAAGCTCTTAAAACATTTATCTTAATAAATTCTCATCATAATCCACTAACTTGTTAGTATTATCTTTAGGTATTCATTTATTTTTAGGTTTTTGCCATAGGTCATGTGTGCTCCCTACAGAGAGGCAGAGAAACAAAGAGGGAAAAATGACTATTCCCAAAGAGGGATGGCCATACCACTATCCCTTCTCCTCCATTCTCCTCTCAAGATTTTGGGCACATACGCACATGTACCCAGCTTGAGTTTCAAGCTGCCAAGTCTGGGACTCAAACCATGATGGACCATGTGGGAATCTAGCAACTTAAC
Organism: Tupaia tana; assembly: GCA_026018925.1. Classification (NCBI taxonomy): domain Eukaryota; kingdom Metazoa; phylum Chordata; class Mammalia; order Scandentia; family Tupaiidae; genus Tupaia; species Tupaia tana. The sequence continues at coordinate 18,974,124 of JAKSZU010000028.1, read as the reverse complement.
CATCATGCCATCTGCTGGCCCATTATCTCTGTTTTTTAGAAGAGAAAAACTGAGAGTCATAGGAGCTAAGGAACTTCTTTAGAGGCACAGACCAATTACAGGATTCCAACAGAGTCAAATCTGACTCCCAATTTTTCCATTGTTCCTAAATGACTCTCAGTACTACAACACTAGCCAGATGACAAAAGTTTCTGCTTTCTACACAAGTCATGTTATGCAGTGAAGGATTAGTTTAGACTTTTTGCATTTCTGAGCTTACATGGAAAATCTATTCAACAATAATTAAATGAATAAGTCAATGAAATTGTATGTGTGTGTGTGTGTGTGTGTGCACGTGTGTGTGTTTTCTTGTGTTGTTTACACAGTACTTTAGCACATACTAGGGACATAATACCTACTCACCGAATAAACGTGTAACCATTACAGAGAACTCTTGACTGAATATTTCTTTCCTTTTTTTTTTTTATAAACTTGCCCATTCAGCTTAATCTTGCAGATTTTGAGCCAATTATTAATGTTGGAAATGCGTTCGAGTGAACAACGCTTTGAAAACAAAGAACCAAGTCACTTTGGCATGTAGTGGCAAAACCCAAGCCTTTTGTCCCTCTGCAGTCAATTTATTATTAAGCCTGATGATTAGCTCATCAGTAATTAATTTCATTATTAATCTTATTTACAGATTTGATTTTTGCATTCATCAAACAGCCTTGTATTCCTTCCTCAATCTTTTGCATTTTAAAATAAAACAAAAGGGTTAAGAGGGGAGATGATAAGTGACAAATCGGGGTGTGAGACACACAAGTAAAACAAATCAGTGGGACTTGTAATGAGAGATTATCCAGAAAGAAAGAAAGGGATTGTGTGGAAGCTGAGCAAAGATGGATTCTGTCTCTGAAGAGAACTTTCAGACTTTGAGGTGGAGACTGTGGATACATTCACATTTGCAGACAATTTATAAAGAAACCTGGGAGCTTGCAAATCTGATCACACATTCAACCAATACAGCTGCTAGCTGAAGCCCACATGTCCCCGTAATTCCTGTGGTAGCTGGGAGCAGTAAGAGAGGGGTGACAGAAGCATTTTTTAGCGTCTTTGGTCTCAGTTTTGTTTAACCTGAAATTAGACTGAAAATGCAGCATTTCCACTCAAAATTAACATGCACTCTCCAGAAAGAACAAAAAGGTATAAATTATGTCTGATTGAACAAACACAAGTCCACTGTTGAGTAGCCAGTCAATGGAGAGGGCAGGGAAAGGCAATGGAGCAAGGTAATGTGTAATCTCACCAGTCAATGGACTGTGGGCAGGCCTGGGCGGCCCATCGCTGGAGGTGTCAGGGAGATAAATAGCAGAGTGTCCTCCTCAAAAATATGATTAATACCCTCCTCGGTCCACTGCTGAAGATGTAGTGGGTGCAGCTGGTCTGGACAGCAGTTGCATAGAGGGGAAAATCCGGAGCGATGGCAACGGAGCAGAGAGGGCAAAGAGGAGGACAAATAGCCACCAGGGTGGGGATGCCTGACAGGCGGGCAGGGGCCTGCGCTGGCCAGAGGTCTTCTAAAGCTAAAGTAATGTTTAGGACCCTCTCATGCCTGTGCACCAGAGCCCCAGAGGCCACGATCTGGTGGGAAAAGACAAGCTAAAGTTGAATTTTTGTGGGATAAGAAATGCCATTCTGGAAACAGCGAGTGATCTTGAAGAATTGTGGGGTTTCTGACATGCCTTTCAACCTTTATTTAATTCTCACCGAGCAGTATCAGCTAGTTGGAGTTAATTTCCCCTTCTGATGGTGAGAGTGAAGTTCAGAGAGGTTCAGTAGCTTCTCAAAGTCACATATAACACAAATGCTATAGGACTCCAGGACTCCCAAATTCCCATTCTACTTACTGAACCAAATAGACTCCCTTGAGATTTCAAAAACAAAACAAAACACCAAAACCCTTTGAACGGGACTCATGTTTGGACATTTGCTGTATTTTTCATTCATCATCTCGTCTGCCTTTTCCTTCAAAGGGGTTTAGCTGGACTTTTCTTGTTTCTGATTTTCTATTTCCTTATATCCAAGGAGGTCAACAAAGGCTATTTTGTAAAAATCCCTAGTTATATGCTCTGTTATATTATTGCACACACACATACACACAAACGCTCAACAATATTACCTGTAGCCAAAAGCAAAATGTTCTCCTATTTCACTGGTAAATATCAGAACTTTCTGCTCTTGAGCAAGAATAATTGTCATTCTTTTTATCTTTTTAAAATTTTAATTAAAATGACAGAGGTTGAGAGGGAGGGAATCAAGGGGGGGGTAGCAAAACATATAAGACACACAAAATGGGGACCAGCAGATGGTGTAATGTTATGTTGCTGGACTCACATGTAGTTAACTGTGGTTCAAGTCCCAGACCTGGAGGCTTAAAACTCATGCCGGGCGCGTGTGCGTGCATGCCCAAAATCCTGAGAGGAGAATGGAGAAGAAGGGATTGCGGCATGGCCATCCCTCTCTGTAGGGTAATTTCTTGCTTTCTGTCCCTCTGTCTCTGTCTGTTTCTCTGGCAAGCATATACACCCTATGGTAAAATATGTCTCTTAAAAAAAAAAAAAAAGAACACAAAATGGAAAATTCTCTATTGAAGATAATATGTATGGTAATATCTTTGACTGAGCCAACATACAATGTGTTATGGATGGGAAAATTCATTTTGTATGCTGCAATGATACATAAGCAAACGAATGCAAAACAAATAATATTCATTAAAAAAAAATGCCATAGGATGTATGCACTTGCCAGAGAGGAGAAGAGAGAAAACACCCTCGAGAGGAATGACCACACCTCAATCCCTTCTCCAATCTCCTGTTGTGATTTTTGGGCATGCACACACATGCGCATTGTGTGTTTGGATCTGGGACTTGAATCACGCAGTTGGCCATGTGGGATCCAATTGCCTTAACCACTATGCCGCTGACTGGCTTGGTTATCATATTTTCTCTATCAGATCGTTTCTCCCTAGTGGTCAAGATTGATATAATAATATTCATATGGCCAAGAAAAAAGTTGTCCTAGCATGCAATAGCAGTGTAATGTTAGACCAAAGGATTATGGAAGGGTTATCTTCCTAAACCTAGAACTTTTCGTTTACTACATACTGTGCTTTAATGTAGTAAATGAAAAGCAGATTTTTGTACAATGTAACACTGATATTCCAGAGCTATAAAAAAAGGGGGGGGGGGAGACAAATTTAAAGTCCGAGTGAACTCTAATCAAGACTTTCTCTTACATTATGCTCAACAAGGATGTGATGAATCCCAGAGAAATGAGTGAACATCAAAAGATGAGAAGGAGCGGGGACCAGCAGTTAGCGTAATGGCTATGTCGCTGGACTCCCACGTAATTGACTGTGATTTGAGCCCCAGACCCGGTGGCTTAAACTCAGGCCGGACATGTGTGCGTGCGTGCCCAAGATCACTAGAAGAGAATGGAGGAGAAGGGATTGCAGAGTGGCCATCCCCCCTGGGGGTGATTTCTTGCTTTCTGTCTCTCTGTCTCTTTCTTTCTGGTGAGCACACATGCCATATAGCAAAAACCTCTCAAAAAATAAAAATAAAAAATAAAAAACCCAACCAACCAAACAACAAAAAAAGAAAAGATGAGTGAGAAGGAGCAACTAAAATTAAAGTCAACAGCAGGCTCCAATACACTGAGGTCATGGTGTCCTGTTTCTGAACAAATGAGAAAATACTGAAGGGGAAACTTTATCTCACAATCTAAAGGTTCCATTGATTTGATCTCAGAATAATGGATTTCTTCTTTTTTTACACAAATAATATTTATTTCTTTTCTTTTTTAAAAATTTCACATAAAGTCCCTATCATAATGTATATCATATATATTTCTTATTTCTTTTTTATTAATTTCACATTTTAATTATCCCACCATAATGTACTATATAGAAGTATACATATATATTTATATATGTACTATATATATTTTTTTAACAGAGGACTTTACATTTTTTCATCTGTTAAATGTCTCCTCCCCTTGCACCTCATGCTCACCCTCCACCACTCACTCTCTACCATCTGCTCTCCTACCATAGTCTCTAACATCCACACCCATCCCCTCTACCATTACATCTTCAGATTTCTCAGTCTCTGCCATAGAGCACGGGTACTCGGCACAAATTTAGTAGGGATATACGATGTGTACCTTTCTGGCTCACTTTGCCAAATATTAAGTTTTCTGTATTCACCCACTTTGAGTCAAATGATAGGATCTTACCATTTCTTACAGCAGAGTAATATTCCACAGTGTATATATGCCACAGTTTTTAAACCCAGTCATGAGCGTTTTGACACTTACGTTGGTTTCATGTTTTAACCATTGTGAATAATGTAATAAATATGGATGTGAAAGTGTCTTTTTTATTATTTATTGAGTTTTATTTATTCGTTCATTTATTTTAATTTGACCAGAGAGAGAGAGGGAAAGTGAGAAAGCAAGCCACCAGGTCTGAGACTCGAACTGTGATTGATCATGTGGGACTGTTCAGCTCACTTAATCATCACGCCACCTTCTGGTCCCCCCATAAGTGTCTTTCTGATTAGTGTTTTCTTACCCTTTGTGTAAATACCACAAAGTGGGATTACTGAGTCACATGGTAGTTCTATTTGTAGGTTTTTGAGGAACCTCCATATTGTTTTCCACAGAGGTTGGACTAATTTACATTCTCACCAAGATAATACATTTCTTATGTGTGATAGTTTATACTTTTCGCAATCCTTTGGCATGTGACTTCCAGAATATCTTCATCATTATCATCTTTGATAGGGCTTCCCAAACTGTAATGGGCACATGAATCACTTGGCACTTTGCTAAAATGTGAGTTCTCTCATTTAGTAGGTCTGTGTGGTACTTGAGTTTCTTTCTGCACTTCTAACAAGCTCCCAGGGAATATCAGTGCCACTGGGTCATGAACCACATTTTGAATATGAAAATTCAGTTATATGTCTTAGGTGGTGGAACTGAGCAAATGCACAGGTTGCAGGAGGCAAAGCCAAAGTTTTTTTTTTTTTTTTTTTTTTTTTTTTTTAGAAGTTTTTGCTATAGAGCACGTGCGCTCACCAGAAAGGCAGAGAGAGACAGAGAGACAGAAAGCAAGAAATCACCCCCCAGGGGGGATGGCCACACCACAACCCCTTCTCCTCCATTCTCCTCTCAGGATCTTGGGCACACACGCACACGCGCCCGGTGTGAGTTTAAGCCACCGGGTCTGGGACTCAAACCGCAATTGACTACATAGGAGTCCAGTGACATAGCCATCATGCCAACTGCTGGCCCCAAAGTTTGAACTTCAGTATGCTTGAGAACAATTCCTTGCTACACCAGGGCCCTTCAGATGAAAATGTGCTTCTCGATCTCAACAGAGCTATGACACCGACTGCAGAAGGAGAAAACACAAAGTAGGAAATTCAGTTTCTGAAATAACAATTTTTTAAAAAGAATTATTTATTTAATTTTATTCATTCATTTATTTTAATTTGACCAGAGAAACAGAGAGAGAGAGAGAGAGAGAGAAAGCTACCAGGTGCTGGACTTGAACCATGGTTGACCATGTGGGACTCTCCAGTACCCTAACCACCATGCCACCTGCTGGTCCCTGAAATGATAATTTACATCTCAGGTCAGATCAATCTCTTCATAAGATCTCTGATGTCTCTGAGTTACTGAAACATGAGGGAGAGATTTGGGACCATGGTAGGACAGAAGGAAGAAACCCTTGAAGTATTTATCAACTTTAATTGTTTACATGAAATAATCAGGCTGTTACTAGAACTAGCCAATAGGACTCGTCATCTAAGGAGCAGGTAGCTCTTCTACAGTCAAAAATGTTTAGAGTAAAAGTGATTATTGGCACAATCAAGGGGGTAAGAATTTACCCAAGGCCCCCTAATCCAGCCTACAATAGAGCACTCCATACCTCCTCCATCTCAAGTTGGTTTTCCAACATCTTTTCCCAATATCATTTAAAACTTTGCCCAAGATGAAACTAAGCCTGTGTTGACACGACTTTAAAGCCACCACTCCACCTAGATAATTAGAATATGCCCACTAATGATAAACACAATGGCCCAAATCTCACAGTGTCTTCTTATCCTGGTCTTAGTCAGCCATGTCTATATTCAGTCAACAGCCAGAAGTTGTAGCTATGTATAGTGTACGATTATTGTGGACATGCCACAATTTCTTCTTCTCCATTCTCTTTTCGGGATTTTGGGCATGCCTGGACATGCACTGGCATGTTTTTCAAGCCGCTGGGGCTGGAATTTGAACTGTAGTCACATGGGATCTGGTTTCCTTAACCGGGAGGCTACAGGGCCAGCCTAAGAAGTGGAAAATTTGGACAATGAGTTACTAAAATAGACATAAATATTTTTGGATTCAGTTCATCAAAGAGTGATCCCTTATTTGATTTTTTCCTTCAAGAGAGAGATATTTTGCTATAGGACCCATATGCTCACCACAGAGACAGAGAGAGAAAGAAAGCAAGAAATCACCCCACCAGAGGGTATGGCCATGCCACAATCCCTTCTCATCCATTCTCCTCTTGGGATTTTGGGCATGCATGCACACACACCTGGCATGAGCTGCCAGTTCTGGGACTCAAACCATGGTCAACTATGTGGGAGTCCAGAGACATAATCACTACATCATCTGCTGGTCCCCCTTATTTGGCTTTCACAAGTCATTTTTCTGATTCAATATCAAAATAAGCCATATATACTTAAAAAGTTCCTAGTATTGTTTTTTATTTTGATTTTTACTTATTTATTTATTTATTTATTTATTTATTTATTTATTTATTTATTTATTTTTGGAGAGGTTTTTGCTATAGGGCATGTGCGCTCACCAGACAGAGACAGAGAGACAGAAAGAGAGAAATCACCTCCTAAGGGGGATGGCCATGCCACAATCCCTTCTCCTCCATTCTCCTCTCAGGATCTTGGGCACGCACGCACACGCGCCCGGCATGAGTTTAAGCCACCAGGTCCGGAACTCGAACCGTGGTCGACTACATGGAAGTTCAGTGACATAACCATTATGCCAACTGCTGGTCCCCCTAGTATTGTTTTAACGATATGTTTTTAGAACTCTGGGAAGGGGCAAAAATATTTGGATGGAGGCACCACAGCTACACGAAGAAGAATTTCATTCCAGAGTGAAGATGAAGTAAATACAGATAATCTGAAACTAGATGGTACATAGCAGTAAGATGCTCTACAAGGCAATTCCACACCACAAAGTTCCCGGTTCAAGCCCTGAGACCTCCCTGAATATGCCAGGCATGCATTTGCCTGTAATCTGGAGCTGGCTGAAGGCTGGTGGGTATCTCTCTGTTTCTCTGCCTTTCCCTCTTTCTCTCTCTGTCTTAGGCATGGAGGAAATAAATCCATAAATTAAACTTAAAATTCAAAAAGGAAAATACAGAAAATCTGACATCGTTCTTGCACTTTTCCTTTCCTGAATCCATAATCTTTCTTTAAGTAAAACACTAAATAAATTCATAGACTCAGGACCCACGTTACAACTAGATGCTTTCAAAGGTTCTGGTTAATGAGGAATCTTTTAAATGTCACATCTACAGTGCAAATTAACCAATATTGCATAGCAAAAACCCCTCACAAGAAATCTGGTCAATGACTTATGACAAAAAAATTAATGCTTTCTGTCAAGAATAAGGGTTAAGTTTAGTATTAATCATAAAATGACCTTTAATTGCCAAACAAAAGCACTTTGTTATTTCACTCCAATCCCATCCTCACCCTGAGCGTCGGGGAAAAAAAAGTCATAATTTGCTTAGTATAAATATATTAAAGTATTAAGCCCGCTCTGCTACTCAATTAGTAAACATGTCAGGGGGTGGGTGAGTTATTCATGGTTCAGAGGGCCAGCCCCTTTTCACAGGGAACTTTTTTCGCCCTAATGAAATGATGGATAATCTGGAAGTAGGTGCTTTAAGAAGGTATTAATCATTCTCTGTGTTGATGTTAATCATGCGCTCCATCATCTCCGGATGCCGTGCATCACCTTCTTCTGAGACAAAGGGCACCTACGCCAGGAGAGTCCTTTTGATCACCTCTCTACAGAGACCCTCGCGTGCGGCTGGCATTAAAGACAGCTCGAGACTTTTAGGGTATCCTTAAGATAAAAATGACAAGTGAAGGATAAAATGCCTTGCACTGATTTCTGAGCAACATGGACCGGGATCTCTCCCCAGCCCTAAATATTTACATTTTTCAGGTCACTCCTACGATAGCAGGAAAGGACTTAAGCTATAGAAGTAGAACAGAGAAGTCTATCAAGTCAAAGCTTAAATGTATGTCCCGGCAAATTGCTTTTACAGCCTAGGCTTCTAATCTTCAAAAATGTTAGCGTTCGTTGGGTCAGATTTCTCTCTTAAAATGTCTCTGATGTCTCCTTGAGTTAATGAAACACTAGGCCTCCAGAGAGACTTCTGGCCAATTAAACATTTTTATCACCAGTGTTTCTTAAAGGGATAAAAGAAAAAACGTTGAGTATAAGCTGAGGGCAGATCTTATGAGGCTAAAATAGCTCCCATCACAGACTCCTTTTGAGTGCTTCATGTGCCTGATGAAGAAACCTGGGATGATTTCTGATGCTAAGAGGCTATGCCATGTAAATTTCATTGGAAAGATAAACTGGAAGGGAACGAATAGGACTCCTGTCATTGTGCAAAGTGTTATGGATTCTAGAGGTTAGATAATATTGTCATATAAAAGAGGCGCCAGGGACCAGCAGTTAGCGTAATGGCTATGTCGCTGGACTCCCACGTAGTCGACCGCGGTTCGAGTCCCGGACCCGGTGGCTTAAAACTCACGCCGGGCGCGTGTGCGTGCGTGCCCAAGATCCCGAGAGGAGAATGGAGGAGAAGGGATTGCGGCGTGGCCATCCCCCCCTTGGGGGTGATTTCTCGCTTTCTGTCTCTCTGTCTCTCTCTCTCTCTGTCTGGTGAGCAAACGTGCCCTATAGCAAAAAAAAAAAAAAAAAAAAAAAAAAAAAAAAAAAAAAAGAATAAAAGAGGCGTCATTTTCTTAAAGACACACAGGCACATTGCAAGATCTACAATATACATGATGATTACTAATGAGGTTATGTGATTGGCTTTCTGAGGATAATTCATACTTAGAGGTAAATACTCCCTACAGGATGGGTGTCACTATGTAGACCCAGTCATGAAATATTTTGATGCACATGCCTGGACACCAAGATTTGGAGACGGACCTTCTCTCCTGCTGGAGAGATCTGCTATTTTGTTCTTCATCAAATTTTAGACCTTTAGTTGCCCTCCCAATTGGAGTCTTTCATACAGGTTGGTGTATCTTGATAATCCACCAAATTAGCGAAATGCGTTTATGCAGATGCATTTGTCATTGGCCTAGTGACTTATTTAGATTCCTAACTCTAAATAGCTTCGCCACTATTTTACCCCCCTCTTCTTCCCCTCTGCCCTCCTCCTACACAGACCATATGCTAAATTTTGTCATCTCTTTTTATTTTAAAGAATTATTTTTTAAAATTGTATTTATTCTTATTATTTTCCAATTTGACCAGAGAGAAAAAGAAAGAGAGAAAACAAGCTTCCAGGTCCAGGACTCAAACCACAGTCAGCCATGTGGGAGTCCAGTGTCTTAACTACCATGCCACCTGCCTGTCATCTCTTAAAGCAGCTTCCACTTAGACTTTTACATTTCAATGGCCAATTGCATAGAGAGATGGTTGTCTTTTTACTCATAACCTCACTCCCAATAAATGTCATCACTGTTCTCAGCATTTTTTGTCTCTATTCTTTTCTGTCTTTGCGTCATAGCACTGCTAAGAACCTTCTACGTCTGGGTATTTTCTCCTTTATGTCCAATGTAGTCAGTCAAATCCCAAATATGGAATGTGTTAAAATATGCTATTATGCACTTTGCCTGGCATTTGGTAGGTTATTAAAGCAAATCTTCCACTCTGCAGCTTAGAAATGTACAATCGATGACTTCTGACATCAGTTGGTCACACTAATTTTTCTTCTTGTTGATCAACACACTCAAAGCTTCTCTACCCTTCTCAAGCATTGCCCTTAAATTTGTTTCTACTTTTTTTTTTGGGTCAATGATCTTGCCTACTTTTTTCATTGGAAATAGAACTTCAGAAGAATCCTCAATATTTTTCTACCATTGTCCACTAACAAATCTGCCCTTCACCGTATTCTTCCCTTTCATCTTCTCAAATGATAAAGTGCTGTCTCTCCTAGCCAAAAATGTACTCGTTTGAGCTCTTAATTTTATTCTCTGCCTTTTCTTTTGGAAATATGTTTTTGTACTTATGCTTTCTTGTTTCAGAATCTCTGATTGATCTCATTCTATAAATAATTCCTAGACTAGCCCTCTCTAAGATAAAAATTGCTTGCTGTATTTCCTGCCCTCTCAATGTCTCTCTCTTCCAATTATTATCTAAAATTCTTAAGAAGAGTCTAGACTTCTAGATTCTATTGCCTCTCGTCATATATTTTCTCCCAGAAATATTTGACATTCAACCTAGTTGCTGTATTGAAATTTCCATTCCGAAGGCTATCAATGACTTCCTAATAAATATTGAGAGCTTACAATATGGCTGGCATTGTTCTATGGATTAAGGACACAACACAAAACAGACAAGAAGAGACTAATAACTCAACTCTCTTGGACCCAATATAACAGTAAATTGTTAAAAGTCATAAATATTTATTTTATTAACTTTCCAGACTTCTCAAATTGCTCCACATATTGGTTGCCGGAAAAGTCCCAATGCATTTTTGCATTAGAAAAACAGAAATAAATATGTCATGACTTTTCTGATGACCCAGTATGATTTGTATCACTTGGAGAAATTGTTTGCTATCCTCTCCTTGTAAATTAGCTTGAAATGTACATTTCTCCAGAGTTTGTATTTATCTCACTGCTCTTCTTACCTGGGCATTTATCCAGTTAATTTTATACACTTTCATGGGTTCAATTGCCACCCACATACTGATTTCTCTCAAATCTATCATGATAGCCTAGACTCTTCCCCTCAGTATCAAGTCTACACATCTCCTTGCTTCTGGATTTCAAACCTTTACATAGACCACAGACACTTAAATTCAGCATACCCACATTAAAGGTCACCTTCTCAAAGTCAGTTCTTTCTTCTCTTCTTAACTTAGTTCTAGTACCACCCAACTCTGTCATCATTCAAGTTCAAACACTGGACATCATCCTTGATTCTTTTCTTTCCTCCTCTACCCTTTTAATACTCCATGGCTTATTACTTATTGCCAATCATTTATCACAATAAATAATGAATTTGTTCCTGTGTACATAGATTACTTATTATTGTTATTATTTTTTTGCTTTTTAAAAAAAAAAAAAAAACTTAATTATGGGTCCAGCAGGGGGCATAGTAGTTAAGGCACAGGACTTTCATGTGGTTGGCTGTGGTTCGAGTCCTGGACCCAGTGGCTTGCAACTCATGTTGGGCACATGTGCGAGGGTGCCCAAAATCTTGAGAGAAGAATAGAGGAGAAGGGACTGTGGTGTGGCCATCCCCCTTGCAAGGGTGATTTCTCTCTGCTTCTCTCTGTCTCTCTGGTGAGTGCATGTGCCCTGTAGTAAAAATCTAAAAAAAAAAAAAAAAAAAAAAAAAAAGGCTAAATTACTTCTTCCATGAGAAAGATATGAGAGATAGAGGGAATAAAAATAACAGGAACCCCAGCATATTCCTCCCACCATGATCTGCCTCCAGTCTCACCCAGCCGGCGTCATGGGCTGATGTGTCCCCGGCATGTCCAGAGAAGCCTCAGAGTGTGTCTTTTTTGTAGATTCACTGCATTAACCAAAAGAACACATTTCCCTGAAGTCTGGTGGTGGGCTGTCAGTCCTGTCTTCTTCCAATTCATCTTCGGCAGGGGAACTGAGCACACATCTCACTGTTCCTTCAAGTCACATCCAATAACTATTAGAAATGCACAGGGAACCAGCAGTTAGCGTAATGGCTATGTCGCTGGACTCCCACGTAGTCGACCGCGGTTTGCGTCTCGGACCCGGTGGCTTACAACTCACGCCGGGCACGTGTGCGTGCGTGCCCAAGATCCCGAGAGGAGAATGGAGGAGAAGGGATTGCGGCGTGACCATCCCCCCTGGGGGGTGATTTCTCACTTTCTGTCTCTATGTCTGTCTCTGTCTGTCTGGTGAGCGCACGCGCCCTATAGCAAAAAACCTCTCCAAAAAAAAAAAAAAAAAAAAGAAAGAAAAGAAATGCACAAATGGACTTAGATCAAATGGTAAGCTACGTGGGATCTCGCTTCCTTATTCCCTAGGCCAAGCCAAGAACCGGCACTTCTGTTCTTCACTGAAACAATCATATATTCACACTATAAAGACAGTAGTGATTCTAAAGACACCAATGATTAAAAGTAGCAAAGAAAGAGGCTAGAAGGTGGCATAGTGGTTACGTCACTGGACATCCACATGGCCAACCGTGGTTTGTGTCCTGGACCTGGTGGCTTGAAACTCACACCAGGTGCATGTGCACACATGCAAATAATTCCAAGAGGACACTGGAGGAGAAGGGATTGCAGCATGGCCATACCCCCTGGGGAGTGATTTCTCGCTTTCTGTCTCTCTGTCTCTCTTTCTCTCTGTCTCTCTGGCATGTCTACATGCCCTATAACAAAAATATCTCTCAAAAAGTATAACAAAGAAGACCTACCATGTTAAATATCCATTTCTCAATTAAAATATGCTTGCAGATATTAGAATTCAATATTTATATGTAAAATATAAAGTGGAGGGAAAACAGCCTATTTGTAACTTTAGTTCCTCTTTTTCATACACAGTTTAAAAATTAAAAGAGTCAAAAAAAATTAAAAGAGTCATACCCAATAGAGTAAAAGTTCCAACTATGTTTTTTTAAGGTTTCTTCCATAAGATGTGTGTGTGCTTGCCAGAGACAGAGAGAGACAGTGAGGGGGAAAGTGAGAAGTCACCCCCCTAAGGAAGATAGCCTGCTGCAATCCCTTCTCCTCCATTCTCCTACTAGGATTTTGGGCATGCATGCACATGTGCCTGTTCTGATTTTCAAGTTGCCGGGTCTTGGACTTGAATTGCAGTAAGCCGTATGGGAGTCCAGCGCCTTAACCACTATGCCTCCCGCTGGCCCTTGTGTTAGTCTTCTTATGCCAAGCAGATTAAAAAAATAAATAAGGTTGCTTGTTGAATAGAGTATATTATACCAAAGCCCACAGGTCAAAAGATATTTTCTAAAATTCCATAAATAATTATGTTCCTAAAATATTTGCATAATTTGCTCAAAACACTGGTGATAACTCTGCCGGTGCTGGAACAATGTTCTCTTTAAAATGTTCTTGGCACATTAAGAAATAAGTTGAGTTGCACTACACTAAATTATGAAGGTGTCATCTTCTCCTTCTAGGCTAACAATAGCCTGTGAGGTCAAATTAATAAGAGCAGATGTGAAGTGGCTGACAGGATGCTGACGGGTCCCAACGCCTATTGTGAAATATATTGGCCTTGTCAAAGGACACCAGTCATTGCTTGGGACTTTCATAGCACGAGGAGAATAGCCTGGGACATACTTGCCCACATTTTATAGATAGTTTTTGAAATGAAAATAAAAACACTTTAGGTTTTTAATGGCAAGAAAATATCTCCTATCATATATTTCTCTTATAACCTACTGGCTCAATCTGTTTTTATTTATTTATTTATTTATTTATTTATTTAGGTTTTTGCTATAGAGTGCATGCCCTTGCTGAAGAGACAGAGAGAGACAGAGAGACATAAAGCAAGAGACAGAAAGCAAGAAATGACCCCTAAGATGGGATGGCCACACTGCAATATTTTCTCTTCCATTCTCCTCTCAGGATTTTGGGTATGTGCACACACACCCACACACACACACACACACACACACACACACTCACCTGGCATGATTTTCAAGCCACCAGGTCCAGGACTTGAACTGTGATTTGCTACATGGGAGTCCAGCGCCTTAACCACTATGTCACCTGCTGGCCCCACCAGCTCAATATGTTTAAACTCAATGCCTTTGTTGATATTCCCATATCCTGGAAAGCATTTGTCTGATTTGAATTTGCCAGCACAATTTACATCTTTGGACTCTTGACATACTCCAGCTGTATTTAGAAGATGAGCTGGATTGAGAGACTTCATTTCTTCGTGTCTATGGAATAGTATACGCTTAGATGTATCCACTCTCATTTTCACGGGAGCTTGCTGAGGTAGCCTGACAGATACACAAAAGGCATTATGAGATAATAAAAGAAGACTTTGAAGTGAAGCTAGCCAAGATTTAAATTTGGACTTTATTGCTTGCTATATGGGTGACCAAAAGCCAGCTTCATGTCATCTTGAACACCCAAATTCTTCATTTGTAAAACAGACATTCATATCTGTAGATGACTGATTCCAGACTTGTCCTGAGGAGTCAGCTCAATAATGCAGAGCTATGGAGTTATTTCACAAGTACAGTTGTCCCAGAGTGAACGATTAGTTACATTGGACTCTCTTCCTCCACGTTATACCTAAACTTTTTTATTTTTTTATTTTTTATTTCTAGAATCTACCCTTTAAGAAAAGGGACAATGGGGAGCCAGCAGGTGGCATAAGAGTTAAGGCCTTGGACTCCCACATAGTCGACTGTAGTTTGATTTTCGGACCCGGTGGCTTGAAACTCATGCTGGGTGCATGTGTCCCTGAGGGGTGATTTCTCATGTTTTGTCTCTCTGTCTCTCTGGCAAATGTATGTATCCTATCACAAAAATGTCTCAAAAAAAAAAAAAAAAAAAGAAAGAAAGAAAAGAAAAGGGACTGTGATGGTTGAACATATAGACCAGTAAAGTGTTATTTTACTTGCATGATGGCACAGAGGATGACTACATTGTAAAATAATTGCAGATCTATCATGTATGAGAAAATTTAGAACTATTGATGCAATCCGGGAGCAGGACTGAGACTGGGAGTGGGAACTAGAGGCAGAAAGAGTTGACTCAGTGTATGAAGATCTTGGTCGTATTCCAACAGCTAAGTCAAGGAGAACTCGAAGGTAACTCTTGCCAGATAGAGGCTGCCTAACTGGTTGATCGGGACTCTCTGGAAGTGGTCCGAGAGTAGTCAACTGACTTGGATTATTTGCTATTGAAGGAGCTAGCTGATCCTGAGTCTACTTTAATATGTGCTTCATGGACATGAAAATGATGTTCGTATAGTCAAAAATATTATTTCACCAAGTCCAAAGAGGTTGAATCCACAGAACTTTGTCAACTTCTCATCCTCTAGTCATCCTCTGTCCATTTGTCACTTGAACACTTTCCTCGACTACCAAGTCAGTCTAGTCTCTATTCAACCTAGTCCCAGTCTACTTACCTACTGATAGTTTCATATGCTACTTTTCACCAACTGGTATTCCTGGTTGGAATTACACCAGCCTATACATCCATATAAAATAGCCATTTTCTTTAGTAACCTCTGCTCAAGAATGGTATCTGCGGGAACAGCGGTTAGCATAATGGCTATGTCACTGGACTCCCATGTAGTCGACCAAGGTTCACGTCCCAGACCCGGTGGCTTGAAACTCACTCCGGGCGCGTGTGCGTGCGTGCCCAAGATCCTGAGAGGAGAATGGAGGAGAAGGGATTGCGGTGTGGCCATCCCCCCGGGGGGCGATTTCTCGCTTTCTGTCTCTCTGTCTCTCTCTGTCTACCTGGCGAGTGCATGCGCCCTATAGCAAAAACCTCTAAAAAAATGATATCTGCCTGGAAAGTGCCTTCTCTTCCCTTGGCTTTTAGAATTTCTCTCTTGTCAAACCCTAGAACAGCTTTTAGGAATAGGACTGTCTCTTGGGCGATACCAAGACTCTCCTGAGGTCATGACTATGTCTTTACGTCTGTCATCATCTAAATAGTGTCTAATAAATGTAAAATCTTTTTCTTCTTTTTTTTCAAAGAATTGTTTATTTATTTTTATTTATTATTATTTTTTAATTTTTTTATAGGGCACATGTGCTCCCAGAGAGAGAGAGAGAGAATGAGAGAGAGGGAAAGTGAGAAAGCAAGTTGCTGGGTTTGGGACTTGAACTGTGGTCAGTCATGTGGGAGTTAAGAGCCTTAACCACCACATCACCAGCTGGCCCCTGCAAGGTTTCCTGAATGTTACAAGAAGTTGACTGGTGCAAATGTTTTTATTTAAAATAAATAAGAATGAAAATTTGAAGAAAATTGTGGCTCCTTGTAGGCATTTCTGCTCTATCCACGTCAGCTGCTCTCCAACTAGGAACTGTTAACCACTGAGTTTAAAGGCCCCAAAGCAGTACAAGCTATACACCATGATTTTGAAGAAAACATAGGCTTTATGAGACATTTCAGGCAGCTGGCTTACCGTAGATGATGCTTTCTCACATTTCCCAGAAAATCGTGAGCCACAGACCACCCTGATTGATGGGGTCAGGTTCCAATGGAGAATTCGATAGAAGCTCCTCCTGGCTTTGACAAGGACGCCTGCACTCTTCTAAATTAGACAGGGCCTCTGCTCTCTGCTGGACACACCCCAGTCCATGTTGCTTGTTTTAAGAAACAATGACTTTAGTTAAGACCCAGGACAGCATCTTTAAGGGCATGAAGAAAGAACTTTTTTCCCTACATTTCTCCTCTTGTAGAAAAACAAACTTTATAGGAATTGAATATGCACTCATACAGCCATCACATTGTGACAGCATATTAGTTCACGATGACAGGGATCCCCAACGTCAATTTTGTTCCAAAAAACTAGATCCTTTCTAAATGACCTTTTCCAAAGAGATGAAGACATCATTTCTCTGAGGGTCCTAGTTGCAATTTACAAATACTTCCCACAACAGTCATCTCAACGTCCGCCCTCCTGAGTCACTCGGAGTTTTGGGCAGTGATTTAATGAGCAAGCTCAACCTTGCCTTGACCTCCCATCCTCCCTGTGCCCTGAGGAGGCATCCAGGGAGGCTCTAAGATACCTCTTGCCCATTGTCACTCCTTGAGAAAATTAGCATTGTTTCCTTTCTATCAGGTCCACTGAGCCTCGTTATTGTTTTCTGCTTCAGGGCTTAGTTGCACGTTGATCCTGGAGCCAACTTATTTGGTTGCCCCCTTGATTTGGGAGCTCCTTCCTCTTGGGCTCCAATTGTATTAAAGGCTTAGTTTCTCTTGTGGATGGACCTACCAACTGGATGTGGCCATTTGCTTTCTGTCTGTCCACTTTCAATATCTTCGGACAGAAACTGAGCCCCAGTGCTCTGCCTGGCTAGGGACCCACCAATAAGCATCAAATAATACTAAGACTTTCCACCTCCCCCTTCATACAATAATCAAAATGAGGGCCATCAGTGGGTAGGGTGGTTAAGAAGGTTGGATCTCACATGGTCAACTCCATAGCTAGAGTCTCAGACCTGTCACCTTGTGTGTATGTATGCCCAAAATCCTGAGAGGAGAATAGAAGAGAAGGAATTGCAGTGTGGTCACTCCCCCTGGGAGGTGATTTTTCAACTTTCCTTCTCTCTCTGTCTTTCTCTGGGAAGTGTAGGCGACCTATGACAAAAATCATTAAAAAAATATTTTTAAACTGAATGTTGGATAACCATATGGAAGTGAGCCAAGATATCCACGATTTAATCATTAATGTCTTAATGTAAACACAGGCTCCAAATCTACGATATGATTGGTACTGTACTGAATCTGGATAGGCAGTCTGTCTCTTAAAGAGCCCCTAGATAAGGAAGTACTATATTTTCCCTTCAATATACTTAAATATTTACAAGATAAGTCTCCAAATAAGCTAAAAAATAAAACAAAAATAGATCAAAACCCAGGGATGGGGGACAAACCAGTTTTATGCTGAATCCTGAGAATCATAATTCTTTGTTCCACTCATTAGTCATTCACAGATTCCCAGAGTACGTTAGAAAAGGTAAATGATGCACCACTGAAATACTTCAGATTATGTTTTCAGAAAGTTGCATTTCTGTTTTTTTTTCAAACAAACTCAAAGTAAATTCAAATATGTTTTTACGTGTACTTGAGAGGAAAGCAGTCTCTCTCTCTCTCTCTCTCTAACAGCATGTACTAAAGTAAGAAAATGTAACTCATTTATTTGAATGTTGGGTGCTGTGATAAGTAGGATTAGTAGCCCCTCAAAGATGCCCAAACCTGGGGCCAGCAGGTGGCACGGTAACTAAGGTGCTGGACTCCCACATAAACGACAGTGGTTTGAGTCCTAGACCTGGTGGCTTGAAACTCCTCCAGATACAAGTGTGTGCATGCCCAAAATCCTGAGAGGAGAATGGAGGAGAAGGGATCGTGGTGTGACCATCCTCCTCCCCACACGGGGGGAGTGATTTCTCACTTTCTCCTTTTCTGTCTCTCTGGAGAACACACATACCCTATAGCAAAAAAAAAAAAAAAAAAAAAAAAAAAAAAAAAAAAGCCCAGACCTAAGTACCAGATCTCTTGACTATGTTACATAGCAAATGGGGTTTGGAAGATACGATTAACTTAAATAACTTCTGAGAGGGAGATTATTTTTGACTACCACGGTAGGTTCCATGTCAGCCCACGGGTTCTTATAAAGGGAGGCATAAGGATTAGAACCAGAGAGAAGGAGTTGGAGTGACAGAGACAGAGGCTGGAGTGGTAGGTCATGAACCAAGAAATGACAACAGCCTCAAAGCCAGAAAAAGCAAGGAATGGATTCTTTCCTAGAGCTTCCAAAAAGACACAGCCCTGCCACCTTATTTTAAGCTTATTTTTATTATTATTTAAAGAATAGTCATTCTAATGCCATTTCTTTTTAACATTTATCTATTTCTTCTGAGGGAGAAAGACAGGGAGAGGCAACATCCCAACAGGGTCTCCATGCCATGATCCACCCCCAGGGGCACACTGAGTGTGCAGGGAAGTTCAGGGACCTGAATCCAGGACTCCTCCTATGTGAGTCCAGCATGTCATTGCTGTGTCTCCACCTGGCACATTTGAATCTCAGAATCCCAAGATAATAAACACGTGTTGTTTTAAACCACGAAGCTTGTGGTGATTTCTTACAACAGCAGTCAGTAACGAATAATGAATTATGAGGAATTTAAGTGGTGAATATTTAATTTCCATTCAACTTCCAGGAAAGAAGAATCAGTATATGTTAAACTGGAAAACGTGGTTGATAATCATAGGAAGAATAAAATCTACAGCGCATCTGAATTTGGAAAAAATCCAGATTGTCCACCAACCATGTAAACCACATAGATGGAAAATGGCACAGTGACTTGATTATCTTTCTCTTTGCACTTAACCCTGAACAAAAACACTTAAGAAAGAGCAAAAGAATGTCTGAAAGTGGGTACCAGCAGATGGCACCATGGTTACATGGCTGAACTCTCATGTAGTGGACTATGGTTTGAGTCCCTGATTGGGCAGCTTAAACTCACACCAGGCACATGTGTGTACATGCTCAAAATCCTGAGAGAATGGAGGAGAAGGGATTGTGGTGTGGCCATCCACCTTGGAGGGGGATTTCTCACTTTCTGTTTTTCTGTCTTTCTCTGTCTCTCTGGTGAACACACATGCCCTATAGCAAAAATCCCAAAGGGGGAAAAGAGAGAGAGAGAGAGAGAGAACGTGAGAGAGAGAGAGAGAGAGAGAGAGAGAGAGAGAGAGAGGGAGAAAAGAAGAGCCAGCCAAAGGCATGGTGGGTAAGGCATTGGGATCCTACATGGCTAACTATGTGGTTCGAGTCCAGGATCTGGTGGCTTGAAAATCATACTAGGTGTGTGTGCATGCACACCCAAAATCCCGAGAGGAGAATAGAGACGGGATTTCAACATGGCCATTCACCAGGAGGTTGATTTCTCACTTTCTTTCTCTTTCTCTTTCTCTGTCTCTCTCTAGTGAGCACACACACTCTATAGCAAACAAAAATAAACAAACAAGAGGGAAAGAAGAATATAGGTTCAATATAGGTAAGACCACAGCCATTTCTAAGACTGCACTGTTGTTTAATGTAGATCATAAAGAAACTGAAAGGCCACTCTCTTGTCTTGCTTCAAGTTTCTGAACTATGTACTATTTGGAGTGGAATTACTGCTATCACTGCTGAATTTTCGATTTTGCTTTCGGGGGGAACAAAAAAGTACTGAGGATTGCTTGTAGGCGTCATTATCTCCACCTCGACATGCTTTGGATACCTGCTCCACTGCGCTGGTTCGAGACAATTAATCCTAATATCCAGACCCTCCTGTGGTAATTTCTCATCTTGGCAGGTCTCTTTCTGTAATGACTAAAGGGGAGTGGCCGCGTCCCCAAGCTTGGGCACTGCCAGATGGACTTTTCCTCACAGACGTGAACAGCCTTCCTTCTGTCTCTTAATCTTTTGTCTTACTCTTACCTTCTCATCTCTCCCTCCTTCTCCCCTTCCTTCCATTTTTACTTTCCTCACTTCTCTACCAGTTCTATTTAAAAAAAAAAAATCAAAAATAAAAGGAGGCAAGCGAGTCCTGCCGAAACCTCACCCCAGCTTTTAGCTCGGTTGGAGAACACCGGAGGTACCCCCCTTCACCAAGGATAATGAGGTGACTGACAAAAGGCAGGTAGCAATGGAAACGGGAATAACCTCTATTATCATGCCTCCCTTACTTAGGGAAAAGGCTCCAGTGCCCTCATTTTTATTTTTTTCCAACCCGATTCCAATTTCATATTTATGAAAAGCTCATTTCTGCCCCTCCCCAGCAATCTGCTTATTGAACACACTTTTCTGTGAGCCTAATTATAGCTCCATCCCTTGATAGCGTATCCTTTTATTTCATTTTCCTCTTCGCTTCCTGCTGTGCTGTCTGAGATCCCAACACTCCCTGCTCTGACCAAGAGAATAGGTCATTGATTCTCCCCTCCCCACCTCTCCCCACAAGCCAGTACCACTCTGAATTGGTCTTGATCCCTAGAGACAGCGAGTGTAAGGGAGAGAGGGAGAAGTGGAGAGAGTATGATAACACAGGCAGAAAACACTGGGTCAGAGGTCCCCATCCACTACGTTGTGTTTCCACGCTCCCCCGACGCCATCGCTTCTGTGGACAGACGCACCAGCGTGAGTGCTTCTGCTAAAAATTGGATGTCGTTTCTGTGTGAGTCCTTGGACATGTGAGCTTCAGCCAAGATCTGCCTGTGCAAAGCAAGGGAGCAGTAAGGAAGCTATCCATTAGGCTACGAGGGTGGATTCATGTTGCAATTTTTTTTGAACAGCTCAGACAGACTGCTTATCTTGCATTCCGATTTTAGACAGGTTGGAGAGATGGAATATTTACCAAGAACTTTGCAAAGCAAGACTCTGCGAGGCTTAGACGGCACTCCATATTGGAGGCCAAGAGTTAGGACAGGCGGATTGGTAGAGACGAGGGTTGATATATGCTTTTTCTCCTCTCTGTTTTCATGAAAGACAGAGACAGAGAGATAGAGAAACAGAGAGACAGAAAGCGAGAAATCACCCCCCAGGGGGGATGGCCACACCGCAATCCCTTCTCCTCCATCCTCCTCTCAGGATCTTGGGCATGCACGCACACGCGCCCGGCGTGAGTTTAAGCCGCCGGGTCCAGGACTCGAACCACGGTCGGCTACATGGGAGTCCAGTGACATAGCCATTACGCCAACTGCTGGTCTCCATGATTCTAAAATTTGACTTCTAATGCCTCCCTGAATACACGTCTCATTGCACTGGGGAAGAAACAATCAGCCTAGTAGTTACTGAGTGAGAATCTATTCCATGCCAAGCTCTTATCTGGACACAAGCAGGAATATTCTTTTTCCAAAGGAGAGTGAGTACAGATAAGATCATTTTACTGTAATCATATATGAACATGACTTAGCTTATATCTGTAAATAACGGCTTCGGTTTGACTTGTATGTGAAGATCATGTGCTGACTACACAGGTTACCTAAAGTACTTGTGACCAGAGGTATTTTTGGATTTCAGGAAATTTTGGATTTTGGAATATTCATTTATATGTAATCAGATATCTTGGGGATAGGACCCAAGCCTAAATTTAAAATTGGTTTATGTTTCATATACACCTTAGAAATGTAGCGTGAAGGTAATTTTAGACAATATTTTTTATTGTAGTTTTTTTTTAATCTATGATCTGTCACATGAGATTAGGTGTGAAATTTTTCACTACTGGCACCATATCAGTACTGAAAAAGTTTTGGATTTTGGAGCACTTTGAATTTCAGATTGTCTTTTTTTCTTAAGAAGGATTATTTATTTTATTTTATCTAGCATCATCATTATCATTATTATTTTTAAATTTGCTACAGGGCATGTGTGCTCACCAGAGAGAGAGAGAGAGAGAGAGAGAGAGAGAGAGAGAAAGTGAGAAAGCAAGTCACCAGGTCCAAGACTCAGACCATGGTCAGCCATGTGGGAGTCCAGCACCTTAGCCACCATGCCACTCGTTGCCCCGCAAATTTTAGAATTTTTGAATTAAGAATATTCAATCTTTAATATATTTAGGACTTGGTTTAATGTTTTTATCTCTCTGATTATATTTTGGGTATATATATCTTCATTGGGTTGTTGGAAAAGTCATGACATATTTTTTCTATGCAAAAATGCATCCTGACTTCTGACAACCCAATATACATGCATATATATATATATATATATATATATATATATATATATATATATATATATAATGTTTTGTTTTGTTTTTAAGAGATTTTTGCCTTACGGTGCATGTGTTCTCCAGAGAGAGAGCAAGAGAGAGAAATAGAGATAGAGAAGGAAAATGAAAAAATCACCCCCTGGGGGATGACGGTCATGCTGCAATCCCTTCTCTTCCATTCTCTCATTCACTTTCTGGGATCTTGGGCATGCACGCACACATGCCTGTTGTGATTTTGGGACCACTGGGTCCGGGACACAAACCTTGGCTGTCCATGTGGGAGTCCAGTGACATAACTGTTATGCCATCTGCTGGTCCCATATGTCTTTTCGTTATTAGAGCATCAGAGATTAGTTATTTCTATCCATAGATTACTGGGAACTATTCCATTTTGTGAGGAATCTACTACAATTTTATTTAAAAAAAAATGTTGACTTCCTATTTCCCCCTATGTCTGTGATTCTTTTAGGTTTGTTTGTTTGGTTTGATATTTTTATCTCCAGAAAGTATTTTTTTTCCCTACGATAAATCATAGATGGCCTCTCTGTACCAGTTTACCATTTATTTATTTATTTTTTTGAGAGGTTTTTGCTATCGGGCGCGTGCACTCGCCAGAAAGACAGAGAGAGACAGAGACAGAAAGCAAGAAATCACCCCCCGGGGGGACAGCCATGCTGCAATCCCTTCTCCTCCATTCTCCTCTCAGAATCTTGGGCACGCACGCTCATGCGCCCGGTGTGAGTTTAAGCCTCCGGGTCCGGGACGCGAACCGCGGTCGACTACATGGGAGTCCAGTGACATAGCCATTACACTAACTGCTGGTCCCTAAACAGAGATTACTTTGTGTAATTACAACAATTTTTCCTTCTTACTCAATTTTCCTCATCTTTTCTCAAACTTATCTTGTTAAGTATCTATCTATATCTAAGTATTCCTTGGAAAAGTGGTTCTATTTCTCCTGGTTCTTATTCTAAAAATGAATTTCTATGACTATCAGTAAAATGAATTTTGTATATTATTTTATTATGATATTGAACTATTTTAATACTTGTTTTCATCATTATCAAAAGATATTCTTCCATTTCCCCCCTGAATTTTTATGTATTTTTGAAATAAGAATGAGTTAAATACTTTGCTTTGACTATCTAATTTTTTGCATATGTTAGTGAGTTCACTTTCTTACATGTTCAGCTGAAAATTTTGTATGCTGAAAGTTATGCTGTGGATTTTGAAATAATGTATTTATTAGATTTAATAAAATATTGTGATGGTTTTATCTGTATACATTTATATACATGGCACAAGGTGATATGGTAAAGACTTGATAATGTAAGTCACAGATTATCAGCTAAAAAAAAAAAAAAGTCCTTTATAGCGGCATGATTCATAATCACCAGAAATCTAAAGCAAAAAATTTGGTTCAGCAGGTGGCGTGGTGGTTAAGGTGGCAGAATCCTACATGGCCAATTCCACAGTTCGAGTCTCAAACCTGTCAGCTTGAAAACCATGCAGGGCACGTGTGTGTGTGTGTGTGTGTGTGTGGCCCAAATCCCCAAGTGGAGGATAGAGAGGAAGAAATTGGAGAAATTGCAAAATAGCCATCCTCCCCGGGGGGTGATTTCTCACTTTTCTTTCATCCTCTGTCCCTACCCAGCAAACACAAGTGTTCTATGGCAAACTAAACAGAAAAAAAAAGCAACCAAGATATTACTATACTAATGTATATGTAAATATGGAGGGAAACTGATGGGGGTTGGAAGTGTAAAGAAAGTCTATGAACTTTCTGCTCAATTTTTCCTGCAAAGCAAAAACTACTTTAAAAACTTAGGCTCATTCGCTCAGATTGTGGCAGTGGTTAAGGTGGCTGGATTCCACGTGGCTGACTATGGTTTGAGCTCCAGATGCTGCAGCATCTGGAACTTGAGAAACTTCTTGAGAAGCACAGCAGGTGTATTTACTTGTCCAAAATACCAAAAGGAGGGAGAAATAGAGGAGAAGGGATTGTGGCAAGACCTCTCCCCATTAAGGATACTTTTCCATTCTCTCTCTCTCTCTTTCTGGCGAGTGCAGATGCCCTTGCTCAAACTTAAAAAGAAAAAAAAAAAAAAAGAAAGAAATACTTATCAATAAAACTTAAAAAGCATTTCTTTGTACCTGATCAAAAAAAAATCTGTAAAGCTGGAAAAGTTGTTTCACATCTGTACAATAAGGATTAGAACCAGATCAGTTTTGCTACTGTGGTTGAACGTCATTATCAATGTAGACTCCTTAGCATGAGCTGGGCCATGAGCTTACATCAATCTCAATAAATATTAGCTCTTCTTCCTCTTGAAATTCATATTTACTCGAACAACATGAAAGACAAATTCTGCAATAACTAAGTGCTCTTGGTAAGGACACATTGTCTTTTGCAGTATTCCAGATTCTTTATTTGATTGCGCAAACAGCCATAGCATACAGATCCTCTTCAAAAAAGGACACAGAATGGGCCACCTTTCCTTTGATGGCCATTTCAGAAAAGGTACTATGTCAAAAGCTAGCTCGATCCAGTGCTGTGACCTTCTAGCACCCTTGTTGGAAATAAAACCATTGCCTCGTTTTCTCTTTTGTGTCTTGGAATCCACAGGCATCTCACTAAGGGGTTAAGCCCAGGCTCAATCTCCACTGAGTGGCAAGTTCTGGTGAGATTCCGAGAAGCAGTCAGAAGCCAGATGTCGTCCATGATGATTCATCATCTTTTAAGTCCACATTCTAGGTCCATATAGATCAAATAGAGTACTTCAATCGTCACAGGAAGCTTCTCTGAGAATTCTTTAATTTACATTTGAGAAAGCAGTGTGGGGGCCAGCAGGTGGCATAGTGGTTGAGGTGTTGGACTCCCACTTGGCAGACAGTGGTTTGAGTCTTGGACCTGGAAGCTTGAAACTCACACAGGATGTGTGTGCGTGTGTGCCCAGAGTCTACGGGGAGAATGGAGGAGCAGGGATTGCAGCATGGCCATCACCCTGGGCATGATTTTGCCCTTTCTGTCTCTCTGGCAAACACGTGTACTTTATAGCACAAGTCTCCGGAAAAAAAAAAGAAAAAAGAGATGCAATGTGAATAGAATGTCCCTCTTACACCAGAACATATGCCTCACAGGACAAGGATCAGCCCTTTCAGTGTTTTGTTTCTGTTTTTCTTTTTGTTTTTCAAATGCACCTAGGTTTTCCATGTAACCACAAAAGCTACCCAAAGCGGTTTCTCAGAACCACATCCTCCTCCCTACTTTTTTCTTTTATTTTTAAACTTTTTAAAAAAGTTTTATGTAATATTTTATTTTATGGTTTTAATTGGTCTGAGAGCACAAGCACTCATGAGAGAGAGAGAGAGAGAGAGAGAGAGAGAGAGAGAGAGAGAGAAAGACAGAGAGAAAGACAGAGAGAGAAAGACAGAGAGAGAAAGTATACCTGATGGGACCCGATTATGTGAAAATTTCTTCTTCTACCCTGTCCATCTTACTGGGATTTGGGGCACACATGTGTGCAAATGTGCCTGACATGTATTTCTTTTTTTTTTTTGGAGAGGTTTTTGCTATAGGGTGCATGCACTTGCCAGACAGACAGAGAGTGACAGAGAGAAAGAGAGAAATCACCCCCGGGGGGATGGCCACGCCGCAATCCCTTCTCCTCCATTCTCCTCTCGAGATCTTGGGCACAAACGCACCCGTGCCCAGCGTGAGTTTAAACCACCGAGTCTGGGCCTCGAACTGCGGTCAACTACATGAGAGTTCAGCGACATAGCCATTACGCTAACTGCTGGTCCCCTGCCATGTATTTCAAGCTGCTAGAGCTGGGATTCCAGTCACAGTCAGTCATGTGGTAGCCGGCTCCCTTAATCACTAGGCTATGGGGCCAGATCTATTTATTTTATTTATGATAGAAAGTGTATGCACATGAAAGAGAGAGAGAGGGAGAAATAGAGATAGAGACATACAGAAAGAGGGAGGGAGGAAGGGGGAGAGAGAGAAAGACCTACTTTGTTCTAGACTTGGTATTTCTCATCTGTTTCCTTCAGTCTCTAAATCTAAACCCAGCCTTTCGTTTCTGATCATTCTTTCTCTTTGTCCATTTTAAGGACCCTTTGGAATGCCTCTGGGACACTCAGCTCGGTGTCCAACTTAGCTTTCAACCGCATGTTTTTCAACACACTCTGTTAGTGGTTTGTGCCTACTTGTTTACCTTAATGGAGCTTCCTCCCTTCCTGTTAAAACTGGTCCTGGTGGGTAGCGGAGCAGCAGATGGTATAATGGTTATGTGACTGGACTCCCACATGGCCAATAGCTCTTCAAGTCCCAGATCCAGCAGCTTGAAAATCATGCCTTGCTCATGTGCGTACATACGTGCCCAAAACCCAAAAGGAGAATGGAAGAGAAAGCATTGCTACATAGCCATGCCCACTGGAGTGGGGGTGATTTCTCACTTTCCCTCTCTATGTCTCTCTGGCAAGCACATGCATCCTATGGCAAAATATATATCTTAAAACAATAACAACAACAACAAAACAGGGACCAGCAGTTAGCATAATGGCTATGTCGCTGGACTCCCATGTAGTTGATCGTGGTTCGAGTCTCGAAGCCGGTGGCGTAAACTCATGCTGGGCTCATGGGCGTGCGTGCCCAAGATCCTGAAAGAGAATGGAGGAGAAGGGATTGCGGCATGGACATCCCCCCTGGAGGGTGATTTTTTGCTTCCTGTCTCTCTCTTTCTGGTGAGTGCACGTGCCCTATAGCCAAGAAAAACTCTCAAAACAAGACAAAACAAAACTGATCCTGAAGGGTCTCACCAGCCTGGTACCTTGGCTGGGAGAGAGATTATTTTATACCCTCTTTGGTAAGCTTTCCTTCATTGCTTTAAAGTGCTTAAAGTTGAAATCAGTGGTTTAAGGCAAATAAAGATAAAAAGTTTAAGGCCTGTCAGTTTTCAGTACTTTGGTTCTTGAACAGAGACCCCAATTTTAGTTCCTAATATGTTCAATAAATCTAGGGGAATTAGTTGTTCATGCACAGCTTTGGTGACTCAGCACCACTGCCTGAAGGGACGCTTGCACCATGGCTGACTTTCCAGTGTCTCTTGGCGCTCATCTGCCCACTGGAGTATTCCATTAAAGTTTTTTTGACAATCCATGGTCATACTTGAGAAAGCATAATATCAGGTTGTTGGAAAAGTCATGATGTATTTTTCTTTTTTAAAAAATATCTTTGCTATAGGGCACATGTGCTTACCAGAGAGATAGAGAGAGACAGAAAGTGAGAAATCAACCTCCACCTCCCCAGGGGAGATGGCCATGCCACAATCCCTTCTCCTCCATTCTCCTCTCAGAATTTTGGGCACACATGCACATGCACCCGGTGTGAGTTTCAAGTCGTCAAGTCTAGGAAAGGAACCACAGTCAGCCACATGAGAGTCCAGCGCCTTAACTGCTATGCCACCTTTTGTTCCCTTTAGATTTCTCTATGCAAGAATGTGTCATGACTTTTCCAAAAATTCAATAATAACATTGCTTCTTGCTCATGAACTAGATGTGGCTTGTGAACACAAGTATTTTGTGTTATGTCGTTTCCCTCTCTTTTCCTCCATGTCTTTGTCTTAACCTAAGTATGGATCTTTCAGAAATCCCTCTCTCCCTGATTAATTCAATTTTGGGGGCTCCAGTGTCACCCTAACTAATTCTTCAGGAATATTTCATATCCATTTTAACAGATCTTTCTTTAAGACAATATTAATTAGAGAGCTTTTTTTTTCCTTGTCCTTTTGTTGAAAATTGGTGATACTGGATAAAATTAAGAATGAACACCATGGCCAGACAGTGGTGTAGCCATAATCCGATATTCTTCAAGGTTGACACAGGTGGAAGGTTCCAAGTTTGTGTCTGGAAATCTCCCTAACATCTGGGCATGGATGTGCCTATGATCTGGGGCTGATTGAAATTGGGGTGGATCCTATGTTGAGGTGCTTGAGTCTGTCTCTGTCTCTCTGTCTCTCTGTCTGTCTTGTTCATGCAAGAAACAAATATATAAGCTTAAGAAAAAATAAAGAGGGCCAGTTGGTGGCGTGATGGCTAAGGGAGTGAATCCCACACAGCCAACTGCAGGGTTCAGGTCTCATTCACAGCAGCAACTTGAAAAAAACATGCCTGGTGCATTTGCATGCATGCCCAAAATCCCAGGAAGAGACTGGAGGAGAAGGGATTATAGCATGACTATCCCTCCTGGAGGATAAGTTTCCACTTTCCTTTTCTTACTGTCTCTCTCAGGTGATCACACGTGCCTTTTGGCAAATACTAAAGGAAAAAATAATAATAAAGAATGAACAAAGGGTTGTTCAAACTGAGTAATGATCAGATCTTCTCAAAGCAGATTAAAAGTGATCTCATTTCTTTGAACAAAGTGAGCCTTGGAGAACTTTGCAAAGATAGTACATAGTCTTAGAAATAAGGCCATATATGTTGACTATAAGCATTCTTGTCTAGTGGCACTTTGAGGAGAATGCCATTGCTACGTCAAATAAGAAGTTCACAAGGCTTGAATTTGCAAAGAGAATAACCAGTGGTAACCTTTTTATTTTCATACATTCAATCACTAGGTATTATTACAGCTTGTAAAATGGATTTTCCCATCATGAATATATAGTGTATTTGTTCAGTTAAAGATATTATCATACACATTATCATCAACAGATAACTTTCCATTTTTGTGTCCCTTAGATGTTTTATTTCTTTCTTTTTCCCCTTGATTCTCTTCCTCTCACCCTCCCCCATCTCCCACCCTCCTCCCACACTGTCTCTAGTATCAGCATTTATCCTCCATGCTTCTATATTTTCCAATCTTTCTGTTTCTGCGATGGAGTATGGACATTCAGTATATATTAAGCGGAGACATACAATGCCTCTCATAGTCTGGCTTGCTTTGCTTTGCAGTAAGTTTTCCATGTTCATCTACTTCCTATCAAATTCCTATTTTTTTTTATTACTGAGTAGTATTCCACAGTGTATATGTGCCACACTTTCATAATCCATTTATCTCTTCGTGGATATTTGGGTTGGTTTTATGTCTTAGCAGTTGTGAATAATACTGCAATAAGTCATGGTAACTTTTAACAGAAGAAAATCAATTCTGTGGTGTCCCACATAGCCAGATACGAAATTTGAAATGAGTGACTGTGACCTCATACTGAAAACCCATTAACCGTTACGGTTAAAACAGCTTTGTAGGTTTAAGGGACTTAAATAACCAAGACTTTACATCTTAAACTTGATTCTTCCCCCTAGGCTGGCCAGATTACACAGACTTAGCCTGGCTATTTGACATTCATTGTGGATAGACAGGACCTACAAGACTTCAAATAGTATTTCAACAGGACGGTCATGGGGACAATGCTGCTGAAAAGTTAGTTATTTCCAGGTATTGTAAAAACAACATCTCATAAACAGAGCCATTCATATTACAAAGAAGGCTCTCATGATCTCCATGACTTAAGAAGCCTAACACACATCATCTCTGTGTGTGTCATGCGTGCCCAAAATCACAAAAGGAGAATGAAGGAGGAGGGATTGCAGCGTGGTCATTCTTCTGGGGAGTGATTTCTCACTTTTCCTCTCTCTTTCTCTCTCTCTGTCTCTCTCTCTCTAGAAAGAAAGAGATCTGTAGGAGTCTTGCTTTTACTACCACCCTTATCTCCACATAGACCAAAGGGAGTCTATCATCTCACTCCTTATTTGAAGGTTAGTGGTTAATCCAAGAGAGATGCTAGTGAAATCATGACCAATACTTATCACTAGGCTAGAGAGTCCAGACAGACCTACCTAGATTAAAATAGAAGTGTTCACCGCCTCGGACACTCCAAGTAGGTCCTCTCATCCCTACTCCCACCCCAAACCTCCACATTTCTTTCTTTCTTTTTAAGAATTATTTATTTAATTTTATTAATGATTCTTCTTCATTTGCCCAGAGAAAGAGACAGACAGAGAGAGAGAGAGAGAGAGAAAGCAAGCTGCCAGGTCCGGGACTCAAACCATGGTCAGCCATGTAGGAGTCCAGCACTTTAACTACCACACTACTTGCCAGCCCCATTAAACCTCCATTTTTCTATATCTGGCCACTCATCTTAGGTGTGGAGAATAGAGTCAAGATGAGATTGCCTGGCCTGACCTGCTGGCTACTTTCTACTGGGTCATCAGAAAAGTCATGACACATCTTTTCATAGAAAAAATAGTGCATAACTTTTTACAAGAACTCGATATCTTCTACTCCTAACTATATTAAACTTCTGAGGTATTTTTTCGTGAGGTTTCATAGGGGTTATTTTCTTTCATGACAGCCATAGCATAGCACTGCATCAACATCCAATAATCACATGGAAGTCAAGAAGTTTAGTTAATAAACAGACATGGATAGGTAATTACTGTGTAGTTATTACTTTTTTATTAGAATCATATGCATTCATAAACCTATAATAATAATTATTATTTTAAGATTTTTTTTCTAGGACCAGCAGATGGCATAATGGCTATGGCGCTGGACTCCCATGTAGTTGACCGTGGTTCGAGTCCCAGACCCAGTGGCTTAAACTCACGCCAGGTGTGTGTGCGTGCATGCCCAAGATCCTGAAAGGAGAATGGAGGAGAAGGGATAGTGGTGTGGCCATATCCTTGGGGGTTGATTTCTCACTTTCTGTCTTTCTGTTTCTCTCTGTCTTTCTGGCAAGTGCACGTGCCCTATAGCAAAAACCTCAATCAAAAAAAAAAAAATTCTATAGGGTACGTACACTCACCCGAGACAGACAAAAAGCCAGAAATCATCCCCCTGGGGGAGATAGTCACACTGCAATCCTCCATTCTCCCCTTGGGATTTTGGGCACACATGCACACACTTGCTTAAAATGCATGAGTTTTTAAGCCTCCGGGTCTGAGACTCAAACCGCGATCAACTACGTGGGAGTCCAACAATGTAACCATTACTGCCACCTGCTGGTCCTGAACCTGTACTACTACTTCAAATTTTATATATTTTTAAATTTTTAAAATTTCTATCCCTTGAAACATTAAATACATGTCAATTATTTTAAATTTAATAAAGTACATAAATGGTCTTATAACAATTTCGTGATGCTTAAGTTGCTAGCTACAAGGGTAGGTTTTCTTTTTGGTGTGTGTGTGTGTGTGTGTGTGTGTGTGTGTTTAGAATTTGCTTTTACCTATGGAAACCAGTATTTAATAAAAAGCCACCTGACTATTACTTAAGGGTTTAACATGCTCTTATAGCTAGAAAGAGTTAGATCTGATAAGAATGAGGTTTTTCATCTCATTTGCAAATAAATGCTCAAATTAAAAATGTGTTAATATTGTATTAGTCATACTTCAGATCTGCAAGAAAATGAATATTAATCTATGAAGAAGGAAGCCTCACATATCCATCGATTAAACAAAATACAAAGTTATCTATCAGTTGCTGCCCTAACCAGTTGAAAGGTCAACTTATATAGAATTAACACGGTAATTGCCTCATCATTTAATCTTTGGCGAGAAGACTCTGAATTTCAGAAAACTCCCTTCATTAACTGGACATGGGAATTTAATTTTTCACCATTCCTTTACCTAGATCTCAGTAACTTTTTGGACAAAATGAACAGGGGGAAAAATCGAAAGAGCCCAATATATTTCAAGAAGTCATGATATCCAGATATGCAATCCAACAATACTTTGCAGACTGTAAAATGTCATCAAGATATGATTGTTACTTTCATTGTTAAATTTTCCTAACTAGGGACCAGCAGTTGGCATAATGGCTATGTCGCTGGACTTCCATGTAGTCAACTCTGGTTCGTGTCCCAGACCCAGTGGCTTAAACTCACGCCAGG
Source organism: Tupaia tana (assembly GCA_026018925.1). Taxonomy (NCBI): domain Eukaryota; kingdom Metazoa; phylum Chordata; class Mammalia; order Scandentia; family Tupaiidae; genus Tupaia; species Tupaia tana. The sequence goes on along the minus strand of JAKSZU010000028.1, from coordinate 18,941,443 downwards.
TGCATGTGCGTGCATGCCCAAGATCCCAAGAGGAGAATGGAGGAGAAGGGATTGCAGCGTGGCCATCCCCCCTGGGGGGGGGGGGATTTCTCGCTTTCTGTCTCTCTGTCTCTTTCTGTCTTTTTGGCGAGTGCATGCACCCTATAGCAAAAACCTCTCCAAAAAACAAACAAACAAACAAACAAAATAAACTTCCTAACTAGGAAAAAATAGACACAAGTATAGTAAAACAGGAATCTTTTTTTTTTTAATTGAGGGATTTTTGCTATAGTGTGCATGCACTCGCCAGGAAGACAGAGACAGAAAATGAAAAATCACCCCCCAGGTGGAATGGCCATGCTGCAACCCCTTCTCCTTTATTCTTTGAAGATTTGGGGCATGCACACCCATGCACCCCATGTGAGTTTTGAGGCTTCTGGGTCTGGGACTCAAACTGCAGTCAACTACATGGGAGTCCAGCAATGTAACCATTGCACCATCTGCTCATCCAACAAGAACCATTTTTAAAACAAGGTAATCCCACGGTCCCTACATAAAGTGAAAGGTCTGCATCAATAGGGTTGCATTTACCGTAGGCAAAAAATGCTGTCTGGAACAGACAATGTGTGCTCAAGTGGCATGCTGTAGATCCTTATTATGAATGATAATGTTGTCACTAAAAGTTTTGTTCTACAAGACTCTTCCCCCCCTTGAGAGGCAATCGTGTTGAGATAGTATTGACATTTCTCAAGATAATATTGAAAACCCACATTGATCACACAGGGCAATTGATCAATAACAGCACCTTGCAGGCACCTGCTGTTTTGCCTACTAGCCAAGAAGCAAGCTCTGTGCTGTCAGTCCTTCCAGACAGGCTATCAATAATAACAGTTGTCTGGGATGTTTAGATGCACAAATTCCAATACCTGACCCTACAAGAGATGGACAAAGATATATTTCACCCTCGTTACGTCTGATACCGGCTTAACCAGAAACATAACTCTTAACATTTGACACAGCTTCACCCAACTTTACAAATGTTTTCATTTTTCCCGTCATACAGTTTTATTGTATTTTAATGGTGATGAGAGATGCACTGTCATAGGAGAATATATTTTCATTTTGTGTCATATAAAACCTTGGCTCTAGTATATATATTCTTAGGCACATCTGGTAGTAGACCAAAAGTTGACCTTCTCTCTCCTGCTTTCTTTTCTTTGTTTCCTTTTCAAACTTGACAGTTGACAAATTTAATTAATTAATTCATTTCTTGTATTTTTCCCTGGAGGGCTCTTGCCGGAGAGACAGAGAGAGAGAATGAAGGAGCGAAAGTCAGAAAATACCCACCAGGGGGGATGACCATACCCGCAATCCATCCTCCATTTTCCTCTTGGGATTTTGAGCACCCATGCCTAGGTACCCCGTGAGTTTCTTAAGCCATCAGGCCTGGGACTTGAACCGCATAATCATCCATCTAGGACTCCAGCTGCCTTCACCACCATGCTACCCGCAAGCCTTGACAGTTGACAAATTTTAAAACAAACATGTCTTCCATAGCCCATGTATTCTCGTTTTTATTTTTTGTTTTATTGACATGGGTAACAGCACGCACCAACATATACGCTTGTGCGTGCATGATACGCTTCTGTTGTCTAGTGAACGGAAGAGGAAGCGTCCAGCTCATTTATTGTTTAGAAAACCAACTGAGAGGCCAAACACCCTTGTGCCTGGTCAGATCTTGCCGTCTCGCTTTGATCTCTGTGGCTGCAGTTGGAGGACTGACTCTCTCACTCCTTTCGCTTCGCTTATACCACTCCCCCCACCCCCCCAGGAGCATCCCTAACAGATTTTAGTAGGATCACCTCCATTTAATTTTAGTGGTGCCATTCCCACTCTGTCAGAGACAGAGCAGGCTTATTAATCACACTCAGGAGCACTAATACCGACAATCCGTCACCGCGGCCGACAGGATGCATCATCCACCGTAACTAGAAAATTCACCCCAAGACCTGATGATTTTCCCTGACACTACATTCTATAACACAAAACCAACTAACCAGGGGTTATATCCGTCCGTTCTTTCTCATCTTTTACTCTTCTTTAGTCTTCTTTATTATTTTCTTCTTTTTTTAGGGGGGGGTGTGATAGGTCAAAGGTTATTGAGTATCTAACACATTTTCTCTTTAAAAATATATTGACTTGAGGCTGGCAGGTAGCATGGTGGTTAAGGCACTGGACTCCCACATGGTCAACTGCGGTTTGAGGCCCAGACCTGGTGACTTATTTTCTCACTTTCTCTTTTTCTCTCTCTCTCTGGTTAAATGGAAAATAATGATAATATTAACAAACACAATTAATTCAATAAATAATTCTTTAAAAAATGATGCTTACTTGATATTATCTCCTTTATGCTTGGGGACCGAGGTCAGCTATTAAAGGAGCATTACGTATTCCTTGTGTATAATGTCAGTGAGTCGATATAGTGAATTGGGAATTCCAGTTTCTCTCTGAACCTTGACAATCTACGTTTGATTCTTCTTATAATATTTAGCCAGAAAATATGGGTTAACGCTGGTGTTTACCTGCCAAGGGAACTCTTCCGTTTCTTTGTTGTTGTTGTTATAATTGGCAGAGGGCAATGTTCTCTTGCCAGAGACAGAGAAATACAGAAAGAGAGAGGAGGATGGAGAAAGCATCCCTCAATGGGGAGTGATCATCCTTCTCTTCCATTTTTCCACCTAGATAGAATTTTGTACATGCAAATGCAAGAATGCAGTGTGGTTTTCAAGCTACCGAAGCAGGACTCAAACCATGGTCAGCCTTATGAGAGCCAGCTCATTTAATCACTAGAGCACAGAGCTGGTTAAACTTTTTCCTTTTTTTTTCCCTTAGAGACATTTTTGCTATAGGGAGTGTACACTTGGCACAGAGACAGAGACAGAGACAAATAGACAGAAAGCAAAAAATCACCCCCCCCCCCCCAGGACATGGCCACACCACAATCCCTTCTCGTCCTGTCTTGTGATTTTGCACATACACTGCATATGCACTTGGTGTGAGTTTCAAGCCTCCAGGTCTGGGACTCAAACCACCGTTGACCATGTGGGAGTCCAGTGCCTTAACCACTGCACCATTTATTGGTCCTTAAACTCTTTCATTTCAATATAGTTTATTTTCCTTTATTTTTTTTAGTTTTATTTATTTATTTGTTTATTTATTTTAATTTGACTAGAGAGAGACAGAGAGAGAGAGAGAGAGAGAAAGCGAAAAGGCAAGTCACCAGGTCTGGGACTCAAACTGTGGTCAGCCATATGGGAGTGTCCAGTGCTTTAATCACCACACCACCTGCTAGCCCTGTATTTTCCTTTATTTCTTAAATAGAATCTACAATGGAGGGAGATAAAGAATACAATTAACAGGAGCCCATCAGAACATCTTACTACCATAAACAAGCTCTAAAAGTTGACCATGAGAATTATCCAAACACATGACAATAATGTGTTTGGTGCAATCATTTATCATAATAATGATGTGAGAGCAAAATAAATAATGCATTTAATTACTATTTATGGAGCACCCTCTTTGTGCCAGGTATACACTAAATATTTTGATGACTTTGTGTTTTCTCCTTTCATGCATGTTACATTCCTATATGGTTGGCATGTTTTTTCTCTTTTTTTTTTTTTTTTTTCATTTTACAGATTAGAAAATTGAGGCTAGAAGGAATTAAGGAGCTTGGTTTAAAAGTATACAGCATAGCAATTGTGAATAATGTTGCAATAAACAGATGTGGGGCCCAGCAGTTAGTGTAATGGCTATGTCATTGAACTCCCATGTAGTCGACCACGGTTCGAGTCCCAGACCTGGTGGCTTAAACTCATGCCGGGCGCGTGTGTGTGCGTGCCCGAGATCCCGAGAGGAGAATGTAGGAGAAGGGATTGCGGCATGGCCATCTCCCCTAGGGGGTGATTTCTTGCTTTCTGTCTCTCTGTCTCTCTCTGTTTTTTTGGCAAACACATGCGCCCTATAGCAAAAAAAAAAAAAAAAAAAAAACAAAAAAAACCAAAAAAACAAAAACAAACAAACAAAAAAAACCTCTCCAAAAAACAAACAAACAAACAAAAACCCAACAATAAACAGATGTGCAAATGTTTTCCCAACTGCATATTTTCCTATACTTTGGGTAAATACCCAGGAGAGGGATTACTGGGTTGTGTGGTAGTTCTATTTGTAGGTTTTTGTTCTTCATAGTGGCTATTCTAATGATGTACAGTAATTAAAAGTCAATGTGAAAATGTAAACTATACTAAAGAAAAAAAGAAGGAAAAAAAGCACACAGCTTAAAATAATAGAGCCAGACTGGCACTTAGGTCTGTCTGCCACCAAACCTGTGAGTACCACCGATGTTTCACAGTAGATTGACATCTACACAGTTAGTATTTGGCAAAAAGAAACTGTACTTTCAATATCATTGTGCCAGTATCATTAAACAAAATGAATTTAAGACTTTTTAAAAAGTTTTGTTGTTGTTGTTAAGCATGTGTGCTCACCAGAGAGAGACAGAGACAGAGAGAGGAAAAGTGAGAAATCACCCCCCGGGGGGATGGCCACACTGCAATCCCTTCTCCTCCATTCTCCTGCTGGGATCTTGGGCATGCCTGCACACATGTCTGGCGTGAGTTTAAGCTACCAGGTCTGGAACTCAAGTCACGGTCAGTCATGTGGGAGTCCAGCAGCTTAATCATTATGCCACCTGCTGGTCCCTAAGAAAACAATTTTAGCTGACCTTTTGCATAGGGACTCTCTAAGTTTCTAATCAACCCAAACATTTTGTTTCTCTCTCTTATCTTTGTATGAACTGGTCACCAGATTTTGTGATATGACCTCGCTCTCCAGACTCCTGGAATAGAGAGAGAACTAGTGAGTCTCATATGTGACTGAGTGTGAGAGACATACACAACTTGGGCACTGTGGGGTAGCCATACCTTCAGCCCTTCTTATCCATGGGTTCTGCATCCATGGATTTGACCAACCGCTGACCAAAAATATGCAGAAATACGAACTGGTTGCATCAGTACTCAATACGTGTAGATTTTTTTCTTGTCATCATTCCCAATACAGTACAAGAGCTATTTATATATACTACATAGTATTTATCTTGTGTTAGGTATTGAAGTAACAGGGGGATGTGTGTGGATTACATGTAAATACCAGACCATTTTATATAAGGGACTTGAGCAACCATGGCTTTTGGTATCTGCAGGGATATTGGAACCAATCCCTTGAGGATATTGAGGGACAATTGTATATATTTTACATGTATTTATCTATCTATCTATCTATATATATATATATACATATATATATATATATATATATATCAAAACAATCTATCTCTCTGTCTCTCTCTGTTTCTCTCTGGAATGTGTGCAGCATCTCAGTGGCTGGAAGAGGTGAGACTCTATATCCAACTCAGTGACCTTTTCACTATTTTGACATCTTTAGGAAAATTGGACTTTGGGGCCAGCAGGTGGCATAATGATTAAGGTGCTGGACTCCCATGTGGCCGACTGTGGTTCAAGTCCAGGACCTGGAGGCTTGAAACTCACACAGGGTGTGTGTGTGTATATGCCCAAAATCTTCAGAGAAGAATAGAGAAGGATAGCAGCATGACCATCACCCCTGGGGGGGAGGTGATTTCTCGCTTTTTGTCTCTCTCTCTCTATCTATCTTTCTCTGTCTTTTCAGCTAGTACACATCCCCTATACCAAAAATCTCTAAAAAAAAAAAAAAAAAAAAAAAAAAAAACGAAAAAAGAGAAAGGGTTGGCTAATGGCATGGTGGTTAATGTGCTGGACTCCTACATGGATAACTATGGTTCGAATCCTGGACCTGGTGGCTTGCTTCCTCACTTCCCCTCTATCTATCTCTGGTCAAGTTAAAAAAATAGCAATGATGAATAAAATTAAATAATAATTCTTAAAGAGAGAGAGAGAGAGAGAGAGAGAGAGAGAATGAACTGGGCTTTATTTATTCTTTCCTTTTCCCCCCACCCAAATTTTGGTCTTATTGTGTTTTCCTGGAGAGGTTAGTAAGTAATTTTGCAATAAATATCTATAAATTACTTTTTTTGATCTCTGATAAAATTAAGCTTCTCTAAATTTGGATGATGTATTACTCATTGCTTTGGAACAAACACAATATACTGTCATAGGTGGGGTATTCCTAACCTCAAAATCATTCTAACATTCTGGAAGACAAAGGCCATGCCCTTCACATCTTTATACGATGCTTACCTATAAACCTAGACAAAATAATCAATTCTGTTAATAGCAGGAGATGAGTAAAACACACACACACACAATTTTTGTGCGTGTCTTGACATTTTCATCTATACTCATTTTCTGAACATTTTTCAAACATTTTGTTCCCTGTGTGTGGACTCATAAAAATGATCTCGATTAACATCAAAGAGCTGTCATAAAATAAATAGTACAGGGAACCAGCAGTTAGCGTAATGGCTATGTCGCTGGACTCCCACGTAGTCGACCGCGGTTCACGTCCCGGACCCGGTGGCTTAAAACTCACGCCGGGCGCGTGTGCGTGCATGCCCAAGATCCCGAGAGGAGAATGGAGGAGAAGGGATTGCGGCGTGACCATCCCCCCTGGGGGGTGATTTCTCGCTTTCTGTCTCTATGTCTCTCTCTGTCTGTCTGGCGAGCACATGTGCCCTATAGCAAAAAAAAGAAAAAAAAGAGGCAAAAACAGGATGGAGCAGGAAAACACTGAACAGTCTGATGATATACCCCATCTATTTCCACCCTCAGCAAAGCCAGAGAAGGCACTGTCATGCCCATTTTGCAGAAAACCTCTCCAAAAAATAAATAAATAAATAAATAGTACATAATAAATAACAAAAAGAGGAGAAAGGAAACTACTGAGTCCTCTCTCACCTCTTGCTTTGAATGCTCACTCCTTGCATATAAATGCAACGACTTATACAAACTGAATGGCGAAGTTCGGAAGAGTCGGCAAGATGGCAACAGGTGGGAGGTCTCTGCACAGTCAGTAGAAGGATGTCCCTCTCATGGGACCAGCAGTTAGCGTAATGGCTATGTCGCTGGTCTCCCATGTAGTCAACCACAGTTCACATCCTGGACCAGGTGGCTTTAAAAAAAAAAGGATGTCCGTCTCTTAGGCAAGGCAGAGAAAACCATTGCTAGAGATTAGGGTAACCTGTGGCTTTGGAAACACGTTTCTGACTGACTCCTGACTCTAATCTAGGCTTCCATTGAGGATCTGGAAGATTTGGAGGCCAATTACAGTACTGATTTGGATGGAATAGACTTTTGTCAGTGGCCAGAATCGCTAACACAGGCACGCGATATCTGGGAAACAGAGAAAGGAGACTAAGACTTTGGTGTTTTGATGGGAAAAAAAAACCTCACATACCAGTGTTTTCTGGAGCGCAACTGGCAACGCGAGCCTTGTGCGCTTAATGAAATAAGAGAAAACTGAAAACACGGAAAGATGGCTCATTAGCTAGTTAATCAGCCCTGCAAGATAAAGTGAAGGTGTGAAGCTCTTTATTTTGAAATCAGGAGAAAAGAGGGGCACATTTAAAGGATGAACTCAAAGGCATCCTGAAGGGAATGGCTGGCCCACTTCTATTGCAAATGTCAACGTGTTTCTGAATGTTAATGCCCCCTCAACCTACCCTGGGACCAATTTCCTAATTTTAATTGACTCTTGTGTATAAAGAATTCCCACTGCTGTCAATTTAAATTGTGTAGTTAGGACTTCAGGATTGGTTTCCCCGTCTGCCAAGAGTATATTATTTTAATCCATTTTTATTTTTATAAAAGCACGTTGTCAATCCAGAGGGAGAAATTGGGGAGAGGCTAGGGAATCCAAGCTGGCCGCTGTTAAATCGTTTTCTAGGTTGGGAAATGTCAGCTAGTCTGAACACCAGTGAAAAGGAGGGGAATGATACCTACGTCTTGGTAGACAGGTTAGAGGATGAAAGTTTGTGTGGTCGACCAGAAAGCCCTGAAATGAACATCCATGCAGAAGGAGAAAGAAGGAGGCTAAATCCTCATGGATTTTACCCTCTCTTAAAAAACAAATCAGACACCTAAATTAAACTGGAAAAAGAAATAGAAGCCTCGCAAACTAGGAAGTAAATAATAAGTATCTGAGAAAGACTCCCTTCTAGGTCACCTCTCTCCAGGAGTTCCAGTGAAGACTGTCTCTCTAGTAGAAAGGCTAAAAGCCATTTGTTGATATCATAGTGCTGGTAAGTGTCATAGTGACAGCTGTATCGCATTCATGTAGAGCAGGGATCTTCCTTTCAGCGCTGAGTCTTGAGAAATCGGACATGCTGATTCCAGTAATTTGTTGCGAGGTAGTGATGTCTTTTCTTCACTCCTTTAACAGGTGCTAATTATTGCATTTCAAATAACATCAAATATAACAGTTGTACCTACTGTCAGGTCGGCATGGGCTGTTGAGGTGTCTAAGCCTGCGTATGTGTGAGCATATGACAGTGGGTGGCTTGGTGCTTGCTTTATAAATTCACATGAATAAATGGCTTTTGAGTAAAGTGGTTGGAGTGGAACAATTTAACCGGATTGACGTGACTTCAGAGGAAAGGGATTGGCTCTTGGAGAGGCGGTTGTGTTTGGTTGTGGTGTTGTCGGAAGTGCACACATGAGCTGTCTAGGGCTGAGATGGGGGAGGGGTCTAGGGCAGAAAGGGAAGAGAAAGGGTGAGGTAGTAATGGAAATGACAAATGATGTCTCCCAACTGATTCTTGACTTAATTTCATATATCCCTAGGAAGTAATGTTTAGGGGCTACCGGGTGGTGTAGTGGTTAAGGTGCTGGATCCCACATGGTCGACCCTGGCTCAAGACCCATACTTGGAGGCTCAAAAATTGCTCTGAGTACATGTGCATGTGTGTGTGCCCAAAAATCTCAAGAGGTGAATGGAGGAGAAGGGATTGTGGCTTGGTCATCCTCCCTGGAGAAAGATTTCTTACTTTTCCTCTCTCTGTCTCTCTCTCTCTCTTTCTGGTGAGTATATGTGCCCTATGGTAAAAACATTTAAAAAAAGAAAGAAAGAATGTTAATTAAACACTTAATACAACATTTTCGTACACACACAAACAAGAAGACTTTAAAAAACTTGTGAAGATATGGAATTAAAGTGGGAGTTTATTTTAGTGCAAAGAAAATGAAATCCATGCATATTATTTTTGTAATATGCATTTTCCATGAACTTTTTTAACCATGCATTCACGTGTGTTTGTGTGATTTAAAGAATCTATATTTCCTAAATGCTGTGAGAAAATAATGAATTTGTTCACTGAGCAATATGTATTAGCCTCAAAAGGATTTTGGATGGAAGCTGGGAGGGAGAAGTAGAAGCTTATTCTCTTTTAATCAGTGTAAAGCTATTAGACAAAAAAAAATACCTCTTTACTGACCCAGGGATGATGACCTTGGGGAAAAAAATCACCTAAATAAGGTTCATCCTTGCTTTCTGGTTGGGTCAGGCCCGTGATCAGATGTAGGGCTTTTCCCTTGAAATGGCCATGAAAGCCTTTTTTGCAGGAATAATTCAGTGTTGTAGGGTTATGGTGAAGGAAAATATGTAAAGTTTGATGCTCCTTGAGTTCAGGAGCAAGTCTTTTAACTTCCCCTTGTTAAGTTAGAAAGATGTCGTGAATAGAAACATTCTTTTCAATTCAAAACTTCACGAAGGACGGTCTCTTTGTGGGACTGGTACTATACACCATGACTCCCAATGACCTCTGCAAGGAACCCAGGGTGGTTTTATCTTGATTAAAATGGTTCTATTCACAGGAGGGGAAAGGCTGGGACATCATCTTGCAAAAGAAAATCCTCTAAAGAACAAGGTGGAAAAGGCACCAGGTAGAAAAAAGATACCACTTTCTTTTGGACAGACCAGAGAAGAAGAGCAGGAAATGCCAAATAAGGAAGAGAGGAGCTTGGAAGAGGGGAAGACAAAGAGAAGAAAATAATAATAATAAAAAAAGGCAAAAACAGGGACCAGCAGTTAGCGTAATGGCTATGTCGCTGGACTCCCATGTTGTCGACCGTGGTTCGCGTCCCAGACCCGGTGGCTTAAAACTCATGCCGGGCACGTGTGCGTGCATACCCAAGATCCCGAGGGGAGAATGGAGGAGAAGGAATTGCGACGTGGCCATCCCCACTGGGGGATGATTTCTTGCTTTCTGTCTCTCTGTCTCTCTGTCTGGTGAGCACACGTGCCTTATAGCAAAAAAAAAAAAAAAAAAAAAAAAAAAAAGAGGCAAAAACAGGATGGAGCAGGAAAAGACTGAACAGTCTGACGATATACCCCATCTATTTCCGCCCTCAGCAAAGCCAGGGAAGGCACTGTCATGCCCATTTTGCAGATAAGAAAACGAGTTTCGGTGGAAAGTCTCTTACCCAAGTCCACTCAATTCCTACACAGTCAAATGAAGGTTTATTTCTCAGGTCTGCTTGACTTCTACTCTTTCCACAAGAGAAAGAACAGCCTGTGTTTCGTTGTGATGAATTCCCAAACAATAGCTTTTAGAGCAAATAATAAATGTGCCCTTCCCTGACCTAGAAGAGAAATGATTTTGTACTTTAGCCCTTAAGTTTCCTAAAGAAACAACCAGAGTATTATAGCTCCGTGAGCGACTTGCATGCATCTGCTTTCTCAACCTCAGGATTCTTTGTGCTTTGAGTGGGACGGTCAAGGCAGGAGAGAATGATGGTGGAAATAAAACAGTGGTAACTCGACACTGCCTCTGGGATTTATTTACTGTTGATCACGGCTGGGGAACTCTTTGAACCTAACATATGTGTAAGATTGTGAAGGTCAGCGTGCATATGCTGAAAGAGAGGTTGGGCAGAGGGAAGTCTGATGAATAAGGAAGAGAATTCCAGAGAACAGGATAGGTGGGGTGGAGAGGGGTTGTAGCATGCTAACAAAGAATTGAAAGCTTTCAGAGAAACGTATAGTTATATGATCTGTACTCAAGGGGAGGAGTCTACACAAGAACACTCCTTGCCTATGAGAATGTATTAGGTGGTAATGATTCCTGGTGATGCTACGTCCTCTGACTCGGGAAGACATGTCATGTTTTGATGGAGGTGGGAGACAGACCAGGAGAAATGAATGGATTCTTGGCACCCAGGGGTCCCTGTGCTCTTGGGCGGAACACTACCCTGAAACACTCAGAGAGGGGGGTAAGGGACAGCTGGCATTCAGCCTGAGTTTCACTCACTGACCCATCAGCCCTGAAGAGGATTATTTCTACATCTTTTCTACTTTCCATAAAGGTCTAGAATAAACTGTCTACAGCTCAAGGAACCGAGAGTATCAGAAATATCATATTTGAAGAGTTTGTTTTTGCTTATCACTGTCCCTCCAATACACACACATTTATGTTCTCTCCTGAGAATTTACCAGTAGCAGATTGCCAATTTATAGGACTTAGAAGATAATAGTGTTCTTTGAAATGTGCATTATAGGGACCAACAGGTGTTGTAGTGGTTAGGGCGCTGGACTCCCAGATCTGAGTCTTGGACGTGGTGGCTCGAAAATCATGCTGGACACATGTATGTGTATGCCCATGATCCCAGGAGGAGAACAGAGGAGAAGGGATTATAGCGTGGTCATCCTGCCTAGGGGGTGATTTCTCACTTTCCCTCTCACTATCTCTCTCTGGCAAGTGTCCATGCCCTATATGAACCAGCAGTTAGCATAATGGCTATGTCGTTGGACTCCCACGTAGTCGACCGCGGGGTCCCAGACCCAGTGGCTTAAAACTCACGCCGGGCGCGTGTGCGTGCGTGCCCAAGATCCCGAGAGGAGAATGGAGGAGAAGATTGTGGTGTGACCACAATGGCGAGCGCACGTGCCCTATAGCGATCTCAAAAAAAAAAAAAAAAAAAAAAAAAAAAAAGCCCTTTGTGGAAACAATGAGATGATCCATGTAGAGAAAAACAATCCCTATAACAGAGGCTCAAGCAGTATGTTCGCATGTGTCCACTTCTATTTTAATCTTACAGATGATAATACTTTACATGAAAGCATCCATTTGCACAAGTAGAACTGGTCATTGTTATTCATTTGGAAAACATTCAACTTTTCCCCCCTGTATCTGAGAAAGTTACTACCAAGCTGAAGATTCATTCTTTTCTTTTTTTTAAAGGGAGTTGTTTTTGTTTGTTTGTTTGTTTTGTTTTGTTTTTCCTCTTTTGTTAGATTGTGTGTGCTCACCAGAAATACAGAGACAGAAAGTGAGCAAATCACCTTCTGAGGGGATGGCCATGCCACAATCCCTTCTCCTTCATTTTCCTCCTGGGATTTTGGGCATGCATACACACAGGCTGGCTTGAGTTTCAAGTCGCTGGATCCAGTACTCAAACTGCAGTAGGCCATGTGTGAATCCGGCACCTTAACCACCGTGCCACCTGCTGGCCCCTGAAGACTCATTCTTAAATGCTCTCTGCTTCACAGTTAAGAGGTGGATCTAGATGCCAGGGAGAAACGATATTTATTCTCACAATCTTGATTGCTTTGCAAGTTTATTTTCCTTTTGTCATTTCCTCACTCTCAAATGGTTAGGATATTTTGACCCTAGTACACAGGTAAATGTCTACTACAGAAGGCAAAGAGACCACGTGGCATGATGGCTAAGATCACAGAAGCTCAGAGGACGGTCATGATAGAAACCCTCTCTGACTGCCTGACCTTGGGCAGGTCACTTACCTCCAAAGATTAGTTCAGTGACGTCAACTCTGAACAGTGTGTGGGTCTCTTAGAGATGTTAGCACAGTCATTAGCATTTAAAGACCCCGAGACGTTCTACAATAAAGAACAACATCTAAGAATTTGAGAAGGTAGCCTGGTTGTCTTCCATTGCCCAAATATTGATGTGCTGAGTGGAATATTCCAGACAGAGATGAAAATACCAGAGAAGGCTCTGAAAGGAAGAAACAAACAAGACATAGTAGGTCCAATGTACCCAGAAGATGAAGAGCAGAGAGGAAGTTGACCTTGTGGTATAGAAACTTGGCAAAGCTTGGCAGACCACACTGAGTTCACTCCAACCCCCAACACACGGAACTAGAAATCATAGGGTCTGAGTATCAGTTTATATTCTACCCACAACTGTGCAGACTTAAGCCAATCATGCCTTTTTAAAGCATCACCCTCTCCCCTAATCTATAGCATCGGAATGATCTGTATGCCTTATATAGCTTTGAGTATTCATTTAGCAAGGGCTTGTGGAAGCATTCTATAATCTATTTTATATTCTATAAACCTAAGAGGTTACCCAAAGAATAATCTCAAGGATACAACTTCCTGTATTAATATTCTTTTCATATTTATAGTTTAACAAAATATCAAAAGCTAATGGATTCTGGGCCAGCAGGTGGCATGGTGGCTAAAGTGCTGGATCTCACTTGACTGGCTGTGGTTTGAGTTTTGGACTCAGTGGATTGAAAATCACACCTGGTGCATGTGCATGAGTGCTCAAACACTGGGAGGAAAATGGAGAAGGATTTGCAGTGTAGCCATGCCCCTGGGAGATGATTTCTTGCTTTTCCTCTCTGTGTATCTCTCTAGCTAGCGCACACACCCTGGGACAAAAACCTTAGCAACAACAACAAAAAAGAACAATGGATTCAATTGTTCTGAATGCCATCAAATTGATGCAAACAAATACACTTAATAATGGAATCTGTACTATTCGGTAGCCCACTGGAATGCTAAAATCAACTGCATTTCTTGATCTCTGGCTGAGGGCTTTCGGAATCCTTTTTTGTGACAGATGGAGTAATTGGGAAATAATCTTAAACACATACGCTTCCTTCCCATAGTCACTTTGAACATACTTATTGTTTTAACTTAAATAAAAAAGAAGTCAAACGTAAAGCCTTTTGAGAAGTCGATCGCTCTGCACAAAAGTTCTATTGTGCACTGAAGGCTGAGGATAAAAACTTGTATCAGAGCGAAAGGGACACAGAACTTGAACCTGAACAGAGAAAAGTTTTAGAAGATCATTTAGAGACTTCAAGTTTTCTTCGGCAGCTGAAACAAGAATGAGACTTTTCTTCCAACGGGAACAAGAAACATCTGAGGAGTGACTGAAATGTTTGAGTGTGTCTTACACAGAGATTGCCCCTTTTTTAAAAAAAAATAAAAAAGAAAAAAAAAAAAAGACTCACTCACTACCTGTTAGACATGCCAAGGGCATCTCGTTAGATGTCCCGACTTTAGAAACCGATTTGCAAGCCAGAGTATTCCAACCCTGCAGTTGGATTGTGGGTGTTTAACCTTCACAAGTTTGGCCTTTGAGCAGAACTTGAGAAAGGAAAAAAGAAAAGAGGGTAAGATTGAGAAAGAAAAGCAAAATAAATCAAAAGCAGCTTTCTTGGTAACACGGACATCTCTAAGGCCATGTGCGAAAAGGCTGGGTCTCTAATGATATCAATTAGGCCCGACCCGCTGGGACATGGGAAATATATTTTACCCTGGTGTCTGCCAAGGCCCATATGTAAAAGGTCATTAACTGGGTACAGAGCATTACGAATTCTCGGCTGAAGGTGCCTCCGTACCCCTGATACTTTGAACATTCTGAAATAAATTATAACCAGTAATGGTTTTATGTTGACAAGCTAATTCCACTTAAATTTTTCTTTCTAAATCAAAGAGAGTATAATTTAAAAAAAAAAAAAAAAAACAGTATCGATGTGTATTGGAAGTAGATTCAGACACACACACACACACACACACACACACGTGTGCGCGCAGGCGACTGCCTGTGTTTTCCAGCTCCGTTTCCCAGTTGGGATGGGGGATAGGTGACTTCCCCACAGGAGTGTGGATTTGCTAAACATGTCTTCATTGGCTGATCTTTTCTGCATCTCTTTCGAGGCACAGTGGGTGTGAACACAGCAGTGGGTTGCATTTGGCGAAGCAGAAACCGTAGGCTACTTAATCAGACTCGAACTCCCATATTTGCGTGGGAATATTTTGGCAGCCCTTCCGGGAGATGTCAGTTTCCTGGGGCTGTGTTTAGCATGCGGTGGCCACCTGAAGGCACCCTCGCAGGTGGACAAGCAGCGGTCTCCCCTGTCACCCTTCTTCTAACAACCGGCCTCATGCTGGAGCTGCAGAGATTCCCCAGTCCTCAGAGAGAAACGTGGCCAACTTCAGCAAACAACACAGAATCCTGTTACGCAAATCAGCAAGCGTTGTGATCCAAGCGCATCTTCACTGTTTGGCAAGATGCGGAATTATCTGAGGAGAGGATCTTCCCCTGAAAGGAGGGAAGCTCACCTTTGTACCCCAACACAACCTGGCTCTGTCTGCAGACTCAATAAATCTCCTCGGGGCCTGGGTTCAATTTCTGGCACACCCACGGGCTGGGTATGGTGGCGTTCTTGCAATCCTAGGTCCTTGGGAGTCTGAGGTAAGAAGATCACAAACTTCAGGCTGGCCTGCGAGACATAGTGAGATCCTTTCTGAAGGACAGGCGATTATGGTGACAGGCACCTGTAGACCCAGATTTTGGGGAGGCGGAGGCTGGAAACTCATACATAATGAGAACCTGTCTTAAGACAATCTGACTCAGAAGTTTGATTTGGGACAACTCTTTCCTGTTTCCTGATTTTCTTTCTTTTTCTTTCTCTCTTTCTCTTTTTCTTCCTTCTTTCTTTTTCCTTTTTCTTTTTCTTTTTCTTTTTCTTTTTCTTTTTCTTTTGTTCTTTCTTTCTTTCTTTCTTTCTCTCTTTCTTCTTTCTCTTTCTCTCTTATTTTCTTTCAAGAGATTTTTGCTTTAGGGTGTGCATGCTTCCCAGAGGGACAGAAAGCAAGAAATCACCTCTCCCCCAGGGGGAGATGGCCACGCTGCAATCTCTTCTCCTCTATTGTTCTTTTGGGATTTTGGGATGCACCCACATGTGCCCAGCCTGAGTTTTAAACCATTGGGTCTGGGACTTGAACCACACTTGGCCATGTGGGAGTCCAGTGCCTTAATCACTACACCACATGCTGGCCTACTGTTTCCTGATTTTTGCACCTTGGTTTCACGTCTATGAAAAAGAGTAATTTGCTTGGGTTGATCTGAAACCATCCTCAACACTATTTTTTTTTTTTAATTTGGTATAATGTATGTACTCATTGGGGAGAGAGAGAGAGAGAGAGAGAGAGAGAGAGAGAGAGAGAGAGAGAGAGCAAGCAGTACTTCCCAGGGAAGATGGCCACACCATAATCCCTTATCCTCCATTCTCCTCTAGGGATTTTGGACACACACACACACACGCACACGGCATGTTTTTCAAGCTGCTAGGTCTGAGGCTTGAACTGGGAAGTTGACCACATGGGATCCAGCCACCTTAACTACCATGGCACTGGCTGGCCCTCTGCACTAATTTTAAATGACCACCTGAGTTTGTTCTCATTTCTTTTTTTGTTTTGTTTTTGTTTTCTTGTCATTCACATTGCACTTTAGAATAACAAAAACTTAAAAGGTATTAGTGAAAAACTATACTTTAATAAACAAAACAAAACAAAACAAAAAACAGCAAAAAGCAGATTCCTACAAATGGAAATATAAGAGGGGAAAAACGGGATCACAGTGCTTACTCACCTTGCCATACCATGTCCGTACATGGGGACCAAACCATCCACTGTCCACATAGGTTCTTCTTCATTCATGAGGCAAAACAAAACAGAAGCAGCACACTCAGTTCTGGCCCTTGCTGCAGTTGTGCTAATCTTTCTCTCTTGCACACACAGCTAGGGTGAACAACTCATCCCGCTCTGGCTGCACGGGACCTCCATGGTATTCACACTAGAAATACCCTGTCTAGGGAGCTCCCTCAGTCCTGGACAACTGGGACAACTGGTCACCCACATTAACCTCTGGATCCTTAACTCCAGGCTATGTGAGATGAGCTTTGTCCCATGAGTTTTCTGAAGGATAGCACCAGGAAAGCCTATTGTGATAAAAAAAAGTTAGCCTTTCTATGTATTGGGTCAGTTGGAAAAGTCATGTGTATCTTTCTATGTGTTTCTATGCAAAAATGCATCATGACATTTCCAACGAACCAATAGATGAAAATTCACATCTTCAAGGGGTGTAAGGAGAGCATAACATTGTGAATCCTTCGCAAAAAAATAGTTCTTCTCAGCAGCAGAAGACAGGTGCCCCTTGGCACCTTTTCTGTATACTTTAGAAGAAAGTACACCTCTGGGCAGGCAGTCCAGTCTCTGGGTAATGTTCCGTGGCATCACTGGTTTAGAATAAAATACTCTGGGAAGCGCTGCAGAAGTTTCACTCAACAAAACCACACCTCTAGAGAGAACAAAGGCTTTTACTCAGGTCCATATGCAAAAGGTCATTACCTGGTATGGAACATTATAGATTATTAGCAGAGGGTTCCTCCCTACCCCTCAATATTTTGAGCATTCTAAAATAAATTGGAGAAGACTCAACATCCCACTTGGGGTCTTCACAGAGAATGGTGGCAGTTGCAAATAAGATGTGACATCAAGGATACTAAGTGGCTCTTTCATTCTCTAGTATCCAATCTGACTGATCTTTATAGTATCTGCATTTATTATCAGGTCTCCGTCTATACCCTGAGTTCATTTTTCCTTATCTTTGTTTTTTCCTCTGGACTTATATGATCCAAACTTTTTGGTTTGTACAGAAGAAAGGGATCATCTTGGATTCAGAGGACCTGGCTTTGAGCTGGCTCAAGGGTGTCCTCAGCTTGGCTCTTGGAACAAGACCTCGAACTGTTCATGGCTTCCATCCGTCATCATTATCAGAGACCATGAGATTGATGTCTGTGGGCTGCAAGAACTCAGTAAACATGTGCGTGAATCATAAACCACAGCCCCTGAGAAATAGTATGTCCTCAAAATATGCTCTTGCGGTGACCAGATTCTCTTTGAGATTTCTTCCTGTTGCTACGTATTTCTCTGACAACTCCTTTTCTGACCCTTTGTTGGTTTCTCTTCTTTGTTCACCAAAATTCTAACACGAGGACACGATATTGGGGATTTCTGAAGTGTGAACAATGAAGCAGTTTCTGCCAGATTGTGTGATGAGCTTACCAAGGGTTAGTCTCTCATGCTGAGACATTAATAGTGAGCAGATCGCTCACCCTTTTCCATAGAGACGGTGGAGAAAAGTGGTGAAGAAGGTGAACTCTGGAGAGAGGTTGCCTGTGTCTGCATCCCAGCACTGCAACTTCTTAGCTTCATGGCTTGCTTAGTACGTAACCCGCTGTGTCTCTGTCTCCTCGTTTCCAAGATGGTGGCAATGAACATCCTTAGCTCCTGGGATTGTTGTCACTTTAAACATTTTATATAAAATGTTAATACAAGGCCAGCCAGTGGCATGGTGGTTAAGAGGGCTGGATCTCACAAGACCGAGTGTGCAGTTCGAGTTCTGGATTCAGGAATTTGTAAAAGATGCTGGGTGCATGTGTGTGAGTGCCCAAAATCCCAAGAGGAGAGTGAAGGTGAAGGGCCAATCCCCTTAGGGGGTACTTTCTCACGTTTCCTCTCTGTCCCTCTCTAGTGAGTGCTTGTGGTCTATAGCAAAAAGTAAAAATAATTTTTTTTTAAAAAAATAAAAGATTAATGTGTATAAAGTGGTGACAAAGAGTCAGTGTACAGAGAATTCATAAGTTCAGCTACTAGGACTTCCTGGCCTCTCCAGGAGCCCATGTCACTACTGGCTTTCCCTCTGGGGTCCCTGCAGTAGGCAGACATCCTTCTCAGTTCGCTATACCATCCATCCAAAACCTCACAGCACTCACAGGGAGGCAGAATGATGTTCTTAATTATGATTGGAACTCATTAAAATATAATATGCTTGGGTTTTGCTGATTAGCTACTTAAACCGAGCTCTGGATTTTCAGTTTATCATTTTAAAAACCTGGTAAATGGAATAATTGAAACATTTTCCATTTGGATACTCAGCTGTCAGGATTTACTTCAGCAAATATTTAGGTGTGTCTTTTTTCTCAACTAGTAAAGTGTGACTACTTGGACTCTTCTAGAATGTGAGGTCTTTAGTTTTCCAAACAGATGCATTTGCAACTCCACCTGTGATTTTTTTTTTTTTTTTTTGGAGAGGTTTTTGCTATAGGGCGTGTGCACTTGCCAGATAGAGAGAGACATAGAGACAGAAAGCGAGAAATCACCCCCCAGGGGGGATGGTCACACTGCAATCCCTTCTCCTCCATTCTCCTCTCGGGATCTTGGGCACGCACGCACACGCGCCTGGCGTGAGTTTTAAGCCACCGGGTCCGGGACGTGAACTGCAGTCGACTACGTGGGAGTCCAACGACATAGCCATTATGCTAACTGCTGGTTCCCCACCTGTGATATTTTTAATGCTATTGCAGTTAATGACTTGGTGTCCTTCTAGCTTAATGCAAATGCACTATTTATAAGCAAAGATTTAAAACAGGGATAAAACATCCACCGATGGCATAGTGGTTATGTTGTTGGACTCCCACATGCCCAACTGTGGTTTGAGTCCTAGACGCAGTGGCTTGAAAAATCATAGCCGCAGCATGTGCACACATGCCCAAGATCCTGAAAGGAGAATGCAGAAGAGATTGTGGTGTGGCCAACCCCCCATCCCGGTGAGGTGATTTCTCACTTTCTCTCTCACTGTCTCTCTCTCCGGTGAGTGCACATGCCCTAAAGCAAAAACTTTTACAAAGATCAAAGAAAGACAAAAAAAAAAATGATAGCAGACATGCATGCGTGCCTCTCCAAAATCCTTAGAGGAGACTGGGAGGAGAAGGGATTGTGGCATGGCCATCCTTTCTCCCTCTCTCTCTCTCTCTCTCTCTCTCACTCTCTCTCTGGTCAAATTAAAAATTAGTAATAACAGGGACCAGCAGATGGCATAATGGTTGCGTCACTAAACTCCCACGTAGTTGGCCACAGTTTGAGTCTGAGACCCAGCAGCTTAAAACTCACACCAGGCACATGTGCGTGCGTGCCCACGATCCTGAGAGGAGAATGGAGGAGAAGGGATTGCAGTGTGGCCATCCCCCCAGGGGGGTGATTTCTTGATTTCTGTCTCACGCAAGTGCACGTACCCTATAGAAAAATCTCTCTCTAAAATAATAATAATGATAATAACAAATAAAATGTACAAAAAAGAAATAATGTGTTAAGACCTATAACTATCTGCAGCCTTAGTTTTTTTTTTTTTAATACATTCTCATGTGTGTTGTTTTATTAGTTGAATGAGCTTTGCTATTTTAGGAGGAAAGGAGGGGTATGTCAACAGAGATGGCACTAGATTTAGGAATTAGGTTGCATCAGATTTCACTTATCAGCTCTCTAGTTTCCCCTGAGCTAGACAGAGCAGGAAAACTCCCTGGTTCTTAGTAATTTTCCAATGCTACAATGATGGGATAAAATTGTACCTTTTTCAGGGCCAGCAGGTGGCACAGAGGTTATAGCAGATATATTCCACATGGCTGATTCTGCTGCCTCTGTGATTCTAGTCCTGGAAAATCCCAGTGGCTTGAAAGTCACACTGGGTGTGTGTGTATGAGTGCATGCCCAAAATTCCAAGAGGAGACTAAAAGGGAAGGGATTGTGGCCTGGCCATCCCCTGAGGGAGTGATTTCTCACTTTCCCTCTCTCTCCCTTTCTCTGTCCTCTGTCTCTCTTTGGGTGAGTGCAAGGACCCTGTAGCAAAAAACTAAAGCCAAACTCAACTCAAAAACTCAACTCGGGAACCAGCAGTTAGCGTAATGGCTATGTCGCTGGACTCCCATGTAGTCGACCGTGGTTCGTGTCCCGGACGCGGTGGCTTAAAACTCACGCCGGGCGCGTGTGCGTGCATGCCCAAGATCCCGAGAGGAGAATGGAGGAGAAGGGATTGCGGCGTGACCATCCCCCCTGGGGGTGACTTCTCGCTTTCTGTCTCTATGTCTCTCTCTGTCTGTCTGGTGAGCGCATGCGCCCTGTAGTGAAAAACCTCTCCAAAAAAAAAAAAAAAAAAAAAAAAAACCTCTCAACTCAACTCAACTCAACTCAAATAACATTGTGCCGTTTCCTATTTTAGCTCTAGAACTAGTATCTGGGCCCAAATAATATAACAGTATCTCCGTATTACACATCCAGACATTGAGACCGAAACAAATGAATACAATTTAATTTCTCACTACAACATGATCTATATAAAATCCACAGAAAGGGATTCAGTCATCTCAGTTGTGTTCAATGGGATGAAAGTTTAATCTATTGAAGGGACTTCTGCCTCATAATTATTATCACTAGTTTCTATGGACGTCTCAATGTGGTCACAAACAGAAGGTATAGACAGTCTACACTCACGTGGGTCCCTCACTTTCCCCCCTTTTTAAGTTGATAAATGGCCCTACCCAGGTGTGGAGGTAAGCCCATATGCACATTTTGACCCTAGCCTGAAAATATAGTTCTTTCATTTTCTTGGCTGAAAAATATGATATTTTCCCCCTTCCTTACACCTTCACTTTCTGAGCAGTGTCAGAAACACATGTGTTTTCTATATGTTGAAGGAGGAAAACATAAACGCTTTATTATGGCCTATATAATATAATACATTACATGGCTTCGAGGCTGTGTATTTTGTTAAACAGTGCTCAGAAATCTCTAGAGGTATGAAACCACAGACAGATCTAGAAAAAGAAAGCTTCCTTGGACAAGGAGATGTCACGGGCATTCCTCAGATCTTCAAGCAACCAGGCTCCGGGGTGCCATCGACTCCTTTCAAGACTGACAAGTGATCACTTAATCCCCTAATAAACTTTGTTTATAGGAGAGCACTTGAGATTGTAGGGCCACCTGTGCACATCTGCTTGGAAGAGCTGGTAGGGTCTGGACGGCAGCCTTGTTCCGTAATCAGTGAGATATGTTGAAGGGAGTAAGTGTTGGCCGTAGGCCCGTCTTGGCATATTCCCTAGACAAATCCAGGGCACTCCCCCATGACTATATCAGATTCCTCTCCAGATCAGAAGACCACCACCCACAAGGCAATCCCTCTAGTATAATTACGAGCAGGAGAGAAGTCCTTCTCATGACACAATTTATAAATTCGTAAGATCCCAAGTACTATTTTGGTCCAGTGATAAACTTTACCTTAATGGTTTTATTTTTTATTTTTATTTTTTTTTTTTGCCATAGGGCATGTGCGCTTGCCTAAGAGAGACACAAACAGAGAGAAGAAAAGTGAGAAATCACACCCGCAGGAGAGTTGGCCATGATGCAACCCCTCTTTCTCCGTCATCATCTCAGGATTTTGGGAATGCATGAATGCCCTGCGTGATTTTTCAAGCTGCTGAGTCCAGGACTCGAACTGCAGTCAACCATGTAGGAGTCCAGTGCTTTAACCACCATGTCACCTGCTGGCCCCTACCTTAGTGATTTTATGTTTGCATTTTCAAAGAGTTAGAAATGTCTGGTGGCATGCAGAAGGTTCACCATATATATTCTCAGTGCTATGCATGGAAGAGACATATTTTCAATTATTTGGTTTTAGAATGATCTCATGAAAACTTATTTTCTAAGGAGAAAAACAAACACCTAATAGAAAACTGGACAGGAGATTTAAACAAATAATTCACGGGGGGGGGGGGGACAAATGAACTATAAAAATATGTACATATTTTCAACCACATTCATTTAAATAAGAAAACATGATGAGATACATTTTTATGCTCATCATGTTGGGAAAAAAATTAAGACAGACAACATCAAGTGTTAGCAATAATGTGGAACAAAGAAACTCTTACCCACTGAGGGTGACATGAACTAACTTG
Organism: Tupaia tana; assembly: GCA_026018925.1. Taxonomy (NCBI): domain Eukaryota; kingdom Metazoa; phylum Chordata; class Mammalia; order Scandentia; family Tupaiidae; genus Tupaia; species Tupaia tana. The sequence goes on along the minus strand of JAKSZU010000028.1, from coordinate 18,918,584 downwards.
AGCTATTTGAAAAATGATTTGTCAATATCATTGTCAGTTGAAGATGCCTATATTACATTGACTATCAATTTCATTCCTCAGTAGACACCCAAGAGAAAGTCCTGCACAAATCTCTTTCCACATGATCATATTTCTCTCCTGAGATGATTACCCCATATATATATTGCAGACAATCCACTCTTCCCTGTCCCTGAATACCATATGGCTTTTGAAATCTTTTGCTATCTTCCCGGTCGCCATATTGTTATGAGATGGCTTTTGTGATGATAACCAGGTTCTTGGTGTTAGAAACAAAGAACTGAATGAAACATACCAATAGTGAAAGGAAAATTAGTTTTTTAAGTGAAAGAGGAAGTACACTCCAGAGAAGTAGGAGTGAGCCTGAGTGGACAAAGCATGGCTCAAAGGCCCTGGCAGTTGCATTCTGTGAGTTTATAATTTTTAATCTAGGTTATGTTGGTTAATCATTGGCTGGGCATATCAATTGTTCTCATCTCATTGACTCCATTAAATGTGTCTGGGCACGCTGATTTCTCATTGGCTCTATCAAATGTGTCTGGGCACGCTGATTTCTCATTGGTTCTATCAAATGTGACTGGGCACGCTGATTTCTCATTGGCTCTATCAAATGTGACTGGGCACGCTGATTTCTCATTGGCTCTATCAAATGTGGCTGGGCACGCTCATTTCTCATAGGCTCTATCTGACGTGCTGGGCATGCTGATGTCTCATTGGGCCCTCTGATTTCTCATTGGCTATGTCAAATGTGTTTTTTTAATTATTTTATTTTATTTATTCATTCATTTTTAAAATTTAACCAGAGAGAGAGAGAGAGAGACAGAGGTTAAGAACGAGAGAGAGAGGAAGTGAGAAAGCAAACCATCAGATTCAGGACTCAAACCCTGATTGGCCATGTAGGAGTGTCCAGCGCCTTAACCACCACGCCATCTGCTGGTCCCCAAAATCGTGCATGTTGAGAGAGACAGAGAGAGAGAGAGAGTTGGAGTCAATGCTGCAATCCTCCAGCCTCCATAGGTTTTTGCCATAGGGTGGGCACCACCATGCCCCAAATGTGGTTTAATCACCTAGACATTCCCTATTAATCTCCTTCCTACAGTACCTTGGGTGGGGGAATTTTCTGCCTTGATCAGGTTGTTCTTTTTTTTTTTTTTTTTTAACTTTCCTTTTTTTTTTTTAGAGAGAGAGGGATTTTTGCTATAGGATGCATGTGCTCATTGGAGAGACAGAGACAGAGAGACAGAGAGTAAGAAATAAGTTCTCCTCTTAGGATCTTGGGTACCCACACTCATGTGCCTGGTGTGTTTTAAGCCACCAGGTCCAGGATTTGAACTGTGGTCTGCTATGTGGAAGTTCAGCAACATAACCATTACATCATCTGATGGTCCCTGATTGGAATTTTTATTTTTTTTTTATATTTTATTTTATCAAGCCACATAGGCAGATACTCCAGCCCCCTTATCCGCTTTCATTTTCTAGTTTTCTCTTGCCTCAATATCCTCCCCTTCTCACTGTCTAAATTCAGTCCTTCCTATTCTTTTTAGATGCTTCGATTTTTATTTTTACAAATAATGAGTCACAACACGTGTATTTTTTTCTACTCAACAATTTGCTGTGGCTACTTATTCATCTAGCTTATTTTCTCATTGACTTATTTATTTTTATTTTTAGATTCTTTTGTCATAGGGAGTATATGCTTGCCAGAGAGACAGAGAGAGGGAAATTGAGAAATCATCCACCATTCATCCTCCTCATTCCTCCTCTCGGGATTTTGAGCACACACACACACAGACACATGTGTGGCAAGATTTTCAGGCTGCTAGGTTTGAGACTTGAACCATGGAGTCAGCTATGTGGGAACCAGTGCCTTAACCACCACACCATCTGCTAGCCTGTCAACCAGCTCATTGTTTTAACTAGCTACATGATATTATACAGGATTAATGTCCCAGGATGTTAGCCCATCCTTCTAGATCTAAAATAGAGTCACCCCCAAACCACATGGACTTTTATATCTGACACCTTTTGCATACACATAGTTTGAAACACTGGTTTATAGGGGCGCTATTTTATATGTTTGTATGTAATGGTAATCCCCTGTAGGTACTATATCTTTTTTTTGGGGGGGTGGGAAGGTTTTTTGTTACAGGGTGCGTGCATTTGCCAGAGAGACAGAGAGACAGAAAGTGAGAAATCACCTCCCAGGGGAGATGGCCACACCACAGTCCCTTCTCCTCCATCTCCTCTCAGGATCTTGGACATGCACACACACGCGCCCTGCGTGAGTTTAAGCCACTGGGTTCAGTACTCAAACCGTGGCCGACTACGTGGGAGTCCAGTGACACAGCCATTACGCTAACTGCTGGTCCCGGTACTATATCTTAATTTCTTCTATCCTCGTGGTATCTAGGACAACAAATACAAGGTACTACACATATTAATACCGTTGGCTCCAGGGTTCTATTGAAAGTCTTATCTTCCTGGTGTCTAATACAGTGCCTGGAATACAGAAAGCATTCAGCGTCTATTTATCCACATGAATGAATGTAAGAATGAAGGACTCAATTAAACGTGATACTCCAATTTGAGGAAATACTGTAATCTTCTCAAACTGCCAAATTTGAATTAAAACATGATTTCCTTTCATCATTCTCTTTGTTCTTTCTGCTAAGGCTGTTCTACAGAAGAGAAGATTGTACGTGTATGATGTTTTGACAATAGTTTCTATTAATAGAACTTAAAGGAAAAAAAAAACTGAAAATAAAGTGAAGAGTCAATAAATGATTTTTTTTTTTCCCAGAAGGTTCGGTAACTACTTTAAAGCTAAAAACAATCTTGCAAATTAATTCTCAGGTGATGATAGAAATGAAGACATGCTCGCAGAGTTCAGAACTAGCCCAGGAGCAGGAGGGAGGCAGTGGCAAAGGCCACACTTTAAGAATACTAGAAAAGATTTTATAACAAATTAGGCTCCAGATGAAACTGCTCCCGATGTTACAGGCCATCATTATGTACAGCTATGGCACGCTGGTATGCATTAATAATAAAGATCAGTGTCGCCTTGTCGCCTTCTAGGGAAAAATAGAGTCTTCTTTTAATTAACTTAAATTTTTTATCAAATTGATTGAAAAGCTCTTATCCTTTTACATTTTTTTTTCTTATGTTCAGGTATGTTATGCATGAGCCCAGAGCAGATTTATCTTTACAAGTGAGTATTTTTTAAATGGCATACTTGCTTTGTGGTACAGAAGTACCACAGCAACGAGGCACGTGGAAAGCAGAGAACGCAATGAGAAAGGGGAAGAAAACCCAGATAGTTCATTGAAAGAAAATAAGTCTTTCCTCCTTATACGCAAGGCAGGGGCAGGGGCATAGCATTTTCTCACACCAATGCACTGAAAGCGATTGGGTTTTTTTTTTGGCTATAGGGAGCGTACACTCGCCAGAAAGAGAGAGAGAGACAGAGAGACGGAAAGCAAGAAATCACCCCCCAGGGGGGATGGCCACACCGCAATCCCTTCTCCTCCGTTCTCCTCTCGGGATCTTGGGCATGCACTCACATTCACCCGGCATGAGTTTAAGCTACCGGGTCTGGGACTCGAACCAAGGTCGACTACATGGGAGTCCAGCGATGCAGCCATTACGCTGTCTGCTGGTCCCAAGAACGATTATGTTTTAATAGATGTGTGGCTACTGTAAATTATGCAATGCCTCTACACATGCTAAGCCCGGAGAACTGTGATGGCTAGATTTTTTTTTTTCTCCCATAGGGCATGTGCACTTACTGGAGAGAGACAGAGAGAGAGAGAAGGGGGGAAAACACCCTCCAAGGGGATGGCCGTGCCACCATCCCTTCTTCATTCTCCTGTTATGATTTTGGGCAGACAAGCAAAAGTGTCCCATTAACTTGTTTATTTTATTTTATTTTTTTTTCTCCAGGTTTTTGCCATAAAGCACACTAGAGAGAGACAGAGAGAGGGAACATGAAAAAAAAAAATCACTCCCCAGGGGGGATGGTCATACAGCAATCCCTCCTCCGCTATTCTCCTCTTGGAATTTTGGGCATGCACGCACACACACCTGGCATGCTTTTCAAGCCACCAGGACTAGGAATCAAACAACAGAGTTGGCCATATGGGATCCAGAGCCTTAACCACCATCCCATCGTCTCTCCTTTTTTCTTGTTTTGGTGCACATCACTCTGGTAAATACTCCCAGATCCTTCTGAAAAAGTCTAGGAAAAAGGATTCAAGTGCAAATTGTCAGTAGTTGAATAATAAGATCCTTCCTAAAGGAAATTGTGTTTTCTTCTCTCCCACCATTATGCATGTTGACTCTGGGTCGCTGAGATGGTTCTGGTCTGGGGAATTTGTTGAAGAGCCATGTCTCTTGAGTGTGGTAATTACTAACAGCTCTTTTCATCAGATAGAGGCTTTCCACTTACACACGTAAAGGAAGACATTAGTAGGATGTATACCTGTTTAATGTATAAGAAGGCCTTGATCAATTAGCAGATGCCAAAGATCTCTGAGGGTCAAATCCTTTTGATTGCCACTCTGGTTCCTTTGTCCCATAACCTGACCACATACATCTTGTCTCTGATGATTGAGTGCTTCCACTTGACCTCTGCAACCTCAACTTTCCATCATCTTCATTGAATCCAAGGAACCAAGTAGGATGGCAGCGTTTGCTACTCGTAGTTTTGACCTGCAAAGAAGAACCACCGTGAGGCTTTTACAGATGCTATCATTCTGCTCACAATTGTATTTCTCTCTCTCTCTCTCTCTCTCTCTCTCTCTCTCTTTTTTGCTATAGGGTGCATACATTCACCAGAGAGAGAGAGAGAGACAGAGAGACAGAAAGTGAGGAAATCACCCCCCCCCCCCCAGGGGATATGGCCATGCCACAATTTCTTCTCCTCCATTCTCCTCTCGGGATCTTGGGCACACACTCACATACACCTGATGTGAGTTTAAGCCGCTGGGTCCTGGACTTGAACTGTGGTCGACTACATGGGAGTCCAGCAACGTAGCCATTACGCCAAATTTTGGGGATAAGTAAGTATCTCACATGATAAATCTACTGGCATTTTGACATCATTCAATATCTCCTATGGTTCCATATTTCAAAAACCAAGCAAACAAACCGCTGAATCACTCTTAGCCCTCTGTATAGTGTGACTATATCTTCAATTTCTTTCTTATTTTTTGTCATAGGATGCACACACTCACCAGAGAGATAGAATGGAAGGAAAATTGATGAAATCATCCCCCAAGGGGAAAGCCACACCACAATCCCTCTTCCTCCTGGGATTTTGGGTACACATGCACACATGGCTGGCATCAGTTTCAAGCCACAGGATCCGGGGCTCAAACTGCGGTCAGCCATTTGGTGTCCAGCATGCCTTAACCACTGTGCTAACCTGCTGACCCCAGGATCTTAAATCCACCTTTTAAATCATGTTTTTCATTCTACCTTTTTAAAACATTTTATCCTTTCATTGCATTTCCAAATATCATTCTTGTTCCTGATACAGGTACCAATGGCATGTCTGCCCTTGGGGAAAGGACCTGCTTCAGGTCTGCTTTCTCACCAATCTTCATTGGAGCAAAATCCAGGATTAGAATAGAAATAGCATTGAGAGGGATCAGCAGTTAGCGTCATGGCTATGTCGCTGGACTCCCACGTAGTCGACCGCAGTTTAAGTCCTGGACCCGGTGGCTTAAACTCACGCTGGGTGCGAGTGCATGTGTGCCCAAGATCCTGAGAGGAGAAAGGAGGAGAAAGGATTGCAGAGTGGCCAGATTTCTCACTTCCTGTCTCTCTGTCTTTTTGGCGAGCGCACGTGCCCTCTCCAAAAAAAAAAAAAAAAAAAAAAAAAAAAAAAAGATATAGCATTAAGACATCCAAGACTTAGGACAGCAAATCATATAATATCATCTGTCATTTCCAACGATCCCATTTTAACCCTGGAATAGAAACACGTGAACTATATTACCAGACTTTCATTCCTGTTAGATTCTATTATTAGAGAGGACAAAGCAAAATTATGTGGGGATACATCCGACAGAGAATGTTCTTTAAGGATAGTCAATAATACAGAGTCAGAATGTTGGAGGAATAATACATAGATGTACAAATACGAAAAATGGCTTAATTTTTCTCAAATAAATATTTAAGACTACTTTTTAAAGGCTATGATCTTTTAAACACACACACACACACACACACACACACACACACACACACACATCACTTTCCATCTCGTGAGTTTTGAAGTCCATGCCATAAGACCACCCTCACCTCTGTTTTCCCATTTCTGTGGCCTGCAGGGGCCCCTGTTTGAACCCTTTCATGTAGAAAGCCCTGCAGAATGGAGGCAGGCAAGATTAAAGGTCTTCCCTGACGTGGAGTGAAGGGGAATTACACTGTTTGCAAGAGAAAAGATAATAAAGGAGTGACTCTATAGACATACTTTGATGAATTATATAGAGGCAATTTTCTGACATTAGTAATGGAGGGCAGAAGACAATGTTTCTGATATATAGATGTAAATTCATCATCCAGACTCCATTAAAGGGAACTACAAAAGCTCCGTTGATTTGAGCATTGCTTATGAGAACTATTGGTAACGTTAGCAGGCTTCTTGCATGAAACTTGGGTACGGTGATAGGTAAAGGCTCGTTCGGATGTAATAGCTCCCATTTAGAAATTAGCAAGAAGTCATATGGCAAAATTTCTCATTCAGCTCTGTAATGGTAAGACCAGACCCGTGGGTTGGCATGATATGGTGAAATGAATATTCCACAAATATTTTCTACAGCCATTGAATTCTCTTGGGTGAAAGTCATTAGATATAGCTTAAACATACAAATGCTTTTAGAAAATTTACATCTCAGAAACCTTCTCCTCTCCATACCCTTTTCCAGAAAGGGATAATTTTAGATAGAAATTATATTTTCTAATGGCAAAGCTAGGGAATACAACTTTTTTTGAGAGAGATTTTTGCTATAAGGCACATGAGTTTAACAGAGAGACAGAGACAGAAAGCAAAAAATCACCTCCAGGGGAGATGACCATGGCACTATCCCTTCTCCTCCGTTCTCTTCTTGGGATTTTGGGCACACGTGCATATGAGCCCAGTATGAATTTCAAGTCGCCAGGTTCAGGACTTGAACCATGGTCGACCATGTGGAAGTCCTGTTCCTTAACCACTATGCCACCAGCTAGCTCCAGGAAGACTTAACTTTGAGAACAACTTAAGAGTACTTTGTAGACCAAACCATGATCGCATGCTTTGCTAAGATGCTGTGCTCTGCAGAGTGATACCAAATAGGGGGCCAGGGTTCAATTCCAAGTCCAACCTAAAGGCTGAGCTCATACGTATAATCTCAGCAACGCAGAAGACTGAGGCAGAAGGGTTGTAAGTTCAAGGCTGACCTGGGCAACACAGGAAGACCCTGCTGGGTGTAGTAATTCCCAGCTGTAGTATCCACTGGAGCGGAAGCAGGAGGATTGTGACAGTGAGACCCTGTCTTTCTTTTCTTGATTTCATTTTCACTGTCATGAAAAGGAATGAACATCATCTGATTTCTCACTTTTTGTTGTATTTTTATCTGCAATGTTTAAATCTACTCTCTACCTTTGTATTAAATAACGAGAAGTCCTTTTGCTATGTCTAGACGTTTGCTTTCTCACAGGGGTTCAGCACTGTTCAGCCACTTCCTAGTTCTCTTCTCTGGCAGGCCTTTTGCTATTTGTCCATTTTTCTAAAAGAAAAACATCATGAATCAGGGCAAGCCTATCATATTTGAACACTTTTTGCAAAGTCAACATAGAAGTCCAGATACCATGCAGAAAACTCTGTCTTAATTCTGTGCCTTGTTAACTGGTAGATTTTGTAAAATAGTACACAGGTTGAGGTAGATTCTTTTTTAAGGTTTTTGCCACAGGGTGTGTGCACTCTCCAGAGAGATAAAGAGAGACATAGTAAGAGAGAAAGTGAGAAGTCACTCCCAGAGGGCATGGCCACTTCACAATCTCTTCTCCTCCATTCTCCTCCTGGGATTTTAGGCATGCATGCACATGCTCCCAGCATGAGTTTCAAGCTACCAGATACAGGACTCGAGCCATGGTTGGCCATGGGAGAGTCCCACAAATTAACCACTCCACCACCTGCTGGCCCCAGAAGTTCTTTTCTTAAAGTTCCCTAAGAATAATACTAAGAGTAGTTGGATTGCCTGGCTGAGCGTTTTACTGTAGTACCACCACTTGGTCCATAGACAGTGAACTTTCAAAGCAAATAAATAAAAATAGCAGACAGGTCCAAGAAAATCTACTCAAAGCAGGGAGGCATTGGTAAATTAGGGAACGAGGGAGGGAGGAATGACATCTCAGGTCCTGAACACTCACTCTGTTCATTAAGTCATGGCGTGATTAAAAGCTCACAGGATAACCAAAAGAGGAATGCCTTTGATGAGACTAGCCCCCCAGAGAGAAATTTCATCCAACTTTGTGGGGCAACAGTGAGGAACACTCAGCAGCAGGAAAAGGAATGTCAGTAATGGCCAAACCATGTTGAATCTGGATTCTGCTGTCAGCAAGAAGAACTGAGCCTGCGTGTTTAGCCCTGATCTAACTGGGGTTGAACTTGTAAGGAGACAGTTCTGGTCACGTAGCTTGTCCTTTCCTCACTTTCTTTGTCCATCTCATTTCTCTCATCTGCCTTCTGCTGGAGGAAACCTAGAAAAATGCACCTGCTACATAGGCAATGGCGACTCTTGTCCATTGAGTGAATGACTAAACAAGGTTGGAAGGGAAATGATCAAAGCAATAGAGAACTTGAAACTTAGACCAATAATTATCTTCCTCCAAAGAGAATGTTAGGGGGTTGACCAATCAGGCATGTCCACACTTTGATCCTTTATCTTATAGGTTGTTTTACCTTTTAAATCCCAGAATAGAGGTAAATGGCAGCTACTTTTTTGTATTTTAAATTTATTTATTTTACATTCATTCACTGTACATCACTGCAACATACAAAATGAGTTTTCCCATCCAGAATACACTGTATATTGGCTCAATCAAAGATATTACCATATATGCTGTCCTCAACAAATAATTTTCCATTTCTTGCTTTTTATGTATTTTAGTTTTTTCTATCCCCATCTTGATTCCTTACCTCTCACCCTCTACCATGGTAAATGGCAGCTTCTACAAAGAGAAATTTACTGCTAGTGGAATTAAGAGTTTGTGTATAATATCAACTAATAGAATTTCAGAATTATAACTTTTCTTATCCTATACACAGGAAATGAATGAAGTTTACTGTTTATCTGATAAGGTTCTCATCTTTTAATGTTTAAACTAATTTCCCATTTGGAGTCAGCAAGTGGCTCCCACATGGCCTATGGTGGTTCAAGTCTCAGACTTGGAGGGTTGAAAATCACAATGGATGGGTGTGCACACATGCCCAAAATCCCAAGAGGAGAAGGGATTATGGCATAGACATCCTCTTCGGGGATGGTTTTTCACTTTCCTTCTCTCTGTCTCTGTGTCTCTCTCCCTCTGGTCAGAGCATATGTCCTATGGCAAAAAACTAATTTCTCACTCAAATGAGTTTAAAACTTTCTTCTTACTCTGTCTCATCATTCAGTGTTATTCATAATCAAAGTAAATACAAAACACCATAGACATCTTTTTTTTTAATACTAGCAGTATTGACATTTTTTAAAAAAATCTTTCTTTAAAAATTATTTTATTTAACTTTATTTACTTATTTCTTTTAATTTGACCAGAGAGGAACAGACTGAGCACGAGAGAGAAAGAAGGAAAGTGAGAAACAAGCCACCAGGTCCAGGATTTGAACCGTGGTTGGCCATGTGGGAATCCACTATGCCAACTGCCAGCCCCGCAGTATTGACATTTCTGATTCTTCTTTCAAAAGAAGAAAACTCAAAGCCATGCTAGTGCACAACATGAGCGTTTTTCTTTTTCCCTTGGAAGGATTAAAGATGATGTGAGTTTCCTTGCGGAAGAAGATTCCCTTTGCCACCAAGCTGGTATTAATTTCCTGTTCAAAAGGAGCTATATTGTCCATGTGACACTTTAATCAGCCACCAATGTGACTGAGAAACGCTGACTTCACAATCAATGTCAATGTATTTCATGTCGCCTCGATACCTCTTAGTCATTTTGCTTCACAAGTGTGTGAGGAGGGTCAATACATTTCATTAGTTTGTTTCATCTAAAGGAGAGTACAACATGAGAACCTTGATTATATTATAACAACTGCCTTAATGTGACACCGATTGGCTGATTGTGCAATACCAGATATTCAAGGGCTAGAGGGTAACCAAATTATCCTTCACCCAAACATCCTCCAGCCACCACCAGCAAAATGTGCTCTAAATGAAAGAAGAGAGGATTCAATTCAATTTACATAGTAGAGATGGGGTTATGCTTTCATAAATGCCTTATAAAACAGGATCATGGAGATTAACTTTGAAGGATGTCATTGAAAAGTAACAGTTCTTTCTCTCTGCCTAATTGGGGCAATAAAAATATTTATGACTCTCAAATTTAGCCATGATTTTCATAGTACTGCCGCCTAATTAACTGCACGAGAGTGTTTATACATTTTTTTCTCAATGATCTTTATGGCTTCATGAGTAGCAAATAATTATGCAGTGACGACATTCATCCTTTTTCATCTTTTCTTTCAGAATTCTTCAATGGCGCTTTCATCCAGTAACCCTTCTTGTTTACATTTCTCTCTAACCTCTTTCTCAGAGGAAGAGGCTTCCACCCAGTCCCTTGTAGAGTGGATCTTGTAGGACATCTATTCAATTTGAATTTCATTGTATGATTTGGTAACAAAATTCCTTTCATTTTTTGTTTCTTGTTTCTTTTTTTTTTTTTTTAAATATTTTTGCCACAGCATGCATGCACTCACTAGAGACAGACAGACAGAGGGAAAGTGAGAAATCACCCCCCTCCCCAGGAAGGATAGCCATGCCACAATTCCCTCTCCTCCATTCTCCTCTTGGGAGTTTGGGCACGTACGCACACACACCCAGCGTGATTTTCAAGTCACCAGATGTGGGACTCAAACCATGGTCAGCCATTTGGGACTGTAATCACCATAACCACAACATCAGCTCCTGGTACCCCCAAAGTAATTTTTAACAGATTCTCACACAGATGTGGGTTAGTCCATGAAAGAACATGATATAGAAGGAGATGTTTATTCAAAACTAATGCAAGTAGGGTGTCTGTCCACTCTGGTATATTCAGCATATAGCAGTATGTTGGAGCTTCCAACAGTCAAATGTCTTCAGTATCTACCTACCCAACTGAAAGTTATGTAGAGATACATTTTCACAAAGAGCAAGAAATTTGGAGATAAGTGGACAGGGTGTGGGATTGTACCTCAAAGAAAATGTCTTCTCTGCTTTCACACATCCACCCTCACTATGCTGTTCACAACCTCGTCATGTCAAAGAATCAAGATGACTCTAGCATATTTTCTTCACACAGTTTCCAGAGGGAGAAGGCCAACATGGAGGTCCTTCACGCACATCATTTCTTCTTTCTAGAAGGAAGCACTTCTTAGCAATTTCCTGGCAGACATTTATTTAAAAGGACTGGCTCCTATAGTAAACCCTTCCCCTAAATGAAGATAACAGAGAGTAGCTCGAAATTTCTACTGCTATCATGAAACAAAGGGTGGGGGGAGGGAGGCATGGCCATTGGGTGTGACCAACAGTGTATAAAAATAGAATCATTAGCTTATGAAATGTGGTGAGAAGATCTCTAAAAAAATGGAACAAAATAATTATAATTTTAATTTAAGAAAGATTAAAGTTAAGGCAAAATGCATTAAGTGGGAGAAGATAATTTTTAAAATATAAGATTGTCTTAAACAATGAACTATCATGCCAAATTTGAAAATAATAAGAGAAATCTATAGATTATTTTTTTTTAAGTTGGCTAGAAGGCATGTGTGCTTGCCAGAGGAGAGTGGGAGGGAGAAAGGACCCCTTAGGAGGAATGCCCATGCCACAATCCCTTCTCCTCTGTTCTCCTCTAGGGATTTTGGGCATGTACACACATGCACCTAGCATGATTTTCCCCTCAGAGGGGATGGCCAGGCCACAATCCTTTCTCCTCCATTCTCCTCTTGGGATTTTGGGCATGTACGCACATGTATCTGTCATGACTTTCAGGCCACTGGGTCTGGGATTCGAACTGTAGTTGATCATGTAAGAATCCAGTGCTTTAACATCATGGACCAGCTGGCCCAGCCCTACAAGAATCATCTCCAAAATAAATGTTTATGATTACACACTCAGAGAAACTCAAATCACAAAGTCATAAAAAGCTGTGTAATGTTTGACGGTATTAAAGATGCACTCTGACATGGACACACCCACATGCACATTTTATGCTTGCAATGCATTGAAAATTTGTAAAAAATTACCAAAGAAACCTGTAACAGTACGTGAATATAAACACCTAAGAACCTGAGTGTCTTGTGGGTAAAGATAGAAAAAGACCTTTTTCCCATGAATCCTCTTTTATACCTTCTGAATTTTATCCCACATGGGGATATATTACTATTAATCCACCCCCTTCTCCCATCTCTTTCTTTTTCTCTCCTCCCTTCCTTGTCTCTTTTTCCTTTTCCACTCTTTTCCTTTCCTCGATTAAAACAGAAGGGAATCTTAAATAAACTCATCTTAAAATTGATCATGGAGAGGAAATTTTTAAAATGATTATTTATCGAGGCCAGCAGATAGTGTCATAGTTACGTTGCTGAACTTCCACATAGTTGACCACGGTTCAAGTCTCGGATCAGGCAGCTTAAAACTCAGGCCAGGCATGTGTGCATGCATGCCCAAGATCCCAAAAGGAGAATGAAGGCGAAAAGATTGCAGTATGGCCTTCCCCCGTGGGGAGTGATTTTTCTATTTTTGTCTCTCCGGCAAGCGAACATGCTCTATAACAAAAATCTCTCTCTCAAAAAACCATCATACTATATTTTATTTTATTTATTATGATTACTTTTAAATTTGCAATAGGGCATGTGCACTCACCAGAGAGAGACAAAGAAAGTGAGAAAGGAAACTGCCGGGTCTGAGACTTGGGTACACTTCCAATGCTTGAGCATCTGACATCATGAAATAGTTCCTCTAGAACTTCATTCCCTTTTATCTCCACCATGTCATGTGTTTAAGGGGGTATACATGTTTTCCACATGACATCTGTTTTATTGTAACAAAGACATATTGATCGACAGCAATAAGGTAGACTAGAATGAGACTGTAGAAAGGCCATATTATTTAATTTCTTTTAATTACTCCCTGAATGACCGATTATTCAGCTGTATAGCTCCCTCATCTCCCACTCCAACTCTCAAATCTGTTATTGTCAATACCACTTGTTTTCTATTTAGCTACTCTACAGTTCGCAGTATCTTGAATTCTGAGAAAAATTTTTGAAAGTGCCTGTGACTTGGCAAAAGTAATTTAATTGACTCAGAACTTGACCTCCAAACCAGAGCAGTGAGATGAAACCGAAGCAGAGTACCGACCATCTGAAATTCCTTTCTAAGTCCCCACAGGGACTAGGTTTGCTGGTGCCCAGATCCTTCTATGGGCCTTACTTCTCGATGAATGTAAAGGATTGTATAGTTGGTTGAGCAAGTCAATGAACAAAATGTGCTTGTTACACTTGATCGTCCATCTAACTCAATGGATTTGTGTCTCCAACTATGAGGAGGATGTGAACCTTCTTCTTGGAAACACTTGAAAGTTAAATTGTATTTTCTAGAGAAAAGTGGATGTATTATTTATTCACAGGCCTAAACTGATGATGAATGAGAGTGATTAATCTAATATTTTCCCATGGTGAGAAGGGGGTGCAGGGAGAATTAGTTGAGTTCAAAAAAAAAAAAAAGCTTATTTGTGGTTAGTGTCTCAGGAAACAGGGGGTTACCTTTAGTCGATTACACATTTTCGTCTCTAAATATTATCTTCTGACTAAAAGATTCAGAAGTAACTTTTGCATGACAAATAGGAAGGATTTCCTTGATTTTGTTGACTTATGTATTGATTTATTTTTAGAGAGATTTTTGCTATAGGGTGCTTGCAGAGAGACAGGGAGACAGAAAGTGAGAAATCAACTACCCGGGGGTAGGGATGGCCACACTGCAATCTTTTCTCCTCCATTCTTCTCTCAAGATTTTGGGCATGCATTCACATATCCCTAGCATGAGTTTCAAACTGCTGGATCTGAGACTCGAACCATAGTTGACTATGTGGGAGTCCAGTGATGTAACCATTATACCATTTGTTGGTCCCTAAGTTGACTTATTTCCCCCCCTCCATGGGAACGAAAGAGCAAAAAAAGACAAGCATTCCAAGAAGGTCCCACAACAAACCCCTCACCCCATCTCTTTGAGTCAGCCATGATCATGGACATGTGTATCTTATATGTAAAAGTCAATTGGGGAATCGAACCCACAATCTTCTGTATGACTCCAGCATTGCTTAAGCAACACATTACTGCTTTCCCACTGAGCTAGATTTATACCTTTAATATATTATTGCATTCGTAGGAATATGAGGCTTATTGTAGGATTTATAGAATTCCTTTTTAAATCAGACTCTACAGTATATTTATTTAAAATGCCAAATGAGGGGCCAGTAGGTGGCATGGGGGTTAAGGCACTGGACTCCCGCATGGTTGACCACAGCTCGGGTTCTGGATCTGACAGATTGCTTTCTCGCTTTCTCTTCCTCTCTCACTGTCTCTTTCTGGTGAGCACATGTGCTCTATAACAAAAAATAATAATAATAAAATAAACGATAAAGATTTAAAAAAAATGCCAAATGAATTAAATACATTCAGGTGAAGGTCTGAAGGTTGCTGCTGAGCATGAGAATGAATGAGCCTCAACACAGATTCATCACCTTTGTTGTGACAGTCAATAATGGGTCCAACCTACCCTACCTAGATGATCTCTATGATGAACTGCCTCTGGTCATCACCAGCATAAGGGTTTGTTCTTGTGATGGTATTTTGGAATTTGGAAAGGCAAGACACTGTGGAAATTCAAGGTCAGGTTTTATTGTAGTTTCCATTCCTGTAAAAACTCAATCTGCCAGCCTGGGTTAGTTTAATTGAATTCTCGGTTTAACAAAGAGTCATCCAAAATGTCTTTTCTTTGAATCGCTGTGGTTTAAGCCTGCCTGAGAGGTATCAATCCCCTTTCCTATCGGAAATGACGCGACGCATCATTTTACAAAAGATTTATTATTGTTTGTTTTTTCATTCAAAATGAAATAACATTAAGTTGAGAAAAGAAAATGAGAACAGAAGATAAGTGCTTTTCCCAACTCTCATTAGCTTGGTCTACAATCGTGCAGCATTTCGTGTCCCATGACTTAGTTCCTCTTCTCTGTAATTAAGAGAATAATGGTTCCGCCCATCTTTTTTTTTTTTTTTTTTTTTGGCCTGTGCACTTATTTGCCTGAGAGACAGAGAGAGACATCACCCCCCAGGGGGGATAGCCACTCCACAATCCCTTCACCTCCATTCTCCTCTTGGGATCTTGGGCACACATACACATGTGCCCAGCATGAATTTTAAGCCACTGGGTCTGGGACTTGAACTGTGGTTAACTACATGGGAATCCAGTGATGTAACCATTGCACCATCTGCTGGCCCCAACAGTCCTGCCCATCTTCCAGGGTAGTTAAGAGGGCCACTTTTGGGAGGGAACTGCATATATTTTGGTTAGCATTTAACATGATAGAACTATTAAGATTCTGCGTTTAGAGGAAAGAGACTGATTCCATCCTAAGGGCGTTTTGTGTTTGACTCTTTTTCAGTAATTCTTTGCTGCAACATTACGTGTTTAGTAAGTTACATGTGTTACCTAAAACAATAGCATGAAAATCCTATCTGCCAATAATCAAGAATTGAGGTTCTAGTTTTTAAAACTTTTTGGGTTGCCGTGAAAGTACCTTTTCTTTCTTTCTTTCTTTCTTTTTTTTTTTTTTTTTGAGAGGTTTTCGCTATAGGGCATGTGCGCTCGCCAGAAAGACAGAGACAAACAGAGAGCCAGAAAGCGAGAAATCACCCCCCAGGGGGGATGGTCACACCGCAATCCCTTCTCCTCCATTCTCCTCTCGGGATCTTGGGCACGCACGCACACGCGCCCGGCGTGAGTTTTAAGCCACCGGGTCCAGGACGCGAACCGCGGTCAACTACGTGGGAGTCCAGCGACATAGCCATTACACTAACTGCTGGTTCCCAAAGTACCTTTTCTTTATAAAGAATTATTTTATTTCATTTTATTCATTGTTGTTATTTTTGATTTGACCAGAAAGATAAAGGGGAGAGGGTTGAGGAAGTAAGCCACCAGGTCTGGGACTCCAACTGTAGTCAGCCATGTGGAAGTCTAGTGCCTTAACATGCCACCTGCTGGCTCCATTAAGTATGTTTTCTGTTCTAGACATGATGTGACACAATCATACATAATTCTCATTCTCAGCAGGAAGTTACGAATTCTAATTTCTTACTATTTAGAAATTTCTCCTAATTGTGTACTTGTAACAGGGACAAAGTGCAAACCTTGCTGAAGGTCATAACATTGGCGTTTAATGTTAAAAAGAAGAGTGTACTGTCTTTGAGAATGTGTTCACGGTCAAACACTAGTCCATTAGTAATGACATACAGGAACCTCCCATCACTGGTATAGCTGACTTGTTTTCTGGGGTGGGGGGAGAGTGAATAAGTAAATGCAATACAACGAAAGAAAGTGAGGGTCGATATTAAGGTACCTGTCCGTTCTGCAGATTCTAGGGTTTATTTTGGAATAAGTTCAGTATCTTCCATCTGCTGAGGCCAGTAGGTGGGGTGGTGGTTAAGGCATTGGACTTTAACATGGCCAACCCAACTGTGGGTAGAGTCCTGGACCCAGTGGCTTGAAAATCACACCAGACACATGTGCATGTGTGCCCAAAATCCTGAGAGGAGAATGGAGGAGAAGGGATTGTGGTGTGGGCGTTCATCAGTTCTAACAGATAAATCACTGTGGTGTGGAATGTCAGAAATCACCCCCACTCCCAGCAGTGAGCATGTGTCCTATAGCAAACTAATAATAATAATAATAATAATAATGAAGTTAAATAAGTAATTCTTAAGAGAAAACTAGCATCTGAATCAGACTTAGATATGTAGAAATGTTGCAATTAGATGAATTATCATTGGATATGGTAGAAATGTTAAAAATAATTTTTTAAATATCACTGTGGTGTGGAATGTCAGCAGTGAGGGGGTTTGTGCACGGGAAATGACGCACATGAGAATTCCCTACATCTTCTGCCCAGTTTTGCTGTGAACCTAAAACTGCTATACAAACATGAAGTAAGTAGAACCAGCTTCTTTCTTTTTTTTGGAGAGGTTTTTGCTATAGGGTGTATGCGCTCGCCAGACAGACAGAGAGAGACAGAGAGCGAGAAATCATCCCCCAGGGGGGATGTCCATGTCGCAACCCCTTCTCCTCCATTCTCCTCTTGGGATCTTGGGCACGCACGCACACGCGTCCCGCGTGAGTTTAAGCCACTGGGTCTGGGACGCGAACCGCGGTCGACTACGTGGGAGTCCAGCGACATAGCCATTATGCTAACTGCTGATCCCATTGAACCAGCTTCTTAAGGCAGCTGGATCCCACATGGCTAACTGTGTTTCAAGTCCTGGACCCAGCTGCTTGAGCAACATGCTGCACACATGTGCATGTGTGCTCAAAATCCCAAGAGGAGGATGGAGGAGAAGGGATAGTGATGTGACCATCATCCCTCGCAGGCAGGGGGAGAGGAGGGCATGAGTTCTCACTTTCCTTGTCTGTCCATCTCTCTCTCTCTCGGGTGCATGCAGGTGCCCTATACCAAAATGAACTAACTAACTAAATAAATAAAAATAGAGTGAGTGAAAGAAAAAAAAAAGTCACCCTGACTATTTTATATACATGATTATGAATTTTCTTCTATGCTAAGAAGTATAAATAATAAAGTCCAATACAAAGGAAGAATGGTTAAGAACAGCTTCTTACATCCTACTTCTGAGCTAAGACCCTAATAAGAACGACACTTCAATGAATGATGGATACCTAGTCATTTCCAAACTCTTCAAATTAGCACCTTTCTCCAATTATAGGCTTCCGAGATAATCCGTTCCAAAAAAGAAACAGTATAAACAGTCAACATGAGTTCAACAGACTATAACATGTGTGTTCCAAATTGCTGGATTTAGGTCATTATATTTTTCCAGGCAGCTAATTTTCCCCTTTGAAGTGCTCACAGAAGGTCAGAAGCAGTTTAAGCATCAAAGCTTTATGAATTAAACAGTTTCTTCATGAACAGAGGAAGACGGCTTGCTGCTGAAGCGCTATTGTAAGGATCTCTGGCTAACCTTCAACTAGGGCGCATTCCACAATGGGAAGATCAATAGCCCATACTCACCCAGGAAAGACTTCAAGACTCTGAGCACAGCCGACCCTTGATGGAGAAAATGTTCACATCCATAACTCAGTAATGCAGATGATTCCAACAATTTCATTTCTGCTTACTAAATCTTTTGTAGGAAAACATGGTGGTGGAAGAGGTGAGGATAAATGTGGGTGAAAATAAGCCCTGGCTTTTTTTTTTTTTTTTCAAATGACTACACATATACACAGTAAGAATCTTAGGAAGCCTGTTATCCATATTCTCTTCCATGGAATTGGTTGGTCAAAATACAGTCTCTTCCTGGTTTTAAATATGGTGGGCACATCATAGCCAGGAATGCTTTCACTGAGAACCTTTTCTCCAATTGCTGCTATTCGTAGAATATTTTGTGGTGTTCATTAAACACACAAAGGCACATGATCATGAGCATGTTATAAACACACACTACTGTATCTAATTCTTTAATTGACATGAATAATGTCTTTGGAGGGTAGTAGATCTTTTTTTTTTTTTTTTTTTGAGAGAGAGGTTTTTGTTATAGGACACATGTGCTTGCCAGAGAGACAGAGAGAAATAGACAGAAAGCGAGAAATCACACTCCGGGGGGATAGCCACACCACGATAGCCACACCACAATCCCTTCCACGATAGCCACACCACAATCCCTTCTTCTCCATTCTCCCCTTGGAATTTTGGGCACGCACACACATGTACCCAGAGCACGTTTCAAGTTCCAGGTCCAGGACTCAAACCGCACTCAGCCATGTAGAAGTCCAGCAATATAACCTTTATACCATCTGCTGGTCCCTAGGGTAATAGCTCTTACTGTGAGACTCTTGGAATTAGCAGCCACAGTGACTAAAACACTGCTTTGAACTGCCTCTATACTGACCTCCTGGGTGAGACTCCCCTCTGGGAGGTGGGGCTCAGAAATCCCACTGTGGTAATATCACTTCTCGGGTTGTGGAAAATTGACATCAAGCGTTGTAATAGCAAGGCTCAAGCCCTGCATGGCCCACAGCTTAAATGCGAGAGCTCAGAAAGCCATCCAAATGAGCCTATGAAGAACAGAATGTTCACACTTAGATGCGTGAGTTGCTGCTTCCTGTAATATTAGGACTTCTTGTTCTTGCAATTATGATAGGACCTACTTCATTATTCCTCAACAACTCATATCTGTGTCCACAGAAAAAGGTAGAAAGTTTAAAAGAAGGGGGAGTAAAGAAGTCATGCATTGTAGCTTAACGTCACTTTAAGCTACAGTGACACGAGAGTTTTTTTTTCCTTTAAGCAAACCTTGTATACAAAAGTACAAATTTATGAAATAGAATGTCTGAGGGTTCAGAGGAGGACCGGATAAGTATGATAAATATTTTTATATATAAAAGGTCATGAGGGGCCCAGCATAGATCAATAAAGGTCAGTTGAGTCACATAAGCAAAATAATTTAATCCATCTCATTTGGGTGTTTGTTTTATAATAGAGAAAGACAGATTCCATATATCCTTTTGGTCAGGTTTATTGCATTCATATAGAGCTCGATTTATTAGTATCATGATACTTAAAATGGGGTGTGTGCGTGTGTGCATGTGTGTGCATGTATGTATGTGCATGGATGCATACATGCATGTGTGCACATGCATGTGTGCATGTGTGTGCATGCATGTGTGCATGCGTCTGTTTACACCTCTGGCTTCAGTTCCTCACCTTTATTGCTTTTGCCTTTCCTTGCCTCAGCAATACCGACCCATATTTAAATTAATGGTATGTGTGTGTGTGCACATGTGTGTATATGCACATGCTTTTGCATATGTCATGGGAAATTCAAAATACTGTATGGGATGCAATGATGACCAGACCATGGATTTGGCTTGAAAGATGGCTCAGATCACTGCAGTATATATTGGGTCATTGAGAAAGTCATGATGCATTTTTGCATAGAAAAACAGAAAAATACATCATGACTTTCCTGATGTTCTATCACATACTGAGGTCTTGAAAAAGTTCTTAGAAAATGCTTTTTGCAGGGCGATTAGTGATTAAGGCGTGGACTCCCACATGACCCACCATGGTTCAAGTCTCGGACTCAGTGACTTGAAACTCATGCTGGGTGCATGTGCATGCGTGCCCAAAATCCCAAAAGGAGAATGGAAGAGAAGGGACTGTGATGTGGCCATCTCCCCTGGGGGGTGATTTTCTCTCTTTCTGTCTTTTTCTCTGCACACATGACCTGTAGAAAAATCTCTCAAAATTTACCTATTATGAAAAATCAATGCAGGACATTAGTGAGAAACAGATATGGCTTATTAACTGTTGATGTTGACATGTATAGTATTCTCAACTGGATTTGTCTGAGAAGTATTTCATGATAGGCAAAGTATTTGTACAAGCAAAATGAGAAATAGCAATTGACTGTTTTAAAAAATAATTAGAATAATAATAATAATGATTGGGGAAAACATAGAAAAGATATTGAATGTTAAAGTGGGGAGATTAATGTCTCTGTACTGACTGACATGCATGGCATTCCCTTTTGAAAAAGCAATGTAATACACTGTAAATTTATATGTAATTCAATGTAATATAAAGAAGAATATGATGATAATAAAAAAAAGTAAAAAAAATAAAAAAATTAAGAAAAAAATCAATGCATGGATTTCTCTCTCTCTCTCTCTCTCTCTCTCCCTTTCTGCATTAAAATAAACTCATATTTTAATTCCATTTTTTCGTGAACTTTTTGAAGCCCTCTTGTATATCCATGAAGTGATTCATGTCACAGGCATGGCTAGCCATGTGAAGTCAGAAAAGGTCTAAATTGCTGTGGACAGGGAAGGAGTCAGGGCACATTTGTCCTGTGCCTTGAAAGACTGGTGGCATTTGCTCACATGGAGACGAAGGCAAGGGAATCGCAGGTGTGAGCGTCAGCAGTCAAGCCCAGGACATTCACAGGAAACCGAAGGAATTCAATTTGGCTAGAGCTCAGAGCATAGAGCACAGACTAGGGCTATAAAGTCAAATTATGATCACTGTATTTTGTACCAAAAAAGGTATTTGAAATATCAAAAGGCTCGAAATGGCCTAATCAGAGCATTTTCCCAGGAAAATGACTCTGATAAGATATTAGAGGGATTAAAGGGGCAGAGAGCCCCAGCAAACAGGGAACATGCTATTACAATAAAAAAAAAAAATTGGTCACAGTAAATGATACAAAGGTTTTGAATTTAGTAGTGGCAGTGTGACATGGTTCCTTACACTTAATAATCCATGTAGGAGGAGTTTAAAATAGCATTAAACTAAAACTCCTACAAGTTCGATGAAGTTGGTTATGATGAAATATGGCTTTATAGAATGTTATGGGTAGATTTCTTTCACCATTCTGTTGTCTTTCATGATCCATGGGCTTAAATTACATTACAATTAAATAAAGGCATCATGAGGGTGATATTTCATAGATTTTTTGCTTATCTCTGTGTTTCTAGCTTGGTGACTAGCACTGAGTGAATTATATAGCCAATATTTCTTTTGCATGACACAGTATTGCCATATTTTGAAACTTTAATATTTGGAATGTGAAATCAATAAGTGGTTCTTGACAATGCCAAAACAATGACCCATGAGAAGCTACTGAAATACTCTTTATATTCTGTGGACAATGAGAGTTTAATTACTCACATCCTTTTCATTCCCACTGCTGATAGCTGTGCATGATTTTATTGTATGTTTAAGGATTTAACAAGCCAAAATAAAATAAAATAAAAATGAGTGCTCACGTCAAACGCTCTGTTATTTAAAATCATTCTATCTGTTCCTCATCAATTCAATATTCATTTCTAATGTCCCTCTCTGGCTTGATGTACTATAAATATATGAAATGAATAGTACCACCGATACTGCTCATTATTCTGTATTACTACTACAACTACAATAACAGAATTTACTATTCATTAAGTACTAGCAAAGTGGCAGACCCTCCTCTAAGCATTTCATAAATATCATATACCTTAATCCTTACAGTAACCCTATGACATATATATGAGAAGATTTTAAAAAGTTGATGGAGGTTCAGGGGGCTGGAACCCTTATGGCCAACTGTGTGGTTCAAGTCCAGGACCTGGTGACTTGAGAAGAAAAGATCTACTCCAATAACAACTCTCTGTATATCATGTCCCCTCTCCTTACCTCTTTCTTCACTTTTTTAAAATATATAAGTTAAATTTGTGGGAACCAGCAGTTAGCGTAATGGCTAAGTCGCTGGACTCCCATGTAGTCGACCGCGGTTCACGTCCTGGACCCGGTGGCTTAAACTCACGCCGGGCACGTGTGCGTGCGTGCCCAAGGTCCCAAGAGGAGAATGGAGGAGAAGGGATTGTGGCGTGACCATCCCCCCTGAGGGGTGATTTCTCGCTTTCTGTCTCTCTGTCTCTCTCTGTCTGTCTGGTGAGCGCACGCGCCCTATAGCAAAAAAAACAAAAACAAAAGCAAAAACAAAAACAAAAAAACAACAAAAACAAAACTCTCCAAAAAATATAAGTTAAATTTGTTTTGGGCTTTCCAGTCATACAAGGGATATACTAAAAGTTCATAGAGAATGTGTATTATGAAAAAATTGTGAATGGATTTCAAAATTATTTTGCACTGAGATAAACTCATACTTTAATTCCATCTTCCATGAACTTTTTGAAGTCCTCTCATAAAACTAGAATATATGCATTATCTAAGACATGAAAAAATGCTCAAATTGAAGAAGTAAAATATTCAACAATAAAACTACACTCAGCAATAATTTTTTAGGTATTTTGATATATTTCGATTAATCTTCAGTTTTTTTTTTTTTTTTTGGAGAGGTTTTTGCTATAGGGCGTGTGCACTCACCAGCCAGACAGAGAGAGACAGAGAGATAGAAAGTGAGAAATCACCCCCCAGGGGAGATGGCCATGCCACAATCCCTTCTCCATTCTCCTCTCAGGATCTTGGGCATGCACGAACACACACCCAGTGTGAGTTTAAGCCACCAGGTCTGGGACTCGAACCACAGTCGATTACATGGGAGTCCAGCAACATAGCCATTACACTAACTGCTGGTCCCCCACTTATAAAACTTTCAATAACGACATAACATAATATTCAGTTTTAAGTATATTCTATGGTACATATTATTAAATTTCTCAAGTTAGAAGTATAGCTATTTCAATTATTTTGCCATTATAAGTAATGCTTTAATGAACATCTTCATGCCAGAAAGGATTGTTCTCATGTTAGATTTTTTAAAATTTTTTTTTGGTCAGTCTCCTAGAGTTTTTTGGATGGTGGATAAAGAGAAAAATAAATCAAACTATGTTAAGCATTTTAGTAAATTGTAGTGTATTTATTCATTAGAAGCTGCATGTCAACGCTGATGTGCACAAAAGCATAGTATTGATCATTTTCTTAGTAGTTGAACTGTCTTTCCTAATAAATACCAATCCAATGAAAAGAGTCAATACATAACAAATCCTAGTTCAGTCTGGGTGAATGTAGTTCAACGTATAAATCTAAACAGGTCTTTAGATAACATGCTCAGTTATGTAGCAAAATTTCTTTGTTTTAATCCTTTTTTTTTTTTTTTTTTTTAGAGGTTTTGCTATAGGGCGCGTGCACTCGCCAGACAGACAGAGAGAGACAGAGAGACAGAAAGCGAGAAATCACCCCCCAGGGGCGATGGTCACGCCACAATCCCTTCTCCTCCATTCTCCTCTCAGGATCTTGGGCACGCGCACACACGTGCCCAGCATGAGTTTTGAGCCACCGGGTCTGGGACGCGAACCGCGGTCGACTACATTGGAATCCAGCGGCATAGCCATTATGCTAACTGCTGGTCCCGATGTAGCAAAATTTCTAATTTCTTCGATTTTTTTTTTCCTCCTTTGCTTTCTGCAAAATTGTGTTTGAGAGAACCTGACTGATTCGGTCTCCTGGAGTCTTGGAGTCAGGGAAAGTGAAGGTCAGGTTAAGCCCTGTGAATTGTCTCTGTCCCCTTGAGGGTTGGTCTGGCCCAGTATGTAGGCTGTCCAGCTTGGCTGGACACAAACCACACAACTATTGATGTCTTACAGCCTCAGTCATTTGGCTCTGGTTGCAACACCCCACCTTTTATGGCCTCTTTCCTCCAATCCTTGGCTTTTATTCACCCACCTGTGAGCTCTCTCCCATGTCCTCAATGGAGTGCAGAGGCTCCTCTGGGTTTTGTGAGCCCCAGAACTGGAGTTCAGGAAATCAGGGAAGTTCTCTTAAGCACAGCTACCTGTCTGTTCACTATCACTATCTCCTGCCACCACTTCCACATCCTATGGGAAGGAATTGCACAGGGGGTGTCCCCTCAAGGAAAATGCTGCTGTCCTCGGTTGCACTCCTATAAAATTGTGTCCCATACTCCTTCACATTCAAAGGGCCATCCTCTCTCCCCTCATGCAGTGAGGTTTGGAAAGTCAATAAGAACCCGTAGGCTCATTTCCCAACTTTCTCTTGTTTCCTTTCTTTTGTCAACAGTTCCCTGGTTCAGAGGTGATGGGTGAGGGACATCTTCATTGCCTCTTTCACGTATTTTATTCTTCTACACTGAGCATGCAGAGTAAAACTCTGTGACCAAGTCTGTCAGGTTGCTCTTTGGTCAAAGTAAAGGGAATAGACTTTCTTTGCTTTGTTTTGTTTTTAGTTTATGTATTTATTGAGAGCAAGACAGACAGACACCTGAAACATGGTTTTTATGCCTCAAACCATTCTGCAGCTTGCAGCCAGCCAGATGGTGCCTGGCATGTTGAGGTAGACCTGGGACATGAGCCCAAAACCTCCCCAAATGCTATTCTCCAGTGTTGTACAGCAGTGTGCCTACAGCCTCTGCCACTGGGACCCCCACTTTTTCCTTGACTTTTGATTAAGTCAAGTTTTAAAGCACCTTGTCTTGTTAGGGAGACAAAAATCCCATTTTCTATGCCAAAGAACGAACTGAACTCTTTCTCTTCTCATCCCTCCTGTTATGGTTCTCATTCTCTTTTACTACCAGGCTGACAAATAGCTTAGACCAAATTAGGGAAAAAATTACACAGAACTGCATGGTACAAAGTCTGATCATAATGTTGGAATGTATTACCATTGTGTGGTAGACCTCTTTAACACTCTTTAGGAATGTTCATAGTTCCTGAGACTCCTGGCTTGTTTTTCCAATTTATATTCCAGATGTTGCAAGCCTCACATGCGGATACATGGTGCTTCACCTCAGAGTCTCTACTCACCCCAGTTTTCCTTCCCGATGACCTTTCTTTTTCCTGTCTTCAGCATGCCTCCTCCTGTCCACTTGATATTTCATCTCTGAGTTCTCAGGAGGCTCTGATTGACTCACCCTTTACGCTACTTGTTTAACCGTGCTTAATACTATGATGTAATACTAAATGACATCTATTTGATTTTTAAATTTTTGCCAAAGAGTGTGCTTGCTTTCTGGAACGAGACAGAGAAAGAGAAGGAAAGTGAAATAGCATCTCCCATGTGTAAAGATCATACCACAAACCTTCCTCCTTCATCTCTTTCTCCTTTGGGAATTTTGGGTCATGCATACACATGTGCCTAGTATGTTTCTCGAGTTGCCAGTTTGGAAAATGAACTGTGTAGTCAGCTGTGTGCAATCAAGGCATATTAACCACCATGCCATGGACTGGCCCGAATTACATCTCTTTTTTTAAAAAAATTTGCTATATAACATGTGTGCTTACCAGTGACAGAGAGAAAGAGAAAGAGGAGAGAGAGACGGAAAGGCAAATCATGCCCTTGGGAGGATGGCCATACCACACTCCCTTCTCTTCCACCTCTCAGGATTTTTGGCACACATGCATGTGTGGCACATATGCCTGGCATGTTCTTCATGCCACCATGTTTTGGACTTGAATCACACAGTCAGTCATGTGGCATCTAGTCTCTAACTACCATGCCACTGGCTGACCCCCCCAGCTGCACCTGTTTTTAATGAGTTGTCCTTCCCCTTGAAATAAGGGGTCATCCTTTATTCTGTGTATCTCTAGTGCATTTTAACAAGGGTTCACTAAATACTTGTTGAACAAATGCATAAAACAAGCATAGATAGTGGCAGAAGAGGAATCCTAAATTGTTGATGTCTGTAACATCTTTTGGTGTCCTGATATTTGAAGGCAGTGTTAGGCAGTGTTCTGAGCAGCCCCTGAATGAGACCAGCGATCACCAGAGAGACAACAAAGAGTGCACATGTGGCCAAATACCCACATGCAAACAATCCCTCAGGCCAACCATGCTCATGACCAGGGTGCATGAACTTGACTGAACTGTTTCAGCCCATCTCTAATGGAAATCTAATGGAAATCATAAATTACCAAAACAGGTTCACAGGTGCTGAAATTTACTACTGTGTTGACTGCTGGCAAGGTCTGAAATCGAAGAACAATGCACGATGTGCTACAAAAATGAAATATTTATTACATTCATATTCCCCCTCAAGCCTTTCTTTCTTTCTTTCTTTCTTTTTTTTTTTTTTTTTTAAATCCTTTTTCTTGGTGGCAAAATAACGAAGCACCAGAATTTCAAGACAAACCAATTTGCACTGGCATTTTTAGAAATTTTGTTAAATAATTCTCTTTAATGGTTCAAAGCTTTTTAGTAGACACAACTTCATGAATTCTAAATAAACCATAAAGCCAAAGGGAAAAGGGTGGAAATGTCCTATCTCACAAATTAATCTGCACTTTTCTCATCACCAGATACTGTATACAATCGCTTCAGCCTCACCAGTTCCTAACCTCTCAGAGCCAAATTAGTCACTGAGGAATTGGTTGGTTACAGGGTCACCTTAATAAAGATATGAAGAGTCAATTCCCTGACTAGTGCATAAAGAAAGGAATTTAATTTGGCTTGGAACTCTATCATGGAGAAGATGCTAAATAAAAACAATGAAGGAAAATTATTGGTATCCATGATGGGAGAGTACAGGGTGGTAGGGGGGTTAGAGAGCCATAAAATCTTTATTATAGGCTGCCTCCCTCCTCTTAAAGAGTTCAGGCACCACCAGTTGAAGTCAGTGTTGTCCTCTTAGCTAAATTGGATTAACATGCTGTTTCCCATAATATAGGGTGCAGACATTGTAGCTATAGAAAGTGATTAAAATTGGCATGTCCTGGGCTCAGCAGGTGGCATAGTGGTTAAGGTGCTGGATTCCCACATGACTGATTGAGGTTCGAGTCCTGGGCTCAGCAGTTTGAAACTCACTCTGTGTGCGTGCCCAAAATCTCAAGAGGAGAATGGAAGAGAAGAGATTGCAGCATGGCCAACCCCCCTGGGGGGTGATTTCTCACTTTCTTTCTCTCTCTCTTTCTCTCTCTCTCTCTCTCCAGTGAGGGAACATTCCCTGTAGCAAAAATATCTCTCCAAAAATAAAAATGGTACACCCATAAGTCTGTACAGAAATGATGAACCACTAAGTAAAAAGCATTTTTCCTTTCAAACATGTTTGATCTTTCTGGCTATCTCAATAAGAAAGTTTCCATTTGCTGCTAGTCTTCTTTCAAATACCCAATTATTTTCCCTTTTGAACAAATGGAGACCTCTGGTTCAGAACTTTGGGCATACGTCAATAAATAGCTCAAATTTAGAAAATTTGCTTTGATGACATTGCCTTTTCAGTTACAGTAGTAGTAGTTGTTTTCCATTTCATTATTCACACACACACACACACACATATATATACGTGTGTATAAAGTATTTTAAAGTGAGTCAATATCCCATCTACACTCAAACTGTGACATAAATATTCTAGGTGGCAAAATCATGACAGGACAATGGGAAAAACTGGTTTCATGGACGCATCTGTGTCTACCCTCAAGTAAAGCATAGGAGTTTGCCGGTTGGGCTCAATAGCAGCAGCCAGGTAACCACCTCCAGTCTCCAGACTCAGAAGTACAGCTGGCCAGGTTCTAATTTCCTGGACTGGGCCAGGATGGGAGATGTAATCAAATCCAAGACTTATACCTTAGACCCAAACTCTCGGTTGAGGGTCAGACTCTTCTAAGGAGCTCAGTTAGCTCTGCTGTGAACTGGACCTCAGTGAAATCATTCACAAGCCACAGATGGAAACCACATGGAAAGAGAAAGCATAATAAAATCCGTTGTAGCCATGCAGAGGGACCTTTTTACCCCATGATTTTATATATATGCCTTTGTTCCTCCTTTCATAAGTATCTTCTTATATTATTATTGCTCATTCATTTACTTTGTCATCAACATGGGTGTACATGTATTAGTAGGATAAGGTAATAAAGCGAAAGAAAATTGACAAAGAAGAAAAGTTATTCCCTGATAGGACATTAAAGAGAAGATCAGACTTTGTCTAACCAAGAAAAAGTCATGAACACTTTTTTGAAATGACATAGGAGTTAAAGTCATTTTTTTTTTGAGAGGTTTTCGCTATAGGGTGTGTGCGCTCACCAGACAGAGAGAGACAGAGAGACAGAAAGCGAGAAATCACCCCCCAGGGGGGATGGCCACGCAGCAATCCCTTCTCCTCCATTCTCCTCTCAGGATCTTGGGCACGCACGCACACGTGCCCGGCGTGAGTTTTAAGCCACCGGGTCCGGGACGCGAACCGCGGTCAACTACGTGGGAGTCCAGCGACATAGCCATTACGCTAACTGCTGGTTCCCGGAGTTAAAGTCATTTTATAAAATATTTAAAATATACATTTTTGAATCATCTAAAATCTTAAATAACACCTAAAATAAGGCTAGAGAATAAAGGTTGTATTACCTCTCTTCTGAAAGGCTTTTCTGATCATAGAAAAATCGACATCACTCTCACACCTTGATAGACTTGCACACTGTAGAAGAGGAAGTCCTGGTGAAAACTTGGGTATTTTCCCATTTCAAACTAATATCTTAGTAAAAACTCTAAAGTAGAGAATGAACATTTTAATATTCTGTCCATGTGGTATCCCACCACTATGCACAGTTTTGGAAGTGTTTTTTCAAAGCCATGGTCAATATTAAGAATGACATTGAACTCTAAAAAAATTCAGGACTAAAATGAAAATGATTATAATGCCAACATACTTTAAATAATACATTATCTAAACATTAAATAGTACTAATACATTATTTAATGCTAGAAGAAGAAAGGTCTCCAGGGGAAAAGAAATACTTTGACCATTTGAAATAAATATGAAATACACACATCAACCCTCATAAAGATAATCTTCAATGGAAAAAAAAAACTGTCCTATGTACAGAAGATAGTCTACATGTCTTGAGGAAATGAAAATGAATGAACAAATCTTCTCATTATATTTTCATTCTTCTTCCTTCAGTGAAAGATTCAAGAGAACTGATTTTTTTATTCAAAATTCAAGGATGAGGTTATAGCCATAAACTAAAAAAATCAATTAAAAGGGACCAGCAGTTAGCGTAATGGCTATGTCGCTGGACTCCCACGTAGTCGACCACGGTTCGAGTCCCGGACCCGGCAGCTTAAACTCACGCCGGGCGCGTGTGCGTGCGTGCCCAAGATCCCGAGAGGAGAATGGAGGAGAAGGGATTGCGGCGTGGCCATCCCCCCTGGGGGGTGATTTCCTGCTTTCTATCTCTCTGTCTCTCTCTGTCTGTCTGGCGAGCACACGCGCCCTATAGCAAAAACCTCTCCAAAAAAAGAAAAAAAAATCAATTAAAATACTCCAATGTCATTTGTTCTATAAAGACAGTAGCTATCTGATGCTCTCTCCCCTTTAACAACACAGGTATGCATCTCTTGAAAACCTTCATATTAAATCATTTTTTCAACACCTTTCTGCACCGTATTGTTTTGTAGTGCCCTCTCACAATAATTCTGGGCTCAGTTATGTGTCTTGTGCCAATGGAACAGTAGCAAACTTTATGTTAACAGAATCTTCAAAAGTACTTCTGGGCTTCTACTCCTTTTCTTGGTCTTCTGCAGGTCTGATGAAGACTTGCCCAACCTACCATGATGAAAAGTTATGATAGAAAAGTGGATGAGACCTAAGTTCTTGCAACCGAGGCTAGAGTAGACTATCCTGTCTTGACCTTCAGTTGATCATAACAATGTGATTGAGCCAAGATGTGATCAAATGAGTCGAACCAGGTCAGTAGTTCGACTATCAGTAGAACTACACAGCTGATATGCAGACTCATAAAAAGCAATTCATGGTAGATTTTCTTTTCTGATTTTTAAGCCACTGAGTTTTGGGGTGGTTTGTTACACAGCATGATAGTGGCACTAGATAGCAAATACAAATGCCCACGGGACAATTTTGTTCCCCAAATCTTAAATACGACTGAAAATTATAGAGATTTCTAGAGCAATGAAGACTTATAATGCAAAGGTGATTGTAATATGTAATCTCAACACTAAACAGAATCATTTGGAATGCCCATCTCCCAAACCATGATTTCCGTTTATATGGGCAGCATTTTAATCATCCAAGTTTGAAAAGCAGCTGTCCTTAAGAACTTCAAAGCCATCCATCCTATTGACTCTCATTTCAGTGTCTTTGTTCACTTTCTTTTCTTTTCATTAACTTTTTTCTGATATTTAACATCTCATTTCTAAATTTCATAAATAACTTCCAAACTGTGGTCATATTTTAGTACTTTGAAATCCATCCTATGTTCATAGAATTTTAAAAACATAACGGTATTATGATAATTTTATACACTAAAATCATTGACAATTCCATGTTTTCTATAGGATAAATATATATTTTGTAACATCCTCTACTTCCAGAATTTACTTATCTTGACCTATACTAGAATCCAGAGTTGTGATGCAATCAAATAACACAACCAATAGAAGGTTTGCTTCATCTCTCTGTGTACCTACTATTCAAACCTTTTTTGATCTGTATATCCCAAGCAAACTGCTACCCATCCTGTACCAAGGTTTTCGTATTAAGACTCATCTTATGCACCCTAGACACTTAGGTAATTCTGAAGCTTAGAGTTTTCCACCAAATTCTATGAAACATACTTATAGATCTCCTTCAGAGTCATCACATTATACAACATGCAAAATTCAAAATCATAAAGATGCTCAATGTGCTACAAGAGAGCACCAGATGTGCAATTAAATAAAACCTGAAAGACAATGGATAACTAAATAAGACTACCAACAAGGGACAGAAACTATACAGTAAAGAACCACCCAGAAATTCTGGAGCTGAAAAATATAGGAACTGAATTAAAAAATTCACTTAAGCAGTTCAAGAACTGACTTGACCAAACAGAAGAAAGAATCACTGAAATCAAAGACAAGTCATTTTCAATTATTAGGATAACAAAAGGAAAAAAAATGTATGAAGAAAAGTAAAGGAAGACTATTTGACATACAAGCAAGCCAATACTTAATTAGGTAGTTTCAGAGGAAGATAGGAAGATTAAGGCAGAAAGCTTATTTGAAGAAAAAATGGTCTAAATCAACACAAATTTGAGAAAGGAAATGGACATCCAAATTAAAACAGCTTAAGACTCCAATTGTGATAAATAAGATATATCTGTGTCTATTATCTAGTTAGTAGAAGAGCAACCAAATACAAGAGAATTTCAAAAAGTTTGTGAAAAAATGAATTAAAGTATGAATTCATTTTGGTGCAAAAAATTAAAATTCGTATATAGTTTTTCCATAATATGTATTTTTATATGAAATTTGTGAAGATCTTTTGTACATGAAGCAAACACTGATACACTTGAATTTTAAAAAATCAGTGCAGTATGGCAATAATAGGAAGTTTAATACTCCATTTTTAGTAAGAACTAGAGTAACCAAAGAGAAAATCATCAAGGAAAGATGGACTTGAATAGCACTATTGACCAATTGGTCCAACAGATACACATAGAGAGAAATCACCCCCCCCCCCCCCCCCGGGTGGGTTGGCCATGCTGCAATCCCTTCTCCTCCATTCTCCTCTTGGGATCTTGGGCACGCATGCACACGTGCCTGGTGTGAGTTTAAGCCACCGGGTCTGGGACTCGAACTACAGTTGACTACATGGGAGTCCAGGGACGTAGCTATGATGCCAACTGCTGTTTCCTAGAGTCACAAGACTCATTAATAAGGGATTCTGAGATGTTCTCCCATCCAAATACTAACCAGGCCTGACCCTGCTTAGCTTCCCGGATCAGAGGAACTCAGCCACATTAAAGGTGGTATGGTCATAAACAGGTGTTCTACAGTAAAGTCTTACAGTATTTGACAGCTTTCCAAACATAGTTGAAAGTAAAAAGTTTGAGGGGAGCAAAAAATTATTAATATTTACATAATAATAATGTCTCATTGGAAAATATTGACTTATAGCTACATTCTTATTGTAGACAGAAAACTCAGAATCTGGGAATCCTTGACCAGTATTTACAAGGATTTAGAGAAAATGTTGTCAAGGACATGTAAAAAAATGAGAGAACTCATAAATTGTTTAAATTTTTAATTCAAGAGATAAGTTACAAGTGGCATTTACTGAGTAACAAATCCTTTCTGTAGCAAAGAGGTTGTGAAGAAATAGCCTATTATTATTTTTTTCAAAGAAAAAGGACAGCCTGAGAAATCATTTGTATGTGAGAATTCTTCATTTTTATTTCATTTTTGGAGAGGTTTTTGCTATACGGCACGTGCGCTCGCCAGACAGAGAGAGAGACAGAGAGACAGAAAGCGAGAAATCACCCCCCAGGGGGATGGCCACGCCGCATTCCCTTCTCCTCTATTCTCCTCTCGGGATCTTGGGCACGCACACACACGTGCCCGGCGTGAGTTTTAAGCCACTGGGTCTGGGACGTGAACCGCGGTTGACTACGTGGGAGTCCAGCGACATAGCCATTATGCTAACTGCTGGTTCCCAAGAATCTTTCATTTTGATTGTGGTTCCTTCTCTCACTTTTTGAAATAGTCACTAGTATATTAATATATATATATATATATATATAAAACCTGCCATTCTGGCATATCCATTTTCTTTCAATTGCCTTGATCAATACAGGAAAAAAGGTGCTATGAATAGGGCAGTTGAACACCATTAGTGTTTAACTTTCAGGAAAAACATGTATAATTTTTTTTTATTTAGAACTTTTTTTTTTTTTTTTTTTTTTTTTAAAAAGAGAGAATGAAAAAGCAATTTTAAAAGGTCGCAAGGAGTTTGTTAGATGAATAATAGATATAACTGACTAGGGATATAGCACTGGGACCTAGGAGTAGTAAATAGTTTTCTACATAGATAGTTTAAAAATTATTTAGTTAGTGTTTAAATGTATTATTATTGCTATTTTAAATTTGACCAGAGAAAGACAAAAGGAAAATGAGAAAACAAACTGCCAGGCGTGGGACTTGAACCATGGTTGGCCATGTCGGAGACAAGCACCTTAGCCACCATACCACCTGTCAGCCACTTTACATGTTTTTTTTTTTTAATTATAGGAAGAAAATAAAAAGCACCAAATACCAGATCTTAATCTGTGATTTTCGTCTGCCATTTATGTAATATAATAAACTTCCAGAGGATAAGAATAAATAAAGTGGTGACAACAACTGTCTCTGAAGTCAGACTCGGATTGTGTTCAAGTATTGTGCCTTCCTAGTCGAGTGAGATTGAACATAGAACATAACCCTTCTGCACCTTTGTTTTCTCACACATATAATGGGTTTAATAAGTCTGTCTTATAAAATACTTACAAGGATTAAATGAGGTAACAAACTCTTTCTTTGAGAGAGAAATTTTTGCTATAGGGAGTGTGTGTTCTCTGGAGAGACAGAGAGACAAAAAGCAAGAAATCAACTCCCCAGGGGGATGACCATGCTGCAATCCCTCTCCTCCACTCTCCTCTCAGATCTCGGGCATGCATGTACATGGGTCCAGCATGTGTTTCAAGCTACCAGGTCTGGGACTCGAACCATGGTAGACTATGTGGGAGTCTAGTGATGTAACCATTATGCCATCTTCTGGTCCCAACAATTAAACATTTAATAAAGTGCCTGATGCATAGTTAAATCTGTTAAATATATATATATATATATATATATATATGTATATATATATATGTATATATATATATTTCATTGTCAGAGTGTGTATGTGCTTACCAGAGAGAGAGGGAGAGACAGATGAAGAAAGGGAGAGAGAGAGACAGATGGAGAAAGGGAGAAAGAGAGAAGGCACCTACCAATGGGACATAGTCACACTGTAATCCCATCTCCATTTCTCCATCCTGGGAAAATTTGGGGCACATAGGCACATGGGCATGACATGTTTTTCAAGCTAAAGATACTGGGATTTGAACTGCAGTTGGCTAAGAGGTCTTTAGAACATTCATGGAAGGGAACTAGCAGTTAGCGTAATGGCTATGTCGCTGGACTCCCACGTAGTCGACCGCGGTTCGCGTCCCGGACCCGGTGGCTTAAAACTCACGCCCGGCTCATGTGCGTGTGTGCCCAAGATCCCGAGAGGAGAATGGAGGAGAAGGGATTGCAGCGTGACCATCCCCCTTGGGGGGTGATTTCTCGCTTTCTGTCTCTCTGTCTCTCTCTGTCTGTCTGGCGAGCGCACGCGCCCTACAGCGAAAACCTCTCAAAAAAAATTTCATGGAAAATGCATGTTATTTTAAAAACTATGCATGGATTTCCAGCTCCCTTAACCACCAAGCCATGAGGTGGACCCTGTTCTTAATGTTACATTGCCGAAACATGAAGAGGAGAGAGGACTTTTAAAATCATGTCTTTACTACCACTCAGTCAACCACAGTTCAAGTCCTGGACCTGGAGGCTTGAAACTCACACCGGGTGTTTGTGTGCCCAAGATCCTGAGAGGAGAATGGAGGAGAAGGGATTGCAGCGTGGCCATCCCCCCTGGGGGGTGATTTCTCACTTTCTGTCTCTTCATCTCTCTCTGTCTCTCTGGAGAGCACATACACCCTATAGCAAAAATCTCTCTCTAGGAAAAAAACAAACAAAAAAAACAGGAAAACACATCTTTAACCAAGGTGTCGGTTACAAAGCAGAATAGTTAAGAGCAAGGAATCTGATCATACTTGTCCGAGTTCAACACCAATCACCCTATTCAACCCCAACTAAGCTGAACTACTTACCTCCAACCAGTTCTAATTTACCAAGTGTAAACTCTTGGCAAGTAATCTAACCTCTTTATGTCTTCGTCTTCTAATTAGCAAAATAGAAATAATAATAGTATTTGTTATCATGATTAGCTTTATTTTGAGACTATTGCTAGAATTGCATATACAAATATGTTGGAAGTGCTTAGAATAGAGCCTGGCTCGGGCCAGCTGGTAGTGTGATGGTTAGGGCAGCTGGACCCCATATGGCCAACTGTGCTGTTCAAATCCCAGATTGGTGGCTTGGGGGTCACATGCGTGCCCAGGATCCTAGGAGGAGAATGAAGGAGAGATGATTGTGATGGAACCAGCCCCTATGATGTGACCATTCCCCTTGGGAAGAGGTGCTTTCTTTTTGCCCACTGCACACATGCCCTATAGTAGGGGGGAAAAAAGACAAAAAATAAAAAATGACTACTGACTAGCTCATAGAACTACTGTATAAACATTAGCCTTCATTATTCACTGAACATCAAGAGGTTTTACAATAGTTCCATATCCACTGTAATAAGACCATTAGTATAAAAGCCAGTGCTGCCCTTAGACACGTTTGAAAGCCCTTCAAAATCCACATGGAAAAGTGTACAACGTTTAGAAAATGATCTTCTGGGGAGAAGTCTGGAACCTTCAGAATCCTGAACTGTACAGATTAATGAAGGCCAACAAGTGACTGAGTATTCCCCAAGGCAACCCTCGTTTTCATTTAGGCTCACACTTCTTGCTTTCTTCTCGGGAGATGCCATATGTGTTCAAAAACCTTTGAGAGGCTTTGCTTAGTGATCTTCACCAGCTTCTATGCGTTGCTCTTCGGAATACTCAGCAAGAGGAAAATATCAGCCCAGTACTCCATGAAACCTGTAAAGCATGGGTTACTTGCAACCACAGCGTTTGGATTAATTCCAGTAACTCAGTAACACAAAGCACATGCTCGCTGACGATGTAAACCAAATAGGAGGCATATAGTATTTGTTTTGCCAAGTTTGGCCCCACGGTGTTTGAGAATATGTTGTTCTTGCTGCCTCAACCTTGGAGATCGGAACTATCATTAACGGGATAGTAGAAATCATCTCCTTTGCAAAAGGCTTTGGTGGCTTTTCAATACCTAAAGGAGAAAGTCTGTCTTAATCTAATCTTGAAAGATTCCTGTCCGTTTGCTTTAGTTTATACTCCTCTCTGCAATAGTATTTGCTACAGTGTGTTTTTAATCTTTTCTTGATAGAAGATCTATAAAAAAATAATACATAAAAATCCAATGTCTAATGGTTTGGGAAATCTCTGGTCTAACTTTTTCTGTTAGTTATGTCAGACTTGAACACATTAAAGGTTCTGAAAAGTCCTGCACTAAAGAGAACTGCCTGGTTTTATTTCATTGAAACTTACCCAAATAAAATAAACAAAAAAAACCCAGTTGGATTTATTTATTTATTTTGCCTTTGGAAGAACAACCAGTTGAAGAGACACTGTCTTAAAAGAAAAACGTATGCAAGGAGACCAATTTGTTTCTGTCTTTCTGAATAACCTGTACCTACTCCTTGTTTTTAAATGTGTGTGTGTGTGTGTGTGTGTGTGTGTAGGGGGGAGGCGTGTATGCATAAATATTCATGTGTTTTCTCAATTTGGTCACATCTCTGTCTCTCTTGCTACCAGGAACATGGTTCTCTTACATCCCAACACACCTAAATCATGCCATTCCATTTCCTCACAAGAGTCTTCTCTATCGTGTCTAGCACATGACGATTTTCTATGTGATCAAAATGGCTACTGATGTGAGAGGTCTTCAAAACGTGCATGAAAACACATATTATTTAGAAGAGAAAACTACGTGTGGATTTCAAATTTGGGGCACCAAAATAAACTCACACGACAATCCCATTTTCCAGGAACTTTTTGAGATACCCTTGTGTACACATTAGCTTACATGTACACCTGGTATCACAGCTTTTGTTCTTCTTTTTTTTCTTTTTTTTGGAGATGGTTTTTGCTATATGGTGCGTGCGCTCGCCAGACAGAGAGAGACAGAGAGACAGAAAGCGAGAAATCACCCCCCAGGGGGGATGGCCACGCCGCAATCCCTTCTCCTTCATTCTCCTCTCGGGATCTTGGGCACGCACGCACACGCGCCCGGCGTGAGTTTTAAGCCACCGGGTCCGGGACGCGAACCATGGTCGACTACGTGGGAGTCCAGCAACATAGCCATTACGCTACCTGCTGGTCCCCCTGGTATCACAGCTTTATCCTTCACAAATGCAAGCTGAGAGTCTAAGTGTCTTGAAATCAATAATCACAGTATAGAAAAGAGAGGGATGGAAGAAGAATCAGAGGAAGGAGAAAGAAAAAAATAGAGGAGGAAGAGGAGGAAAAAAGAAGAGAAGAAGAAGGAGAAAGAGGCGTGAAAGGAGGAGGAGGAAGAGAAGAATGGACTGTTGACTCTATGGTCAAGCAGATGGGTGAAATTTCACAGTCCAGCTCTGTTCTTGCTGGTGGCAGAGCATGTGACAAGCCTTTGCCCTCGGGATCTCAGGGTCACCATCTGAACAGTCCACACAAATGTGGACTATCCTTACCAAGTTAGAAACTTGCTGTGCAATCCTGACATACAGACGACCCTCACTAAATATCCCCATTGCGGTTGTGGCTCTCCCATCATGCCTCGTCTCTCATCGTTCCCCGAACAATTTAGTCCCTGGTTTAATTAATGTAAGGATACAGTTTGCTCTCAGAAAAGTTTGTCAGCTTCTGTTAGCCCATCTGATCGGAATCTGCAAAGCATGCTGCGGGTGTGAGGAGGGGTGAAGGATCTGGGACAGAAGCTGGGGGTGGACAGGACACAAAGATGGTCGAGTGGCCATCCAGGGACCTTCATCACCGATCTCCTCCCCACTTCACAGGCCACTCAGCCGTTACCCTGCTCCGAGTGCCATGAGAATGTCACGCAAATACTCCCTCACCATGTACAAGCGATTCCCCTTCTCGGTCGAACATACCTAACGACCCTGCTGATGAAATTTTACACCAGTCAGGCAAAAGAGACTGCAGATCGATTCTAAAAAGAGCCTTGTCTTTCCATTTTCATAGCTCAAATGCTTCCTTTTTAAAAATTTTTATTTTACGCACCCCCCCCTTGCAGAATCTCTGTGACAAAATAGCGCCTCTCATGAATACCTTGTGTACAGAGTCCTCATTGTTTTTTTTTTTTTTTTCATTTGTGCTATTTCTTTGCACTCGGATATAGAAGCAATAAATTCCCAGGGAAATGAAACTCACTTATCGGATTTCCCAGCATCAAGTTTCATATTAGGAATGAAAAAAAATCAGTCTAACTGGACTCAATAGAGCCATAAACCAATATATAGAAGGCATATCAGAGATTAAACCTGTACCGTTGTGTTTACAAGCTTCCCATTTCAGTCCGGAAGAAATAACAATTTTTCCTCGCTGTTATTTAATGATGCAAAATATTCCTTAAAATAATAAATCCAGTAAATGCAGGCAGCATTCAAAACACCAAACGTTATTTTCTTTGAGAGAAAAACAGGAATCAAACAAGTACATTTTCTCTTTATCACTACATGTTAACTTCCTAAATTTTATAGCCACTAATGTTTTAAAATCCTTTTAATGAGGCTATCAGGAGTATTAGAAGCTGTGTATGAGACAATTTAAAGTTTCTCACTTAACACAAAAGTTTTTACTCCAAAGCTCATTTTTTTTTAAATTGAAGATCAAATGCGAAACAATAAAATTGCTTACAATGACCTCAATTTACTTTCTAGTACTTCTATTTTCTCCAAGAAAATGCAGCATTTTGTATTAATTTTTAAAATGTAAATAAGGAATTATCATTAAAAGCAGCAGCAAAACCCACAAATTCCTGTATACTTTACCTCTCCCTGTTGGTTCAGAGAATGGAGAATGACTGAAATGCACTGTAATTATTTATATCTCTATTTTACATTTTTATAAACATCCATATCGAAGCACGAAGGCATCCAATCATTGTATGGACAAGTTATTGCATATCTGATGTATGCTTAAAATTTCAATTCAAGCAGTTAGCTAAGACTCTTATTTAGCAGCACGTCAAATGAATAATTACGCTTGTGGGAAGCAGTTAGGAAAGACAGCGTTTGCAACTGTGAAAGAACCACATCGTGGATCCCCACCTTGAAGCCACGGAGAAGTTGGTAGTGAGAAAATTCAGAAAATAAAAGCTGAATGTGACTCTTCACCAGGGCTCTCTTTCGAAAACACACCGTGATGTATTGTTGATAAGTGATGTTTTTCATTTAAAGAGTGCAAGAGGTCCAGAGTCCTTCCTGGGAAAAGCACATACCTGCAGATGTATTTTAACCAGAATTTTTAAAAAGGCAAGATGTGATAGCAATTATAGGAATACCTTCGATGCAAAGCATCGAACTTGAACATTGGGACAAATAACTTTTCATTCGAAACTCCTGTGCGAGGGAGCCCTTTGTTTAAAAAACACTTGCGAAGTGCAAAATTGGACCCCCCTCAAAACACAGCTTTCTTCTAGCGCATAAAAATGGTTTACACTCCTATTTTTAAAGAAAGATTCTATAAAATTGAAAAAGAGAGAAAATGAGGAGAAGACAAAAAAAAAAAAAAGTCTTACTGTGGCATAAAAGAAAATAGGAGAAAGAGTTGAAGTTCTCTTTCACTGGACATTTCCAGCTCACCTTTGTTGAACAGTTTGCCTCAAGAACTTGGGTCAGTTACATTTTAAGTGCCGAGTTTGTTGTGTGAGAGCCACCGTGTTCACCATGGCAGATGATCAAACGAGATGTCCGTGGTGCATGGATTTAGTGTCATATTTCAATTGCAAAACACCTTACCACATCCTGATTGTCCCTTTCAACAATTTTGGCTGTTGGTTGTTGTAAAATATAAGCAAGGCAACTCTGTATCTGCCTGGGTCTCCCAAGGAATTTGAAAAGCGCTGGGAAGAGTCTAGTTTCAAGGAGGTCCCTTTCGGACGTCCACCACTAGGAGGCACTGCAGCCTGCTTTATGAGTGGGATACAAATCTGGCGAAGGGAATATTCCACACCACTATGGCTCCGGTGTCATTCCCTATTTAATGGCTGTCAGTGAGGGGGAAAGACAACGTGGTGGGTAATTAAAACCAAATTGCAGGCAGGAGATGACTGCACAAGAATGATATTGTCATTAATACTGATTTAACATGCACCTGGGTAAGGTGAGGGAGCGCGGCAAGGGAATTCACGCTGAAGCCAGGGTTGCCTGATTTAAAGATGTAGTGTTTCCAGCTGAAGCATGTTTAAAAACGGAATAAAACCATCATATTATGACAGCAGAAATAAAACGGAAACAAATGTCCTACATATGTCTTAAAAAAAAAAAAAGAAAGAAAGAAACCTTTCCATTTCTTCCAGCTGAGTGGACTAGCCATGTGTCTCGTCTTCTGAAGTTCAAAAGTATTTTTGCAGAAGGCATTTTCCCCCCGTTTTTGGCTTCTCTTGGGTGGGTGGATAATCTGTTCGTGTAGCTTTCTGTTTTCACGAGACTGTGGAGATGGAGCGTTTGGCTGAAGCGACACCCATGATTCACAAAAATCATGCACCATGGGGAAAAATTTTTTTAACCCCAGGAACATTTTAGGAGAGAAATGTACCCCATAAGGTTTAGAGTCTTTCCTCATTTTAAACACCTCGCTAGAGTCCCTGAAATCTAGGACTAAAACCTCCAAACTGTGATCAATAAAGCTTCTAAGTTATAAGGCAGTTGGCTTGCTGAGATTAAACGCCCCCAAAATGAAGAGGATTACTCCCCTTAGCATTCCTGATATTATTTACATTTTCATTTTTGGTCATATGTGACAAAAACCTAGAAAACACCCATTCATCGGAGTGGAAGTTGTAGCTTTTTTTCATGGTGTGTGAGATCATCGAATGAATATTTCAATATTCACTACATATTTCCACGTTCTGGCTAAGGTTAAGACGTGCATCTGTTCCTCCGTGGGAGAAAAGCACAATGGTTTACACCAGGTCTAAGAAAAGCAAGCATTTCTTTTCAAGATTATGGCAGGTTTCAGACCAAACGTGTACCCAAGGTAAATGCATTTATGGAGGGGGAGAGATGGTTACTTCCGCTGATGCCTGAAAACCCTTTGCTGATTGATAGATCTCTCTCTGGTTTCACCTTAAATGAAATGTGTGCATTATAGAAGTGGTTATCCTTCTGCCCTGTGCCAAAAGAGATGAATCATTAGGGATGTCA
The DNA here is from genome assembly GCA_026018925.1 of Tupaia tana. Lineage (NCBI taxonomy): Eukaryota > Metazoa > Chordata > Mammalia > Scandentia > Tupaiidae > Tupaia > Tupaia tana. The sequence continues at coordinate 18,876,644 of JAKSZU010000028.1, read as the reverse complement.
TGAAGATTGATAATCACGCCATAAAGAAAGTAAATTCAAAGAGCATTCCTTAGGCAATAAAGAACATATTATAGAGAAAGTGTTCACTGCAGAAGGTCAGGTAGGAAAAAATGATCGGACATTGTGGCCCTTAGCTCTAGACAATGTGTATGGTTCTAATATCCACACCACCGGTTACGAGAGAGCAATCAAATCTTTTCATTGTTCCCTTGATGGGTTTTGGTTACTAACCTTTTCTTGGGTTGGAGCATGAGCTAATTTTTAAATTTAGGTATTTATTTGTCAGTTTGTGGTTTCATTCCTTTACTTTTAGGGGTGGTAACGGGGATTCCAGAGCAGGTAGACCAACAAGAAGTGCATATGAGCCTAGTAACATTGAAATAATGGATAGTGGTGTGAGCCTTTGGGAAAGAATGCACATTTTCTGCTGTAGCATTGGGTCCCTTGTGGGCTGTGGCGATGTTAGAGGACAAAGAGGGAGATACTTCAGAAAAATTTCCTTCACGTGCCCTTTACAAGATGCCAAAGGAATTTTTCTCCAAGAGGGAGAGACGTTCTGAAATGGTGACACGGAACTAAAATAGATGACCAGATGTATTCAGTTCAGGTCAGGTACTCTGACACCCCAACTTTGGGCAGGAGAAGCTGTTTTGAAATTGCCAGACGGAATTTTGTTTTTAAATTCTGTTCTCACATTTGAACCTAAAATGTCAATGATGCTCACCTTGGTTCAGATGTGCAAATTATCTAGGCTGGGTGACTTTTAAGAGGCAAGTTAAAGGGATCCTTGTCATTTGCAAGGAGAAATAACTTTGGAAATGGTGAGTGTCCTCACATGTCAGGCAGTGTCCAAAAAAAGCCCAGCATCAGAAAGCCCAATTGTTTTTGTTTTGTTTTTAAGAGATTTTTGCTATAGCGTGCGTGGACTCACCAAAGAGACAGAGACAAAGAGACAGAAAGTGAGAAATCACCCCCCCAGGGGGGATGGCCATGCCACAATCCCTTCTCCTCCATTCTCCTCTCAAGATTTTGGGCGGGCAAGCATGCACACATTCCTGGTGTGTGTTTTAAGCTGCTGGATCTGGAATTTGAATTCTAGATGACTATGTGGGAGTCCAGTGACGTAACCATTATGCCATCTGCTGGTCCCAGAAAGCCCAATTGTTAAGGGAACTTGCTGTCATGAGAGAAAGGGACACTTATTTGGAGGGATAGCGATGTTTTGTGACAATTAATGTTGACTTGAGAACAGCTCCACGGGGCTGGTCTTGTTCTGTATCAGGGCACAAGTGTTTGGGACACACACAGTGACTAAAGGACCAGCAATCAAAGCTCTTCCAGGCATTCACCCCATTTAGTTTGGGATGGAGGCTGGCACCCCCTCACCTTCACATGGTCCTCCTAAGTTGCCAGTGTAACAAATACAATTTTTCAGCAAGATGGCTGCTGCCAGAAGCAGGCTCAGAAATGTCCGTTTTAATTAACCATTTTCCATTCCATTCCATTTCACAGTTTGCACATGGTGACACTTGGTTTCAACACATGGACTTTCGGGTTGCTATTTAAGTATGGTTTTCCTAGGCAGAGCAATCTGTGTGGCTTCAAATGATTCACATATGAAAAACTCAGGTTCTTCTTTGACTCAGTCTATAGGAAGTGATTTTCTTTCTTTTTTTTTTTTTTAGAGATTTTTTTTCTATAGAGTGTGTGCTGAGACAGAGAGACAGGAAGTGAGAAATCACCTGCCAGGGAAGATGGCCACACTGCAAAAATCCCTTCTCTTCAACTCTCCTCTCGGGATTTTGGGCATGCAAACACATGCACCCGGAATGAGTTTATTTTTATTTTTTTATTTTTATTTTTTTTTAGAGATTTCTGCTATAGGGCACGTTCATTTACCAGAAAAACAGAGAGACAGAAAGACAGAAAGTGAAAAATCACCCCCACTCCCCGGGAGATGACCACACTAAAATCCCTTCCCTTTCATTCTCCCCTTGGGATTTTGGGCATGCATATGCACACGTGCCCAGTGTGAGTTTTAAGCTGCTGGATCTGGGACTTGAACCCTGTCAATTACATGAAAGTCTAGTGATGTAGTCATTATACCAACTGTTGGCCTTGCACCCGGAGTGAGCTTTAAGCCACTGGATCCAGGACTAGAACCATGGTTGGCCAGGTGGGAAGCCAGCACGCCAACCACTCCACCACCTGCTGGCCCCAAGGAAGTTATTTTCAAGAAGAGAACGGGTGTCCAGTAGCAAGGAGCCCCTACATTGATAAAAAAGACAGTCATATAAGAACTTATATTAGAAATAGATTCTATTTTATTTTATATATGCCCTGACATGAGAGAAAAATATGGCCATGCGACTTCATTGGTGTTTCTGTGCCAAGATAAGTTATAGAAAGTATAATTTTCATTATAAAAATCCTAACATGTATAACGCACCCCTGAAAACAAATTAAACGGCTTTGATTCCTACCCGCCAGAAGCTAATAATACATGGTAGAGGCTCACACAGATACGAGTTTTGTCTCCAAATGATACATAAACACATATTTCAAGAACATTTTTTGATGTTTCCAGATTAGGAAAATATCTTCCCTGCAACAAGATAGGAAACTCATTCGCGACCTTTTCTGGAGCACAGCACTTGAATAATTTATCATTCCAAGAAGCCAGTGAAGAACTTTTTGTCAGGGTGCAGGTTACAGAGCGTTTCATTTGAAGCAGATAAAATTGGGGAACAGTGTGGCCTAGGCATGACGTTTTCAAGCATGCATCTGAAAGCGAATTCCTCCTGGAGAGGAAGCAGTGTGCGAGAGGCCATTTCATACGGTTGAAAGTGAAATATCTTAAGTGACTATCCCCTCAACTCAGACTCCTGAGAAAAAGAAAAATCAAATAAGAGCTCAAATTCCCCGGCACCAAATGCTCTCAGACCCATTCCTTTGCTGAACCTCTGTGGCAATTTCTTGGTTTAAGTCAGTCTGGCAGGAAACTGGTATTTAAAGGTAGGGAGAGATTCATTTATTTCCGATTCTTTTTTTTTTGAAGGAATGAATTTATTTAATTTTATTATTAAATTTTTAAATGGTCATTATTATTATTATTAATTATCTAATTCACCAGAGAGTGAGAGAAAGTGAGAAAGCAAGCCACCAGGTCTGGGACTCGAACCATGGTCAGCTATATGGGGGAGTCCAGTGCCTTAACCACTAAGCCACCTGCTGGCCCCTCTGTCTTACTTTTTTAACATTGCTTTTTCCTATTTTTTAAAAAAATGATCATTATTCAATGTACCCTTCTTTCAGTTTTCTTTTTTCATAGGGAATAGGCTTACAAAATATGTTTGCGTATAATCTAGTTATTTGTTTCTTCCTGTTTATACCCATATTAGGAAATGACCAGTTAAAGAACTAAGATGCCAGGTTTCGTATGGCAGGAGGTTATAAAATTCTTATCTTTGTCATGATAGGATGCTCATACTTGCATTTCATTGTTAAAGAACCACCTTAAGAAAATGTGTTCACGGAATTTCCATTCGATGATTCTCAAGTTAGAAAAGTATTAAAAAAAAATTACCGGTATCATGGAATGATGCTTAGGCTAATATTCAAGATTAGCCCTCTGTGTGGAACAGATAGTTTTTCAAAATTCACATTCGTGAGACTTTTTTTTTTTTTTTCAATAATTTCTTGCATGAGCTCAAACTCATGACAGCCACCTAAGGCAGGAGATTATTGTTTCTCAAATGAGGAGACTGAAGTACTTAGGGCGAAGTCACACATTTGGATTGCCGGGGTAGAGATAATGTTTTACCTGACAAGATCACCCAGTGAATCCCTAAGCCTCCCGCGGAGTTTGGTGTGGATTGAAGAACCACGCAACACATCCCATTGAAGGAAATGAAGTGTGTGTCAGCCGTAAGCTCCGTGAACACAAAGCCTTAAAGAACTAGCTAGACAAAAAGACTCCCTAAAACAAGGAGCTCTGGGACACCCACAGAAACAAGCAGGATCTGACTTGGGAGGCAACACATATTCCAAAAATTGACTCCCCCAGGGAACCCAGACAAAATATTTAGTTTCAACCATTCTCAAGTTGGAAAATGATTCAAAAATGTACCAGCATAACTGAGAAGGATGGCAGGCTAAGAGCCCCACTAAGGACGTACCCACAGATACATGCATGGGTGTGTACACACCACACACTACACACAGGTCAGTGTCTAGGTGATGGGAAGGAAATAGTCTTTGAAAGTGATCGCCCAATTTTGAAGTTAACCTGTCCATCAAAACTGGACATTGGGTGTTCCCTGTAGAATAGTGGTTAGGTATTACACAGAGGAAGCCAGATCCCACATGGCCATCCCGGGTTTGAGTCCTGGTTCCATTGGCTTGAAAAACACACCCAGTGTGCTCATGTCTAGAATCCTGACGGGATGGTGAATTGGAGGAACAAGGATTGTCTTGTGACCTGGCCCAATTCAAAGGTGCTTTCTCTCTCTCTCCCTCTCTCTCATGCATCCATACTCCCTTTGTCATTAAATAAAAAACTGGGGGCCAGCAGGTGATGCAGTGGTTAAAGCACTGGATTCCCACATAGCCAACTATGGTTCAAGTCCCAAACATGGGGCTTGAAAAATCACACTGGATGCATATGTGTGCATGCCCAAAATCCCGAGAAGAGACTGGAGGAGAAAGGACTATGGTGTGGCCATCACCCATGGTGGTGGTGATAGGGGATTTTCCTCACTTTTCCTGTCTGTCTTTCTCTGTCTCTCTCCAGTGAGCACACACAACCTGTGGCAAAAATGTAAAAATCCAACAAACAAACTGGGAATCGTGGTAATTTTCTACTAAATAGCTCTTCTCCTTTCTATTATTAATGCTTTTATTACTGTCCTTTTACCATGATAATGAGTAAGAGATAAATCTTGGCAACCCTGACTATGAGCCTCAGAGCTTTTCCCTCTTGTTTACCCCAGAGTGACCTTGGGTCAGTAACTTAAATCTCATCTTTATTTTTCTCTTGGCAACACTCCTATGATAATAACTAGGTAGTCTAAGCATACAAGACTTAAATAAGTGACTGTATGTAAGTACTGAACCCAAGGCATGGAAAATAGTTAACATTCAATCAACGTTAGCTAATTATTATTATTCACTTAAGTAGGTACCACATCTCCTAAGGGTATACAGATGTTATAGACAAGTTTATGTATGAGTTTACATTTATGAAACCATCCCCGCGTACCGACTACTGAGCCTGGCACACACAGAGTACTCAACAAATTATTCTGAATGAATTAGATTTTTGTTGTTGATGTTGTTTGCAAATGTTAATTTTACTACCCAGGACTAGGATTGCAATCAATGTGCATTTCCCAAAGAAAGTTATCCTTGTCCTCTGTTATCAATAATATCTATTAAAAATTCTTTTTCTTTTCTTCTTTTTTTTTTTTTTAAAGTTTTGCCATAGGGTGTGTGTGCTCCCCAGAGAGGAGAGATACAGAGATACAGTGAGAGGAAAAGTGAGATTCCACTGCCCAGGGGGGATGGCCATACCACAATCCCTTCTCCTCCATTCCCCTCCTGCGATTTTGGGCAGGCATGTAAACACACCCGGTGTAATTTTCAAGTCGCCAAGTCTGGGACTTAAATTGTGTAACTACCTCGCCACCTGCTGGCCCCAATTCTTGTAGACTGTCTTTCTCCTAAATTCTTCCCAATTTACTGGCAAGTATAATTAATACTGCTGTTTTTCCATGTATGTCATTGAAATAGACATATTTCTTCATTTTTCTTAAGCAGATATCTAAGATTTGAGTTTCTGGGTTGTACGGTTAATTTCTTTTTAAGTTTTTAATAAACTAGGAAGAGTTTTCAGAAATGACTGTGCCATTCTACATTCCCACCAGTATTACATGAGGATCTCTCTGCACATTCTCACCAACACTTACGTTTGTCAGACTTTTTGATTTTAACAATTCTAAAGGGTGTGTAGTGGCACCTCTTCGTGGTTTAAATTTTTATTTTTCTAAGGAGCAATGATGTTTAATGGGTTTGGTACAGCTTTAGTAAATATTATTGATGTTTTTACCTTTTTTAAAACTAGAGCTTCTTTTCTTATTGAGTTGTAAGAAATCCTTATATATTTTAGATCCAAATTTTTTTAATGAAATAAATGATTTAAAAATATTTATACCCCAACCGTGGCTTCTTTTTTCATTCTCCTTATAGTGTCTTTTGATGCAAAACTTTTGATTTTGGTGAAATTCAGTGTTTCATCCTATTTTTCTATGTATCAAAATCTTAGTGTCATATTTGAGAACTCTGTGTAATTTGATAATTGGGAAGGTTTTTTCTCACAAGTGTTTAGTCTAGACATTTTATTAGCTAGCATTTGTGCTTAGGCTTAGAGCCATTTTAAATGGTTTTACATGTATGGTGTGATACCTCAAGTAAGTTTATTTATTTATTTTTGGGTTTTATACAATATCTTACTTATATTAGCACTACTTGTTGAAAAGACTAGCCTTCTTTTTTTTTTTTTTTTTTTTTTTGAGAGGTTTTTGCTATAGGGTGCGTGAGCTTGCCAGAAAGACAGAGAGAGACAGAGAGACAGAGAGACAGAAAGTGAGATATTACCCACCCCCCCGGGGGGGGGGAGGATGGCCACTCCACAATCTCTTCTCCATTCTCCTCTTGGGATCTTGGGCACGTACGCACACACGCCCAGTGTGAGTTAAAGCCTCCAGGTCCAGGACTTGAACTGTGGTCGACTACATGGGAGTCCAGCGACATACCCATTATGCCAACTGCTGGCCCCAAGACTAACGTTCTTGATTTAACTATGTCAGCACTCTTGTTGGAAAAATCAGTTAGTCATAACTCAATGTTTACTAGTTCTGGTAGCGTTGTGTTGGATTTCTTAGGATATTTTACCTACACGATTAAGTTCTATGACAAAAAATGACTTGGAGCTCAACACCTTTTTTCCAAACCCAATGCATTTCTTTTCTTACTTGTTTGCTTCTGGTATTGCACCTCCTTGAGTGAGAAAAATGTTCAGTAAAAGTGATGTGAGTGGACATCCTTGCCACGTCCTCAGTCTTAGGGAGAAAGAATTTGATCTTGAACCATTAAGCTTGATGTTACGTACAGAGTATTCAGACTCATGCTTTTATGAAATTGAGAAGTGCCAGTCTACTTTCAAGTTGTTGAATGACTTAATTTCACGTATGTATTGAATTTTGTTAAGTGCCCTTTCCGCTCCTCTGAAGTGATTGTATGATTTTTGTTCTTTCATCTGTCAATATGGTACATTACATTAATTGTTTATTTGGATATTAAGTCAAACTTGCATTCCTATAATAAACCCCACTTGTCATAATGCATGATTTTTTTTTAGTTTGTTATAGGATGTATGTACTCACCAGAGAGAGACACAGAGAGCAAGAATAAGAGTGAGACAGAAAGAGAGAGAGAGAGAGAGAGAGAGAAAGAGAGAGAGAGAGAGAGAGAGAGAGGGAGGGACAGAGAGAAAATAGAAATCAACCCCCAGTGGAGGATGGGTGGCCATGCTGCAATCCCTTCTTCTCTATTCTCCTCTCGGGATTTTTGGGCACACATGCCCATGCGCAGAGCATGTTTTTCGACGAGCCTGGTCTAGAACTCAGACTGTTTAATCAACCACGTGGGATCCAACTGCCTTAATCTTCTCATCACCTGCTGGCCCTGTCTGATGCTTCCTATACATTACTAAATTCAGTCCACTAATACTTTATACAAGACAACTGTACCTGTTTATGAGGGACAATGGTTTGTAATTTTCTTTTCTGTGGTGTTTTTGCTAGATCTCCGCTTCAGAGTAATGACCTCCTACAATGAGTTGGGACATGTTTTCTTTTTTATCTGTTATCTGCAAGAGTTTGTAAAAGATTGTGATAGTTTAAAGTATTTTATCAGTTTTGCCAAAGAAACTCTGTAAGCCTGGAATTTATTTTAAAGAATGTTTTAAATTACATCATTTTTTAAAACTTATTATTAATTTATTCAAATGTTCTATTTCTTCAATGATCAGTTTGGGTGGTTTGTAGTTTTTTGGGGTGGTGTCTTTTCATCTCACTTGTCTCATTTGTTGACATATCAAAATAAAAAATGCTCATCATATTTCTATAATTATATTTAGTTTTTAAAGTTAGTGGTGATGTTTATTCTTTAATTCCTAACTTTGATAAACTGTGACTACTCTCTTTTTTCTGTCCAGTTTAGCTAAAAGAGTATCAATCTTTTTGAGGTTTTTAATAAACTAAGTTCATTAGGTTTGTTCATTTTTTTCTCTTTTATATTCACTGACTTTTGCCCTAACTTAATTATTCTTTTTATTCTCATATTATTATCTTTTTATTCTCAAAATCATTATCATGGATTTTCCTTTGCTCTTTTTTAAAACATTAAAGTAAAAGCTTATAACCTGAGTCTTTTATTATATACGAATTTTTTCTAAGTTTCATTTTAGAACCTCCCATAAATTTTGGTATGTTGTGTTTTATCTTTAATTCAGTTCAAAGTATTTTCTATTTTATTGTATGCTTTCTTCTTCTTCTCCTTTTTTTTTTTTTGAGAGGTTTATTCCATAGGGTGCATGTGCTCACCAGAAAGACAGAGAGAGACAGAGAGACAGAAAGTGAGAAATCACCCCCCCCCCCCAGGGGGGATGGCCACGCCACAATCCCTTCTCCTCCATTCTCCTCTCTGGATCTTGGGCATGCACACACACGTGCCCGGCGTGAGTTTAAGCCACCGGGTCCGGGACTCGGACTGTGGTCTGCTACATGGGAGTCCAGCAACATAGCCATTATGCCAACTGCTGGTCCCTTTCTTCTTTCCTTAGAATTATTTATTTAATTTTATTAACTATTATTATTATTATTTTTAATTTCCTAGAGGATATGTGCACTTGCCAGAGAAAGACAGAGGGAGAGAAAGAGAGAAGAAAAGTGAGAAAGACAGTCGCAAGGTCTGGGACTCAAATTTGGTCGGCCATGTGGGAGTCTAGTGCCTTAACTACCATGCCACCTGCTGGCCCCAGTGCTTTCTTCTTGAACCCATGAGTTATTTAGAAATGCATTGTTTCTGTTCTCAAATATCTATATATGCTCTGAATTGCTTTTTATTATGTTTCTTTTTCTTTCTTTCTCTCCCTTTCCTTTCCTTTCTCCAACTCATCCTCCCTCATTTTCTTTCTTCCACTCTTCCTTGCTTTCTCTCTCTCTTTCTTTTTCAATGTAATAGTCTAATGCAGCAAGAGATAGATCTACAACAGCAGTATTCCTGACCAAAGTGGGTTCAGGATGCTCCACCCCACCTCCCATTCGGCCTAGAAAAGGAAGTAGCATTCGAGTCAGGGAAATGACATGCAGAACCAGTCTGACTGGACACAGCTGGTATTGATCTCTAACTTAATTCATTATAATCTGATACCAAATTGGAGTAATTTTAATCTTTTAAAATTGATGAGGACTGGGACCAGCAGTTAGTGTAATGGCTATGTCACTAAACTACCATGTAGTCGACCGCGGTTCAAGTCCCAGGCTCGGTGGCTTAAACTCATACCGGGCGCATGGGCGTGCGTGCCCAAGATCCCGAGAGGAGAATGGAGGAGAAGGGATTGCGGCGTGGCCATCCCCCTGGGGGTTGATTTCTCACTTTCTGTCTCTCTGTCTCTCTTTGTCTTTCTGGCAAGCGCACGTGCCCTATAGCAAAAACCTCTCCAAAATCAATCAATCAATCAATAAAATTAATGAGGGCTTATCCTATGGCCTAGCATATTATACACCCTAAAAATATTCCATGTGTATAATAAACAGCTTGTATATTCTATATGGTCCCTCTTTAGAGTTCTACATATGCCAGTTAGATTAGATTGGTTGAAACAGTGAGTTTTTTTGCACTTTTGGCCCATTTTGTCCCTCAGCACTAGTTTGTTGCTTTGAATGAGATATTCAAGTCTCTATTAATGGTGAAGCAACTATTTTTTAATTTCTTTTTTTTATAATTTGATGCATGGATTTAGAGGCTTTGTTGTCATGGATGGGTCTTCCTGATGCATTAAACTTTTATCAAAATAAAATATCCCCTTTTTCTCTGATATTTTCATCTCTAGTATTTTCTACCTTAATGTTTTGTTTTTTATCTAATATTACTGTCATAACTCCAGCTCAGTTCAGTTACCACTGCCTTATCATCTGGCCCAGCATAAATGCTTCTTGTTCTGTATGATTTCAGTTCATTTCTAAAGTGCTGACATGGTTGTTTTTCATCAATTTCACCCACCATTATATTTGATTTCAAGGGGAGAAGTTTGGATGATCTCATTTGTCTGTAGTCATAAGTCTTTCTAGCCAGTAAGAATTTATAGCAACTGTTATACCTATGCTTAATGAGGTCGTGAAAACTATGTGTGTAATAAATTAAAATATATTTTCTATATCAGGAGAGATGTGTAAAATATGGGTGAATAGAAAATGGAGAACTAAAAAGTACAATAACTGAAGCAGAAATATCATAGGACATGCTTAACAGTACAATAGAAATAATAAAGGATCTGTGAGTTTAAAAATAGATTAAGAGAAATAAATCTTAAAATCAGAGAGATTTCTCTAAGACCATTACTCACACATACACAAAAACACACATATAAAAAGATGTATAGATTATAAACTCATAGAGGCAACTACAAAAATAGTAAATCTAAAAGAAAGAAGAAAAGGGAAAAAACAACAAAGAATGAATGGGACAAATAAGACCAAAGGCTTAAGCCCACATGAATTGGAAATTACATTAAATATAAATTGTCTAAACACTCCAATTAAAACACAGAGACTGTTACACTATGAAAAAGTGAAACCTATTCACGTGCTGCCTATAAGAAACACAAACTAAATAAAAATAGGGAGTTCTAAAGTAAATAATAATAATAATAAAAGATATAAGCAGTTTATAGCCACATAAAAAAGTGAGATAATAGAGATTAAGATATGAAAAAAAAAGACATTGAAATCTATAAACTGCACCAAAAGACACTTTCTATGCCCAATGCAATCTACTGGATATGTGGCCTATGCATTATGATGTTCTCTAAATAGTTCTCAGGTTTAGTGAGAACATGAAAACATGTTGGTATTTTGTTCTGACAATGTGTTGCAAGCCCGTGTTGTGCAATATTATACCAATTTTCTTTTAAGTTTTTATTTGGAAGATAAAATGAATGGTTTTCCTTGTAGGCCCTATTATGGATTGAAGATTTAGGGGGATTTTTTTTTTTAAATTTTGTATTTAAATAGCAGGTATTGTTACGCCCTTGCTGAGCCACTGGTTTGTTTTTAATCATGGAGGCATTTAAAGTTTACCCATTAGATCATTTGAAAGTAATTGAGACGGACTTTTATGAATGCTCAAGTAGATTAAAAATATAAAGTTTCTGGCAAAATCATACTTTGCTTAGTGAAGAAGAGAAGGTCTGTCAGTTTGAGAGTGAACAAGAATTTGCTGTCTTTCATTTCCTACTGGTGTTTGACAGAGACTTGGGATAACTCCTAACCAAACAGAAGGATGGCCACCATCTGCATTTTGAGAGCTGGAGTGTGGTCTACTTTTCTTATTAGTACCTTCCTTTAAACAGATTGTTAGAGAATCAACTTCAAAACAATTGGAGGGAACCAGCAGTTAGCATAATGGCTATGTCAATGGACTCCCACGTAGTCGACCGCGGTTTGCGTCCCGGACCCGGTGGCTTACAACTCACACCGGGCGCGTGTGCGTGCGTGCCCAAGATCCCGAGAGGAGAATGGAGGAGAAGGGATTGCGGAGTGGTCATCCCCCCTGGGGGGTGATTTCTTGTTTTCTGTCTCTCTGTCTCTCTCTGTCTGTCTGGTGAGCGCACGCACCCTATAGCGAAAACCTCTCCAAGAAAAAAAAAATTGGACACTAAGAGATAGATAATTAATGAAGGTATAGGCAATGTAAAGTTACCGAAGAATTTTAGGCATGACCCAGAAAAGCACAATAGAAGCAAAAATATAAAAATAACATAAGAAAGAAAACCTTCGTTGCATAAGCTCTTATCATCCAAAAGAGGACGAAGATGTAATTGACATACCATGTTTTCCCAAAGATAATTCTTTTTTTATTTATAAAGAAAAAATTATCGTCACATGGTTAAGAAAAATATTCTCTAATTTACATATATGCTAAAATGCAAATTAGGTCAACTCACACAAGTTTGCAGCCTGGAAAGATGAATACACTGGAAACTTGCCTACAAATTGATGAGGAGGAAAAGTTTAGATAAAGTACATTTCAAAATAGCTCACTTGCCTACTCTGAATTTCAGATATATAAGAGCCAAAAATATATATAATTTATACTCTCTTTAAAATAATCTCTGAAGAAGATACTCCAGTCAACCAAAAGATAAATAAAATTATAAATTTAATACAAAATTGACTATAAACAGGGCTGAATTCATGTAAATATAATTCTTGATGGCAATATAAAAAGTGATTACAACATTAAATTTTTTTTTTCAGAGGTTTTTGCTATAGGGCGTGTACGTTTGCCAGAAAGACAGAGAGAGACAGAGAGACAGAAAGCAAGAAATCACCTCTTGGGGGGATGGCCACGCCACAATCCCTTCTCTCCATTCTCCTCTGGGGATCTTGGGCACACATGTACACACGCCCGGCATGAGTTTAAGCCACTGGGTCCAGGACTCGAACCATGGCCAACTACATGGGAGTCCAGCGACATAGCTATTACACTAACTGCTGGTTCCTATAATATTAAATTTTAATATCAGAGATTATGTCTCAAAATTTTATTTAGCATAATTTTGAATAACAGTAAATAAAGCTAAAAATATTTTGAAGAAAAAAATTGAAAGGATATATACTGACATGGGGGAAATAATTTCTTATTTTTATTAGAGAACTTTATTTTTTAAGTATTTTGCTATAAGGTATGTGTACTCACTAGAGAGAGACAGAGAAAGAGAGAGAGAAATTAACTCCCCCCCCCACCAGGGGGTGGCTATGCTGTAATTCCTTCTCTATACTCCTCTCAGGATTTTGGGCACACATGCTCAGAGTGTTTTATAAACCACTGGGTCCTCAGAGCCAGCAGATGACATAGTGGTTACGTCACTGGACTCCCCCACGGTTGACCATGGTTCGAGTCTCAGATGTGGTGGCTTGAAAATCACACTGGGTGCCTGTGTGTGCATGCCCAAGATCCTGGGAGGAGATTAAAAGGGGGATTGTGGTGTGGCCAGCCCCTTGGGGAGTGATCTGTCTCCCTCTCACTAGCCTCTCTCTCTCTCTCTCTCTCTCTCTCTCTCTCCTGTGAGTACATGTTCCCTAAGACAAAAATGTCTAATAAATAAATAAGTAAATAAATAAGCAAATAAATAAACCACTGGGCCCAGGACTTGAACTGCATAGCTGGCCATGTGTAGGTCACCTTCACCTCCAACACCACCTGCTGGCACAAGAAAACCTATTTTTAACTTTTGTCTTTGGAGAAATAGAAATTAAGTAACACATGCACAAAGTTCAAAAGTGGTCCTATACAAATTTAGAATAAGATGGTTGTTTTGAAAGTACTGGGGTGGAGAGTGTATTGTGGGGTTATCCTCCCTTATTTATAGATGTGACATAACAGGAAAGTATTAACAGTTAATTATAATGACGAGGTTGTCCCAAAGAAGGGACGTAACCCATCAAGAACTTTCATAAAATTAAAGGTTAGTTTCACTTCATAATAATATTTCCGCCTGATGAGACATCATTTTTCTAATTTTTTTCTTTGCGCATATAAACTCAAATGTAGCTATCATCTCTTATTTATAAGTTGGTCTTATTCGCTAATTTTCGTGATCAGCTACTCAAACATTATAAATTGAACAGCTCAAGATTATCATGTGAGATTTTAGTTAGAAAAGCTTTAGTCTCAAATACTATATTATAGTTTAGCTATGTATCTATAATCAAATTTATAGTAATTAAATAAAATGCATACGAAGTTTAAATCCATCTTTCGAGCTAATCTAATTTATATTTATAACTTCGTAATTATATTATGTACCAGTGATTACTAGAATCTTACATAGTGAGAGTGTGCAGTAGATTAAAGATAGACTTTTATCTTTTCCTTGGTTATTCGATCTCACTAATTATACATTTAATAATGATCAATTATAAGTTAATGTACATAATTGTTTTATTAAATCTAAATCATAGTGAAACACTTATTTAATAATCTAAGTTAGGATTGCCCTTTAATATCCCTCAGTAAATTAGAGTTTCATTTACCCATTGAAAATTTTAAGAGCTTTAAATGATGTCCTATCTCCTTGTCTGGAATTTAGAATAGGGCCAACCCACTTAACTAACAAAATAAAATCACAGAGAACCACATTTTAGACCTCAAACGATTGATTCGATTTTTTGTTGTTATTGTTGTTTGAACACTTTCATCTAATAATTTTGATGTGAAGTGGTATAGTAATAATTGGAAAAAGAAAAGGTAACTTTCACTTAGTTACTCCCCTTTCCTAAGTTCTTTATACTAACATATTTCATCTTCAAATAACCCTGATGAGGGTTCTTTCACTTCTTCTTTGGGGATTTTGGGCATTTAGGCACACACTCCTGGCGTGTTTCTCAAGCTGACAGGCCCAGGACTTGAACTACGCAATTACCAGATGGGATCCAGTCACCCTAACTCCCATGACACAGGTTGGCCTAACACGTCATTTATTAATATTTGACCACTATTACTAACTAAAACTAAATGCATACGAAAGCGTGAGGTACAAAATCAGTTTTCTAAAACCGTCTCCTGTTTTCAAAATCTCACGACGGTGTTCTAATTTTTATTTAGATACGCACTATTTCCTAAGATGTGATGGTGATTAAGCGTTGTCATAATCTTTTAAATTGGCCTCGGAGTCAAGATGGTTGATTTTTTTTTTTTTTTTTTTGGAGAGGTTTTTGCTATAGGGTGCATGCGCTTACCAGACAGACAGAGAGAGACAGAGAGACAGAAAGCGAGAAATCAGCCCCCAGGGGGGATGGCCATGCTGCAATCCCTTCTCTTCTGTTCTCCTCTTGGGATCTTGGGCACACAAGCACACGCACCTAGCGTGAGTTTAAGCCACCGGGTCCGGGACTCGAACCCTGGTCGACTACATGGGAGTTCAGCAACATAGCCATTACGCTAATTGCTGGTCCCTCAAGACGGTTGATTATAGTCCAGCGCACCATATAAACTTTCACCTTCTTTCATCTCGACTATTAAGCGTTTTTCAATGACTATTGTTTAGACTTTTAAAAAGTTATCGAAACCATACAAGCACAATTCGAAACATTTCGCAGAAGTGGTCACATCGGACAGAATCATTTACATTCATTGCAGGGGCAAGTATTGTTATCCACAAGCCTGGATTTATGGTATCAGCTTCCTTCAGAGCAATGCCTTCCAGAAGGTCTCCAGAGTTGACAGAAGAGGAATGTGCTTATAGCCTAGGGCCTGAAGCCCCGGCCCCCAATAAGGTATTTGACTGATTTGGCTTCCTTTGCTTTCCTATCTTCTCGAGGTGACAGACTGGGGAGATGGTATCTGGAAGGTGATTTGGTGAAAATGGTGGTAATTTAGCAGCAATTTCTGTGGCTACGATACCACAGTGAGAATCATTCCGTTCTCTGGGAAGTAAGAGCTTCGATCAGATGTCCACGTAGGGGAGGTTTATGCGCTCCCCATGAAGTTAAGTTGAAGAAATGGGTAAAACACACAGGGCTGATTTCCACTCTGCACAAGACGGGATGCGGATATTCACTGAGACGCAGAACCGTGGTGAGGCTTTAGATAAAATCGCATCAGCTGTCTTCTTTCCCTGTGCTGTTTCCCTGTGCGGGCAGAGCTTAGACAGCACCGTGAGTCCAGGCTGATGAGTGAGACAAGTGATAAACAAAGACAGAGATAATAACACCCAGCTCTCCTTCCTACCTTTCCCATTGTTCTTAGTCATAAAGCAGAAACACGCAGACGTCAGAGGATGACGTTGGGATATTCACATCTTTGCTTTGGATGCTGAGAACTTCTTAAAAATGTGTTTGGGGGGACCAGCAGATAGCATAATGGCTACGTTGCTGGACTCCCACATGGTCGACTGCGGTTCAAGCCCTGGACCCGGTGGCTTAAACTCACGCCGGGCGCGTATGCGTGCATGCCCAAGATCCCGAGAGGAGAATGGAGGAGAAGGGACTGTGGCGTGGCCATCCTCCCTGGGGGGTTATTTTTCGCTTTCTGTCTCTCTGTCTCTCTCTGTGTCTGGCGGGCGCACGTGCCCTGTGGCAAAAAACCTTTCCAAAAAACAAACAAGCAAACAAACAAAAAACACACAGGGTGCATGTGTGTTCCCAAAATCCTGAAAGGAAGGAGAAATGGAGAAGGGATTGTGGCATGATCATTCCCTGCGTGGGCTGTTTTCTCCTCTTCCTCTGGTGAGCGCAAAATGAATGATCTAAGATCCTTCTCCGTTCACCTGGATGTCGGACTGAATTAGGAACCCATATTCTTGATGATGCACTTGAAAGTGAGTCAATAAGTGAGTCCATGTATAAAGAAAGCTTTTTTTTATTTCCACCATATTACTTAAAGTATAATGAGAAAGATAAATTTCAGAATGACGATATGGAGCTATCAGATATCATTCATTGAATGGGAATCATGTAGCTACTAATGGAGTATTGGCCCCCAAATGTGAATTATAGCTAGATTAGGCATATCGTTCTTTTTTTTTTTTTAAGAGGCTTTTGCCATAGAGCACGTGTGCTCACCAGAGAGAGAGAGAGAGAGAGACATTGAGAGGGAAAGTGAGAAATCCCTCCCCAAGGAGGATGGCTACACTGCAATCCCTTCTCTCTATTCTCTTCCAGGATCTTGGGCATTCACATACATGTGCCTGGAGTAATTTTCAAGCCACTCGGTCCAGGGCTTAAACCACGGTTAGCCATGGGCCAGTTCAGTGACATAACCACTACGCCATCTGCTGGCCCCAAGTATATCTTCCAATTTTTTAAAAAAGGTAAGAAAAACTCAGATGTGCAGGGATTTGGCATATCTACCCCCTAAGAAAACATACTAGGGCAGGTACAGAAAGATATGTAATACAGCAGTAACAAAACTAACTAATTTTGAGACAAGGAACCCAGGAAAACATCCCAGGAACTACTTCTCTCTATAATGCAGTTCTTAGACAATTCTACAAAACATACCTAAATTACACAAGAGAACAATTTAAACCATTTTATAGTTTCAAGTCTTCATCACTATTTGCAATGAATTTCGAAGACTTGCTCATGGATATACTAGAGTCACCATATCACTGTGTGGACTATGTTGGTTTTCCATGCTCCTTCTCATTCCCAAATACATTCACCCCAATAACAATATAAAAACAAAGATAAAATGACAGCTACTGGGGCCAGCAGGGGGCGTGGTGATTAAGGCATTGGACTTCCATATGGTTGACTGAGGTTCAAGTCCTCAGCTTGGCAGCTTGCTTTCTCATTATTTTTTTTTCTCTTTCTCTCTGTCTCTTTTGTGAGCACATGTGCCCTATAACAAATAATAATAAACAAAATTAACAAATAATTCTTTAAAAGAATAACAACTATCGTAACCAGCAGATAGCATAATGGCTACGACGTTGGGTTCCCATGTAGTCAACCATGGTTCGAGTCCCAGACCCGGTGGCTAAAACTCATGCCGGGCGCATGTACGTGGGTGCCCAAGATCTCAAGAGGAGAACGGAGGAGAAGGGATTACAGTGTGGCCGTCCCCCCGGGGGGGTGATTTCTTGCTTTCTGTCTCTCTTTCTGGTGAGCGCATGTGCCCTATAGCAAAAACCTCTCCAAAAAAAATAAAAAATAAAAGAATAACACCATTCATTATTTAGTGAACTAGCTCCAGTTCTGAAATGTGTGCATGGTTCTTTAAAAAGTATGGAATGCAAATGCTCTTTCAGTAATAGTTTAGAAGTGTCTATAGCCTCTAGATAGGAGTATGCACTTAACCTATGAGAAGGTTGCAAACCATATGATCCATCTCCTTGGGAATGCATCTTTTCCTTGGGGGTGGATTTCTACGTCCACCCCGAGGAGTTAATCACATGCCATTGGCAAGAAACAAATGCAGCTATTTTCATGGTGACATAGAGTGTCTATGGCTTTATAGATTTTTCAAAGGAAATAGATTCGAGCTCTAGCAGACTGAAGGCTTGGAAAATAATCATCCCAGATTCCTCTCTTTCGAGCCATTTGTCCCCTCGCTCCTGATTTTCATCAATTCTCTGTCATTTCCACCCACTCTGTCTCAGGATCGTGAGTTATCATTGGTTGCCACCAGAATGCTCTACAGCAATTTGTCTTACTAAAACATGGGCTGGCCTCATGGCCGTGAGTAATCATTTACTCTCTAATATATCATACGTTCTTTAAAGTTCTCTCTCCTCTTAAGGATGACATGATGCTGTCTTAGAGTAGATGAGGCCAGACCAGAAATGGATTGTTTTCTTGGGGTTGGAAAAGAGCTGGACTTCCTTTAACATGCCCGTCTTTAGAATCTGCCACAGATGGAAGGTGTGCACTGAACGTGAAATCGTTAAACTATGTCCCTGAAAAAGAGTAAGAGTCACTTTGGCTAAGAAAGTCACCAGGTACAACGGATAAGCTTAGCACAGAAGTGGTAATGCAGTTGGATCCACATGGAAGGTCTTGGGTTTGTGGCATGGGGCCTTGGTCTACATGCCCGTAATTCAGGCTAGGCGAGGCTAAGAGCTGGATCACTATGAGGACCCTGTTGGTGGATGTTCCTGTCTCTCTCTCTATCTCTTTCTTCTTTCTCTCTCCCTCTCTTTGTCTCTCTCATAGAAGAGACAAATACATTTTAAAAAGAAGGAAGAAGCCAAGCACAGATCTGGCAGTGGAGCTAGTATGGCTAAAGCTCCTGAATTGAACCCGTCTGGTCTTCCTCTTTTCTTGGCTGGATCCAGTTTTACTGAGCATGACTTCATTTGAAAGACTCTAGCTTTGTTGATTCTATAAAGATATCATGTGGTCTCTATTCTGCTAGAAATGGTATGTTTAAGCAACCATATACCAGATATTTTAATTCCCTTTAAAATTGTATTTCTTTAATAGATGGGAGCAATTCTAATTCCAATAGTAATAAAGCAGATCGGAAATGGGGAAAAGACAATGACCAAGCTTGAAGTCTGTTGTAGAGTTTTGCTAATGTATACACAGTATTTCCTTTGAATCGTTTTCTTGGACAATGGCATTTAAAAGGGAAACCACTTACAAAATTGCATTTAAAGACCTTTTGCACATTCGTAATAAATGCTGGAAGGCAACAGTTTGGCAAGTTAAATGTGAACACATTAGAAACATACGGTTTGAATATTCCTTAAAGTACACATGAGATCAAGAATTAGGGGAGCTAGCGTTTGGCAAAGTCAATCTTGAGAACTGCCAAATGCAAAATATTTGAGAAGTAGTTTGATGTATTTTCAGCCACATTCATCACTAGGCAACAATGGCGAAGCCCATTTGGATTCTAAAACGCACTCTCCAATTGAGAGTAGGTGAATTCTATTCCAACACTTAGTCCCGATGGGCATTCTATTTATCATAATCAATTGTGGACACGTAGAAAAACTCCTGGCCACTAAGAAGAGCCACAATAGAACTACAGGGCCACAATATTCTTTGTAGTCTTTATGGAGTGGACAGCAGACAGTGCCTATTATTTTTAGATCCCCCTAGAAAGCCTTCTGCCTTAACACTGAGCAATTTAGAGAGCTGGATGCAGCTCATAGCTATAATGGAGTAGCCAACAGGAAGACGAACATAGGGTGCATCCACGTCTCCAGTACATTTCATGTTACGCAGAATTAAATCTTAGCAACACATTGCTCTAGGGTAAATCAGGTGGTGTGGTGGTTAAGGTGGCTGGATCCCACATGGCCAGCTGGTGGACTGAGTCCTAGACCCAGCAGCTTGAGGGACATGCCAGGTTTGTGTTCATGAGAGGGCAATGGAGAAGGGATTATGTAAGATTATAGGAATTCTTATTGTCACTGTGAAATAAAACCAGATTTGGTATATGATCGGGAAACAAAGTCAAGACCTGGGTCGTCTGCTTGCCAGCCCTGTGCCTTGTACAAGTTACCTTACCTCTATGGGCCCCCGTTCTTTTATTGCCAAATAAGGTTCATATGCCTGATAGAACATGGCCAGGGCTTGAGGATGGCATATGGAGGGGCCGAACATGACACATTGAAAGTTAGCTTATGGCTGCTCATGTCATTAGATGTCATTCAGTTCTGATGTATTTAAAATGAATAAATTAATTTAAGTGGTTTAGAATCAGCTCATAGCCTGGTGGTAAAGGTGGCTAGGCCCTACATGGCTGACTATGCAGTTCAAGTCCCAGAACCAGCAGTTTCAGAAACATGCCAGGAATCTGGGACCAGCAGTTGGCGTAATGGCTATGTCACTGGACTCGCATGTAGTTGACTGTGGTTCAAGTCCCGGATGCGGTGGCTTAAACTCACTCTGGGTGCGTGTGCGTGCGTGCCCAAGATCCCGAGAGGAGAATGGAGGAGAAGGGATTGCGGCATGGCCATCCTCCCTGGGGGGTGATTTCTCACTTTCTGTCTCTCTGTCTCTCTCTCTTTTTGGTGAGCACATGCACCCTATAGCAAACAAACAAACAAACAAACAAAAGAAACATGCCAGGAATCTGTGGATGCATGCCCCAAATCCCAAACAGCAGGGAGAAATGGAGGAGAAAAAATTGTGGCATAACCATGCCCCTTGGGGGTGCTTTCTCGTTCTCTCTCTGTGTCTCTTTCTCTCTCTGCCAAGCATATCCACCTTTTGAAAAATTCAATAAATAAGTGGGTAGTTTAAGTTGAAAAAATTATCAATTGGTAATTGCCTGATAATTTAATGAATGATTATCAAATATGATAATATTGTATTGTATAGACATTTAAACAATTAAAAATAATTAAAATTGCATAACAAAATTACTGCAATGGGGACCAGCAGATGGTGTAGTGGTTAAGAGTGCTGGATTCCATGGCCAACCGTGGTTCAAATCCTGGACCTGGTGGCTTGCTTTCTCACTTTCCCTCTCTTTCACTTTCTCTCTCTCACTCTGTCCCTCTCTGGTCAAATTAAAATAAATAAAATAAAGTTCAATAAAATAATTCTTTAAAAAATTATTTCAGTGATCCTCTAATAAGAGTTTTATTGAAATTGTCATTTTTAAGAAAGTTTTTCTGCCTCATGGATGAAAATGGGAAAATATTTCTCATTAGGTATTTATCCTGGGGTGTCAAAAGGAAATAAGCTTAGAATGCTTGCAAATATTGGTTTGCTAACAGAGATTTTCCCTGGATTCTTTGTATTATTTACATATTTAGATAAAGTCATATATTACATTTCTACAGCTCGTTGGGCAATTGTCAATTTAAATAAGCCCGTGGTCTCTGCAGTGCTACGTAGGCAACACACACACACGCACACACACACGCACACACAACTTCATTACCTTTTGTTTAGAGTCCTCACTGATACACCAATTAAACAATTGTTACAGTGATTTACGGTATGCAAGAACTCAGCTGATGAAAATGCTTATTCTTCAAACCAGCATTCACATGACTCCTCTGCTACCATAACCTTTATTCTTGAGAAATTGCTAAAGAAATTATCTAAAGAGAATTTTGAACACTCAGGCTGTTTTACGTGTGAATTAGACCGCAATTATCCTTTATGTTTTGTAAAGGATAATCTGAATTTCCCATCTGAAATTCTCTGATCTACAACAAAGTTTTGCTCCAAGGTGGTTAATTTATAGTTTTTAAAAGAGAAGAAAATACGAGAGCGAAAATGACATCTTAGAATTTTTTTTTCTTTTTTTGCATTCACTCAATTGGGATCCAATTGATTCAGATGCAATTGAAATGAATGCACAAATGAACTGGGTCTAACATGGCTTATAGGAACACATTTATAAAAAAAAAAAAATGTGTCTCAGTGTATTGAAAACCTTTTAGTGCAAGGTAGGGGGTTCTCAGCCTTTTTCAAACCATGACCCTACATTCAGGCACACTCAACCAGCTCTGTTCAGATGTGCCGAACAATCTTTTGTTCTCCCTGCTCTTCCAAAGACCTGCTCACAGAATCCTACAGTGAGACACGGAGCATGTCATGGGAATTAGCACAAAGGTTATGGGGTGCAACTGATGCGGGAGGAGGTTCTGTTTGCACGTGACAGAACAAATCCACTTCAACCCGGGGGGAGGTTGACGCCTGGGAATGGGTTTCAGCCCCATGACACCCCGCACCTAGGCAAGTTCCTGCCTAAGGATCTCGAGATGAAGAGTCTTCATTTCAGTGGCCCTCGCTCCCTGGCTCTGGCCCTTGTAATGGTTCCACAGCATGCATTTAATTGCTGTTCCGCAAACACTTTGCAGCTGGCACCACACGGTGTATGGGACGATTCTTCATTCTCCCGTGTTAACTCCCTGGATGTTTTGAAGAGAAGTAGGCTTGGGCTGTCTGTAATTTGCATCGGATAGGAGCCGCCTGGGCATGTGTTTTGGCTTCTCGCCTTCTTCCATTTCTTTCTTTATTTATTCCTTTCCTTTTCTAAATAGGGTTTCTCCTGAGAATTAAGTCTAGCACCTGCAGCGCCTCAGTATTTCGGCACAGTGCGTGGGAGTGATCCGGGCTTAGGCGGTGGGAGTGGTAGGTCAGCTCCAAACGCTTTTCCCTGCAGATTGACTGTGCAGAGAAGATCACCCCAGGTTGCATCTCCA
This sequence comes from Tupaia tana, assembly GCA_026018925.1. Taxonomy (NCBI): domain Eukaryota; kingdom Metazoa; phylum Chordata; class Mammalia; order Scandentia; family Tupaiidae; genus Tupaia; species Tupaia tana. The sequence continues at coordinate 18,853,681 of JAKSZU010000028.1, read as the reverse complement.
CCGCGCTCATCTCTAACCCAATCATTTTGTTCTCTGATATTAGCAGTATTTATAGAGGTGTTAAAAGCATGTCTTCATGTAAACCATGGCTGGTAAAGTGGAAAGTCAGTCCCAGATTCCTTCCGTTTATATGCAAAGTAGGCCATGACTCCGTGGCTAAAACTATTTAATTTCTCCTATAATTTATTAACTATACTCAGTATCCTACCCCCAAGAATAAATTAAATTATTTTTAGAGGTTTTGCCTTAGAGCACGTGCACTCAATGGAGAGAGAGACAGAGACAGAGACAATGAGAGGGAAAGTGAAAAATCACAGGGGGGTGGGGGAGTGGTTTGTGGGGGGAGGGGGATGGCCATGCCACAATCCCTTCTCCATTCTCCTTTTGGGATCTTGGTCACACACACACACACACACACACACACGCCTGGTGGGAGTTTCAAGCAGCCAGGTTCACGACTTGAATTGCAGTTGACCATGTGGCAGGCCAGCTACAGAACTGCTTCATCATCTACTGGCCCCAATAAAGTATTTTTTTTTTTTTTTTTATGTTCTCTAAGAGTTGGCGTCTTAAAAACCCTGCAGTGGAAGGACCAGCAGTTGGTCTAATGGCTGTGTGGCTAGACTTTCATGTAGTTGACTGTGGTTTGAATCCCAAACCTGGTGACTTAAACTCACACCAGGAGTGCGTGTGTGCATGCTCAAGATCCTGAGAGGAGAATGGAGGAGAAGGGATTGCGGCGTGGCCATCCCCCCGAGGGGGTGATTTCTCGCTTTCTGTCTCTCTGTCTTTCTCTGCCTTTCTGGTAAGAAAAACTATAGAAAAAACTTCTCAGGACCAGCAGATAGCGTAATGGCTATGTTACTGAACTCCCATGGAGTTGACCGTAGTTCGAGTCCTGGACTCGTGTGCATGCGTGCCCAAGATCCCTAGAGGAGAATGGAGGAGAAGGGATTGCGGCGTGGCCATCCCCCCTGGGGGGTGATTTCTCGCTTTCTGTCTCTCCGTCTCTCTCTGTCTTTCTGGTGAGCACAGGTGCCCTCTAGCAAAAAACTTCTCCAAAAAAAAAAAAAAAAAAAAAAAAAATAGGAGGTAGGATTTGCAAAAGGGTACAAGGAAATAATAAAGTGGTTGGTATGTTCTTTCTTTTGCTTGTTATGTTGGTTTCATGTGTGTATGACAAAAATAGCAAAATGCAACATTTAATTATGGGCAGTTGATCGTATGCCAATTATACCTCAATAAAGCTGTGAAGACATGTTTTGTTTTCGACCTAACGTGGAAGAAGTCACACAGAACAGAGGAACTGATGGCTATTAAGGAGGTCTTAGACACAGTCCACGGTCCATTTTTTTCACAGCCCTACACCACCACCCTGGGAGACTAATGTTAATTATTCTTTCATGCAAAAGTAAAATGTGGCTCTAAGATAAGAGTAGTTCTTGAATTCAGCCAATTCCACATCAGACAGTCGGAATTTAAATGTGCAACTCTTTGATGAATTCAACATTTACTCTAGTGAGCTGGAATAAAAGAGCATCTTGTCCATCGACCAGAGACAGAAGACCTGGGTTCAAATCTCCGTTCTCTTTTTTATTCTGTAAACGTGCTCCATTTCTTAGACAATGACCTTCCTTTTCACACCTAAAAATGAAAACAACAATATCTATCTCATACGGTTGTGCTGAGAATTCTACAAGGAAGAATACACACATTCAGGGGCCAGCAGGTGGTCTGGAGGTTAAGATGACTGAATCCCACATGGCTGATGACTTGGTTCAAGTCCCGGACCTGGAGGCTTAAAAATCAGGCCGGCACAAGTACATGTGTGCCCCAGATCCTGAGAGGAGAATGGAGGGGAAGGGGCTGTGGTGTGGCCATCCAGTCTGGAGGATAATGTCTCACTTTCCCTCTCTATCTCTTTTTCTCTGTCTCTGGCAAGAACATATGCCCTATGGTGAACTACAAAAGAGAGAGAGAGAGAGAGAGAGAGAGAGAGAGAGAGAGAGAGAGAGAGAGAGAAGGTACACACACACACACACACACACACACCTGCCAGGGCTTCCCTAATAAAATACGACTGACTATTGACTTTGACAACAGAAAATTATTCCTCATAATTCAGGAGACGGAGGTTCATGAGCAGGACTTATTTTCCCAGGCATCCCTCCCTGGTTTGCAGACAGCGATCTTACTGTGCCCTCACATAAGCTATTCTCTGTGTGCGTACATATCCGCATATCTCTGGTGTTTCTTCCTCTTTTTAATTGTTTTAAAAAAAATTTTTGAGAGGTTTTTGCTATAGGGCGTGTGCACTCTCCAGAAAGACAGAGAGAGACAGAGAGACAGAAAGCGAGAAATCACCCCCCCAGGGGGAATGGTCACGCCGCAATCCCTTCTCCACCATTCTCCTCTCGGGATCTTGGGCACGCATGCACATGTGCCCAGTGTGAGTTTAAGCCACTGCGTCCGGGACTCGAGCCATGGTAGGCTACATGGGAGTCCAGTGGCATAGCCATTACGCCATCTGTTGGTCCATCTTTCTCTTTTTATAAGGATACCAGTCATATTGCATGAGAACTGCACCACTAGAATCTTGATTTACCTTTTTTTAAAAAAAGTTGCTACAGGGTGCATGTACTCACGAGAGAGAGAGAGAGAGAGAGAGAGAGAGAGAGAGAGAGAAAGCACTCTCCCCCAGAGGGGATGGCATGCCCCAATCCCTTCTCTATTCTCTTCTTAGGATTTTGGGCATGCACACACATGTGCCCAGTGTGTTTTTGAAGCCAGTGGGTACAGGACTCAAACTATGCAGTCAGCCATGTGGAATCCAGCCACCTTAACCACCATGCCACCAGTTGGCTTGGACCTCAGTTAATTGTTACTGCCTTCATGAAACCCTTTTCTCCTTCCTGCATAGGGGAGGATTATGAAATGTTTTCCTTTCTCGTGATCACGCAAGGTAATGAACTGAGAACAGAGGTGAGGTTGATCAAGCCAGTTCCAGCTGCCCGACCATTATTGACTCTGGGTCACCGAGCTGGTGGGAAGAAAACGTTAAGACATGGTGAATTTGCGATGACTTAATTTATTGACTGACTGGGCAACACAAAAGAAAAAGAACTGCTATCAAGTCTTAGACACTCAGATCTGGATAACATTTTATATTGAACTCAAATATTCTTTTACGACCTCACCTTTGTTTAGTTACACAATTACAAATTGCCATAGTTGGGGCCAGCGGGTGGCGTGGTAGTGAAGGCATTGGACTCCCACATGGCCAACCACTGTTCGAGTCCAGGACCCAGCGACTTGAAACTCATGCTGGGCACATGTGTGTGCATGCCCAAAATCCCAAGAAGAGAATCAAGAAGGGATTACAGTGTGGCCATCCCCCTCGGGGATATTTCTCTCTGTCTCTCTGGGTGAGTGCATGCACTCTGGAGTAAAAATATCTCAAAAAAAAAATAAAAACACAAAAATCTGAATTATCTGCTGTACCTACCCACAGATTCTCCTGTAAGTTTCAGCTTCCTAGACTCTGAGTCACACCATTTAAATGCATTCCTTTGCAAATGTTATTTGCGTTTATTATTTTATGAGCTTGGAGCCACATTGAACAAGGAAAATAGGGTACCTTGAAGCTGCATGGTCAAACTTAACCTCTGTTTTCAGTTTACATTTCTTTGTGACCACAAGGAAGGAAATCATTATGTAATTCTGCATTCTACAGTTATAATATAGCTGTTTTTCCAAGGTCTTTCCAACCTGGGCACTGTTTCCATCTTTTTTTTTAACTTGACACGTTTTATTTCTTAACAATTCTGATGCCTGGGGACCAGCAAATGGCGTAATGGTTATGTTATTGGACTCCCATATAGTCGATCACAGTTTGAGTCCAGGACTCAGTGGCTTAAGACTCACATCGGGTGCATGTGCATGTATGCCCAGAACCCCGAGAGAAGAATGGAGAAGGGATTGCGGCATGGTCAACCCCCAGTGAGTGATATTTTGCTTTCTGTCTCTCTGTCTCTCCAGTGAATGCATGCACCCTATAGCAAAAATCTCTCTCTAAAAAAACCCCTAAAACTGTGATGCCTGGAGTCAGCAGGTGGCATGGTGGTTAGGGCATTATACTCCCACATGGTCACTCTCAGTTCAAGTCCTGGACCGGGCCGCTTGCTTTTATTCTCTCTCTCTCTCTCTCTCTCTCTCTCTCTCTCTCTCTCTCTTCTAGCTATCTTTCTGTCTGTCTCTGGGACTAGAACTGCGGACGGCCATGTGAGAGTCTGGTCATGTAACTGCTACACCACCTGCTGGCCCCATTATTTATCATTTTAAAACTGTAAATGCAAACCAAATTGGTAGCTCTTTCATTTTCTTATATGTGGACTTTAAAAATGTTTGTGGAAAAATGAAATTAAAGTATGAGTTTATTTTGGTGCAAAAATATTTCTCAAGTTCTTGCTTAGTTTTTTTTTTTTTTTCATAGTGCACATTTTCCTTGAAATTTTTAAAAACTCCCTAGTATGGGGACCAGCAGTTAGCGTAATGGCTATGTCGCTGGACTCCCACGTAGTCGACCGCAGTTCGAGTCCCGGACCCGGCGGCTTAAACTCACGCCGGGCGCGTGTGCGTGCATGCCCAAGATCCCGAGAGGAGAATGGAGGAGAAGGGATTGTGGCGTGGCCATCCCCCCTGGGGGGTGATTTCCTGCTTTCTATCTCTCTGTCTCTCTCTGTCTGTCTGGCGAGCGCACGCGCCCTATAGCATAAACCTCTCAAAAAAAAAAAAAAAAAACAAAACAAAAAAAAAAACAAAAACAAAACAAAACAAAAAAACTCCCTAGTATGTACCTGTTATTTATTATAGAAAGTTTACATAGATTGAGGTCATAATTTCTCATGTGTTTCCAATATCAGAAGTAGAAAATAAATGTAAATATGGCATATGGATCTCCTAAGTCATTCTGCTTACTAAATATTTCTTGATGATTATTTTCTAATTTAGTATTAGTTAATATAGATTTAGGCAAGCCAAAGTGTGGGGTGATGTCATTAAGTAGGAATTTCTATTCATAGAAATTTGACTTAATATTTGATTTAATTTGACTTAATAAATAAGAAATATTTATTTGATAGTAAAAAATTCAGTAAAAATGAAGTATTGAATTTCTTATGGCCCTCTTTCCGTAGCAGTAGAATATTTTATTATTTCAACTTTGGCTGTTTATTTTAATTACATTCAGAAGTTGAATATGTTCTTTGAAAAAATCATTCTCTGTATATAGATAGAAAAATTTTTGAGAGATTTTTGATAGGGAGTGTATGCTTGCCAGAGAGAAAGAGAGAGAGAGAGAAGGTGAGAAAGTGAGAAATCACCTCCCAGCGGGGATGGCCACGCCACAGTCCCTTCTCCTCCATTCTTCTCTCAGGATTTTGGGCACTCATGCACACGTTCCTGGCATGAGTTTCAAGCTGCCAGATCTGGGACTCAAACCACAGTCAGCCATGTGGGAGTATGCTGTAGGCTAGTCCCTATACATCAAAACTTTTTGTAAAGAATGGAAAACCAACTAGTTGAGGGTACTCTCTTCTTCAGGAATAACATGGAATTAAAGAAACATGAAAAAATTTAGGGCTGATGATGGCATGGTGGTTAAGGGCACTGGACTCCTACATGGCTGACTAAGGTTCAAGTCCCAGAGCTGGAGGCTTACTTTCTCTCTCTCTCTCTCTCTCTCTCTCTCTTTCTCTCTCTCACTCTGTCCCTGTCTGGTCAAGTTAAAATAAATAAAGTAAATAAAATAATTCTTTAAAAGAAAAAGAAACATGAACAAATCTTTTTTTTTTTTTTTTTTTTTTTTTTCTTTTTTTGGAGAGGTTTTTGCTATAGGGCGCGTGCGCTCGCCAGACAGACAGAGAGAGACAGAGAGATAGAAAGCAGGAAATCACTCCCCAGGGGGGATGGCCACGCCGCAATCCCTTCTCCTCCATTCTCCTCTCGGGATCTTGGGCACGCACGCACACGCGCCCGGCGTGAGTTTAAGCCGCCGGGTCCGGGACTCGAACTGCGGTCGACTACGTGGGAGTCCAGCGACATAGCCATTACGCTAACTGCTGGTCCCAACAAATCTTATGTGAGCCATTCTTCTTTCTCCCTACGTATGTACCAAACCACGAGTCCCAGTTTGGGATTTGAGGAATTCTATACCAATCTTGAGAGCTCTCTAGCTTTGAGACCTGAAATGTCAAAGCCTTATATCATCTCGATGGTCATAGCTCATCTTCCTGCAAACCACATACCCTACAAGGACCACTGTCAAAAACACCCATAAATGCTTCTTCATGAATAGCATCTTCCCAATGAAAGTCATCTTTACCAAGCCTGAAATATCGATGAATCTGCCGATAGTCAGTGCATGGACACATCTGTTAATGAGAACCGTAAGAACCTCTGAACTCTGCTCTTTCACCTTGTAGTATCCAGTCTCAATTTTTGGTTAAGGGGTCAAGTGGCATATCGCCACACGTAGAAAAACATTCTAGTTTCTTGTTGCTGATGTGGAAACGCACAGGAGACATGCCCAAGCTTCATTTTAATGGGGATGGAGGAGGAAGTGGTGAGTAGAAAGGCCATTTCTACAAAGTGCTTTCTGCTCATTTGACAGGATTCTGTTAATCCACCCAATATTAGTGGGGAATACTTGTCCATCAAACAGCAGAATCAGTGGGTAGAAATACTATTAAGAAACCACAGACCAAACTTCCAGAATAACAGTTATTTAAGCTGTATCATTCTGTATGACAATGAATATGATGTTTACAGCATTTTCTCCTGCAAATAACTTCCATTTGCCAGATGTAACCCTAGATTACTGTTCAGACACGGGATGCCACGCCATTAAATTAACATCAAATTCATGTCCTGGACAATTAAATTAGCTTCTCATCCCACTGTATCCTACTTCCATCCCACCTATCTCCAATTGGATCATCATTTGATATATAAGGCATTGCCGGATTCAGGTTGCTCTGATGCCAGTTTACCGAAGAGGTTTAAAAAAAAAAAAAATTGTTTAGAGAGTGTACACACTTCTTCAAAGATAAATGCACACCAGAGAAAATCCTAACAGCTTTTAATTTCCATGCTTTTCAGTTTTATTGTTGTAAATGCAACTGTTTATAGGACTAATGGCACAGGCTGGCTCTGTGAAGTCAATTACACCAGTAGGCAGTTGGATCGGATTCTCCGTTCCTGTTCCATTCGCGCTGTGTGGATGTCTGATATTTGACTAAATTGAATTGCACCAGAGCGCCTCGGTGCTCTCTGTCTTCTGCATCTCTGCACACTTCACAGAACAATGACATACATGATAATATGCTAGATGCGGGGTGGTGACTGCACGCGTGCCTGTGGGCCTGTGGACACAGTGAGCGATAGTCAGCTGGGAGCTCGGTGTGTTATATTAAGGGCCCCAGCGATGGGAGGATGCCACGGGAGGGATCTTAACAGACGCAGGTACACGTTATCTGTGCTTTGATTCTGAGCTCATTGCTTATTCTTGTTTTCTTTGTCCATTTCTAGAGGAGGGAGACAAACAGGGTCAATGAAGAGAGGCTATGGGGAGATTGGTGTCAGGCGTTGGTGTTAGTGATGGTAACATTGGGCCATCTGGACTCAGGGACTGCCTGAAATGTTCCGGCAGATGCCGGGCAGGCTCCCCACGCACTCGTGCTTCTCTGCTGACCCAAAACTAAGCATGCACTTCTAGTAATGAGCCGCCTGGTGTGCAGGGATCTTGATAAGTCCGATTGATGCCCCAACGTGGAAGATGCATAATACAGGGAGTTCCCTGGGAGTCTGCCTGCGGCTTGCTCATTCATTTCCCTCCTTATGTAAGGAGGGAATGAGCTACAATGAATGAGCTACAAAGCTGCTACTATCCACGGCATTCCTAACTATGAACCTGACACGGTGTGTAAGTCATCTCATCGGATTTCAGAAGCAAATCTCAATCAAAGCCATAATACCGGGACCAGCAGGTGGCGTGGTGGTTAAGACACTGGACACTCCCACATGGCCGACCAGGGTTCAAGTCCTGAATGTGGTGACTTGCTTTCTCACTTCTTCTCTCTCTCTCTCATCCTCTGCCTCTCTCTGGTCAAACTAAAAAATAAATGAATGAATAAATAAAATAAAATAAATCATTATTTTTTAAAAAAGCAATAATACCTAGCATAACGCATAGGGAACTGGAGACACCAGGATGTTTATAGATTTGTCTGAGAGCACCTGGCATTTTGAACCCAGATCTGTCTAAATCAAATCAGATTCATTGACTCCTCTGTCACGTATGTTCTCCAGAAAGCAGATTATTCTTTCAATGGGTATGTCTTTAGGGCCAGAGTCTTCATAACATTGGCAAGATGATTATATTTTTAAAGTCTTATTTCTTTTAGGTTTTTGTCATAGGGTGCATGTACTCACCAGTGAGAGACAGAGAGAGAAGGTGAAAATCACCCTCTCCCAGAGGATGGCCACACCACAATTCCGTTTGCTCTGTTTTCGTCTCAGGATTTTGGTCATGCACACACATGCACCGACTGTGATTTTCAAGCTGCTGGGTCAGGGACTGGAATTGCAGTCAGCCATGTGGGAATCTAGCACCTTAACCACCCCATTGTCTGCTGGCCCCATTGTAACATTATTTTTAATGTTTATCCCCTGGGGGATACCTTCTCATTTTCTCTTTCTCTGTGTCTCTTCGGTTATTGCCCTATGGCAAAAACTTTTTAAAAAAAGAGAGAGGCACAAAAGTTATCGGGATCAGCAGTTGGCATCGTGGCTATGGCACTGGACTCCCATGTAGTCAACCACGGTTCAAGTCCTGGACCTGGAGGCTTAAACTCATGCTGGGCATGTGTATTTGTGTGCCCAAGATCCCGAGAGGAGAATGGAGGAGAAGGGACTGTGGTGTGGCCATCACCCTCTGAGGGGGGTGGTTTCTCGCTTTCTGTCTCTCTGTCTCTCTCTGTGCTTCTGGAGAGCACACGCCCTATAGCAAAAACCTCTCCAAAAAAAAAAAAAAAAAAAGAGTTATCACTGATAAGCTTCAAAAGTTGTATAATGATGTAGTTTGGAATGAGTTGGTATAAATATCTAGATGTATATATATATTTTGCTCATATAAACTTGAAAATTTTTATTATGCTTCAGATGCTTTTTTATCAGATCCAAATTGGAAAGAAATGATCTCTGTTCACAGATGACATGAGCCCATAGGCATAGAAAATCCTGAATATTCCATTAAAAAAAAATCCTGTTAGAACAAATTCAGCAAAGCTGCAAGAAACGAAATCAACACACAAAAATCAGTTGGATTTACACACACAACACAATTGGAAAATTAAATACTTTCTCCAATTTCAGGCCAAAGTGAGTGATGAAAAGATCCCTACAAAACGTATCTGAATTTTTGTTGTTGTTGTTGTTAGAGAGAGATTTTTGCTATAGGGCATGTGCACTTTCTGGAGAGACAGAGAGACAGAAAGTAAGGAATCACTCCCCAGAGGGAATGGCCATGCCATAGTCCCTTCTCCTCCATTCTCCTCTCAGGAGTTTGGGCATGCACGCACACACACACCTGGCATGAGTTTTCAAGCCTCCGGGTCTGGGACTCTGTGGTCCACCATGTGGGAGTCCAGCGCCTTAACCGGTACACCACCTGTTGGCCCCAAGTATCTGAATTTTTATCTTTTGCAACAACCGATAGAATACATTTGTATTTGCAACTCTATCTCTTTGTTTTAGTTTCTCTAGCTGCCAAACTTAATGCAGTTCCTTGAAACTTCCTGGTGGGTCAAACACGTTCCGTAAAATTTTGAGTGAAAGTTTTAGATAGTAAAGCAATGTTTCAAATATGGTGTATATAATCTTTTTTTTAAAAAAATATTTAATTAAATTAATTTATTTATTTTAATTTGCAATAAGGCACATGCACTCACCAGTAAGACACACACACACACACACACACACACACGCACACGCACCCAAAGAGAGAGAAAGAGAGAGAGAGAGAGAGAGAGAAAGTGAGAAAGCGAACCACCAGGTCCAGGACTTGAACTGTGGTTGGCCATGTGGAAATCCAGCATCTTAACCACTTTGTCTGCTGCTGGCTCCTCTAATCTTTTAATCCTCAAGTCTTGATTTTTCTTTTCTTTTTCTTAGAGACAGATTTTTGCTATAGGGCATGTGCACTCACTGGAAAGACAAAGACAGAAAGAGAGAAATCACCCCCAAGGGGGCTGGCGACACCGCAGTCCCTTTTCCACCATTCTCCTCCCAGGACCTTGGGCTCACATGCACTGTGCCCAGTGTGTTTCAAGCCACTGGGTTCGGGACTCGAACTGTGTTGAACTATGTGGGAATCTAACATCTTAAGCACTGTACTACCTGCTGGTCCCAAGTCTTACTGTTTCTTAATAATTACCTTAGAAACTAAAACATACTGAATAAAAAAATCAAAATACTTTTTATAGGCATGGCGATCATGAACATCACTAATATCAACTATATATGTTTTTGCATTCACAACCTGAAGTCATGTAAAATAGTATAAGATCTGAATAAAGTTGAAAAATTGCCCTAGTTTCACAGGAGCAAATTATTCAAGAGCAATGCCAACATCAGTGACATAATGGTCACCATACAGATATTGAGCCCAGGGGCCGGCAGGTGGCATGGTGGTTAACGGTGCTGGACTCCCACGTGGTTGACTATGGTTCGAGTCCTGGACCTGGAGGCTTACTTTCTCACTTTTTTTCCCTCTCTCTCAATACTTAAAAATAATAGTAATGAATAAAGTTAAATAAAATAATTCTTTTTTTAAAAAAAAGATATTGAGCCCTTGTTTGTGGTTGAACATCTTATCACAACAACCCAAGAGTGGGCATTGCATTCTTATTTTACAAAGTAAGAGACTAAGTTCAGAGAAGCAACGTTCCCTCCCCAAGGTCATTAGACTAGTAAGTTCAAGGGAAAACATTTGTCTTTTTCATTCCAAAGTCCTTGTTATCTTTTCATTAATCCTACCAAAGGAAACCAAAAAAAGCATTCTCTTTATCTTAAAAACTAATCAAATAATTTGTTTCTTTAAAAAAGCAAATAAATACAATGCATAGTCCAGGCACTGCTTCTAATTAACTTGCAGATGTGCAGATGTCTGTCCAGTTCCTTAGGAAGAACGCAGCACAGCATTCGTCTTTTCCACAGAGTGATGGGACTGTGCTGACGGGCCGTGCGAGTAACGGTTAGGGACACGGGCACTGGGCTCAGCTTATCCGAACTCAAAAGCAGATTCTCCTATGTATTTGCTATGCCATGCTGCACAGCTTACTCATCCTCTCTGTGCTTGAGCTACTAGATCCACAAAATGATTTAATAATAATAATAATAATAATTCTTTTCTTTCTTTCTTTCTTTTTTTTTTTTTCTTTCTTTTTTTTTTTTTTTTTTTTTTTTTTTGCTATAGGGCATGTGCTCTTGCCAAAGAGAGAGAGAAAGACAGAAAGAGAGAAATCACCCTCCACCCCCCAGGAGGGATGACCATATTACAATCCCTTCTCCTCAATTCTCCTCTGGGGGTCTTGGGCATACACACACATGTGCCTGGCATGAGTTTCCAACTGCTGGGTCCAGGACTCGAACTGTGGTCGACTACATGGGAGTCCAGCAATGTAACCATTATGCCATCTGATGGTCCATCGTTTTTCTTTTTTTAAAATGTTTTTGCCATAGAGCATGTGTGTTTGCTGGAGAGACAGAGAGAGAGAGAGAGAGAGAGAGAGAGAGAGAGAAACAGTGAGAGGGAAAGTGAGAAATCACCGCCCCGCCCCCTCCCGGAGGATGGCCACTCTATAATCCCTTCCTCTCTATGCTCCTCCTGGGATCTGGGATGTGGGGCACACACATACAGACACCCAGCATGATTTTCAAATGGCCAGGTCTGAGACTTGAACTGCAGTCAACCATGTGGGAGTCCAGTGCCTTAACCACCATGCCACCTGCTGGTCCCTGTTATCCTAAAGGGTTATTATGGGAATTGGGCAAGTCGGCCTCATATACACCGTAAATACTCAATATTGGTTCAAAGTATTATAGGTATCAACAGAATAGAAATGTCAACCAGGATAATTCTCATTTTTAATGTCCCTTTCACTGTCCACCAGGCACTGGCATTCTCACACAGTCCTTTAGAAATGTGTCTCCTTTAGGGTTTTCCCCCCTCCTTTCTTTCCGGATCCTGGAGATTTTTCCAAAGCAGGAGAAACTGTTGAACACGTTTGCTTACTGTCTGCCGGCTGTGTAGACAAGAGTGCCAATGGCCCTTGGAAGGCACCACGGTATCACCTGACATATAATCTTAACCAGGGTAGCTGATGGCACCTTAGTGCCCCCATACAATCACTTCTATTACCAGGTGGGCTGATTATATATGGGAATTTCTCTCACCTGATCTTCCATTATCATTGCTTCCCAAATCCAAGCATGTGTTATTTTTAGTGAAATGATGACCCGCTCCAGAATGCAGACACATTAAGGGTACCTAATTACAGATGATGGCCTTGTATAGTCATTAAGGGAGTGAGACACGACAGGAATTTGGGAAGTGAAGTGAATGGATCATAAGAGACTTTTTTGTGTGTGCAGGTAACTCATGACTGAAGTATACCCAACAATGAAAATTGAAACATGCCATCATTTTGAAAAAAAAAAAAAAAATCGTATGAAAGAACTGGGATTTCGCATGTATTCAGCTCATTCTCAGATAAATTGACCTAATCTATTTCCAGGAATATGTCAATTAAAAATGTGCCCTTTGGAGGGGAGGGAGAGAGTAGAGATTCCTGGGTAATAAATACTGGGGAGTGAGGGGAGTGGATCAGAATATCTGCTTCCAGCTGGCATGACAGAGGTGGTTATAATTGAGAAAAATAAAAACTGGGATTTAGGCAACCATTCAGGATAATCAAGCTGCTGCTCTGAACTGCTAGACCGGTGGGCTTCAAAGTGGATTTTGCATCCTTTTGTAACAACTGCGTAAAGGAACCCTGCACTGCTGTTACAGAACCTGTCTGGGCCTGTATTTTCTTCATAAATACCAATTGCCTTTTGAAATTTGAATAAATATCCATTTTTTGTTTCTTTTCTTTTCTTTTCTTTTCTTTTCTTTTCTCTTTTCTTTTCTTTTCTTTTCTTTTCTTTTCTTTTCTTTTCTTTTCTTTTCTCCCCTGTCGTTTTTGGTCCAGGATGCTGGAGGCATGTGCTGCTTTTTTTTTTTTTTCTTTCAATTTTGTCAAAGGGCATATGTACTCCCCAGAGAGAGAGAGAGAGAGAGAAAGAAAGAGAGAAAGTACCCCCTGGGGCGATGGCCATGCTGCAATCCTTTCTCCTCCATCATTTGCTTCTTTTGGTTTGTTGGGTACACAAACACATGTGCCTGTCATGGTTTTCAAGCCGCCAACCCTGGGATTCGAACTGTGAGATCAGCCTTGTGGGATCCAGCCTCACTAACCACCATGCCACTGCTAGCCCAAGGCTACGTGGCTCTTAACTAAAAGTTTAAGTTTAACAGGATCGTCAAGTAGAGGGATAAAAAGCAGACACTGGGGACCAGCAGATGGTGTAATGGTTATGTTGCTGGACTCCCACTCGAACACGGTTCGAGTCCTGGTCCCAGTGGCTTAAAACTCACGCTGGGGGCCACGTGTGCCTAAGTACCCAAGATCCCAAGAGGAGAGTAAAGGAGAAGGGATTGAGGTGTGGCTATCCCCCCTAGAGGGGTGATTTCTCACTTTCTCTCTCTCTGTCTCTCCAGTGAGCACATGTGCCCTATAGCCAAAAAACAAAATCAAAACAAAACAAAACAAAAATCACTCTCTTAAAAAAAAAAAAAAACACAAAAAGGCAGACACTGGTCTGATCGCATTAATGTGTAGTGTTTACTAAGATGTGTGTTCTCCTTCCTATAACAATCTGAACACAGAAGAGAAGATTTGGAGTTAGTAATCACAAATGAAAATCTTTCAGATACATATATTATTTTGATTTTAAGACTGCTACTCTCCTTCGTGGATATGAGGAATTTAATATAGGGCCTTCATTTCTGACCTCGCTATCTGTTAGCGGGGTTTTAAGACCCAGTCTTTTTGGGATCTTTTTCTCCGTTCCTGCTAATTACATTTATTCTAGAGATAAGAATAAAAGTTAAATTTTATCTTAGCCTGTGCTATTTTGAAATCAAGCATCTGCTGGCTGCAAAAGGGTATGGGACCCTTTTCTTCGATAACTTTGGAGGTGCCGAACTCCGTCATGAAGGAATTATTGTAAATTCCCACAGGGTATTTTGCTGGTGCCGTCTTTCTCAGAAATTCTCATCCTTAGCACTCTGTCATTTTGCACCTGAGTGATTGCTCTCTACCACATAAAGTCAGGGTAAGTCATAAAGCATGTTTGGGAGGCTGGCAGGTGACATGCTGGTTAAAGTGCTGAACTGCCACGTGGCCGACCATGGTTTGAGTCCCAGATCTGGCAGGTTGAAAATCAAGCTGGAAGTGCGCGTGTGCGCGCGCGCACGTGTGTGTGTGTGTGTGTGTGTGTGCCCAAAATCTCAGCAGGGATTACAACATGGCCATTCCCTGTGGGGGGTGATTTCTCACTTTCTCACTGTCTCTCTGTCTCTCTCTGCTGAGCATATGTACTATATGGTAAAGACAAAATAAATAAATAAAAAGGCGGTGTTTGGGAAACAAAGACTCCCATCGGTGAAGGGGCTCATAATCTCATTGTTTTGGTCAGAAATCAGACACCAACCTGGATCAGAGCTAAACTCCCTCCGTAATTTCACCACACACGCTTGCCCCTCTGTGCGTCTGTACGGCTGCAGTTAGACCCTCGAATGCAAGGGGCTGTGTTCTTTTCTTCCTTTCTTTTTTCTCTTTCTATCCTTTCTTGGCTGTTTTATTCCTTTTTTCTGGTTGTCTTTTCATCTACCTACAGCTGTTTCCCCTTGACCTGTCACATCCAAACAACCGGGGGCGTGGTTTCAGCACACCCATGGGGCTCCAGTAGAACCACCTCAAAGACATCCCAGTTTACCTACAGATGACATGATGCTAGAAGCTTCCATGTACCGTCCACGTTGATTCCTAAGATGGAAAAGACATGAGGAGGTGAAGTTTATTTCTATCATGTGGAATAATATCATTTCTCTTCTTCTTTTTTT
Source organism: Tupaia tana (assembly GCA_026018925.1). Taxonomy (NCBI): domain Eukaryota; kingdom Metazoa; phylum Chordata; class Mammalia; order Scandentia; family Tupaiidae; genus Tupaia; species Tupaia tana. The sequence goes on along the minus strand of JAKSZU010000028.1, from coordinate 18,838,395 downwards.
TTAAGAGATATTTTTGCTATAGGGCACATGCACTTGCCACAGAGACAGAGACCCATAGAGAGATAGGAAGTGAGAAATCACCCCTCTGAGGGGTATGGCCACAGTGCAATCCCTTCTCCTTCATTTTCCTCTCAGGATTTTGGGGCACAAGCTTGTGCTTGGTGTGAGTTTTAAGGTACCAGGTGCAGGACTCGAACCGCGGGATGTGGGAGTCCAACGACATAACCATTACACCATCTGGTGGTCTCAAATAATATCATTTCTAGGGACTAACAGTTGGCATAATGGCTATGTCACTGAACTCCCACAGTCAACCGCGGTTCGAGTCCTGGACCTGGTGGCTTAAACTCACGCCGGGCGCGTGTGCATGCGTGCCCAAGACCCTGAGAGGAGAATGGAGGAGAAGGGATTGTGGCATGGCCATCCCCCCTGGGGGTTGATTTCGCGCTTTCTGTCTCTCTGTCTTTCTGGCAAGCCCACGCGCCCTAAAACAAAAACCTCTCCAAATAATAATAATAATAATAATAATAATAATAATAATAACAATAATAATATCATTTCTAGTTACACCTCAACTACCTGCATTTACTTCCAGAAACATCCTGCTCTGCTGGGAAACGTGGCCACTTCACACGCTCAGGATGCAGACAGCTTGTGCAAAGAGAACTGGGTTTGAGCTCTGCTAAAAGGGACACTGGTCCTCTGGTCCCTGTCTCCTTTTCAAAAGAGAGGAGTTTGAAAGCAGTATAATCCTCCAGACCAGAGTGTCTTTAGGAAACAGATTTCTCACTCCAGGTGCTGAGCAGAGCAGCCCTCGTGCTGACTGATGGGGCTGACCTGTGGCTGCTTCTCGGGAGCAGAGAGGACACCGATTTCTCCGGAGCCAGATAAGGCGGCCGAGCTGGGGCTCTTCAAACATGCTTTGTTTTTGTAGCTGTTGCCCTGTTCCCTCCCAACCCCTCCCCAGACCTGCCTTCAATGAACCTCCTGAGAAGTTCAGGAGGGCTATGACAGCCTCTTCCTTTTTGTGAATTCAAGCTGCCCTAGTGTCTAAACCATAGGAGAGGGGCCTGAGGGACTCAGATCAGGAAACACCTTCTCCCTGCCCTGGTTGTGCTTAGAGGCCACCTGACGAAGGGGAATTTTCATTACATTCCAGTTCAGGCCATCAACCCGAAAAGAAGACATTCTGTTCATTTCACTCAAGGCAGATATTGATTTTCTGAACAGAGTCCTGCCTTTTCTTTTGGATATAGTAATTTCATTTTCCTATTGCAATCTATAACTGGAATGGCTCACCTAAGTCAGAATATTAAGCTGAAAGGAGAATATGTATATTCCGACACTTGAATTTGTACTAAATCAAACACTTGATTCTTAAGCACAACAGACCTTTGCCCATCTTTCTCAATTAGCATCATTTCAGGCTTTTAAAAATCAAAAAATGTTTCCTTTATCATGACTTAGATATGGTTAGCCAGGTATGGTAAGCACTTTTTTTTTTTTTTCTTGAGAGGTTTTTGCTATAGGGCACGTGTACTTGCCAGAAAGACAGAGACAGAGAGAGAGAGAGAGAGAGAGAGAGAGAGAGAAATCAGCCCCTGGGGGGGATGGCCACGTCGCAATCCCTTCTCCTCCATTCTCCTCTCGGGATCTTGGGCACGCACACACACGCGCCCGGCGTGAGTTTAAGCCACCGGGTCCAGGACTCAAACTGTGGTCAACTACATGGGAGTCCAGCGACATAGCCTTACACCAACTGCTGGTCCCAGTATGATAAGCATTTTTAAAATACACAAAGATCTATTAAAATGTAGTATTTTGATGGTAATAGTCAGGAATTGGGGGTAAAAAAATATCATAAAGTCTGTTTTCACCAACTCACAGCTTTCTGTTTAATTAGGAGAAGAAGCAAGGAGGAAAGAATTTATCCTTTTTTTCTTTTCTAGAATTCCTATTTCTCTAGATTGTTTTAACCTAACAGTTTGCTCATTCGTCACAAGACAAATTCAATAGCTATCTAGTTTTAATTTCAGATATCCACCGTGGTGAGCTGAGTTGTGCGTTTCCAACTTGGCCAGGAGAATTTGCACTTTTTAAGTAGTTGTGGAGAAGACCGAATCTACAAACAGACACTCACTTCTAAACCTGAGCATTCTCTGGCCACAGTACAACTGTATTACCACCTCAAAGGGTTAATGGTGCGCCAGGATTCAGGGGACAATTCATTCTCCTGCTAAACGCGATGACAAATAACCATTATTCTTCCCAACTGCACTGATAATCGGGACAGCTTAAACATTTTCGCCAGTATAAGTGAAATCATTAATCCTCCTGGATTTCATGATAAGTGGTGACTACGAAATAATGACTATGTCATTGTAGGCAAGAAAAAAATGTTAACAATTAAAACAAGTTAGCCATTATCTTACTGAGGACCGAATTGCTTTCACATTTCATTAGCAATATTGTAAATGATATGTACCTTATTAAAAACCTCTTATTAGCCAAGAAACCTAATTAGTCAAAAATTCTCAGTCACCGGGATAACTTCCTCATGCTGTCAGTGTTCCAGTAGGTATTGTACCGTGAGAGAATGTTTCTGTTTACCCATAAAAGAGCCACAATATGGAATTGTTTTCCTAGAAATATCATCAAAAATAAGTAGACCATTTTTTTTTACAACTGTAACGATTTTATTTTAAGGGATCCACCTGGCTATTATTAAAAAAAAAAAAATACAAAATCTCTGCTTAGCTAACAGTGTATTTAAGCCAAAGAGCTCTCTGCCAAAAGATGATAAAAGTCCAGGAAGATAACAATTATGATTTTCTGGTGCTTTGGAGGTGTTTTTACTTTTTTCATGCCCAACCTTTAAGCTTCTTAGAAATGAAACTGATGGACTGACTGGGGCGATGCAGGACACCTAGGTACCTGGAAAGAGGGAATCCCTATATTTCTCAAAAGGCATTCTAAGAAGGAATTCAAATCCAATCGCTTTACTCTCCAGCCTTATTCAATGATGCATTGAAAGGAGTATGAAAGCAGATATCGTATTCAGATGTTATCTACTTGTTTGTTGAAATCCAGGGTACGTCAGCCATTGGGATAATTCTGCATACGAACACAACTATAAATTTGTTCTTTGAAAGTCAAATGAGAAAGAGGGGGATGATAGGAGAGTTGCACAGTGACACACAGGCAAAATAGCATGCCCTGGGAGGCAGACCCATGCAGGAAGGTTACCGGTTCATGTCCAGAGACCTCCCTGGGGATGCTGGGTACATGTGTGTGCCCATGATCTGGGATAACTGAGACTGGGAGTGAGTCTGAGCATCACAGCCCTGTCAGGGGTGCTGTATCTCTCTCTCTCACTTGTGGAATAAATAAACAAATGTAGGGACCAGCAGGAGGTGTGGTGGTTACGGTACTGGACTCCCACATGGCCAATTGTGGTTTGGGTCCTGGACCCGGCGACTTGAAAATCATGCTGGGGAGGACCAGCAGATGGCATCATGGTTACCTGACTGGACTCCCACATAGTCAACCAAGGTTTGAGTCCCAGACCTGGTGGCTTAAAACTCATGCCAGTGCATGTGCATGCATGCCTAAGATCCAGAGAGGAGAATGGAAGAGAAGGGATTGTGGTGTGGCCATCCCCCCTGGTGGGTGATTTCTCACTTTCCCTCTCACAGTCTCTGGTGACTGCACACACATGATGGCAAAAACCTTAAAAGCCAATCATTAGACTCTGTTTTTACATGCCAACACATACATAGAAAATGTGGATATCAATTGAGTTTAAGAAACAATGAATTGGGACCAGCATATGACATAATGGTTACCTCGCTGGACTCCCATATAGTTGACTGCAGTTCGAGTCCCAGACCCTGTGGCTTAAAACTCACACCGGCAAGTGTGCATGCATGCCCAAGATCCCAAGGGGAGCATGGAGAAGAAATTGTGACATGGCCATCCCGACTCCCTGGGGGATTTCTTGCTTTCTGTCTCTCCAACGAGCACATGCACCCTCTAGCAAAAATCTCTTTCAAAAGAATAGAAAAAGAAATAGTGAATTGCACATAATTTACTAGATTTCTTCACAATAATAATTTTGTAGAGTTTAAAATACATGAACACGTGGGACCAGGAGTTGGCATAATGGCTATATTGCTGGACTCCTATGTAGTTGACCGTGGTTCGAGTCCTGGACCCGGTGGCTTACACTCATGCCAGGCGCATGTGCATGCATGCCCAAGATCCTGGGAGGAGAAAGGAGGAGAAGGGATTGTGGCGTGGCCATCCCCCCCAGGGGGTTATTTCTCACTTTCTGTCTCTCTGTTTCTCTCTGTCTTTCTGGCCAGCACACGTACCCTATAGCTAAAATCTCTCTCTTTCTCTCTCTCTCTCTCTCTCTCTCACACACACACACACACACACACACAAATTAATAAAAACGTGGACATACACTGGGATCTCTAGGACAGGAATATCACGGACAGGAGTTCCCAAATTGTAAATGAAAGTCACTTTGAAAGTCACCTTAGGGCACTTGCTTTTCTTATAATAATCTTTGGGACCCTGAGTGTATTGGTATAAGGGAAAGGTGTTTGGAAGTAACAGTAATGGGTGGGTTTCAGGACAGTCATTTTGACTTTTCCCCCCATGACAGTCTTCGCCATTGTAGAAACCTGATCTGGGAATGTCTCTAAGAGGAGTGAGACAAGGGAAATTAAAGGGATATGCTTAAGGTTCTGGGCAATTATGCACGGAAGGAACTTAGAAAGCAGTTGAGAAGTTGCCTTAAGACTACAGAATGTTCTTGTAGAATCCCCCCATCCTGAATAATTAAACAAGTGATTGAGCCTTGGTTTCTTCTCTGTAAGATGGGTGTGACAAATGTCCTGGTCATACTAAATGATCAAAACATCGGAGAGATCCCTGAGCAGATGGGGGTGGCCCATGAGGGCCATCCACCTGCCTCGGTGATTCCTGGAGGTTTTCCTCAGCACATGCTTAGCTGTTTTAAACTCATGATTTGCTGGAGCAGGTGCATCTTCAGAGTAGGAGTTCAAATCAGTTCTTGGTAAAGATACGTTACCCCACTGGTGCAGGGATGCTCAATGAACTGACCAGTAGGCACACTCAGAATGTGTTTGATACATACTTTCTCGTGCCTCCATGGTTTTCCACCTGCTGTTTTCCCTTCCATGGTCCTTCTGTCTGACAGCTTTTCCCGCCTCACTTCCTGGCTGAGGCTTACCCCAGCCCTTCCAGGCAAGGTTAGGTGCTGGTTCTTCAGCTCTCTTCCCCAAGCCAAGTCATACAGGCATGCAGCTGGAAGGTCTCTTCCCAAGGTTGTCTCTGGGCACTCAATAAATATTGTGGTTTTTTTTTTTTTTTTAAGAGAGAGATTATTGCTCTAGGAGCATGCACTTGCCAGAGACAGAGACAGAAAGCAAGAAACCACCTCTCAAAGGGATGGCCATGCCGCAATCTCTTCTACTTCATTCTCCTCTCAGGATTTTGGGCATGCACACACACACACACACACACACACACACACACACACACACACCTGATGTGTTTTAAGCTGCCAGGTCTGGGATTTGAACTGCGGTCAACTACATGGGAGTCCAACTCCTTAACCATCATGTCACCTGCTAGCCCCCATTGATGCTTATCTTCAAATCTCAGACTGAAACACAAGATTTTTTAATTTTGATATGGCCATGTATCTACATCAAATTTCTTCCAAAGATTTATGGATTAAACCAGAACTCGTTACATGTTTAATGGAAATTCATTATTAAATATAAATATACATATAAATATATATATATATACATATATATATGTATATATGTATATATATATATATATAAATTGTACAAAATAAGATTTGTCTTGGCTTTGGCCGGCCATCCGTACCAAGTGTGCCTACATTACTCTGTCCTCTGTGATATGACCTGGGTGTGACCTTGCCACGTCCACACCACATTCTCCTGTTATCTGGAAGGCCACGATGGGGCTCTGTCACAAATAAAGTTAGAGTCCCTCAGGGATCTAAAGGAAACAGTCCTGTAAGTATTAATTGCCATGACTACTTCCCTGATACCCACATTCACCATGAAACCCATTTTCCTTAGATACGTCTTGTAATTTAAGGGGTCTGAGATCATGCAAAAGTCTAGGCATAAATCCTACTAATGGCTTCATCCCTTGAGAATATCTACAGAATTGCCTTGGCCATAGTTCTTTTCTGTCTATCCTGATAAAGACAGATGTAGCTGATTGCTGGAGCACTAACTTTCAGGCTCACCAGCCCACTGTAGTTCCTGCCTCCTGCCTCCTCTGCGCCACAGCCTTGGTTTCCCTGGAGACAAAGAGTTGGTGCAGTAATGCCCCATGGGGGCGCCCCTTGCCACTACTACAAATCACATGTGCATGTTGCCTTGTAAACTACAGTGGGGTTTACTTACAAGTTGTCTGGCCAACGGAACAGAACCACTCTAAGAAATACCCTATATGTTTTGTAAGAGATATTTTTTCTAGAGGGCACATGCCCTCACTGGAGAGGTAGAGACAGAGAGATAAAGTGAGAAATCACCCCTCCCCCCCAGGGGAGGATGGCTATACCGTAATTCCTTCTCCTCCATTCTCCTCTCAGGATTTTGGGCACACATGCTCATGCATCTGGTATGAGTTTCAAGCCTCCAGGTCCAGGACTCGAACCACAGTCAGCCATGTGGGAGTCCAGTGCCTTAACCACTACACCATCTGCTGACCCCAGTACCCCATATTTCAAATCTTCCCAGTTCTCTCTCAGTTCTTGTAGAATCATTTGCAGAATAAATGCTTATTATTTTTCCCTTTTTAATTTTGATCTCATAAGAAGTTCAGGAAATTTACAATTTCTTATGTTAGCATCATGATTTAGAGATAACAAAATGCTTTCTGATATCGTATCTCATGTCATACTCATGAGGAAGGAATCCACTGACTGAGAGACCAAAGTTTAGAGAGATTAAGGTATTTTTCGAAAGCCCTATGGCTGGGAAGGGGATAAACTTGATAGCAAACTCAGCATCTTTAACCCCATTTTTCTTTTTTTATTGAACCTCCTTTGTCTACTTCTCAGACAGAGTTCAAGAGTGAAGCTAGAAACAAAGGCTGAAGGAGACTCCCGTTGGAAGGTGTTTCAAGTGAACCATTTGCTTTGAAAATATCTGCTCTGATGTTTTAATGGGTCTGTGAAATGAAGATGCCAATTGCTCTTTTTGCTTACCTGATAACTCGCTTATTGAAACTATCAATTAGTCTAGAGAGCTGAAATCTTCAGACTGGCAGGAAAGGAAGCATTGACTATAAGATCTTCTTGCCAAGTCTGGGTCAAATTTTGAGCATCCGTGAGAAGTCATGGTACAGTCACAAATATACACCACTATTATTTAACCAGTTATAAGCCTAAGGAGAGTCAACAAAATAAATGGCAACCTATGGACTCAAGTCCATTGGAAGGGCTTTATTCTAAGAACCTTTTATCTACAACTATCTGGAAAATGCAGCAAAAGGGAAAATGTACACTATTTCAAATGCCCAAAGGAAAAACAAAATGCTGAATTTTCCTCCCTCACTTCCTACCTGGCCTGAATTACGTTCAATTCAATTTGATTTTTTTCTTTTTTTTTTAATATTCCTTAAAAGGGAGTAATATATACATGTAATTTTTTCCTTGAGGGTGGATTACTCAAAGAATACGGAGCAACTCATGCAAAAACAACCGCAGTGAAAGCAAGTACTTGAGGCAAAGACGTCTCACTATAGCCCTGGTGCTGTGAATTGTAAACCAACGTGTTGCTTCAGGATGGATTGAACAGGGAGGAAGTCGGATCCTGGCTTTGCCTTTGAGTCACAAGTTTATCAGAGCCTGCCTGAGGTCATTACTCCTGAGGTGACCGTCTTGTAACTAAGGAGATGCTACAGGCAAGCGGGGCCTGTCGTGTTCCATCTCCTCTCCGGGCCTCAGCCTGTGTCTGCAGGTGTTTCTCTGTATTGAAGCTCCCTGGGGAAGCCTTGGCTTCACAGCAAAAGCCGGCTGAAGTGAAAGTGATTTGATTTGGATCCTATTACAGACACTTTACCTCTTCTATTTCCGTGATAATAGCAGATTGGAGTCGATTATTGCACTGGGAGGGGAGTTAATGTGATGTCGAGAAACATTGGGAAGACTGGCACAGGGAGAATGGGCTAGATAAAAAGTTTAGCTCAGATTGAAATCTGCAGCAGAGGCTAGTGCCGCCACCAGTTAAGTGTCCTCCTCGAGTCACTGTGGTGTTTTGCGAAGGGTCAGGAATCATTTCCCTTGTTGGCGCTGTTCAAGGGACACGGAGCGCTGTGGCTACTCAGTTTAATTGAGCCAATCTATCGTGCCCTCTTAATCCTTTTGCCCCTTCCTCTGGGCCTTCACGGGTCATGTTGCCTACCTGTTGGCCCAAGAGATGCAAGACCTGCAAGCCTGGGTGACCTGTAGTCTTTTTTTTCCCGGAGGATGGAGGGGACTGGCCTCAGTCAACTCACCTGTGATGGTCACACAAGCCACAAAGAAATCCTGGCTAATTTTGAAAGAATGAGTTTATGCTGCTTCACAAAAGAGAGGGAAAACATTGAAAAATGTCCAAGCATTCCCGCAAAGTGACCAAGCAGCATCCGCAGGGATGCTTAACAGGGCTCCTTCTCTCTGGTCCCCAGATCTCGTGCATCAAAGGGAAGTAAACTAGGACTAACAGATGGTGTAACGGTTATGTTGTTGGACTCCCACATGGCTGACTGTGGTTCAAGTACTGGACCCGGCAGCTTGAAACTCACACTGGGTGCGTGTGCACGCATGTCCAAAATCCCAAGAGGAAAATGGAGGAGAAGGGATTGTGGCATGGTCATGCCCTCTGGGGGGGGGGGAGGGGCAATTTCTCATTTTTTGTCTCTCTGTCTCTCTCTGTCTCTCCAGCTAGCCCATGTGCCCTATAGCAAAACAAACCAAAAAAAAAAAAGAAAGAAAAAGAAAAAAAAAAAAGGGAGGGGAGTGAACTACTTGGTCAGAAAAACATAATGCAATAGAGAAGATACCTCTAATGGATGGAAGGACCACTGAAAGGAAGAACGAACTGAAATCTGAATTTCTCCAAAAGTAAATAAATATCACAGGATGATATATTTCTTGCATTATAATGATGCCTGTGCCTATTTCTTCTTTGCATTATAATGATATTTTACTATCATCATGATGAGCACTCTCAAGTATATTGTCTTGGATTAGAATCTTCACGACGGAAAATCCTGCCTTCTATTCCAGCTTTCTGAACGCATCACCTTAAAATGCATTATGCATTTGACACTCGACTTTTGTTTTCTCTGCAATTATGCAAAATTGAAATGCAGAATGTTATTTATTCTTTAATTTTTCTATTGCCAGAGAGTATTTGCTGGGGCGAAGGGGAGAGAGAGGAAGCAACTCCACAGTGGTGCATGGCCACACCACATTCTTTCTCCTTGTGTCAGGATTTTGAACCTGCATGCACCTGACCACCTGTTTTCCAACTCAATGGCGGCAGGATTTAAACTGTAGTTGACCAGTTGGGGTCCAGCTCCTAAAACTACTAGGCTATGGATCCAGCCCAGAGAATATTATTTTGAAGGGTGATAGAACTAGAAGGGAAAAATACGTTTTATTTTCTCTTTCATCTTAACTTTGACATGTGATACAAATACAGAAGAACATACTTCCTACAGACCCAGGAAGAGAACTTCTCAAGCTCTCGGGAAGAGACCTCTCTGCCCTCTCCATCAACAAAATTAGTTTCTGTTTTGATGTTGGAGAGCACAGATTGATTTTGTCTGCTTCTGGGCATCAGTACAGTCATATACTAGGAGTTTTTGCACCTGCCTTTCTGTGCACACATTATATAGATGACATTCGTACATATTGTGGTATATAATGTGGGTTGTTTATTCTCATTCACTGCTATTATGTTAATATGCTGCATTTTTTTTTTTTTACCCATTCTAATAGTTAGGGAATTTAGACAATATCCAGTTACTGGTCACTACAAAGAATGCTGTCTTTGGGTAGACATATGTGAGCACTTTTTTTTTTTTTTTTTTTTTTTTTAAGAATTATTTATTTGGGGCCAGCAGGTGGCATGGTGGTTAAGGCACTGGACTCCCTCATGACTGACTGCGTTTCAAGTCTCAGACCTGGTGGCTTGCTTTCTCACTTTCCCTCTCTTGCTCTGTCTCTCTCTGATCAAATGAAAAAGAATAAAATGAGAATTATTTATTTAATTTTATTATTATTATTATCATCATCATCATCATTATTATTTTGTTTGCCATATGGCACATGGGCTCACCAAAGAGAGACAGAGAGACAGAGAGAGAGAAAGTGAGAAAGCAAGCTGCCATGTCTGGGACTCAAATCATGGTCAGCCATGTGGGAGTCCAGTACCTTAACCATCATACCACCTGCTGACCCCTATGTGAGCAATTCTATTGGCTATATTTATAAAAGAAATGTAATTGTTCTGTCCCAAGGAAGTACATGTCCATCTTTAATAGTTACTGTCAAAAATAATCCCAAATATTGTATCAATTAATACACCCACCAGCAGTGTGAGACTTTAAACTCAACGGATGCATGTGCATGCATTCCCAAAATTGTGAAGGGATTGTGGTGTGGCCATCCCTCCTGGGGAGTGATTTCTCACTTTCTGTCTCTCTGCCTCTCTGGCGAGCGCACACACCCTATAGCAAAAATATCTCTAAAAAATGAAAACAAAAAAGGAGAAGGTGTCTAATTCTTGGTATATTTCACAACACAACCATTCCTAGGATAATTTGTCAAACTAAAATCAAGATAATGTTGCCCTGATCTTATCAGCCTTTAAGCCGTTTTTTTTTTTTTTTTTTTTTTTCTTTTTTTGGAGAGGTTTTTGCTATAGGGCGCGTGCGCTCGCCAGACAGACAGAGAGAGACAGAGAGATAGAAAGCAGGAAATCACCCCCCAGGGGGGATGGCCACGCCGCAATCCCTTCTCCTCCATTCTCCTCTTGGGATCTTGGGCACGCACGCACACGCGCCCGGCGTGAGTTTAAGCCGCCGGGTCCGGGACTTGAACCGCGGTCGACTACGTGGGAGTCCAGCGACATAGCCATTACGCTAACTGCTGGTCCCAGCCTTTAAGCCGTTTTTATAAGTAGAATTGAATAAAGAATGGTGTGTCTCCATGCAATGTATGCCTATGTGTCATTCTCTGTATGTGTTATTGTTCTATGGGATGTCTTTGCTGGCGGGGTATATTTTCCAATGGAGAGTGTGACAGAGATTATCCAAATTCTCATATGCCTCATCTTTTCCTCAGCCTCTCAAGAGACATGGTCACTACCATGTTCCAGCCTCCTGTGCAGTTGGGCTGAGCCATGTGACTGTGTTCTACTCAATGGTGTGAATAGATGGATGTATTCTACCTCTTTACGCCAGTCGAGTCATTGTTATAACATACACGAGACCATTATTTTTGAGGCCAACTCTGTGAATAGATAACTGAATATGAGGATACTTCAAACAATTTATGGAAAAATTAAATTAAAATGTAAGTTAATGTTTGTTGGGGCCAGCAGGTGGCATGGTAGTTAAGGACACTAGACTCTCGCATGTCTGACCACAGTTCGAGTCCCGGACCTGGTGGCTTACTTTCTCACTTTCCCTCTCTCTCTCTCATTCTCTTACTTTCTCTCTCTGTCCCTCTCTGGGCAAATTAAAAATAAATAAGTAAAGTTAAGTAAAATAATAATTTTTTAAAATGTAAGTTAATGTTTGTGCCCCACATGTTTGAAAATCCATGCTTGGTGTTTTCATAACATACATTCTCCATAGACTTGTTCAAGACACTTCCCTCCTCAGTTCCCATCTTTGAGGACATCTGATTCTCACACAAACAGACACACTTCGTAACTGTGGACAGAGCACCCTGCCCCAGGCCATATCAGCCATGTGTATAAAGAGCGATAGGACACTGAGAAAAGAATGATTTATTTTTACTTCTCATCGAAGAATTGGAGATGTGCAGAAAATTTAGTGAAAAATATGACATCTGAGAAAGAATTCGGCAGGTGGGAATGGAAAAGAAGGGCGTTGTAGGCAGAAAAATGAATGTGTGAAAAACTTAAAATAATGCAAGGAGTTTGAGATGAACCAAACCAAGGGAGTTTCTTAGGGTGCTAATTAATTTAGCTACTGTCTCTTAGTTCCAAAGTCACCTTCCAGACTCTGGTCTGGTGGAGTGGAGAATTTAGTTCTGCTCTGCCAGTGAACTTCCCATTAGGTATAGATAAAGAGATTCTAAAAGGAGATGAATAAAAAGAAGAAGTTGGGAAGGCACTTTCTCCTTTCTGTTTTTTTTTAAATATTTTATTTTTATTCTTTTTAAATGATCCAGCAATCCCACTCCTGGGTATCCATCCAAAGGACAGGAGAATACGGAGTCGGAAAAGTGCTTGCACATATACATTTATTGCAGCATTATTCCCAATTGCTAAGACATGGAACCCACCCAAATGTCCACAAACAGAAGAATAGATCGAAAAGGTGTGGCTTATATACTCTAGGGAATACTGCTAAGCCATAAAAAACAACAAGACCCTGGGTTTTGATAGAAAGCGGATGAATATGGAAGGTTTACTGCTGAGCGAAGCAAGCCAGGCTATGAAGGAGAGACACTGTATGTCTCCTTTCTGGTTTTGCTTCTGGTTCTTTCTCATTAGGATTCTGCCAACAAGAACCCTTCACCATGACAGCACCATTTGATCCAAGCCCATGCTATGTCCTGAACCACAAACCAGCCATGCTTCAAGGATCCCAGCACCAGATGAGAAGAAGTCTCTTAGAAGACTAAATTCCAGTTCTGGGGCACCTCCTTGCATGCATCCTATTACCAAAAATAAATAGATAAACAAATAAAAATCAAATTAAAAAAAAATTTCTGTTAGACTATGGTATGCTCTTTGTTTTCCTGACTGGATCCTGAATGATAGAGTGGTGTGCTTAAAAAAGTCAGTTATATCCTAAAGAAGAGGTAAGGGGTGAGGGTAGAGAAATCTTGAGGTAGGAAGGGGGGTGGGTTACAGTCAAGCAAGATCATCACTGGGGACAGAACTAGTGAAGCTAGTGGTTCCATTTTGGATTTATACTTGGGGGCAAAATCAGCCCGATTCAGTTCTACAAGGACAACTGCAAGCCCAGAAAATGAAGGAGAGATTAGAGTGAATTGTCGACTAACTTGATAAAGATGGAATTTGGTGCAGCAGGAATGCCTGGCGTGAGGTGGTGTAGGTAATCGTCATGCAGGCCTTTGTCTCTGCTCTCATACTGTGGGCTCCGGTAAGGTCCCTAGAGGGGGGAACCATGGCCAACACGGGAAAGGGATTCAGGGAAGGGACAGAGAGGGAACACAGACTCACTCAAGGCCAATTCATCATTAGGAGACGATGAAAAGGACAAGCTGGCAAAAGCCTGTGTCGGTCTCTGCTATGGGTTGGAGATAATGAATGGCTGACGATGACTCTACGGGACTTCTCAAAATTAATTCAGCTGTCAAGGAAGAGGCAGGATGATGTAAGCTGTAGAAGTGAGGTAATTTATGAGATTTGGGAGCGTTTTTAGCTAGATTTTTCAGTAATATCCATAAGAGGGTCAAGGACAAAAACTCTGTACTTGTAATTTTCAAAATTAAATGGCTTCTTAAAAAGGCCGATGAGTAGGGGTGCTGTAAATCAGCTGACTAGCGCATTGGCATGACATGGGGTGTTGTTGAAGACCTATACTACAAATGAATTTATGGAAACCCATGCTTAAATTCTAACTGGGTACTATAGTAGATGAGTGTATCATACTTAAAACTCTGCTCAGCAATAATAATAATGGTTGGGAAAAAAAATGAAAAGATATTGAAGGTTTAAGTGGGGAGATTAATGTCTCTGTATTGACTAACATGCATGGCATTCCCTTTTGAAAAAGCAATGTAATACACTGTAAAGTTATATGCAATCCAATGTAATATAAACAAGATTATGATGATAATAAAAAATAAAAACTTCTATAACTGATATTTTCAACTCCTTTTTAGAGAATAGCTGCATAATTTCAGTGTGTATGATACTGTAATTATTTTATGGACATTACATTGTACTAGAGGCAGAAAATAGCAAGATTGA